>JAIFZK010000004.1:18580000-19247500 GCA_027481765.1 Tenualosa thibaudeaui | reverse complement strand
ACTGAAGGGTAAACATGGAGCTTTGATAGCAACACAACATTGTCTCCAAACCTCCCACACAGGAAACTGTAGGACTACCTCTGACACAAGATGTTAGCTCTGCAGTCATTACCAAGATACTCGCTCAAAGAATTTGGCGTCTGCCATTTAGAGTTTCGAGCTTTGCCTCAGAGACATAGGAACATAAACATGACCCTTGCTACCTCGGCAAAATGTCCACAGACACTCTCAACGCTCCTCGTCTCTCTTTGGGCTGAGTGTTCTTCTAATTAGTGTCAGCACAAAGCCAAGCGACACGCCGCCACAGCGATGCGACCAAAGAGCAGCGCTCTCAGGCCTTTAAGGGTGTTGCTCGAATCATAAGTGTATGAACTGCTTCTGCAAACATGCAGCGGCTGCCAAACTGCATGTTGTCATGGTGGGGGGTGGGGGGGCAGCCCATCAAGTACAGAGCTAAGAATAATGTTCTACTTGTCCAGGAATGAGACAACAAGTGAGGCGCACAGACAGGAAAGGAGGTCATTGTCAGAACTGGAGACGGAGTGTGAACTCTTCCCTGATTAGCTGCTCATGAAAAGTTCATGAATAATTGACAAGCGTGAACAAGCCACCCTCAGACACAGACACCAGAATCACAATCACCCAGATTCAGCCGTGGTCTGAACTTGTATGACTGGCACAACAAATATTAGGCTGGTCTTAGGAAAACTGGCTTATCACTGATGCTTGAAAGACACTAAGGGCTAAGAAGGGAACGATGCTAAGCGAGATACAGTAACAAGCTACGCTTGGACAGAATACAAATATTCGATCTTCATTCTTGGAATCAATCATCTGAATTGCTTGAGTGACTAGGGCTGACACATCACAGGTCAAGCATGAAGTGTCTGCCTGTCTCAACAAAGTTGGTGAACAAATGATTAGGGCCTGGGTGCAGGGTTCTTTGTGATGCCCTGTCATTCTGAGATGATTTAAGCAGAGAGGGGGTTGGGGATAAAAAAGTCAAGGGGGAGACAGGGGTAGAAAAAGCCCCCATGAGAGTGTCTGGACACCTGCCAGGAGGACGAGGCTAATGAACTGCCTGGGAGTAAGCCACTCACACTGTCAGTGTCAATGTCAAACCACAAGATGGCATTCACTTGCACATGTACACATACAGCTGCAGGAGAGACACACACACACACACACACACACACACACAGCCATGGCATGCTACTTCATGTGCCACATAAGCACTTCACTTCCACATACTCTACATAGTTATAGACCTTGTCATGTGACCTTGTAAAACCTTTTGACATCCCCATGTTCACGTACTATAGGCAGCCTACGCACATAAACTAATAAATCATACACCTTTTAAATAATTTGGCTTTGTTTCATTTAAATGGTTGTTTTTTGCACAGCCTATTCTGTCTCTTTTTAGAATGCCAATGTGTGTTTATTATTTTAGAATTATTATTACTATTATTTTGTTCTGGATTCTTTTGTTGCGAATTACATCACCGCTTCACAGCATTTTCTGTCAAACTGATCTCTGATCTTATATCTAAATTTGGTAAGTTTGGTTTTATCAGCACAGTTGGACTTACTAACACTAAGTAAATCACTTAGACACTGTTGAATAATCTCTTCAGCGTTGCTGACATCGGACACCTAGGGTGCCCCAGAAAGTTCAACTGAAAGACAAGTCATAAAGATTAGGGGTGCACTCACAAGCTGGGACTTCATGACTGCTCCATCTTAAAAATGTGATTGTCACATGGGAGAGCATAGGCACAGTTGGCTCCTATGTGTGGTAACTAAGCATTCCACTTTACACATCATCTAAGTTTCTATTGTTCAAATATTGAAGACTCAGCTTCAGCCTACTGTGTCTGTGCCAGTTATGTCAGTCAAAGTGATATGACTGTAGACAGTCATACTATGTGCCATAGTATCAACATGGTAATTATATTAGTAATAGTTCCCTCATTCCAAAAAAGAATGTAGGTATTCATGTCAGGACTGCTCATGAGAACTTGGATTGGAGGGGGCAATGGGAGGGAGAAGTGAATGTACTCTGATTGTGGTGGTGTTTAAGTTCACATTTAGTCAGGGCACTTATTCATAAAAAAGAAAGCAGTTTGAGTCCACTCAGGGCGAAGAAAACTAACTGCTTAAGCAGAATTCAGTAATGGCCTTTGACAAATCAAACACGTTTGATTTGCCCTGTCCATACTGGCCAATGGGAATGCACAGAGGTCGGCCACGGAGCGGATGCTAAAGGACGATATGAAAAAGAGTGCGGGGCACTTGTCCAATCCAGGCAGAGTTAGCCCATCATAGCGTCACTCAAGACGTCACAGAGGATAATAAATCTCTCCGCCTCCATCTCAGCGCCTGAGAGCTCTCCCAACACAAAAGCAAAATGTCCGCCATGTTCAGAGGTTGCGCTGCTCCGGGTCTGCGGGTATTTTAACAAAAATTAGCCGTTTTCGCCACCGGGAGGCCGCCCAAACCCGCAGCTACGAACCAGAGGGACAGTAGAGCCTCATTGTCAGACAAATATATCCGATTTAACCACATTAAAACACAATTTAACAGTATTTATTTACCTTAACTCCGTATGGTGGATCATCAAATGTAACTAGCATGTACCTGTCGCCTCTACTAGCCGGGTCTCGGGCACGCAGCTGTTAAAGAAAACGAAACAATACACATTAATTTCGACTTATTCCATTATATGGACCCTGAAGTTCAACATGGTACAACAGTAAGCTGAAAAAGTCGGGGTAAAATTATTCTTTACCTTCATAAAGATCTCAACCGCGCCTTTAGCAATGTCCAGATACGTCGTACCCAAATAAGTGCGCTGATTCATAGAGGCGGACGTGTCTATCAGGAAAAGTAAAATAGGCATTTTAAATGTATAGATATTAAGCTATATGCTTACTAAAAAGACCAATTATCGTCATATGAGCTAGCTAGCGGCCCGGGCATGCATATATGTGTGTATATATTTTTGTTATAATCAGACCCCCCCAAAAGAGGGTCGTACTGCCACCCCTTGCAGCCGCCTGACTCTCTATCTGTCTTTACTGAGCACTGCTGAGGCTCGCGCTGTTAGAGAACTTCTCTTCCGAACAGATCGAAACGCCTTCGCTCCGCCGCTACGATCCTATTGGCTGAACCTGGTAACAGTGGCCACTCCCTGTCGTGCATAAATATGCAATGAGGTGGGGAAGTGCTTCTCATCCGCCTAGTGTTCATTTCTCCGTTCTTGGCGAATCGGAGATCCACGGAGAGGAAGGTCTGTCCATGTGTGCGTGCTGGACATAAGTAAATGTATTTGGAAATATCAGTGAATGGTTTAAATACACACTGTTGACCTATCTGCATGTTTATAAACTTTGTATGTCGAAGTTTAGATATATTTGGATGTATTGCACTGTGGATCTAGTGTATGATCATAAAGGACACCCCTCCTCCCATGTTCCCGTCTGTCTTGGTGGGGGTGGGGAGTGCTTGGTTCACAGTACGATTTTTATAATAACTGAGCCTTCCCTTCAACCTTCTCTGTCTCTCTTGTTTATCTCTTCAGCGAAAGCACACTGAAGCGCCATGTTCAATCAACTGCCTGATATGCGTGCCTGCACGTCCTCGAAACAGCATAGCATTACGGGATCGTAATGGCTCCCTATCACGCTTTTCGATTTCTATTCAAGCGTCCCTGGCCCTTGAATTATCTATGCAACGGAAAATAAATTCCGATCGGCCACAGAATGTTCGTTAGCGTGGGGGACAACGTGCCCTGCCCGTGTGTGATACCAACTTCAGTGTTATATGAGAACGATAAAACATTTGACACCAGGATATCCACGCGGTGTGCATGTGAGGATGTATCACTTCTGGTAATGTTAACTTTAAGGCTGTTAACCACTACACCAAATTGTTGCAATTAAAATAGTCACAATGCATAACCTCCCCCAGCAACCTGTTTGCAGTAGCAAGCATTAGCAAAGCATACTGGAGCACCATGGAGTGGACGGCCTTGAAGATTAATATGGAGCACATCGAGTGAAAACTACTGAGATTGAGGTTTTCTCCTGAAAAGACATTGTGACGATTGTGACCTTCTTTATTTTCTATTAAATAATCCACAAATATAATCTGTGATCGGTTCTATTTTCAATAGATCTGAAACTTTTGTGGACTACACGTGTAACATGCATCATGTTGACAACATAAATTATGTGTACATCTAACCCTTTCATGGCTCATACAGGCCACAAAAATAACAGCGCTGTCAGTTTAAAGAAGATAGCAACAATACGCTGTGAAATCTGTCAGGTGGCTATACTCCTTGCTGTTTTATCTGGTAAATTGTAGCGAGTTAGCTGCCAATAGTGGTGATGGGAGCGCCTTCCTCAGCGTGTAGTAAGAAAACTAAAACGTGTTTATATTGCAAAGGTATTATCTATGAACATATAAGTTCCTTTACAATCTTAGTTTAAAAAATGTTTAAGATGGTAAAAGTACAGTGTGTACATCAATGCATGAACGTTGATTACGTCATTGAACTGCTCTGGCGGAATTCCTGAGCCCTCCACTATCCCAGCATCCACTGAGCAATCTGCAGCATATCGACAAAAGAAAACAGAAAAACAGGGTGGGCTTTGCACAATATCTGTTTTGTAGAAGGCACAAACGAGATTAAGGTAATTATTGTTTTTAAGGCGTGTTTGTTATTATCCCAATCATTATATGAACTGTAAATGTCATAATATTTTGAGCATACTATTATTATCAGGCGTTTAAAACTCCCGTCCATCCATTAGCATGTTAGCTATCAGCTATGTTTATTTTTGCTCTTGCTGTACACTTGATGTTAGCGAGGAAGCTATATTAGCAAGATGTGCTAATTGTTGTGGTTACAACATTTCACGTTGGTCGAAATAATCATGCACAGCCGTGTAAAAGTAAACATTGGCACCACATGTACGGGTGACGGGTTCTGATATGCAGTAACTTTACATTTTTCCTCGGAAGGGCTATAGATTTTGCACAGTGTTTGCTAGTCACGTAGCTAGCTTAACTTAGCTACTGATATGATGTTTTCCACTTGGGTCTACATTTATGTTTATTTGTTTACAGTGTCAGGAAACATGTTTCCCGAACAAAGTAAGGGTAGTTGTTAATAACCTTGTAAACGTTTGCTAATTTTGTGATGGCTGATGTTAACGTTAACGTTACGTGAAACATTTGATTTGAGGGGGCTAGCGCGATAGGTTTCCGTCACAGCTGTTTCATGTTAGCTCAAGGTAATTAAATACCTTGTGTGTGGTGGTGTTGTCTTCTGGCAAACTATTTCTAGATATGACAGCAACAATATGAAAACAAATTTACAAACAAATTTATATATGTGAAAAACTCAATGTTAATGTGTAATGTGTAAATTGTACGACATCGTAACAGAACGGCAGTGTTGCCGAGTAAACAATAAGGAACCACCCAGTCTACGGCAATGATTGTCAATAGCCCAGCGTTAATACCACTCAGTTTGCAATAATGATCACGTCAGTCAGTTTGAGCAGAGACTTAGGACTTTGGTTCGGGGCAAATGGGTAATGGATACACAGATGAATCATTACTTAGCATGTAATCGTGGTGAGTACATATATAATTAGTTTGAGTAATTTATCAATAGTTGGAAAACGTATAGTTCTATTCGAAGACGTGCAGTGGTCCATTTTGTCTTGGTGCATTTGATTGCCGTACAGGCTTCAGTAAACAACCTCACGTGATTAGCCACGTGGAGCCGTCAAAAATTGTTGAGGAAGTCATAAAGTCAGCGATTGACTGTACACTGTTTGTTTTTGCTGGCTACAATTTACTGAATTAAATACATTACAGTACATTAACTTTTTTTTATCATGATGATTGTTATGTTGCCAGGGTTCCGATATGAAGCAAGAAATGCCATACTTAAAACTTGTTAATAAGTGCGGCCTGTTCTCAGCATTTTGTTTTGAACAACATAATGTTCTAAAGATGTAACATTTCAAACGGCCAGTGTCAGAGATCGTGTACTCTTGTTTATCTTGTTGTTGGTTTTATTTCAAATCCTTGTTTTTGTTTTTCAGGCTGCAAGACATGGTTTTACGGAGCTGAAAGGACATCGACAGCTGCATCTGAAGGGGAGTTTCTGCACCTTCAGAGCTTTACATCAGACAAGGGCCTAGGTGGGGACTCGCCAAGTGGGCAGGACACCGGGAGGAAGGAGAGTGAGCTCCGCTCCGAGTCAATGCAGCAGCAGAGCCGGAAGCCTGATCTCGTGGAAGGAAGCCTTCCCGTGTTTGTGTTTCCCACCGAGCTGTTCTTCTATGCTGATGAGCAGGCCTCCCATAAGCAGGTGCTCACTCTCTACAACCCTTACGAATTCGCCCTTAAATTTAAAGGTGAGTTGAATCCAGAAGTAAAACAAAAATGACATACCATCCCAGTGAATGTCAAATGAGTTGCCAAAAGTGAGTTGATAAAAGCTAAGAACATGTGTAGACATTCCATGGTGAACATGGCAGCACCGTATTTGTGAACTATGCTTTGTTGTGTCATCAGTACTGTGCACAGCGCCAAACAAGTATGCGGTGGTGGATGCCACAGGGGCTGTCAAACCACAATGCTGCGTTGACATGTAAGTGTTGTCTTTGTAAGTGTTGTCTGATGTAAGAATCTGCACCTTATGCTGTTTAGGTCACAATGAAGTGTAGCACATCCCTGCCCTCCTTGTCTCTGTTTAGCGTGATCCGACACAGAGACGTGCGTGCCTGTCACTATGGGGTGATTGACAAATTCCGGCTGCAGGTGTCGGAGCAGAGCCAGCGGAAGGCTCTGGGCAAGAAGGAGGTGATGGCCACACTGCTGCCCTCCTCAGCTCAGGAGCCCCCAAACCCCCGGCCCCAGGAGGAGGAGCGCCGTATGAAGGAGCAGCTGGCCGAGAGCGTGTTCTTTGAACAGACTTCATTCCAGACAGGTAACCCAGTGGCTGGGTCATTTTGCAGACAGAAGGGTTCTGCGACTACAGGTTCAGAGACGGGTTGAAAATGGAAGAGTTCAGAGGCAAAACCTCCTAAGTCCATTTGCGATACATTTGTGGAAATATATTTTTTATAATATAATTTTGATAAAATGCAGATTACTTGGAAATTATTTTAAGAGCAGCTTAATTTTTGCACATTTCCTAAGATGGACTTTGAGGGTTTTGCATCTGAACTCCTCAATTGCAATTGATGTGATGTAGTACTACCACGCCAACACTAGATGGCACCAGATGACTCGGTAAAACAGTAAAATATTAAAATGGCTGCTCAACTGAAACACTTCAGCTATCTTAGACACTAACAACCCTACATTCGTGTTGCACTGTTTTTACTTTTCCTCCTGTCTTCATGCTCCTGATCAGTCATGAACACCAACCCCAGGCACAAGAGACAACTACTCTTTCATCCCAGATGGAGGACGGCTGAAAATCAGCAGTGTCTGGGTAAACAGAAGTATTATTCTCAAGTGCAGGGGCAGTTTGAAAGCTTGAAAGGTGAACCCAGGCCAGTATGTAGCCTGCATTAATGATGGGAAATAGTGGGTAGGGTTGGTATTTTTCACTGATCAGGAACATGAAGACATAAAAATGAAATTCAAGGAAATATGTTGAAGCTTTGCACACAAATACATTATATTTATTTCCATCTCTTAATATACTGAATTTCAAGATGAATATCATCAGTCAAGATGTCCATGTGGTAATGTGAACATTAATCATTTTGTTACTGTGTCAACTTTGATTGTCCATAACTCTAGACATATGAAAACTGTAGTAATGTCATTTAGATATTAGCCTCACAATAAAATTGATCAAATAGATTTCTTGTTTGCCAACATTTGCTCTGATACTTTAAACTGTGATCCCTTAAATCTGAGTATCTGCAGTCCTGTCATAAAGGGCAAAGATGATGAATCTGAGTGAAGTGTCTTTGACTCTGAGTGTGTGTGTGTTTTGTCCAGAGAGCCGTGCTGTGTCAGGCGGTCCGAGCCTCCTGACAGTGCTGCTGGGGCTGGTTTGTATGGCCGCCCTAATGCTGCCCACACTGGGCGAGCAGGAATCCACAGTGCCTGTCTACCTCCACTTAAGTGTTAACAAGAAACTTGTAGCTGCGTATGTTCTAGGTACGTAATGGAGAACATGTGCAATACACATGTCTGTGAATGTACACTCTTTGGCCTTTTGACCTTTATCTGCTTGATAATGTTGGGTCAGTCAGATCAGGCAATGCAGTAAAATAGTTTCTGCACTGTGCTTTTACAGAAGGTTAAAGTCCTGAAAAGAGACCTATACAAATAGATTAATAGCAATATATCAACAGTAGCAATATTAAGCTGAAAGGACTGGTAAAATGTGAAGAGATAGGATTTGAACAGAAATATTTTACAGGGTTTGAATTTGGGATGCATTGAACAGACAACAGATTGTCTATTGATTGTCCATTGAACAAAATCTGAGATGGTGCAGAAACAATGTTTGATTTCATACAAAATGGCCGTGTCAGTCTCAAGGTTTTTGTTTAAAAATAATGAAGCCCATATCCCAGTAAATGTGAACTACGTATGTCAAGTTTTCACCAATAAACGATGTACAGTTTGTACAGTGGTTTGATTATTTGTCATTAGACAGAAGATCAGCTCATAGTGCTACACTATATGATCATAGAATAGACATGATAACCTGCTGTCTGTTGCAAGTCTATTTCTCATAGTTTCACCCTCAGTCCAAATGTTATGTAGGCTTATTGATTTTCCCCCATTACTCAACTATCATACACTTCTCATCCAGATGATAATAAACAGAACCCAGCATCCCCAGTCACCACCCCCATGAGTACACTTGAGGGAGTTAGATGGTGACTCTTCTGGTTGTGTTGCCTTATTAACAGTATGCACAATCCAAAAGCTGCCTCTTGTGATTGAAGTATGTAAGTTATTTCATGGAAGCTTAAGTGTAAGTTCTGCTTGAGAGTAGTTCATTCATTCATTCAACTGATCAGTCATAGCCTCTATCCAATCAATGTCTTTCATTCTCACAATTCCTTTTGACCAGTAGGAGATGAGATGAGAAGTAGTGGATGCCTTCCTTGTTTGTAGGGTGAAATGAAATGAGAGAGTATCTAAGCTGTTTTCTGTCATTTCTGTCTTCTGCAGGTCTTCTTACAATGGTCATCCTACGGACATGAAGCAATGCAGAAAGCTACCCTCAATCAACCGAGTAAAGAACCGAATGGGGAAGAAAAGTGTGTTTGCACGCTCACTCAAACACACACACACACATATGTATACACGGAGAATGTAGGCAAAATGGGGTGAAGGGAAAAATAAGGGACTCTCCCTCCACCATTTTAGCTCCTCATAAACATCAATGACAAATACAAACTCATACTGTACAAACCACAACCGCTAAAGGCAGGGGAGGGAACTTGTAAACTTGTGTGTGTATGTATGTATGTGTGTGTGTTGTCCAGATATAAGTACTGACTGAGCCTGGAGTACAGGTCTGGCCAATGGATTGGGTGCCGGTCCTTTGTGTTGAGGCACAATGGAGCAGGCATCTGAATGGGATATATTAAATTAAACATGTTTGTTTTACTCCATATTCTTGTGTTTTTGTATAGTTTATTTGACCATGTATAATCTAAACTGAGGCGGTTTCAAAGCACTGGTTGTCACTCGCAGGCCCAAAGCTTGCATTTAGTCTCACATTCACCAGTCATGCTCTGGCTTCATTACATCACTTGCTATCTTCTGAATCTAAGAAAGCAGGTAGTAGGCAGATCTCTGAGCAGAAGGGTATGTGTGTTTCAATAACAGGTTGAATTTAAGATTTTTCAAGACCCTTTTATGACCATTATGACTTCAATTAAAGACCAATGGGATGTCCCTTCAGAAAAAAAATTGGATGAGGTTGTGGGATTTGAAGTGAAATTTATGGATTCTATGTCCAAAGGGTACATTATTTAATCGTGCTAAGGACTACCAGCATCACATGAAAAAAATCTTGATTTCTTCTCAAACAGAAGATTGCACTTGAAACAAGTAGCATAACCCACACGAAAATACACCACACAGTAGCAACTAGGGTATATAATTCATTAGACAGACCAATTTAAGACCTACCCTAAATGTATTGTCTGCAAGGCCAAGTTAAAATCCTGAAAGAAAAGGTCTCCAATGACCTTCAACATCAGTCATCAGTCAAGAAACACCTTGTGAACATCTGAAAAAAGTCATGACTTATTTAACTGCTGAAAGACAATACAGAAAGTTACTGAGACCTGTTTTTACGTCTTTACGTGCTTCTTGTGCTCAAACAGAATCAAATATCCGTAGGGAATACATGAAAATATCTAAACCTGTGCAACAACACAGCATTCAATGACATAGCCATAAAGGATAGAGAGAGAAAACAGTCCTCCATTCTCAAAAGTGTATGTATGTACGACTCTGGTAATCATTTCTGTTGACTTCTTTATCAGGATAGCCCGGTATCCAAAAGACTAATTACTGTAAATAAGGAAGTTTTGACACTGAATAAGAACCTCCCTTGACTGAAAAAATAAAGAATGCATTGAGTCTTTTTTAATACGGTGCAAAGTGAGGCAAAGTGATCTCTGTATTTGTAACCAGATACTTTAACTTGTGACAATGTGTAAGTAATAATAACAATTGACAAGCAACAGTTGTTGACAAATCATTTAATTTGCCACGTGAGCATCACTACTATGTTGGAGGCCCTGGATGAGTTTGTCCTTTGGGGACATGGGAGCACAGCAAGTGTGAAATCTAATCACAACTCCCCTTCCACTCTGCAACGTAATACCACACACAAACACACCAACACACACACACACACACACACACACTCTAAGTCACTGTGTGCTACGCTTGAAGCATGAGGACAGTTCCAATGTTTGACAATTAAATAATGAATGAAGGACCGAAAGGGGAGAAATATACTGGAAATGACAAGAATAGCAGTCAACAACTGTGACCGTGACATCCCTTTCTTGTCTTTTCTGCATTCTGTTTACCAATTAACTGGCACTCCAATGCTTTTGTTTGCTTAGCATTTACCAAAAAAAAAAACAAAATACAACAGGGTTTTACAATCACTTCCTTGCTTGCCCATAAAGACTTTATGATGCATCATACCATGCTTCAACATGTTGCAAAAGAAAAGTTCAATAAGATTGATTTATAAAACCATCTTTGAAAAAAAACAAAACAAACAAAAAAAAAACTATGCAATAACTAAAATAACTACAGCCCAAATTAACAATTATACAACTTTCACAATTACAGCTGTACAACTCATATATATCTCTCTATATATATGTATACTGTTATATACAGGCCTCTTGAATGGCACATAGTTTTTCTATGAAATCAGTAGATGACCCCCTTGACCCCCATAGAAGCAAACACAGCTCCGTTAGCACAGTGGGACCGATTAGTCTTGACAGCTTACTTGTTCACAAGAGCCTGATGGCCCCAGTGTTAATGTAATGGCTCTTCACTGCATCATCACTACATATTGAAGCTGTGCTTATCTTCACAGCAGCAGTACATAAACTAAGGAGTCTCTCCATGTTGTACAAAGAGGCCTGCCATTACAAAGCTAGCCATCTGAGGTCACGGCTCACGGCTCCGATTCTGCTTTTAAGCAACCAAACAATAGACTGCACTTCAATGCCTGGTTTGTACACAGCAAATAAGTCTCCCAGGTAAGGGGTGGGAGATCATTTGAGGGGGACTTCACACGGTAATCAGTCGATTTGTTCTTCCTGACTGCTCACTGAGCTTGAGTGTCTGGCCATGGAGGAGTGACACCTAAGCCTTCTGTAGTGTGGTCATCCTGAAATTAGTGGTACCCTCCGCCCCTTTAATAACTCCCCCCCAAACACACACACTATTGTTTAACATTCTTTATGGATATTTGGTGGTGCGACATCATCCTCTATCAATGCCTGGGACCACAGTTCCGTAAAGGGGCAACCATAAGTGGCAGGCAAGCAGAGTGAGAACATGGATCTCTCTCTCTCACACACACACACACAGACACACACAGACACAGACCCCTAAAGCGGTTGCTCCCCACCTATATCTAAATATCAAGAGAGGTTCTTCACTGCTCAAAGCTCGACGTGGAGTACACACAAACTCTCGCCCACCTGTACTCTCCTGGAAGCCCAGTCGCATTGAGGTGCTAAACAGCTCCACCAGAGAACAATTGTCGCTTTTCCATTCAGCAAACCCTGGGCTCTTCCCCAGTCAGAGTGGATGATAATGAACTAATTAGAATAATTGATATTCATCCTATTTACACATTACTTACAATACAAAAGCCAGAACAAAAAAAAGCAACAAAAAAATAAGTTAAATCTTTTTTTTGTTTTTTCACCTTTTCTTCTTTTAAGCAACACAATTAATTTAGGCGATTTGTGCATGTCAAAAGACAGACCTGGATTTTTAATCGCCACAGGGGTTCTTACAATCACTCTTCTTTTGCCAAAACATCACATAGAAAATAATAATCTACATACCAAGAGGACTCAATTTAGCAGAAAGACCATGTATCACAACTCTCAGTGCCCTTCCTCTTACACCACCCCATTGTCAACATGGAGGAGTCACCATCATGAAACAGGGGTGGATAAGACTGCACTCTCTGGCACAGGCCTCAGGCCTTGGACATCCATATTATAGCAGCTGGTGCAAGGGTAGCGTCCATCTCGCTCCCACACACACACACGGATGTGGCCGCTGTGCTCCATAACAACTAGCTCCATACTCCTGCTCAGGCTTGCCTTTGTTCTTTTTACACAGATAAACAAACACCCTGCCACTTCTCCACCGCTGACCTCCATCTGCACCATCATGACAATCTGACAGGTGGGAGAGAGGGACTAATAATGAAAAACAAATCCTGACGGTGTTTGTGCTCGGAGAGAGGGGGCGATGAAGAGCCGATGTTGAGGGAAACAGAGAAGGTGGGGTTGGGCAGGGGTGGCCAATCAAAAATCTCTTCTGCTGCCTGTCTGTGTGTCTGTCCGTGCTGCAGGCTCACTTGGGGGAGAGGTCCTGCAGGGGAGTGAAAGGCGAGTCACTCGGGGAGGGGGACACACCTTCCATCTTGGCTGGGGAGCCGGAGGAGGAGCCCACGCTGCTGAGACTGCCGTCCAACACGTCTGAGGACAGGCTGCTGCTGGACACAGACAAACAACACTCAGTACAATACAGATACAAACGCCAAGTCTACCCAACACCCTGTTACGGCCACAAAAAAGCTCCTTGTGGGTACTATGGGGGAAAACAGAGGTTTTGGCTGCAAATCACTCAGGTGCCCTGCTAATAGTTATACCCAACACAATTTAGATGGAACTTCACTAATTTCTGAGGGCAATGCTTTCAGTTATTCATGTTGTTCAAACTGTCCTATGTGTACTGTCAACTTGGTACACCTCCAAACGTGATGAGGATAATTTTGGTTGATAACTGTTAGCTACATTAGCTTGCCATTTCCCCATCTTTCTTCATCATCAGTGTAAACGTAGCTAACTTTAGCTTGCTAAACTGGGCTCATCAGGTTGGCCATTGGAAAAAAAGTACAAATGATGAGTCCACACCTGACACTTCTGTCAGTGTTACTCAAATTAACAAACCATGGAAAATTGATATTAGTCACACAAGCAAGCAAACAGGTCATCAGACAAATCATCTCATATGCATTGTATTTTTTTTGTTGCATTATTGTTGAGCAATTTTCTCTACCTGCAGCAGTGTTTCTCCACTCACCTGCATGATAAATCGACCACAACTTATCCTCGATTTTCCCCCACGCCAACCCTGCCCTCACATTTTGGGGGCATTAACCAGACTTGCTGTCTGTATCTAAAGGCCTACAAGCCAGGCAACAACCGCTCTACCTAAATGTCTACTACAGGACTACCTCAAAACGTGACTTTTCAAAACACAATAACAGACAGAAATGATGACAAGTGTTTAAAGGATCCTCGGATAGGAAGACACGTCAGCCTTATAAATGATGTCAGTTATGTTAATGTGATTTAGAAACACTCAATGTTTGGGTTTTATTTAAAGTTTCAGAAAATCTGTTCATGTGTGAACTGACATTGTTTTTTGAGCCTCACGCTTTCTAGGTAAAAATCTGACACGGGTTGAGCAGGTGTAGGTCTAAGTTGTTACTTCACATAGACGCCATTGATATTATTCCACCCTCATTTTTTCACTTCTCTGACAGTCTTACTTTCATAATTTGAGTATTGGCTTGCATGTTGTCCTCCTGAATTACGGTGCACTCAGGTTAAAACGGCAAAGGCTGAAAGGAAGAAGTGTTCATTTTAAACTCAACCAAGTGACAACACTTTCTACCCAGGGAGCATTGAGACGTAAATACAGTGGCAACTTATAAGCTCTACATATGAAAATGTGTTATTTGTTTTTTTAATCATATTAATATAGCTGACACCAATGTCTTGCAATGCCAACATGTCTTACTAGTTGCAGATCCTTTTAAAATATAGTCAAAGCAGAGGTAATAAATCAACTGCTGAATTGAGAGTCACAAAACATACTGTTAGAATGCAATGATAATTGTAGGAGTCTTATACTACCAACACAGCCTGTTCTAGAGAGACTGGTGGCCCTGTTAACTCCAGGTTTATCTAGCAAGCAGTCTTCATCCCTTTATCTCATGGAGTGGAGATGAGGGAGAAGGGTTAGAAGTGGTAGACCCTACTACTTGCAGATATCCGCAGGATGATCCACACCGTTTGACATCTTAGTGGGGAATTGAACCCAGAACCTTGTGGACTCTAGAGTCATGCTCTACCAGGTGAGCTACAGAAGCTCTGCCTCCACTAGAGCTAGTGCACACATACTAAGAGTAACACCAGTGACTAAAAGAGAGACCATTTCAAGAGACTTCATTTAGTTCCCACAGGGCTTCCATTTTAACATCCCAGAATATTATCTCCACATAGTGGAAGTAGTTTGGGAACGACATAAAACGTTCCAAGCTTTGTTTTTCATTGTTGAAGTGGTCTATAAACACTGTATGCTCAGTCAAATGTGAGAAATGGCATTGGTATGGTCTGTTCTGACTGGATCGGAATCCATTTATGCTCACCATGCATGTTTTGGCCCTAGGGTTAGGCTCTACTTTTACTGCGCAGCCAATTTGGGAAAAACCTTTTCCAGTACACTTCTGATATAGACTATCAGTATCAATGTTGCATCCAAGAAATACAAACACCAAGATTTGTACCCTTTCACTTTTACAATGTGTGGTTTTGGGAATCTTGTACGCAAGACCCAGTAGGTGCAGTAAGTGGATGCTTACCAAGAACCAAGTTCCGGCAGATGGGCCACCTCTGTGGACAACATGGTAGTGGTGCCCTGGAAGAGCCTTTTGGGAGGGCTTTCTGTGTCCATCTCCCCTGCAAAGGCAGCCAGAAAGCAGTGAGTGAGTGAGTAAGCCGGGGCCATGCAGTGCATGTAGGAGTCAATACAACTCATGGCAACATAAACACAAACAGACAGATTAGACCGACAGAAATGTTTTATCAGTTACCCGATACTGCCTAGAGCCCCAACATGTGACAGATTAGCAAGGCCAGACAGACTCACCTTTGCGCTTGAGAGGACCAAGGATGCTGGGCCGTATGCAATTGATGGGGCTTTGGCTTCTACGGCTACAAACACAACAGATTTCATCAGAAACCAGTTATTGTCAGTGTAAAATCTAAATCTGATCACTCAGGAGCAACCTTTATGCTATAAGGGCATTTAAGGAGCAACCTCTATGCTATGAGGGCATTTAAATCACATCTCATGGTTGTTTCAGATGCAAACTTATCTTTCATGAGTGCCATGTGCAAAATGGGATTTCATGCTACGACTACATTGTATCTGGGACACCACCTTCAGCCAGCATTCAGAGAGGAAGAGGTTGTGTTACTCCATGTTACAGTTTGACCAAAAAAAAGGCAAATCTTTGCCTTTTCCAATAATGATATATCTTGAATCCAGTATCCAGAAACTTATCGGATCTCTGACCTTTTCATTACGCTGTGAGACAATCTTGTCTTATTCCAGTCTAACTTACACAGTCTGCATGCGCCGTGTGGGACTTGGGATGGGGCTAGGAGTCAAGCCATTGCTGCTCACCAGAATTTGCAGAGATGGAGAGAAGCATTGCTGTGGACAGAGGGAAAGGTAAAGGGAGATTTAATGTATAACTCCAGTCTCCAATTGCAAAAGAGAAATGGGTGTGGACTGAACCAACCTTCTTGAGTATCCCCCGGGTGGGAGAAGGAGCAGGCGACACTGGCACAAAATCAATCCGCTTTGGAGATGAGGACGAGGACTTTTCAAAGTCATTGTCACTCTAAAGAGAGATGGGTTATCAGGCAGCTATACACAATGGGATCAACACAGAATCAGAATTTTTCGTTGGTTTGTATAGTAACCACAGCCTAAAGTTGTAGTAAGAAATGTTGGAGTTTTATACTACCAACACAGCCTGTTCTTGAAAGACCCTCAAATTCCTGTTAACTCTAGGACTATAATGTTACAGCACATAATGGTGTACACATTCCCATTATGCAAAGCAAGGACTCATGGGCTCTTTAGTCAATCATAGCATGCAGATATGGCTGACCAGAGTACCATGGCAAACACAGCAACGTGTGTTTAATGTGGCTAACAATGCAACGAGGCTTTAATCAATGCTGTAGCACAGGTAACGAGACAACACCTTCCAAGTGAGTTAGTCATTACCTCCAACCAAACAAATACACTTACCAGACTCAGGCTTTCCTCCCAAGACTGGCTCATCTGCATGGCTGCCTGGACTTCCCTTAAGAGAACAAAAGAGAGTGAAATTTAGTGAATAAGTATATGTGATGTGATATGTGAAGTGACAGAAAACAAAACCACTATCAACTCACAACTCGCATCTCTTTCCTTACCGTTCATGTGCAGTCTCTCTGTTCATTACATCAACCCCTTCTTCCTGAGGGGCAAATATTAATAGGAATCATGTAGATGGAGTTTTATCCACGTTATTTCTAATTAATAGTAATGCTATTTCTTTAAAAAAATGAACAAATAAAAAAGTTACCACTCAACAGAAACCTCTCAAGAGTGTGTATTTACTTTCTGACCAAATATATAGAGTAGGGATACATTATGGCCACATCCATATGATCTCTTGGGTTAATGGCCATGAAATATGGTGTTGGAGTGTGGTACTACCAAAAAGTCTACCCTCACAGACAGTAGGTTTGCTGCACTCCAGTCTGATTTTAGCATGGTTCTCACTAACCCACACTCCCCATCAGGAAAGGAGGTCATCTTCTACCATGCATAAATAGCTGATAATCCAGCTCATATATCAAACAGAAATACACTACGTTACGCTCACTATATTGGTATGATGCACATAGCTGACATATCAAATGGCTGTGCACTCTGAAGGCTAATGTTCTTCGTTGGTAATGATGAGGCAAAAAGTTCTTGTGTACCTGTTTAATTTGATAGAGTCTGGTACTGGGAACTCGGATGGGCGAGGATGGAATCTGTACGGTAAAATAAGGTTGAGAGATTACAAACTGAACACACTTGACAAATGAGCTTCTGAAGGAATGATGGAATCATTTTATTCAAGTACCACGTTAGGGCGGTTGACAAGAGTTGTGCTATTTCTTCTATTTCGCAGATTCTCTCTCTGGAACACCTGTGAACTGTCACTGAGGAACAAACATACATGAAACATTAGCTGGTATACATTTAGGTTCTATCTTTAGGATTCACATTTAACACATTGACATCAGATGTGCAAATATCAAAAAAGTCTTTAGACAGGAAATATAATGTAATATGCCTAATATTCCAATATGGGTTCATAAAGTCTGTTTTCAGAGTGAGCAATTTGTAAAGCATTTACAGTCTACAATAACATGTAAATACGAGTAAAATATTCCAACCTTAGACCGTTTATCATAGGAGCACTATTGGATCGCCTCAAATGCCCGTCGTTTTGGACAAGAGACGCTGGTATTTCGAGGTCCAGTTCCATCTTCTCTTGGGACATAATTGCTGGTTCATTCATCTGTTTTCTTTCTTTGTGTACTTGATATTTTGAGATAACGTTACAGCTGCAACGTTCAAGGTTGAGTTGTGAAGTATCGTAGCGAACTACATCGTTACTAGATGCGTTATATGTGCCACAAATTTCGTGAAAAATTTACATCTGTAGCTCGTGACCATACAATCTACAAAAGTAGAAGTATGTACAGCGCCCTTAGCCACTTGCAGCTTAACATTTCCTTTTTGTCGACGATAAAACAAATGGTTCCATATTCATCAATGTGTTAAATCAGTGGATGGGCTAGATGTTTGGGTAGCAGGAAAACCACTTGGCAAGACCACTGGGTCTACAGTATTTTGACTTTATAATGGACTATTCAATTTTGGGATGAAATTCAAATTAGTTGCAGCGACGCACAAGTCAAAAATAAAGCTGATGTAAACATAACACGCAAAAAGATGTGCAAAGGCTAGCGTCCAGTAAGCAAGTTGCTTAGCTAGCGTTAACGTTACTTCTAAATGGAATGAATAGTCCATGCACAACTTGGCTAGCAGGCCAGTTAACGCGCTAACGTTAGGCTAGCACCCTTAGCTGTAGGCAAAAGCTAACTGCACTCTACCTGAACAAGCTCATTAAGAGATTTTCAACAAGTCCTAATGTTAAAGTAAGCTGGCAAGCCGTCTAAGCAAATATATATTCATAGAAAAGAATCGTGAATGTTAGCCTACTGTGTTTTGTTCAGCATTCGTAAGCATTCGTAACGTTACAGTGCAATGATCTGGTAAGGCACAGAAATGTTAGTAACAGAAAGAGAAATCAAGCTGGGTAGCCAGGGTAGCTTTTCAGCTAGCTAACAAATTAGCCAGTAATGCTGGACTTGCTAGCTGTACTAATGCTAGCAAGCTAAGCCGGATGCTACATTACCGTTAGCGCATCAAACTAAAACGATTCTGTGATACTCCGACGCCCACAATGTCAATGACTCTATACAAAAATAAGACGATAACAATGTCCAAACTGCAGCCGCCGCCGAGAATCCACGGCCTCAACCAAACTTCCCGCCCCTTTTGCTACTTGAGGTTTGACTGACGGTGACATAGTCCAATCAACATCGCAAAATATGCAGGCGTGCCTTTACTGAAGTAGCCTTAGTATCCAATGATAGATCACAATTTCACAGCACTTCCTGGAGACGCTGGTTTCATACGTCAGACGGTACCGCCTATATCCTGCTCTCATTTCACTGCGCAAGCGTACAAGGCCACATAATTTACACTAACCTGAGTTAGTGCAACATTCACACTAGTAATAGCCTGGCCTTGTGTGTATTATGGTGCCAAAATTCTAACAGAAAGGTTGAGGACATTACTAATTATCCCGAGGAAATTACACTGAATTGCTTGGATGAATGTCTTGTTTGGGTTTTGAGGAAGATAATTCTGAATGGTCTAAATACTAGCCATTATTGATTCAACAATGTATGGCCTAGGCAGAGAATAGAAAGTCTCTTGCTCTGATTTTTCAGTGACATTCTGTGCTTTGAGTTCAGGAGGGAATTTTGAAATTAATTCAACATATTACGAGTACCTTAAAATGGATTTCTTAGGGGGGCATAGCAATATTCTAAATATTGTAACCAACTGATCAGTGGCGCATCAGTCATTTGCAACTGGATTCCATCTAATGGGGGTCCATCCAAGGGCTATGAGCATTAGACATTATTACTGACTGTGGGGAAATTGCCTGGCCTATGGTGTTTTTGTCACTTCAGTCAACATCTGTAGTGGTAAATTTTCCATACTAGGCTGAGGATGTCATCCACACAAATATCTTAAATCTGTTAAACATTCTGACATATATGTCATAAATAAGGTTCACTGAGATAAGTGGATATGGCTAATAGTAGGCTAATGAAACACAGTTTAAATTTAATCATGCTGTCCTTGTGACTCTCATCTTTAAACTGCCCTAGTAAATCAAAAGAAGAGATAGAACACCTAAATGCACTGTAGTTTGTGAAGTCATCACCAAATGGTGGCACACTTATTTGCCCATAGTTCAGCTTTGCATAATTTTTGCCTTTACAGAGAGCACTGGTAATGTGCTATGGCAGAGTCACATGCTCTTTACAGCTCACTGCATGGGCTTCTGTCTGGCAACAGACAATGTTTCTTTTCTCTGGTCCTAATGAGAGACACAAGTTGCAAAGGCAGACAACTGAGGGGTCATTACTCAGGTCAGATGATGCCAACATTGGACACAGCAAACCAGTAGTAGATTGACATTTGTGTTGTGGGAATCCCCATGCAGTATACATTCAGCTGTCAACATTTTAAATATTTCAACTTCAGATATTAGATCATTGTTATGGTGAATGGACAGACACTCAGGCCTGTAGGAATTATGAGTCTTTGGAGTAGGTTATTGCTTAAAGAGATAAAAAGTAGTAGACATTTTGAAGACAAGACAAACTCACTAGCCTATTGCAGTGAGTCCTACGGGATAATAAAAGTATTTATCTATCAGCATGGCCCACACACCAAGCTAAAACTACAGGCTAGATAATTCCAGAATACCTTTTATCTAATCTTTTGGCGTTCTTGCTGGCTTGACAGGCCTAGTTGCATAGCGAGATATAACCTCCATAAATCAAATAATCTCTTCACATGCAAAACGGCGTAGAAACTAATGGCAACTTGTTGCCATCGTGTTGAAGATAGGCTACTGCAGAACTGTCTGGTCACAGTTTGTCAACAGCTCACTCAGCTGCTCACCGCACCTTACGTAAAACTTTTCTTCAACATTTGCACAATAATGAGCTCATCCTCTCAATATACTGCAGCAACGAGTGACGATAAACACAGTGAAATAATGTGTTCGTTTGCAAACAAAAGTTAATTAACCTGTATGGTCCATAACAATTACACGATACCGGCAGTTCCATATTTAATTGCGCTACCCGTTTGTTTAGATCACTTCACTGAAAAAATAGACAAAACTTCACCCAAATGACACCATAGGACAGACAGAAGTGTTAAATGTGTGCCACGACATTGCGGATTCTACACTCCTCCTCCGTTCGACACTAAAGGGATGTTTCATTGCTCATGCTCCCACAAAGCTTTGCAGGAGACCATACAATGAAATTTAGAACGTTTTTTTTACGTTTCGGCGCCATTTTCGATTGGACTGGAGGTGAGTTTGGGGTTTTAAGGCATTATTTTTCGTATATTTTTTCTTGACTGAAACTCCAATGACCACAATCCTGGTTTGCTAAATAATCTTTTGCTAAGCATCTTAGAGTAAAGTCTGTGGGGATATTGTAACTTTAGAATAGTTCGCCAGACGCGACTGTCAGCACTTTTACGCACAATCCAATTTTTAGACTTGGCTTCAAAGAATTATAATGCCAACTTCATTTGGTTTGACACGCTGCTGTACTATTATTGACAGTTCTATATCTATATGATTAACATGTAGTTTCTATTAACTATTATTTTGCTTTTGAACGAAGTCTTTACAAAAGTAAAATTCCAAGCTTTGTCCTATAGTGCAGTTTGCAAAGAACGATCGCATATGAGTTTTATGCAAAGGCAGATGTTTTCAACTGCGTTTAAATCAGTAAAAAAGACAACGTTCTGAATGTCACCATTCTATTTGTCTTAATTTGTCGAATTAGCATTGTCTTGTTCAAGTTGCAGTTATTGGAAAGCAATATTGACAGCTGTTTTATTAGATTTTTTACTAATCGAAATGCACAACATAGCATTTATCAAATCATTTATCAAAGACACTTGCATATTGTCTGCAAATTACAACCTTTGATATTTTATAAACTTTTGAGGGACAGGCTTAATAAAGACTTTTATCACATTGATCGGAGTGACAGTTTATAACAGTGAAGTGTTTTAGGGTAGGCCCCCAGTTTTAAGTGTTAACAAATAGAACAGTTCAATAAAACATTGGAGTAGGCCCACCTGTGCAGGCCAGGTCGAACTAATGAGATATTTTATTTGACTATGGCAAATTATGTCCGATTGTATTCAACGGGAACAACAAAGCTATGTGTATATATTCGATCATTATAGTCAGTATCTTCACTGTTTTAAATTATTTTGACTTTAATTAGGCTACATGGGTTCATCAGTTTAGGCCCTATCATCTGCTGGGACTGTGGGATGACGTGGTCTCAGTGACAGTCAGTAGAGAGAGATATGTCTGGTCATGTCTAGATGAATTCTGATGTCACGCGTTTGATCAGTCAGTCAGTCAGTGCTTTCAGTCAGAGTTTTTTTTGAAATGTTAAGATACACAGTATAATCTTTTCTAAAACATAGACTGTGTTCACAGTATTAATTACAGCTGTCATGGTTCTAGTACAACCTCTGTTTTTTTTCCCTTGTGTTGTAGACTTAATGAAGCTAATGAAATATGTGATGATTTACTGGATGTGAGTCCACGTAAATCCATATTTTCTTATCATGTTTCAAGAAGCATTGCCTTGGTTATCCAAAGGGAGTGGACAAAGGCAAGCATGCTGAGGCCTGTCTCAAGGTAAGTTTTGCACCTTGTCTATTGACGTACAACAGGGGGCGTTAAGGATCATGTTTAATATTGTGAACGCCATATCAAATCTACAGTAGGGTAGACTACTGCATGGTATACTTGCAATTATTGATAAATATTATATATTTAGATACTTAGACATCCTTTCCAACTAATGGCATAATTTAATTATTAAAAATCCCTCATATAATCCAAATACAAATTTATACACACACACACACACAGGTTTTAGCCTATTAAGGTGTCTCGCCCATGTGCATATGGCTGACCTGCTGTGGTAGCAGCACGTCATGGTTTGTAGTGATATGGTGATACAGACCATGAGGAGCTGCTGCCCCAGTGTCAGCATGTCATTCCAACCTGTTGGCCCTCTGAAGAGACACATATGCCTGAATGTGGTCCTCCCCATGGGTTGTGCCGTAGCAGCACGTAAATACTGGAGATGAGTCCGTTATCCAGTGTTACTGTTCTGCTCCCGTCAGACCTATCAATGTCAGCAGCCATCACGACACTTGGACATGAAGCCTGGACAGTAAAAATATAGCACATTTTGTGATGCAAAGTAGGGTGTATATTTAATGACATTGTAATTACTTTGTTTAATGTGCTGGATTGAAACAAACTGCAGATATTTGATGTATAGGAACAGCTGACACAAAGAGAGAGAGAGAGCAACACGGCTGAAGCTCTGATAGTTTATTTGTGTGGTGATGCTCTAATGTTGAGAAACCAAGTGTTTAAGTTCACAGAATCCCAGTGAATTACTTAAGACATTGTAAATAAGGTCCGTCAGATCCAAAGCACTCGTAGTCCAACATGTATTCTCAGCTTGACTAAATATTTATTGAAAGATTGAGAGATGAGTTTTTTGGACCTCAAGATTTAATCAAACCAAAACTCCATGGTTACCTTGACAAGAAAACATCTTATGGATAGATGCCATCGCTAACACAAAATGGCTGTTCTTACTGTTTTTACAAAGTTGAAAACTACAGTATCTGCCAGAAATACATTCAAGTCTGCTGATTATTTCTGACCATACTGTCCAAAAAATACCTTACAAGCCTGAGTCCCTGTTTGTATCAGTGTGTGGTGAGTATTCCCATATAGAGGTTGCTATTATTGAAACATTCAATCCAACAGCCAATGCCCACTTAGTATGTGGTGAATGACCAAAATCTCAAGATCTCTACAAGGTAAGACAACAGTCTTCATATGCAATTGGTTCTCACCCTACCATGCTCTAAACCAACATGGGTAAGGCACCAAAACCCTATTTCTTCTCAGCATTCATAATCAGTTATCATTGCTATATACTCTAACAGTATCCACAGAGCGAGATGTGTATGCAAACAAATCTTTATATCAAAATCAACATTTGTATGTCCAGCATGAAACTGTATTAGAGGCATCCAGATGTGTATTTTATTTGGCATCAAAGAATAAAGGGTCAAGATCAAACTGTAGTGTAACAAACATATTACTCATGCCTGTGTCATGCCTGGAACGCAGTAATTCTACTTAAAGAGAGAGAGAGAAATTCTATTTCAGAACATCAAGTACTGAAATTACAATCTTTGGAAACAGGCACAGCTTCATGTCAAACTTGCATGCTATCTTTGAAGCTGATATCCAAATTTTGGTACTGAGAACAAGTACGCATTGCACTTTTTTACATGTTGCAAGATGAAGTTGGGAGCATTGACTCAATATAGATGCATGACAAATGAAAATCATCTCAAATATTAATGGCATCACTCTTAATTTTTTTAGAGGTTTGGGGTAGCACCACATTGGAACTCTGAGATAGGTCTGCCAAACTCCCATAGCACACTGCATTTTCAAATGATTTCCAGATTACTAGATCACAAATGCCACACCTTCTTCAGTTGGTGCCATCTGGATGACCTCTTTTAGCTGACGATGGTCATGTGGGTTTCATCAGAAATCAACCTCGACAATTATTGCTCTGTTTTAGCCTACATTTTCTTAACTGTCGGCTTATAACGGGTCCTGCATCTCAGTTATGACAAAAGTTTGCTTTCAAAATAAACTACTGGGCCAAACTTTACATGGTTACAAGTTTGAAATCCAAGTAAGACCAATTAGATAAGTTGGATAAAATCTTTTTGCCAGTTTCCTACCATGACAAAGACCCTTACAAAAATTAATGGGTCCACTCTCACACGCAATATGATATTTTAAATTCATGTAAAACATACTGAGGTTGTTGGCTAACTTTGCCTGCAATTCAAATTATTTCACTATCAGCTTCTGTTTATGGTGCTAATTTCCATATATTTTTTTGTTTGTCTTATTTTTTGGGTCATCATCCTAAAATAGTTTTTAGTTTTATACATTTTATAATTGTCATCGTAGTCTTTGTTAGGCTGTGATGTACAGACCAGCATTATTGATTCCATGTACAGTATTTTGCTTATCAAACACCATCTCTTTACTTAAGCAAATCACCATCATGACAGTTTTTTGCCTGTGGCATCACCTGCCCACATCCATGCATCCCAGTTTCACCTCATTTCGTTCAAGAGCGCCATAAAATTCAGCCTCAGTCTCAGCAAGGAGCATGATGCAAAGGTCGTCAGGTCGTCTATGGCCATCCATCACTAATCCAGACACAGCAGGATTCTATCTATGCATCAGTGAAACATTCTGTTTTGTTAGCCTTGTTGAGTCTAAGTGAAATCAATGTCAAATTGGTTTCAGTGACTGCGTACAATGTGATACTGTAGCATGATAAATTAATAATTTTCTTTTTCTTTTAACATGAGCGTATATTCTGCAGATTAAGCATGACACTAAAATTGCAAGACCACTGTCTATGTACACACTGCAAATATTTTACATACAGTCCCATAAAAAATGATGTTTTTCTATACATATTTGAAGGTTGTCTCAACAGCTAACACAGCATCATAAAAAAAGTCAAACATTATCTGACACAAAGCCACTGTTACAGTGAAATATGTGTTTGCATTGCAGTGAGTTTTGTAAAATTAAATTGATCATTTATGCCTCCTTCAAAGTAAGAAAATGTCTGTACAAATGCAGTATACTGAATTCAGTATACCTATTTCATACATACATACATTCATACATATACATACACCGCTTATCATGTACCCTTTTCAAATATGTGGTGAAATTCACATATTTACTTGAAGGAGTATGCAATGATAAAAAAATGCAATGTATAAGAATTAAAACTATCACTATGAAATAAATTATAAGGAGACCCCATATTACTGTGAAGTTTTTGTTTTCAATTAGACAGAGTGGCACACATGCTCACGAGTGGACATTTGAGAAGCACTAGGCTGTAAGGACCAGTGAGGGGTGAAGGCTTTGTGGGTTAAAACTGTGTGCATGGCAGCCACAGATGGGCTGAAAGGTCAAAGCCAATGTGAGGTACTGCATTAGCTTCTCTCTCTCTCTCTCTCTCTCACACACACACACACACTCACACACAAATATCTCTCTTTCTGCACCTCACCGCTGGCCCCTGAGTGGAAAATCTGCATTCTGGCGGTGAACTACAGCACCACGGACTGCCAAATCAAGAGAAAAGAAAAAAATGGTGAAATCAAGAAAAAAAAATGGTGAACAATGAAGTGAAGTGAACAATGATGTACAATAAGAAGAGCCGCCCACTTCATGCTTTGTATTTCTCCTTTCCCACTTCACTAATGACGCAGATGTGCTGAAAGACAGAGACACAGTGTAAGTACCAGAAGAGCTGGAGCATTGTCCTTAAGAAAGGCCACACAAGCCTTAGATTTTGGTTAGATTCACTTTTTTACTTACATTGAGATCTCTGAAATATTCATTGTAGTCTAGAGCATATCCCACCACAAATTTGTCAGGAACTTCAAATCCTACAACTGAAGAGAAAAACAAAACATCACTTCGACTGCTTTCCAAGAAGATAATAAAATGACCAGCGCTGCAGAAGCTAACTGAAACCTTCAGCCCAGACGCTCCACAGCACCACTGACTGGTCACTAACCAACACTGCAGTCAGAGTCATTTTGACAGAAGAATACATGATTATTGCCTGATTCTCACACATACTGTTCTGCTATGCAGCTCTGGCCATGAGGCCCATCTCCACTTTCATTTGCATGAAACCTGGAACCAATCAAACACAGGTTTTCGCCCCTTGCTTGATAGAGGTGGGCTTAACACATGTTTTGTTTCAAATTATGAAGCGCTCCACTCTGTGCTCATCTCTGCAAATCACATCAGAATCATTGGTCTGATGCACAGAGGATTTTTCATCTACATTCACTGATTCCATCTCAGGGAGGTGACAGGAAAGTAGCCAGACTACTGCTTAGCAGAAACTGTGTGAGAACCAAGCTAACATTATAATTTTATCAAAATAAAACTCAGACATTTCAGTTAAACCTTCAACACAGAATACAGGGCAAGTGAAACCTATGGTATGACATAGGTCCAACTCACAGTCTGGTCTGTAGCCAACACTCCTTGGTGTTCTCTTCACCAACAGACTGTAAACAAAACATGAGGTTATTGTAAACAGAGAACCAATCTCAAACAAAATGGGATTTGATCCACCCACCAAACATCTGAACACCTTGTTATTACTAACCCTAACACTAAACCCTCACAACAGAAGATGTGTAGTTTCAACAGGGAATATGTTGCATTAATTTATTGCAAAATCACTACCGCAGATAAATCTAGTTAATTGGTGCCAGCAAAAGATTTTCTGTACCTTGCCACTTTGACCATTTTTGGATTGTATTGTTTGAGTAGTTCCAGCAATGTCTTCATTGTCTTCCCAGTGTCAATAATGTCCTTGAAGAAGAACAGCATGTGAATTCAAATGATCATGGCATTTATTAGCCAATCACCGGTATGTACAAATATCCAAAATTAATACATACCTCTACAATAAGTACATTCTGTTGAGACATAAGGAGAGATTTGTGTTATCACATCTGTTAATGTTTAATATCCTAGTTTGCCTTTTTCAGAGTTTATCACCTCAGGTTACAAGGTCACTAGAACAATTCAGATATTTACAGAGGCAAAGCCAGAGCCACAATTTGCTGTTTTCCATTTTCAAAAATGATTTTTATTTTCAACATCATGCTTACCTTCCCTGTGAGTGTGGACAGATCATCTCCACCAATCACCTTAATCTCACCAGTGGATTGGTCATTCTGAATGAACAGTGGAAAAAAACAACTTTCATTCTTTTGTGCTTGGTGTGTGTGTGTTTGTGTGACCATTTTTATGACCTAAACCTGTCACACCTAATGCTCAGATTACAACCCCCCCCCCCCCCAAAAAAAAGTTGACAACTGATGTGACACGCAAAGGTTAGGTAACTGAAGTAAAGTTAACAGTCCCATGAAGAGATTTTCAAAAGATTAGCCGAACTGATGTGTAGGACAATATAAAAAAATATTCTATTCTAATCACCCTGATACTGTAAATGTGATGCCTGCACTGTGCAGTGAGGTGTAGTTGGAGTGGGTGGAGGTGATCCTCTTACACAGTAACTTTTAAGCCGGATGAAGTCCACGGTCATGGGAATAGACCGGTCGCTGTTGCGGTTCAGGGCCTTGATGTAGTCCAGCAGGTCAGCAAAGAACTTGTAGCCTCCCTTGAGCACACAGAGGGCCACTATGTGGTGCCCCCCCATGTCTTTCATGATCTCCCTAGCCAGCCGCTCGGTCCTGCATTGGTGAGAGAGGGAATCAGGGAACAGGTCAGGAAGGGCCAGACCCCAGCTCAGCTTTCTCCTCTCGTCAGCACAGTCTCAGTGGCTTACTCTATTTGCATTCAAGGTCACCTAATCTCAACACTTGTAGCCTACCGTGCAGGAATCAGAAAAGCCTCAAACATACAGAAATACAGCCAGACAGTATTTGGAGACTCCTGACAAGATGTGCAAAGTTTGATCTGGGGAAGTAAATGTGTATTCATGCGTTTGCTAAGAATGCTCTTGAATGAAGAGACTCACCTATCCAGAATAAGTCCATGTGGGATGTAGACCCTTTCCAGATCATTGGCATAATGCTTTGGTATGCAGAAAAGGTCCAGGTCATAACCCTGCTCATCATCACTGATCTGAAATGCAGTAAGAAGCTCAGCATGAATCTATATGGTTAAACATGTTAACCACAAGTCTATGGAACAGGAAACCAAGGTAAAGAAGTTGAGCGGAGCAGTGGAGATGTGAAGGACAGCAGGTCATTCATTTACTATCGTCGGTCTGGTTGCTTTAAAGGAAAAAAAAAAAACGTTTGGAAAAGATCAAGGCCAGAACCATCATGAGGAAAGAGGTAAGCTGGGGTACAAGCTGCCTAAACATAAAACAGATAGCAGTAAGCAAATATTTAGCCACGTTTTTCTTGGAAGAATTCATTTATCTCCTGGCTTGAATTTCTGAATCTTAGGAATGCACTTAATCTTTTACTCTTAATCTCACTCTCTTAATTGCACTTTTTATTACACTATTGCACTTTTTTCTCAAAATACTGCACATTTCATGTTAGCAATATGCACTCTTTGTTAGTTGTTCATTGTGCAGTAGCTTGAATGCTAAGCTCTTTTGTAAGTCGCTTTGGATAAAAGTGTCTGATAAATGTACATTTACATCCACCATCAATCTGAGAAATTTTATTTAACTGGGCATTAGACATTTACTATGGAAAAAGGAACCTGTGGTTTAATATTAACTGATGTGAAAAGGGTAGTCACCCCCACACACACTTCAGACCTCCTTTAAATTAGATCTCCCTGAGTGGTATAAACAGACCTAGTTTTTGACCCTCCAGTGCACAGCAAGAACATGTGACCAGGGTGAGACATTATGCTCCATTTCCCAGAGGTGCTACAGCTCTCCGCCTTGATTTCCAGAATTAAATGAGACATGGAGAAGCCATTACAAAGACACAGAGAAGAATTAAGAGAAAAGGGTGTTTCTGTGGTTGACACAGCAGTACGTCTTTATTTCAGTAAAGAACAGGAAGAAAGCACATGGAACCTTTGAGTCAGTGGTGCAGGTCTAAACAACAACTCCAGTCATTTTGAGATAACTCTGGTGCTCTGCATAGATTCTTATGCAAATAAGTTTTTCACAGACAATTAAGTTATCACCTAGGATTGTTCTAGGAGGCTTAGATCTAGAGCCTATGCTACAATTGGTGGATGCTGTTCACACTTCAGTTTGCTTCCTAGGCCCAGATGTGTGAGTGATGAACAGACAATGGACCTTTTCTCTCTTAGCACAACAATCACCATTTGGGAGATTACACTTTACCCTTAATCTCCCCTGTTGTCAGGCAGGGTATACACAATAATTTCATACAAAAGGTTTCAGTCACATTGCAAATAGCACTACTGCTAGTGTTGGGACCACAGGAATTTCACAAATGTTTGTCTTGGCGGCTGAATATCACCAGGCCAGAACTGAAGAAGCCTTTTGGATGAAAGGTAAAACATCTTCAAGCTTCAAAAAGACTTCCAACACCTTGACTACCATGACCTGGATGAATAAGAATCTTCACAGACATACGGCTGAATCTGACTTTTCTTCCCCACCAGGGATGCTCAAGAACAGATACTTTGGTTTCTGGCATGTGCCTATAGTCCAGACATACTACATTTAATCTGGTACCGAGAGGAGGTAAACTTCTAAACAATGCCACAAGGGAGACGCAACACTAAAGTCCTGTCTACTGCAGGTGCATCTGTCTGACATGAACAACCACGGCACAGATTAGCACTCCAAAACAGTTTAAGCACCCGCCACTTCAGTTCTGGAGTATCACAGCTTGAAACTCCTGTCTAAATACTCCTGTCAAGGAGCATTTTATTTTATGTCCGTGGTTTAACCCTCTAGAAGTCAATGTTGCTTGGGAACAACAGTGAATTTATATGTACACCATGGGGCTCATAAATATTTTTGTCAATGCCTAAGCTACTGTTGCTGAATAGTAAGTGGTTTAGTTTCCAGCAAGTCCTAAAATGTGCATCTCAGTCTTGAATCACACAACTGACACACATTTCAAAATGGCTGCCTCCACTCAGAGGAACGGATGAGCAAAACGGGTAAAGATACCCCCCTTAAGTGTATTGTATTTGTTAAAATATTAATTGTTAACTAGTTGAAGATAATAGTTATGCGTTAAAAGTGAGTAAACACAGAAAACCAATTCTGCAGTAAGCACTGCAAAAAAAACTGTTGCTTCCAAGTCATTCTGGCTACTAAGGTCAATGCAGGAGTCCATGGCATTTTGTACTGAAAAGTGAACACAGTTGATTTAACTACCATTTTCAGACACTGACAAGTTCCACAGTCTTTCCATATGTTGATAACAGATGGAACTAATGCTGTGCGTTATAACAAAGAATAGAATTGGTCCTAATAAGTAAGTGTTGTATATTATGAAAGAAAAAGGTGGTCAGTGCAAGTCAATGAATAAGATTCAGCACACACACGCACACATACACTCATACTGACACACTCACACAGGTCACAACCACCCCCAGACAACCTCCCATACACACAAAAAACCCTGCACCCTTACTTATACACACTTAAACACACATATACAATAATAACCCAACAATAGTCAAATAATACATGTTATTGTAGTTACCTATTGACTACATTGTAATTTGTGTTTTTCGACTATAGTGATGCAGGAGCAACTTTTCAAAAATGTAGGTTAATTGACCCAACAATGAAAATTGACCCTATTATCTGACATGTAGCATGAAATGGATGTAAACTTCAATCAATAGTATTTTTCTCTTAGGTATTAATGCTCTTTGCTTGTGAATCTAGAGGGTGAAGGCAGTGTTTCTCAAACGTTTAACTGCTGCATACCCCCTGAGACACTCTGGTCCTACTGAGTACCCCCTGCACCATGGACTTACTCACTATAACAATTAAGATTTTGACATAAATATTGCTGCATGAACACAATGTGAACACATATTACATATGTAGTGGCAATTGGGCTGTATTGGCGATAATTTTAGCATTAGGTCTTTTCCCATGTTATCTTTATGCTGAGAGCAGAGAACCCATTCACAGACTTATTTTGTGTACGCCCAGAGCAAGACAACCAAATGTTTAAATAACATGAAATTACAACAGAGGCAAACTAAGCCTTGGGCAAAATGTCTACGGGAGTAACGCTAAGCAAGGTGATTGGACGTGTCATTTTCTCAAATCCCATATTGTGGTGATAGCTTCATAGCTGTACTCTAGTGACCCTTCAGAATCCCCAAAACGTTTAGGTGACTGAGTACGGTGACATAACAAGATTGACTTTTGAAAAGCATAAAGATAAGGCAGATTTCAGGTTGGGGGCATAGGTTGGGAGGGGAGGGGGACATCACGTCACAGTTTTACCGCGTCGCTGAGATCTCTGCACATTTTCCGCGCACAAAAGCTCCGGGGTCCGAGCTCAAAATAGAACTAACATTACCAACAGTACACCTTTTTAACACTGTGCTGGTCCTACGCGAAAAAAGAAAATATTCTCCTTTGTTGAGCAAAACTAAAACTCATGTTTGATTTAGTTATTCCACACATATCGTTAGTCGTGTTGCTAAATCAGTTCTGTCTTTCAAAAAGAGATGTTTTGGAAGGTAATTAAGGCAAGCCAGTTCCGTAACAATCTTCGCATTCTGTGGTGTTTTTAATAGTACCAATACCAGTACCAATAGTACCAATTTAGAACTTTAAGTACATTAAGATGACATAAAACAGTATGTGGCTGTTAGCAGTGAACAAAAATCTCCATCAATATAAATCAGTTCCTTCAGCTTAACATGCGCTAACTGCCTAATGACGGAAGCTAGCTATCATGTGCCATGAGCACGCGTGTATTTCGAGGCCGCTCTCCACCACTGAGGAGTAAACTGTATTTTATAGCATCAGCCAATTGTAGACGGCTTTTATTATTCGAGAAACTCACTAGCGTACTTCCAATTATAAATAGTCAACAATCAGTTTTACACACTGCCGCAGTTGTCTTGCTCATGCCTTTTACATTAAAGGCGCATGCAGCAGTTCCCGTTAGCACTCGCGGTATGCACACTGCACAGATATGACTCGACATTTGTTTTCTTTCTATGTTTCATCGACACACTTACCACGACACAAGGACTGGTAGTCGCCATAGCAGAAGACGTTGAAGAAACAGCGACCACCGAAGTACAATCGAGATTCTCCCGACAGGAGGGACCCTGTTTCGTTCACTGACAGATTGTGAACGTTCAGGTACTGCTGACTGTGAGGCGGAGGCACAAACAAAAGCGACCAATCAGCACTGTCGTCCCCACCCACAATTCTCTTAATTTTACCTTGGTGATCATAATGTACTGTGTGCATTAATGTTTACCAGAAAATGAATTATTAAAATAAATATATATTCAACATGAGTAAACATCTCTAAAACAGTGACGAATTTTAACTGCTGGGGTTACTCAAAACACAAAATCGAGGTTTCTTGCCAGAGGACCATAATCACAAGACTTGTGACATTCCACACACAGCCAGTATACATTGGCGTGGACGGTCTCAGTAACATGGTATCAAATTCTCAATACATTCTTTCAGAAACGAAACTTTTGTGTAGACCGTTGTTCAAACACAGCCACAGTAACATTATGGTATCCACAGTTATACTCTCTAAATACATGTCTTAATATGACCTTAAACACAGGCCTCTTACTGTATAAATCATGTTCACACAATATACCAGCCATATTGGCAGATTTCATAATATCCACATTAAACTTCCGTGACGGATGTAAATCTAGGATTGAGACATTACATTAAAATATTTCTAACTGTATCTTGGGACAGCACTACACAGTGATGATAGGGAGCCAATCGAGTTCTCTAAAATGACGTTACAATACTTCGTAAGATGTTTCTTAACACTTTAGGTTTTAAACGGGAGGCCTGACAGACGTGGCTGACATCGTCCAATAGTTTGCTGCCACCCAATGGTCAGTTTCAAAACTATTTTAAGTGATGCATCGTTTCGTGATGGTTGTACCCTAGTATCAGGTTCATGTGAACTCAAACCTGAACTGTTTCATTAAAAAGGAGGGGGAAAAAATACATGATTTGCAAATGGGTAAATAAAAATGCATGCTAGCAGATGTTTTAATCCTGACTCAGACTATAAAGGAATCCACTGTTATCCAATATTAATCATGATCATACGGTAGTAAAATATAATACACGTTTCAAAAGAAAAAAAAAAGAATATTGACAGAAAGAGAGTAATTAAAGTTCAAGATTTTGAAGAAAAGCTGAATAAAAATGAGAAGGCAGCCTCAATCGAATATATCCAGTAGAAGTACTGTATGGTAGATCACAAGGAAGAGACTGCAGTACAGTACATTCAGTTGCATTGAGATACAATGCTTTCACGTCCAGTCACATCCTCAGAACTTGTATTCACGGTCATGTGTCTGGTGAGTTTTACAGTTGTTTTTCGTTCTGCTACTCTCTTTTTCGGACGGCCATCTGTCTTCAAGATCCCCGGAGTTTGTCTGGTGCAGAAGAGATGTTTCTAAAGTATCTGCGTGCTTATGTGCACATGTGAATAGAGGGAGGCTGTTGTCCACAAATGGGGAAGTAGTATGAAGCATCAAAGAGAGGAAATAGGAAACTTTAAGATATTGACAGAGCAGGCTCTGACATTTTAAGTACAACACCATATAAAAATATCTTTACTCCGTCTTCTAGCTCCTAATTGGTCTTGCCACTTTGCCACTTTCTGTGAAAAGAAGACATGCCAAGTCCTGATGAAACACAACATTGCTCTGTAAAATCTACACTGCATATACACTGATTATATCTGGCATAGCAGGCAGTATCAACACAGCACATGTTTTGAAACAACTGGTTGTAAAGGTTCAGAAAGTAAAAATACTATGCTATTGGTTTTTACCTTCGTAGGTAATTTCAGTAATTAGCTGATCTATGTGGCTAAAGAGCTGTGACAATTACCATCAGCTGGTTTAATGAATGGTAGAACTTTCTGAAGCTGGGCTTTTACAGGGGTATGTTTTGCAAAACCATAGTTGTTAACCAGCAACTTAGCTGGCAATGAGCAAATGCCTGTCAATAAGCTGGTTTTCATTCAGCTTGTACACATCTCTCATGCACATTCAGGAAGATCTGGATGAATATAAGCAAATCTGTGTATTTCTATCTACAGTCAAAGAGTTTCCATCCAACTTGGTAATGCACATTTTAGCTTTTTTAATAAGAATTCACTCATTTGGAACACCTGAAATTCACAAACAGACAAATGCGCATCCAAATTAACCCTTTGTGCGCGTAGCATGGTCCACTACTGGTCAGAGCTCTTCCCTTGATTAGGAGCATCTCAATTTCTAATTGACATAACCCAGAGATTCACATTTTCATTGATGAATTTTTGTGAAGGCACATAGAGTATGCAAATGACCTTCAGGACGTTTTCACATAGTCCCCTTTAAGCAAACCGAACTCAGTCCTCCAAAAGTGGACCAAAAAGTGAACCCAAACAAAAAGAACTCAGTTTTGTTTGTGTTCATATTGTTCATTTATTTGAAAGAGGACCCGGGCCTCTTTCTCGTCTGCTTCTCTGCTTCAGCTCTAATAAGGACCCAGTTGTTTTTTTGAGACCTCATGTTCTTCTGGAGGTCTTAGACCTCTCACTAATGCTTTGGATTATTGGGGTTGTAGTTGCACTGGATCTGATCTGAACATATGTCACTCAACACAGCCTACCAACCAACTCCCACTGTGTAGAAGTAGTTTGTAGCTGCTCAGCTTCTGAGTGACAATGGTGAGCTGCAGTTATCTCTATGAAAATATTGCACTGTGCTTCTTGTCATTCATGTAAAGAGTTAAACATATGTACACTGAAAAATGGTGAGCAATTCTGTCACCTTATATAGTCTAGTAATTCTAAACACAAGTGAAGAACACATTTGTTTGTATGTTTCAAGTCTGCAGGATGTTTTATTATCAACTAGTCACGATAAATGCCATATTGGTAGCTGGATTGTACAGGAGCAAGAGCTGCCACAAAGTCAGCCCAGAAGGATAAAATACAATGCAAAAAAAGGTGAAGTGAACCCAGAGCATTTTGTGTTCACAATGCACTGGTTAAGTGAACCATACTGCAGACTTTTATAGTCGCTCGAGATGGTCTCGGTATCAGTCGGAATTCATTTTGAGGGCTGAAAGGGTCTAAGTGTGAAAACACCCTCAATGAAAACCTGGTTTGTGTAATGTAAAGTAATAATGGACATTCTCCTAATCAGGGTCTCTGACCAGCTGTGGGATCAAAATGTAATGTCATCAAGGGTAATCTCTATGAAAATATACAGGTAGAAACAAATGCAAAAATGCTAATAAATTGCATAATGCCTTCTGTACTGAGAGTAAATTTGCACATTGGAAGACTGAATCTATATTTTGAGTATTTCCAGTTCAGGATTTCTTATTTGAATATTTAAAATGTGCACTAAAGTGCTGGATGTAAACCCAGTAAATGAGAGTACAGCAATCTAGCAGCAAAACTAAAGCAAAGAAACTATGCCATACTATATAGCTCAATACACCATACTTCCAGAATGCTCTACTGCAGCAAATATTTTGAGGTGAGGTGGGCCTGGCTCACCTAGTTGCCATTGACTTGTGAGGGCAGGCCAGCAGCCCTCTCTCTGCTGCGGCTCTCACGTTCCTCATCCTCCTCATCACGCTCCTCATTGCCACTGTGGTTCTTGCAGTACAGCCTATGAAGTACAACCATCAGCAGGACAGAATGAAGACCAGTGTGAAGATTTGCAATACAAAGGGGAAGATGAAAAATATTTCCAAAGATTCAGTACTAATCAGCTTTTTTCACTAATTAGTAAATTCTTTTTTCAATCAAAATTATCTACAGTTCCTGTATTCCTGTATTGGGGGCAGCCATAATCCTGCTGGTTAGGGCTTCGGGGCCTGAAACCAAAGGGTTGCCTGTTTTACATCCATAGCTGAAGTGCCCTTAAGGCAAGGTACCTAATCCCTCACTGCTCCCTGGGCGCCGCTGTAGCAGGCAGCCCACTGCTCCGGGTTAGTGTGTGCTTCACCTCACTGTGTATTCACTGTGTGTTTCACTAAATCACAACTGAGATAAATGCAGAGACCAAATTTCCCCTGACAGGATCAAAAGAGTATATATGCACTTTATATACTCTACTAACAAAATGGAGTTTAGTTTGCTTACTTGTAGATTCCTCTGGCCATGTTCTCAATGTATTTGGCCTTGTCCTGCAGGCCACAGTGATAATGGTAGGTTTTCACGCAGGCTTTTATCTCACAGCCAATGGTGGCACCCAACTGAGTACAGAGAGTGCATTTCTAGAAGAAAAATGATGGATATACTATTAAACCTTGAGGAATGGCACCATTAGCATGTTCTGACATTACACTTAGGAAGCTTGTTGCATACTCAAAATCTTCCAGTAGTTTCCAGTAAACTCACCATTCTTTTCCCTCTCTTGATTTCTTGAATGACTGTCTTAACATCAAAGTTACCAAATTCTGCACGAGATGTGGTGGTGAGCTGAACTGTTCCCGAGGAGAAAAGCTTTTAGGGTGAAAACAGAGAGGAAATATTTGCAAGGATTTTGACATCTTTTGACATTACAGCTTCTGTGAGGATTCCTTTTAACATTAACAGCATATGATGATTTTTCAATTTCTTTTGAAAGTCTGTCAAATGGATGCATTCATAAAACATTCTGACTGTGAGTAGCTTACAGTCATTTATCTGTATACCGGGTAACAATCTTAATCTTTAAGTGTATCAAGTAGTGCATAAGCCAATCTAAAGCCTGAACCTGAAGCTACTACTATCAGCTAGGCTAATTAACTCACCATGCATTTATAGTGAGCTGCAACCTTTTTGGCATTGTCGGCATGGAGCACACCGCGTGTCTCGTTCTCTTCCTCTCCAGCGTGACAGAAACCACATCGAGGGCCTGAGTCAGTGGGGCTGACTCTCAATGGGGAGCGGTCTCGCTGAGAAACAAGCGCATACATGCAGATGACATTAGACATGTTTCTAGGTGTGGTCTCCTGTGGTCTGTGCCAACACAGACTCCAAGAACAGGTGAAGACCAGGAAGGAAATCGCTCATCAATAGACACATGCTTCTGTTAACGTCACAGCATGAATCTTAAATAAATCTTAAAACAAATCATTGATAACTAAGTTAGGAACTTTGTTGGTTGGAATGCAATTTTTCATTGCTTTTCTTTTCCACATTTCTATTTGGTTAAAACACTGTAGTTGAAATTACAACATATCTACACATTTTAGCCCAGGTTCCCCCCCAAAAATATGAATCTAATCTGGGGAAGGAATATTTTGGGCCAACCATGGCAACAGTACAACGGGTGCGACTTACATGCGAGGAACTCTCTGTGTCATCCATGCCTTGAGAAGAAGTTGAGCGAGCGTCATCCGCTTGACCCCTGGCCACCCCTTTGATCCGGCCCTTCTCAAAGCGACCCCGGCCCCTACTCCTTGGCGGGGACGAGTCTGAATCGTTGGCCTCTGCTCCCTGCTCCTCTGTGACCAAACACACAGGGAAAAGTTAGCTAGAGCCTGAGGACAGCACGTCACATTCCTACAAACAGCACGCAAAGGCTAAACATGGGGAGCCCTGTCAGACATGAGTCAGTGAGTCAGTCCCTGTGATAGCTCCAGAAAAATCTGCTAAACACCCATGCTTCAACACATCTGGGCATGAGCTGCTTCATATGATCAAGCAAAGGCTGGTTCAACCTTTATGCACCTTCCACTCTAGCTGCCGATTTCTCCCACACACAAGAAACTATTCTCAGTGAGCTGCTTGGCAACTTGTGTCTTCGTAATGGACTCTTGCCTTTCTATGCATACACACTCAGAGCAGCGTTATATATTCTGGTTCTTGTTAAAACATGCTCCATGGCAAAGACATTTGATGGATGTGTATGGATTTCTGAGAGCTTAACTGGAGAGGAATTACCATCACTGGCATCCTGGATGGCGTCTCGGTGTTTGCGACAGTAGACACTGTGTTGAGACATTTCAAAAAAGAGAGTCCCATTAATCAAGACCACAACACTGTATGTCCACTGACATAGCCAAGTCAAACAGTGCCAGTACTCACAGGTAGATGCCCTGGGATGGGTTCTCCTTGGTCTGAGCCTTGTCCCATAGTGCGCAGTAGTAGTGGTAGGTCCGCCGGCATGTCTTCACATCACAACCTATAGTAGCACCCGGTCTGTGGCAGTGGGAACACATCTGTTGACAGGAAGGCAACAAAAGGAAAAAATGTTCAATTACAATGAAGAGAAGGTCTGGGAATCAGAGTAACTCACATAATACTTGGGCCACAATAACAATAATAATCATGATGACAGGCATATAATGTAAAAATACCCCGCTGCTGACTTTAAAAGGACCCTTGACTTGTAACGTGCCTCTATAAGATTATACGGTGACAGCTACATAAACGTGTAAAACATTTTAAATGTTCTACTTTGTATTAGAAATTGTAGATAATCCTCTCTCTCTGAACACGTCTGCTGTTCAGCTTTTTCGGCTTCGGCCCAAGTTCACTTTAAAACGGGACAATGCAGAAATTAATCACTTGAAATGAATACGAAAAGGAAGATGATCTGAGATAAGGAAGAGAGAGTGGGGCAGAATGTATATGGCATGGACTAAAACAGGCGCAATCCAAGTGATGTCACTTGCTACCCGGAAGGCACTGAGACATAAACAACGATGGCAGGCTAAAAAAAGACTAAAAATAAAATTTAAAATTAAAACTAAAACATTTTGAGTGGGTTTGATATTATATTTATATAGCTGACATCAAAGTTAATTTTATAAAGCCAACATGTCAAAAAAGCTTAATACCTTCCTGTTATTACATTACATTTAGCAGACGCTTTTATCCAAAGCGACTTACAAAGAGAATGTTATGATGAGAACACAACACACTATCCACATAAAAAGCTGTTTTCTTTTCTAATGTCCTAAGTCTACATCTACATAGCTGACAAATCTCGAACCTAGTCTGATAACTACATGAATATGAAGAAAAAAAATACAGCAGAGTGGTGTGAATTCAAAGCTCCCCCGAGAGAGATGAGGTTTGCATATAAACACAAGAACACTCTCACATCGTCACTCACTCAGTCCCTAATGAAGAACCAGGGCCTGTCACTCACCAGCTTGTTTCCTCTCTTTATCTCCTTCTTCACATCCTCGATGGAAAATCCCCCAATGTTTTCACTTTCAGTGTGAGAGGTCACCAGTGCCGACGAGAAAAGCTAAGGCCAGTGAGAAACAGGACAGGTTTTACACAGTGCAGTGGGTTTCTCTTTGGAGCCATAATTGATGATGATGGTCCTTGATTAATTGAACTGCTAAAACATGTGTCATTTTAGAGACGTACAGAGATGTTTTGAATAATGATGCTAAAATAACAGGAGAAACTTGACCAAAACAAAAAACATTTCCAGTATATTTCCTTCTCAAAACCTTATTTATTTTTATAAGTCCAGAATATTACCCGGACAATGTCCTAATTAAATAAATAAAATAAATGAATAAAACTTCCTAGCAAACCTTTTACCATCTCCCAGCAGTATCCAAGTTTACCCACTGGCTGTTCCCACTAAAGACACCCTCTCCTGGCTGCACCCCCTGCTCACCATGCACTTGTGGTGGGCTGCCACCTTCTGGTTGTCCGACACCAGTAGTTGTCCACACTCCTTATCTCGGTTAGTTCTACAAAAGGCACATTTCCGCAGCCGTGCTGCTGGTCCCTTCCTTTGACCTGACATGGCAAGTCTCTCTCTCACTCACTTTCTCCACTCCCCCTCTGTCCGGATGAATGTAAAAGTATTACTGAAAGAAAAAATAAAAACATACATATATACATACATACATACATACAGGGCAAAGGAAGCCAATCTCATGCATATGAGTACAATATCTAAATCTCTGGGCCAGTATATCATATAATTCCCGAGGCCCGAAACAACCACAGCATTATGACAGTAGGTATACAAGGATTAACAAACCATCATAGTCATCACTTTTCCCGAAACAGAAATCATATAATAGAAAGCTGTTACATTTGGAGGACCTAATTTTGGCTGTGATCATGAAGCCTTCCTTAAAAAAGAATAGTTCATAATATTTCATAAATCAGTGAAATTTTGAGATTTACTGATTGCATGAAACTATGGGGGGAAAGACTTTATAATAAAATTAATTAGTTTAGCACTGTCTTAAATGTGGATGTTGCGTGTTGTTTGCCTTTCTGACCTACACGATGAGTCATTGGGGTACTGCTTCACATTACGGATCAGTACCTGACTCAGAAGACCCTTCTGTTAATGAATTTTCTAAACATACGTTTAGAAAACATAAACTAGTAACACACGTGTTACTAGTTTAACTTATGTGGTTACTGTACATTAAGAATGTCTTGATAGGTGAGGTTATGTTGGTAACAGAAATAATAGGCACAGTAAACATGTTGACAAAGTCCTTAGATACACATACAGTCAAGATATTGGCATGCTTGTGTATGTTACTGGCCTTTAGCATCGTTTATATGTATTCTCCTTGGACAAAATGGGACTATCATAGTACTGACAAAAACATTTGCCTATAACTTAGATCAAACTAAAGTTGTATTTTCCGAAAATCCTAAGCAAAATAATTGATATTTATTCAAACTAAGAGTGGTTTGACGATGTGCAACATTACTCAAGGAACATTGTGTTCGACGTTCATGTTCTAGAGTGGGGCCATTGGGAGAGTTGTTGTCATCAGTAAACGTAAACAAATAGTTACAAAATGTATCCTGATTACATTATATAACCCGCGCTCTTTAAGATTTGCAGCCATCAAGCAAAGTAACGACAGAGAAGTGTATTTTAGTTGCTAACAGTACAACGCCTTGGTCAGACGTAGCTGCCATGATTACACAGGAACTTAGCTCTGGCGCGCAGCACTGCCGCTAGCAACGCGACACATAACGTGCAAGGGCTGTAGCCAAGTAAACAACATGCTTATAAAGTGCTTGCAACACATTTGTCATTTCACTGAAGATACAAGATAAGTATGACCATCCGTGGAGTTTGCAAAATGTCTTAAAGCAAAGGCTACTGAACAACTATGGCGGCAACATTAATTGGTGAAAAACTGCAAGTGTCTCACTTTAGGCATATAACTAATTCCCATGCCCATTTTAAATTAAAAGGGGGTGCGCCGTCGCCGATTCATTGGGGACCTCGCTACATCCATCCCCGAACACCCCCCTTAGGCCCTCGGTAAGGGATACAAGGCCAAAGCGATGTTGTTAAAAGTGGACTATATCGAATGGGTTGGTTGTGGAATAAGAGATTCCCATTCATTCCTCAATATTTCACGTTAGATTTGGGCAGTGGGAGTCGATTTTACCCGCTCTTAGTGTGGAGAGCGCCATACGCGATACATTCAGCTTCAAAAACCGAGGGACACTTTTGGCGAACTAGCTAGTCCGCCTGCTATCCCGACACACAAAGGCTTTATCAGATACCCATACAGCTGAAGCAGCGCATAGAAAATCCTTACCCGTATTAGTGCGTTTTTGTCACGTTGTTCTGCTGGATGGGGGCAAAAGAAAAGTGTGACCACGAGCGTGCGTTTTCACCCTTCTTCCCACTGAGCAGGGTAAGCTACGCTTGCGGATCTTCTCCACTGCGTATCATTCGAGTGACGTTGCGTACTGCAAAAAGCACGTTTGTCAGACATTCAAATACACGCCCCTTACGCACGTTCAGTCAAGATTGTTTGAGCTATGGACAGGGGTTTAAAAGAAATAAATGAGAAATAATTAAAAAGAGAGAAAAACGCTTTAGTAATGATCGAATTGTCAGCCCAGTGAATTCATGTTTGAAATTTGAATAAATGAAAACACAACGAGTATATGTCGATTACTTAACCTGAGGTTTTACGAAACGATTCACAAACCTGTTACGTTAAACTACCCATACAAAAAACATTGTAAATAATTTGTGACCAGTCACTTTACGTGAAAAATTACATTACAATTGTCCACCTACACTCCACAACAGTTTTACCACTAAAGTTGTACTGTTTATGGCTGTACATAGTAATAAAAATGTGTAGCTAGTTTCCTCGTGTGCAGAAACGTTCTGTTGAACATAAGAGGTCCGAGCAAGTTCCCTTCAAGTGATTGGCTCCAGGAAACATCAATCACGAATACTGGGTGTTTCAAACGTACCCTCCCTGTTGTTGCGAAGGTAACTTGTCCAGCTTCGAGTAATTCGTAGTTAGCAAGCTAACTAGCTGGTGGCAGCGCGGATACAGAGAAGTAACGTAAGGAACTCTGGGGGGAGGAAGAGAAGTTACATAGCTATTTTACTTTAGCACGTTCTCTTACAAACAGACCACCAAACAAACGTAGCATTGTTTTAACCTTGGTAGCAATGAACTTGTGATCCAACACTAGCTACTATTCACCTTCCACTTGTCGTTCCCCCCAACTACACTTCGCTGTATCCAGATAGCCAGAGGCTGGCTATTTTTGGTGATTTTTAAAAGCCGACTTTTGAGCCTGGTAAGTAACCTGGCATTAGCTTGTTGCTGAGCCAGCCTGTTGCCAATGTTAGCTAAGGAGGATAGTTAACGCAGATATTTTTTCTGTTTCCGAATAATAGTCAGGAAAGCTAATGTTAACAAGGAAACTCTGCCACCGTTAGCTCCAGAGAGAACCAGCTAAACAACTTTAGATACCTATAACATTAGCGTTTGTCGACCCGTAGTGGCTAGCAAAGAGCTAGCATTATGCATATGCCACAAGTATGATACATGTTCTGTGAGTAATTTAAAAACTCCGTAGATTAGGCAGTCATATGCTCATTTGTAAGCTAACATTACGAGATTGCATAAATGTGTGTTAACGTCGCTAAATTGTCTATTTGATCAGTTGGATGTGGTTAAGTTTGTTCGGTAACGTTAGCGTGAAGTTACGCAGCCCCACCAAATGCCAGGAAACACAATTCTGTTTCTGCAACGTTAGTATGTCAGTACGCTACAATCTTATTAATTCGGCATATTGATCCACTTCAGTCCATTTCGATGTCTTTAAAAACTCACCAACATTAGTTGGCTCGCAGCAACTTCCAGTAGCTAGCTAACATTACAAAGAATCCTCTAAAAGTTTAAACGTTCATGGCCAGGCAGTGTAAACGTGCTAACCATGTCGTGTAACAAAAATGCACTTGGTTGTACTCGGGAAAGTATTTTTTCTAAAGAACAGCACCGAGTTAAAGCTAATGTTAGTTGACAACTTGAGTTGCTTTTGTTAACGTAGCCCAGCGAAGTTCCCTGACATTCACCGCAACACTGTCGCTCGTGAGAACACTTTGGTTCGACGTTTTCCTTTAATGTCAACTTCACGAATGGGTGGAGATCAGGAATATTATTATGCCTGTCCCTAAACTTGTCTTGCACGATTGTAAGGTAGAAATACATTCTGACTAGTACTGGGTAAACCTGGCTTCTAAACTACGACACATCTTTACTAGTTACGCGTCCACGAAATTAACAAAATATGGCGACACAACTCACGGCTTGTTTAAACTTAACTCCAACCTGTGGTTGACTATGCTCCATGCTGGCTGTAATCAATTGTTTTTCTTATTAAAGTGTGCAGTTTAATTTGATGTAAAGTTTACTGTTATGCAAGAGCAAACATGCCGTTGAACAGCAGGATAACAGTTATCAGCAAAAAATAAAACAGCCTTTGTAGAATACATGGAAACCTGATACACAGAAAGTGACCTTATTATTAGTGCCCTGATCATGTTAGTCTTGAGGATGCACTAATTAAGACTTGTCTAATTAAGATGCCTGTTGTGTAGAACAGCATAAAAGTAAAGCACATCACAGAGGTACATTACATAGGTTTAATTTGTAACATCCCTCATAATAATCAAATTGAACAATACATTTAGTATTAGGCTATGGTTTATTATAAACTTTGGTGTAGACATATATGGTATGTGCTATTTACAAGTTTTAATGAATGCGAATTAAACTTTTCTGCTTCGCTCAAGACAAGACCGCCATGCCGTTCCCCTTTGGGAAATCTCAGAAGAGCCCAGCGGAGATTGTGAAAAGTTTAAAAGAAAATGTTGCATGCTTGGAGAAGCTGGAGACTTCTGACAGCAAGAAGTGTGAAAAGGTAAGGAAATCCTCAAGATCAGATTGGCAGCTTTTTTCATACCATATTTCCACTGCCCTAATTGTTTACTCTCTCCATAAGGTTTCAGAGGAAGTTTCCAAAAATTTGTCTTCCCTGAAAGAGGTTCTCTGTGGCACAGCAGACAAAGAGCCCCAGACAGAGGCAGTGGCACAGCTTGCTCAAGAGCTTTACAATACAAACCTCCTCATCTCTCTCATTGCCAACCTTCAAAGGATTGACTTTGAAGTGAGTACAGATGTAGCTCTCTCTCGTGCTAATTATTTGTTGTGTTATTAACAAGTAAATGTGAATCTGTGTAAATCCATGAAGCTGTCACTGTTCTTTTAGAAATACAAATAAGTCAAATATTGATATGTAACTAAAGGCAGAATGTAAGCACACTCACACAAACCTCTAACTGTTGGACTGAACCATCTGTTTTTGAACACCAGGGTAAAAAAGATGTGGTTCACGTCTTTAGTAATGTTGTGCGGCGTCAGATTGGTACACGCACCCCCACTGTGGAGTACATCTCTTCCCACCCACAGATCCTCTTCATGCTACTGAAAGGGTGAGTTTCCAAGCCTCGGGACATGTGGATGGGACAGCACTTTAACTATCTATCCTGGCATCCTGTATGACCAGAGTCAAATCTATAAGTTTATTATGCATGATTGGCTGCACTCCCGCACACAGTAGGCTCTACTCAGTCTAGAGTGAGGAAGTTTTTTTTAGCAGGGGGGATTGTGCAATAGCTGTTTGCAACTGCAACACAACTGCGTAAAATAATAAATAGGGAAATGAATAAATGCCAGCTTCAGCTCTCCATGCCACCCTTTCAAATTCTTGAGTAAGCACAGACCCCTAGTAAGAGAGAGGTTCATGGTTGATGCCTGTGATGTTTGAACCCAGCTATGAGAGTCCTGAGGTGGCCTTGAACTGTGGGATGATGCTGAGAGAATGCCTGCGCCACGAGCCTCTGGCACGTACCGTCCTCTTCTCAGAGGACTTCTACCGCTTCTTTGGCTATGTGGAGCTCTCCACTTTTGACATTGCATCGGATGCCTTTGCCTCGTTTAAGGTATGTCTTTTTATTAGGCTGTAAGAGTTTTTGTACACACTTGTATTGGTCCCTCATGCATTTTGATACCTTTCTGTGTCACATTTATAGGAATGGTTTTAAAGGGATTATCTGGAGTGACTCAAACCATAGCCCTCTTGTTTCACGTTACCAAATGCTGTCAGGAGGTATGAGAACAACAGAATTTGGTGCAACATTGACCAAATAGCGAAATGGCCGCCAAGGATGACTGATGAGGGCAAGGGTGTTCCGTTTCCTTAGGCCCACATCGGTCTCTGCAAAATCACTCAGTGCTGCACCAAATGTCATTCTTATGCCTACCGACAGCACTCGACTGCCTCAAAGAACAGGGATATGGGCTGATCGACTCCGGATTTTCCTTTAAACGGCTGTGCCATTTGTTGTTTGAAATGTGTTATTATTATTGCTGTACTTTAAACCAATGTTTTGTTGTACTAGGACCTCTTGACAAGGCATAAGATTATGTGTGCTGATTTTCTGGAGACAAATTATGACAGAGTAAGAACAGTTTTCTTTGTTTGTACTTGATAATTGACATTAGTTGTCTCTTTGTTGGTGGTGTTTATCATCCCAGAGGACTAATTGGACTTTCTTTTTCTGCAATTTTCCTGTGTTATTCCTACAATTGTAGGTGTTTACAGAATATGAGAAGTTGCTGCATTCTGATAATTATGTTACCAAACGACAGTCTCTCAAGGTAAGGCTGTCAAGTAACCTTACACAGACATTTGCTGCTTAAAACGAACCTCTGTGATTGTACTGCCTATGATGATTAGCATGAACAGATCATAGTACACTTTTTTTTTTTATTCCACATTTGGGAGAATGCTATTAATGTATTAACTGAGGTGTCGGCTACTGCAGATACATTGCTAAGGTGTCAGCTGGCTGTGAATGTGCTGTGTAGAGCAAGGAGGGCATTTAGGCTAACTCTTAGTAGTTGCACTTTGGCCATAAAACATGGGATGAGAATAGCGTAATTGCCATGAAGTAATGAGTGATTGATTTGTAGTTATGTATTATCTATCTATCTAACATTACTTCTGCTTGGTTTATAGGCCTATCTGACAATATGATACCGCTATATTTTAAAACTACACTGCGAGTGTCTTGAACCAAACAAAATATAATCATATTCCACAATCATTTAGGCTAGCCATCCCAACTGTCCACTGTTGCCCTATAAATCATAGATTTTTCTGATCTAATTAGACCCTTTGTGGATGCAACATTTTACCACCAAGTTCATATTATAATTCACAGATGTCCCATACAGAATTGTATTGCAGTTCATGTAGCAACACCAGTGTGTAAAAACATCTTTGTGCTTTGAACACAATTTTAATGGGGAAATTTAATATGATCTTTAATATGATCACAATTGCTGTGTGTGCTGATAGTTTATTTGTACTAATTGATAATGTAAAGATAAAGCAGTAATTTGAAAGGAACTTTTCTTAACCCCGTGTGTCTGCTATTCCAGCTTCTGGGAGAACTGCTGCTGGACAGGCACAACTTCACTGTCATGACCAAATACATCAGCCATGCTGATAACCTCAAGCTCATGATGAACATGCTTAGAGACAACAGCCGCAACATCCAGTTCGAGGCCTTCCATGTCTTCAAGGTGTGTCACAGTCTGTTTAATTCATGGCAAAGGGTGGCTAGGTCAGGTGAAGGTGCTATATTTCTTCTGTCCTGGGTCTCTTTACTTTCACCAGTACTGCTGAAATAGTACAAGTGTTAGCCCTGTTTTAAAAGGAAACTCATTACACCTATATTTGACTGTTGGAGGACTTTTACTAGCCTGGTAATAAAAACAGTCCCTTGTTCTACATTTTAGTTTCTTACAGAGGGTCTGGACATTCTGTATTGAGATTCGATTGCTTGCTTGAGGTGTTTAAGTTTTAAAAAGATGGTATCAGCCCCTGATAGCTTGCTTAGCATTCTAGCTCTGCATTCACAACGCCTCCTTCTGTTCGCTGATTGGACAGGTTAAAATGCCTCCTGAGACAACAAGCTCAATGGGATCAAATCCAGACTAGCACTGTCGGGAGATGATAATCAAGTGGAAGTGCTAGGAAGGCAAAGCCAGGATAGCTGATTCCTAGCCAGGGGTGCGTTCCCCAAAACCATAGTAGCTAACCAGTTAGCAATTTAGTTGGTTGGCAATAGGAAAAGGCATTGCAACCAACACACAGGTTGCTATGGTTTTGGGAAGACATGCAATGGGTTTGGGAGCCAGGCATGAGCTTCAGTTTGCACTGTCTCTGAGCTTGGACGGGCCAGTCAGTGAATAGTGCGAGGGCTGAAAGTGATAACGCTGAATTCAAATGGTGTGTTTCAATGCATAACATACGTCACGACAAAACAGTAGCGATTGGTTGAAGCAGAAAGTATCTGCCCACTATGGAGCGAATGCATGCCAACTGAGAGGTTTCACCAAGTGAAATGATGTGAAAGTGGCTGAAGGCTATGTGCCAGTACCCCAAAAATGAAATCGGTCCATAATGGCGGAGATATCATGGCAAGACTACCCAGGCAGTTATAAAGCGGAGTGAATCAGGCATATTTTGAATGTCAAAGTCTTTTATACCGCCAAAGATGCTGTTAATCTCAATATACCCTGTGGAAGACAGACAAGAATCTTAGTATTGCTAAAGAAACAGGCTTCCCTGTTCTGTAATGGTAAAAACATAAAATTGATCTCGCATCAGTTGTTTGATAGAACTTTTTCAATCCCTTTATGTCAAGACACAGGATGTCTCTGCCTTGAGTACTGACTGGATGTCTTTCTATTGTCTCTTAGGTATTTGTGGCCAATCCCAACAAGACTCAACCAGTGTTGGACATCCTTCTAAAGAACCAGTCCAAGCTGGTTGATTTTCTCAGCCATTTCCAGACGGACCGCTCCGAAGACGAGCAGTTCTGTGACGAGAAGAACTACCTGATCAAGCAGATTCGGGACCTGAAGAGGCCCGTCCCACCTGAGGAGTCTTAAATGGAAAAGAGCTGCAAGGTGACATGGCGTAAGGAGGGGAGGTTTGGGGGTTAAAGCAGGGCCTTAAAGCAGAGGGTTCAAACGAGAGGAGAGGAGGATGGAGATGACAGTGGACATGGCAGAAAGGGAGAGGATTTCAGATGGGCAGAAAGCATTAGAGGGCTGAGGAGGGAGGAGAGAGAGAGAGAGAAGTCCTGCAGGCCCCGCCTTCCTCTTTGCATTTGACCTCTATAATGGGAAACGAATAGTTAATTCTTGCGTGTGCACACCCTCTTATTTTCCTAAGTGTAGGCAATGAGGGGGACATTGTAAAGAGAGAGTGAGTTGGATCCACACACACTCCATTGACACCATATAGCCAGTAACCAAGGTGTGAAATCCAACTCGATTTCAATACCTCAATGGTTTTTTTTTTCTTTGTTTGTTTTTTGTTTTTTTGGATGGTGGCAGGAAAAAAAACAATTACCCCATATGGAAACACATCTCCATTAGAGATACTGTTTTCTTCAAACATTACATTTCATTGGAAGTATCTGATTGAATATAAATCTTAAACCTTAAGAGTGTATATGATTTTTTCATAATAACAAGCCTTATTACTCAGAATGGTTGGAGGACAGCCTTACAATTGGTCTTTGAAAGGCACTACAGAATGTCCTTGCACCATTTAAGCAAAATGAACAAGGCCACACAATTCTAGAATTGGAATTTACTCTGTCACCCCTTTTCAGCTTACTGGATAGCCTGATAAATATCTGCTATAAATATGTTTTTCATTATGCAAGTTTGACCGCTTATTTCAGTAAATTTCACCATCCAATTGCCACATTCTAATATACCAACCTGAAATCCCTTCAAAGCCTGTTAGGCTGCCCTGCTTGTTGAAAATGAGCTGGTACCCAGTTTAAAAGAGGCTCACTCCTACCCTTGGCACCCCAATGTTACATAGTGCAATACCAAACGTTCTGGGTGCACAGTGACAAATGATAGATGCCATTCGCCTTGTTATAACTCTGTATCATTAAGAGGCTGTCAATGTAAGGTAAATTGCTTGATGTTACTTTAAGGCATTTAACTCAAAAGAACTATTCAAGAGTAAACAATTATGTAAATGTCTGGCCCTCTGATGCAGCACTTTCTAAATTTCCTCAGTATGGCTGTATGTTATAATTTAAAAGCCCCTTTGCTACTGTTTTTTCCCCTATGTGCTCTGACATCAGAAACTTTTTTTTTTGCTTTGCTTTGGCTAGTTCCTTATGAATTGTATTTTAAGTATTGTAGGGAGGATATTTCTTTTTTGCTTAAGGTTTTAGGGAATTTTCATGGTCAAACAGCAGAAACTTTTCAGGGTTGGGTCAATTTTAGTTATGTATCAACACATGGTACACTTAAGACAGGACTTAAGCAAAACCCTGTACATATACACTGTAATAATATTTTAACAAGATGGACATTTTGATGCTTCTCAGACGCTGTTTATATTCCTTGGTTACTGCTTGGGATGCCAGGTTGCATTCTGCAGTTGATCCCAAGTGAATAAGAAAGAAACGGTTGAAGAAGGCATCAACAAAATGACCATGAACATGGGTCATACTTCAGCCCGTTACCTGCACTGTCAAACTTGAATGAGCCAGAACTGTGGTATCATACGTGATCTCATGTTTGCCCCAGTTCTACACAGTTTAATTGGGTCCATTTCTACACAACACCTTCCGGCTAGCCATGCGTCATTGCAGCCGGAAGCTGTTTGGATGAAATGCTAAAGGGTTCTACTGAGAAAAAAAGTTGTCCTAAATGGTATACCTTAAGTTAAATTTGTATTCTATGTAATCTGTTTGCACAAACATGTTTTCTTATATACCTCATAGGTTTTGAGTTCCTAAGTGCTGTGTACTCATTTCTCCTTCGCAAGTTTATTTTAGTTGATAATATTGTTGATGGGGCGGTAGTTTGAATTATGCATGCTGTAAAGCGTTTTAAAGAAAATATTGGCTTTAAACCATGTGAGGCCTGCACTTAACATGAAAATGCAAATCCTGGCAGTGTGAAAACTCAAGGTGGGCCAGGAATTATTTCTGTGCATAGCCTCTCATAGATGTTTGAATGTGAAACTTGGTTGCGGAGTGGCTATATAGAGCTTCTGGGTCTTACTCAGAGTTGCTACTTAAGCTACCTACTGCAGTGGTGCTGGTTAGCGCTATTTTACAATGGCCTGTGGAACTCCGGTTGAATGTACAACAGAATTTTCAAGTAACAGTTTTAAGGTCATCCTCTGATCCCAAGCCTTGTTTACTATAGCTGCACACCAGCAGAGGTCTCCACTGTGCTCTCATTTAGCGTTTGCCGAAACTTGCTATAAAGGGTTACATTTTCTCCCATTCAATCTTGCATCCAAATCAGCAGGCACACACCTCCTGGAACTTGCAAACCGAGGTATTTAGTTTCTTGGTTTTCATCTTCATTTAGTCTTAGGTCTTGGATTAAGAAATGCTTTTCCAAGCTCTTTGAAAGAACTGATCTTATGTGCCACTTGTGTTTCAGCTTCAATACATGACTATAATATTTTCCTAATCTCTCCTGCTCAGAACACATTTTACTTCAAGTTTTTAGAATACTATTTTTACCCTAAAAACGTTACAAATTAATATAACTTGTCTGTGCAGTGAATATTTCAAATGCAGAATTAATAGATTTTCTCTTTACAACTAATCAGCGATCCAGTGCCTTCTTGATTGAATGGGAGTGAATGTAAATGTCTTGTGCCAACCTGCTACTGGAACAATAGATTCTTTTTCAACCAATGAGATTTTGAAGACATGTCTGTTATTGTTGGTACACTGCTGCAAGGACGCATTCTGTGGTTTTGGAATGGCTGTAAACTGATAAATGAAGAACGTTGCTCCGGAGGGGACACGTTGAATCCTTTACACATGATAATGTTTCCATATCCAAACTAATATTTTTCATTGGTCTACATGATTTGGCTCCATTTATGTGCATGGTGTTACCGGATCTTTAAAAAAAAAAATTGATGGATCACCAACAGTTTAACAGTGCTCAAATGATCCACCTGTACAAGTCCACTGTTTCTATTTCTATTTCTGCATCAACACTGCAGAAGGAGCAATGAACAGCATGGAGCAATGAACATTTGCAGTACACCTGTCCATACAGAACCATTATTGAGAAAGGGTCATGTGCAGTGGGGAAGTATAAAATGGGTGCACAGAATGCTTTGCCTTTAGAAAGCACACAAAGTGTGATTTATGAAAAAATGTAAACTCCAAAAACTAATATGATTGCCTTTATTGTAGTGCAGGGTGAGAGCTGAGATTTGCCCCAGTGGGCTGAAAGTATTTTTGTCAGCAAGCGCTCATTGTTGTGATGAATGTATCAATCATGCGGGAATACCAGTTTCAAGAGTCTTCAGCAGAACTTGGCCCCTCTCTCAGGGAGACATAAGGATGAGTCCTGGACAAAGCCGACTACTTCTGATGGAAACTTTAAAAAAAAGAAAAAGAAGAAAATAACCCTGATTACAAGTGGTTGTTATTCTGCTGCCGTTTGAAGACAAGGTTCAAGTTTGTGTTGTCAGATTTAAAAAAATATATTATTTTGGTGACATTTTTTTTCCAAACTCTGTCAGGTTTGAACTGTAAATGTTTGCTATGCTAAGTATTTTTCACACCTTTGCCTTTTTTTCATTTTGTTCCTGTACGTTTTCATTTTCCATTTTGTTTTCTGACTGGGAGAGGATTAAACATGTACATAAAAATTATTTTAAAAGAATAAGGTGTGGAGGCATATTAAAAATAAAATAAGTAATGATGTGTTCTATGTATTTTTTATTGGGCCAATTAAGAATTAAGAATTTAAGAAATTAGAATTTAAAAAAGAAAATTAAAGAATGGAGGAATCTTTGTTCCAGCAAAAGGTTTTGCCATATCACAAAGGAACACCTCTTGTTGGTCTTGTTTTATTAAAATAAGTAGCCTCTGAAAACATTTAATATTACTCAGAGGAAAAGTGTTTTGACTCCTTTTGATATTAACTATACTACCATAATCACAGCATATATTCAACATTGGAAGTCAAACCAGATAGATAGATCTGTCATCCAGACAGGTTGGTGAAGTGTTTACGCAAGAGTTCAAGGGCAGACTGACTGCGGGCATGGTTTGATTTCTCTGCTTCCAGCTTGGCCCTAGTTTCCTCTAGTTCCTTTGTTAACTTTTGTATGATCACACCATCCTCCAGCCGAGCTACTTCCACCAGCCTCCTTTCCTCCACCTTGTGATGCTCCTTGAGTCTCTCCAGCTCCCACATTAGGTCGGAGCACTTCCGTTGGGCCTCCTTTGTCTCCTGTCTCCCTTTCTTTGCTACTGTTCTCCAGTGTGCCACCTCCTCTGCCATCTGCCTGGCCTCTGTGGCTAGGGCTTGAACCTGTGTGTCCTTGGCCTGGCCCTCAGCCTGCTGTGCTTCCAGCTGCAGGGCCCAACGCGCCGCCTCCTGTTTGGACAGAGCCAGCTGCTGCTCACACTCATCCAGCAGGCCCCGCAGTCGCTGGCTCTCCTGCCGCTCTACTCGCACCTCGTCTTCTGCCTTTTGCAGCTGCATCCTCAGACTGTGTGTATTCCTTTCAAGTTTGCTTACTGTTTCACAGAGTACTGACAGGTCCTGCTTGTTCCAGATATGGTCACTTTCCTCAGGTTGCTTGTTAAGGCGCTGTATTGTACTGCTGACCTGACTTTTGCTGGAACTGGCTACTACTCCCCCTGACACATTCTCTGCAGCCAGTCTCTTTGCCAAATTCTCCCTCAACAGTTTTTCCTCTTTTTGTCGTTTTTCTAGCAGGACTCTCTTGTAGATCTCATGGCCTTCTGCAGTCTGCAGACATTTGGGTAGCGAATGGTCCATCTCACTAACACAAGTTTTCTTTGTGAGTTCTTCTAAGCTCTCCATCACATCCTCTATACTGAAGTGTGGTTTAAGTAAATCCTCCACCCAGTGAGTAGACCTATTCACTGGTTCTGTGTCCTCCATGTAGTTTGCTTCATTTGACATTGTGACTGTTTAAAAAGTAACAAATGTTTAGATGAGTTTAGATGAAGTTTAGAGCAGTTGGCCTACATTTTCATGATACATTTATATCGTAAACAGTGACAGCTCAGTGCAGCATGCTTGCAGAAACACTTATCCCCACTGATCATATTGGAAGAATGTTAGGCTATTATTGTCGTCACTCGCCATGCATATTTTGTTTTCTTGGTGGGTCCTGGAAACTGATTCTAGATTCTTCTTTCTAACTGGCACCAGAGCCAGATATAGGGATAAGGATATCTCTATACATGGCTGTGGTTGGCACTATTTGGAACTACCTACCATTTTACAGTCAAAAATTCTGGAGCATTTAGAATATTTTCTAGCGCTCTGGAATCGGCTACAATACTATCTACATGAATGGTTACACCTCGTGGAAACACGTTTATTTATATGGAGGCGCTTTAAGCTTAAGTTTATCTTTAAATTGTAACTTTGGGTAACGATAATGTGAAATGTAGCCTACTATTTGTTGTTTGCACGATTTATAAACAAGCGAGATTAACACTGCGGCAGCCTACTCTTGGCTCAACGCGAACTTTTTTGTGGGAAGTTTGCAGTACAACTTGCTGATGGTGTCAGTAGTTACCCTCAAGCGACTTTCATAGGAAGCCTAACGTAACCAGTGAACGTTTTATCCTAACGTTAACTGTGTTTTGACATAGTAAGACAGTAAAAGAGGGGTTTTTAACAAAATCAGTTACATTATTTTATTATCTAGAGCAATTATCGATACCTTGCTGATGGGATGTTGAAGAACTGGAACAAGCATCAAAATGTATTAGCTAACTAGCATGCCAGCTAATTACAAAAACGCCCCAAAGCGTTAAAATCCGTTAAAATCGGGAACGTACATCCTCTTTTTGAGAGCTGTTTAAGCACGACAAACGCAAAATCTAAAAGTAGACTCGCTAATCACTCAACTAGCTCTAAACACTTTTGTGACTCGTAACCATGGAAAGGACGCTGTGTAGCCATGTTGGATTGAGGGTGTGTTCACATTTGCTCGACAACAGTCGAATAGTGCAGTCACCAGTCAATCTAGTCTAAAAAATGGCGATCTGACTGCTCGACACCTATTTTCGAATGATATCCAGAAAAAGAAAAACTTCCTGTAGCTTATGTCAACAAAATATCTCTACCATACTGTTTTCAACACACTGATTTCTTTTTTTGGACATAAATGCATACATTTGTAAATTTAATGCCCAATTTACTGTTTGAATAGGCCTATAACGTTTCAGAAAATGTGAAGGCTTAAGGAGGGATATAGAGGAAATCTTTCAAGCCTTCAACTGAATATACAACTGGGCAATATTCATTGTGATAGGTCTACATAGACTAAGAATTGTACAATTTACATGTGTCTCTTCCACAATATAAAATTTCAGAAAGAAACAAATTCTCCTTGTTCAGTCATTGTGAGAAAACAGACAAACTCTTCTCAGAAATTAAATGTCAATGACAAAGATTTGCAGGAAGAAACTATTGTGAGAAAGCTAGCCTGTGTCCGTGAAGGAGAATTTACATTTACATTTCTGCATTTAGTAGATGCTTTTATCCAAAGTGACTCACAAAAAGAAGATAAACATTAAAGCCACAGCACAATTACAAATCTAAGTAAGAATGCAACCTGCTAACATGAAATTGGCAGTAGATAAAAGTGCAGGAGTGTGATAAAAGTGCGGTAGACAGAAGTGCTGCAACCCAAGGCCAGAATGCCACAGAACTGATGAGGACAAATGCCAGTGGACTGCCAGCTTGGCCTCTGGTGGGCTGCAAGCAGACCTCCAGTCTATGAAATCTATGGACCCCGTTGTTCAGGGTCACTGAATGCTGCCTAGAAAAAGTACCAGAAAACTTGACGCAACATAGAGTGGAAAAACTAACTGATAACTAATGTTAACTGCATGGGGAATAGTGAAATAAAACTGAAAGTAAGTTACTGTGCCATATTCATTTAGTGTTAGTTACCTGTTCACTATTCTGCCTTTTTTGTTCTTTTTACTACTGACAGTACTTGGTGACTTTGAACAAAAGGGCTATGGATTGATTCACACAGGATTTTTCATTTAAAACTAAAAAAATAGAGGTTGTTTTAAAGGTAGAAATAATTCATACAATGTTGGTAACCAGTTCATACCATTGAAACATGGGCATACTTATTAGTCTTGAGTTATAACATACTTTAGTTAGAGCTCATTTTGCTACATAGGACACCTTTCAGGGGTCGGTTGAGTTGGCTCAGCAGCAGGAGTGTGCTGTATAAATGTTGTTTCTGAGAATAGATTCAATTATGTAATATGATGCGCTAGATATCAGTACATAAGACCACTACTCTGTGCTGTGTGCATTCTGAAGCAAATAAAACCTCATCCAATTCTGTCTCTATCCCTACTCTCAACACATCTTTCAAAATGCAACTCTTACATGCTCTTTTCTATGGTTAATGCATAGCCTACATGTCAGATACATAAAGAAAATAAAGCCCATGTTCCTTACTGCATCACATACTCTGTATGTACTCTGTACTCTGCTTGGATGCTCAATCAGTGTTTTGAAACTATTTCAAAACAACAATATTGACAGAGACCAAAAGTTTATGTTGCCTTATCAGCCTGCATGAGGGGCCACATGCCCACCAAATTTCATGTGGTTTGGTGTTTCAGTGGGCATCACATTAAATTAACTACATTTTTGAGAGAAAAAATGTGATTTCAGTCCAATTTAACCAAAATACAACAGGAGGATTAAAAATTAATGAATTTCACAAATAATTGTGCTTAATAAATTGTATATGATTAATTGTGGTTACATTTTTAAATTCTTTGACAGTTTGTTTTAATTTTAGTTTCTACTGTACACATCGAGTGTAGCCTATATCCTGGGTGGCTGCTGGGAATGATACATTATGTGTATTCATATGACCACACCAAAATTTCTTTTGGGGATGATAGAAAAAAGCTACCCATACCTCCTATAGTGGATAAAGGATATTTGCTCTAAAATGTACAGACTAACATGTAATCACTGTTATGGAATATAGCTGACTTGATAAATGACTGTAATCTTAAAATCAATATGAGCAGTCTTTTTTACAAATTAGATATAAACTGTTCTTCAAATAAAAACTGTATTAATCTTAAAGAAAAATGACCAAACTGAAAAAAAACATAAATAAGGAAATCGCATAATCTGCAATGAGTAATTTAATTAATATAAGTACATCTTTTGAGTCATGTTTGGCTCTTTTAAAATAAAGGCGCGGGTTGTTTACCCCACACATATCATAGCCTGTCCACTCTAAATCCCCCTCCTATCAGTGTATATTTTGCAATTTATGACATCCTATTACAGCAGGCTATGACTTTTCCATCTTTACTAATCATACTTCTCTGATACTAAGAGTGCCTGGTTATAATTATTGACAACATAGAAATAATTTGAGAAAATTACTCTAGCAGATTTTTAAATATTTCAGTCTACCACATGCATATAGTGGGCCATAGGTAAATAACCATCTCAGGCTCCATGGTAAGTTTAATTTCAGGAGGGTATTCCTATGTGGTTAAGTTAAGGTGACCAGACCTCTGAGATGAAAATTGAAGACATTTCCCTTCATTTTCTTGAAACCAGTGACATTCCTATTTCTGCAGTCAACATCATTAAAATAAGTGCTGTTTTAGCTTAAAAAATCAGGGACAAAGTGGGTTTTCTTATATTTTACGGGGGACAGACCACCAAAAAAGGGGGACTGTTCCCGGAAATCAGGGATGTCTGGTCACCCTAGGTTGAGTGATAAACCTGGGTAAGTTAATAGGAGGTGGTTAATAGAGCCGCCTGCTTGCTTTGTAAGAGATGAGGATTCCAGAGTCTTCTATAAAGTTTAATCAGAATTCAAAAGAATGTTGATTGTAACTAACAGATCTGCATGTAATCGGGACCTGTAGTTGCAACAAGTTCTGATTAGACATGTCGTAAGTTCAAGTTTGATTGTACAGAATAAACTGTAGTCTACTGGCATCAGCTCCAGCAACTAGTTGGTTAGACATGGAAATTGTTTTGTCCTTTACTAACATCTTCTGTCCTGTTCTTCCTGAGTCTGCAGTGACCAATCATTCAGTAATATAGCAGGCTATGCATGACCTGTTTCTGAGACTTAGCTGGAACTGAAACTAGGTTAAAGTTCATAGGTTGCTGACAAAACAGGGCAACCCATGCTCGAGAAGGGACTGTGAAAAGGTATCCTAGTGAATGTTAATGATCAGTAAAGTCATCATACCTATTCACTGGAGGCTACACAAGAATGGTACATTTTCAGGATTGAAAAAGTAGCCTAGAAGCCTGCGAAGCAATCTAGCCCAAACAAATGTTCTTTGGACGGTCTTGAGCTATGGTGGGGGTAGGGTTTACTGAGGTTATAGGTCACCTTCTGGATATCTTAGACCAGCAGGAACAAAGAGAAAGAAAACGGCAAATATCTAGCCCACCTTTTAAAAAGTGTTTTGTCTTAGTCGCAACGATTTTGTGGAAAATTAAACCTATCATACTTTAAATGAGCTCATATAATAAGATATAGCCTAACCTATTACGCATCGTCCTCTTTCTTTACCCCACCCCCATGCAGAAAAAAGATGCAAGTGCAATTACATGCATGACATAACTTTTTGTTGTCGATTTAGAATGGCGAGAAGAGCTGCACATTAAAACATCTGCGTGTTGAGGTATTTATATTGCTTGTTGTTCCAATTTTGCCGAGCCACAGAGAATTTTTTTCTTAAAAGGTATGTTAACGAAAACATAGCCTACTTTTCAGATGAAAAAGCCAAAAAAATTAATTATTACAACAGCAATTAAAACATTGCATTTATTAATTTGCTAATATAATAGTATATCATTTTTATTACAGTTGAGTTTGTTGATAATTGAGTACACTACAGAATTAGGTTCATTAGGCGTTTTAAATCTGGCTCCATGCAAAAGACTCACGACATTTGCTATGACATTGGCTGCCTATTTTATGTCGCCTAAATAACTTTTTTATATCTTAAAATACACCACTTATTTATGGGCCTCTTGTAAGGTTGTTATGAGTTTGACTAAGTGACAGTTATGGGATGTAAATACATGCAAAATTCTAGAACTGGATCCACATTAATTATGCAAATGAAGCTTGTTGCGGATGTGATTCTCGTGCCCTAAGTTTGGGGGTTTATGATGGGGAGTCGACAAAAAGAGGCCATCACATGACGATACGTTCGCGCCTCTTTCGTAAACCTCTCGAAGATTGAAAACAACTTGGAGGTAATGTAATGTTGGTATATAGATTTACAGTTAATGATTTACTTCGTTAGTAATCGGTGTACCTATAATGATATCTAAACGACCCAACTCTTATCAGTGCAAAACTCGAAACAAAAAGTACTTCATCTTCGGGCTGAATGATTGTGTTCTCTATGGATGTGCTTTGTGTAGGCTAGCTGAACAGCTAATTGTGCTGCTGTGTGGATGAATCAAATGTCCCCTTATGGTAAAGAACGTAATTAATCCGCGAAACAAGCTATTTCGTCCGACGTGGTGCGTTAGAGAGTTTTAGGCGAAAACGTTAGCCCCTCTGAACACAGTGACTTGAATCGAAGTGAAGTGTGCAATTATTCGTGTTTAGCTCAAGCAAACAGGATGCTAGTCATTGATTGTTGAATCTCCTCACTTTAACAGTAATGTTAGGTAACCTAACGTTACGTGGTCGAGGGTAAAGTAATTTCACACTAGTATGTAATCAGAACCACAACCACCTGTTGGATGCATCATTAACGTTGGATATTTTTTGTGCATCACAGACTTAACTGAGTCGTCAATGTTAGTTGGAGAAGCTAACAAGCTAACCACACTTGCACTTGTAGCTCAACGTGTTAACGTTATTAATGAAGTTAAACAGCACAGCGTTATGGCAAATTGCCACGACTGCCACTTCAAATCCTTTAACATTGTCTTATTCTTGAGTTAATACTGCCTATTTAAGCAAGTCGGTAGTTTCACCATCTGTGGAGTACACTGAATATACATTGCAGACGTGAAACTAAATAGTGTTAGAATCCCTCATGGCGTCTACGGTACTCTTCCCACGTCTTGTTCTGGAAACAGGGTAGCTTTAATCAGACTAGCTAACACTACTGGTTTTATGAATGAACTTGCAATGCGTGGACCTGAGACTGTTTAAATTCACAGCTTAATTCCAGTTTCAGCGAGTGTTTGGTGACCTTGTAGTAATTCATTTTATGTAAAAATGTGTAAATGCTTAAATTAGGGCCAATCTATGACAAGTGGGCCTCATGGAGCCCCAAACCCCGGTTTCAAAACGTCCTAATGGAATAGAATGCATTATGCCTAAATAAAAAGTTAAACAACTTGATCTTCAAACTAGGAGGAAACGGCTATTTTGTGCGTTTTCCCCTAAAATGCGTAGAGGGCATTAGGCACCATTGGCGGACATCTTTAGTTTAGAGCATATTCGTTTGGCCTATTTAAATGGAAATAGTTTTTAGGCGATGCATTTTCATCTTCTAAACGGGCCCTTCTATACTCAACTTTTAACAGAATGGGATTTAACCAACTGCATATTGTTCAACTCATTACACAACAGCTAAGGGGGCACGGCTCTCTGATCTGTCGTTATAGACCAGGCTTCTTTCAGAAGGCCGCGCACCCACTCGTCGTAGTTTGGTCATTGGCGTAATTGTTGTTATTTAGCCTGCAGAATGGTTTTCACAGTTTGTAACACATTACGTCTTCCTGGAGCCATAAAGGTGAATAAGACTGCATTTTCGTTGCAGTCACCACGATTGCGCTTGAACCGACCCAAGTCGCTTTCTTAACTACGCTTAACTCTGTCTGCAGCGGGCAGAAAACCACCTTTACAAAAATAATCTCAATATTTGATTCTCAAAATGGCAGTTTTGAGTATCGTACTGCGTTGTGGATGAGTTCTTTGCAGTTAGGTCATATACAGATTTTTAAAATTCGTATGAATTATACTGACACTTAATTAACTGCAGGAATTTTGTAAGGTTTCTATCCAATGAAGTAGTCAGTGGGCCTCATTCACCATTTTTATGAAGGAAGTTGTTCTCAAAACCCACTTAAGCCGTTTTCAAGATTTGTATTCGTCAATACATGTTTTTAAATTGGACCTTAGGAACATTTTTTTTTAAATTATTTATTTCAGCTGCAGAATGTAGTATCGTAGTCACTAAATTGAAAGTATTTCCCAGTGCATTTTGCTTTACAATATTTTTGTTAAAGGAAATGTCCTCAGCCCTTGTCATTGCATGGTGGGATAGTGATTTGGATTGTGTCTTTCTCTTTTTTTTTTTTCTTTAACAGAAAATGCGTGGTCATGCAACAAAGACTGAATAGGATGGCGTTCCAGTTGATGTCACTGTTACTCCATTTATAAATGACTTATGGTTTTTCCAGCTAAGGTGCATCTAGTGTAGTTAGTGAAGTAGTCTAGTATCTACTGCCCTAGGTGCTCCTTTTGGCTGGATATACTGTGATTTCAACTTGTCTGTAAATTGTAGATGTTTCTGTAAATTGTTGAATGTTTTTAACTGGATTATGTTTGGTTGAAATTACCAGGTTTAACTGCTTTCTGTAGCTTTTTTTAATGACCAAATTTAATTGTCAGGCAATTCCAAAGTGCTCACAGTGCAGGTAGTGCAAATATTTTCTACTGCAGTGTTTGCACTTCACGTATTGCCCGGCATCCTCTACAGGTTTTGGGAGTCATTTTGGGTATGACTGCTCTGTTTTAAAGGGGGCCCAGTGAGTTTTGCTGGTTTGCTTTCAGCTTTAGTTTTCTGCTGTGCAAATCCATGCAAAACTCGCCATGCCAGCCTAAGCATCCTAAATCGACCCACTAGTCAAAATGAGATGAAATTGTCAATGTTTTGTGCTTGAAAATGTAGATACTAAGGACACTAAAGTGAAGGGGGAAAATGCAGTTTGAAACTACTGTGAAATTTTTGCAACCAGGCTGTGCCTGCAAACTGTCCTGGCAGATGTTTTCCTCAAGCAGGCTCTCTGGGACTCTGTGTGTGTGTGTGTGGGGGGGGATTAAATTTGGCAAGCTGGGTTGTCTTGCTGTTTTCGGGTGGATGACTTTGCAATTTTAATGATGTCTTAATTCTATACAAAAATTGCACGGTATCCATCTGTAATCCGCCAGATGTTTAAATCTGCAAAGTAACTTTTTGTCTATATGAATAAACTATTTTGTGTAATCAAATTGTTGTATGTGGGACTCTTCTCCTTGTGCTAAAAATGATATTGGAGGTGGCCCGTGGGTTGTGGTGGGGCTACAGTGGGAGGGGGCGACGTGTAATATTCATGCTTTACCAGCAGATGTCAGCAGCAACGTAAGCGCTGTTCCGTGGGAACATTCCTGCGAGCTGTAGTTTACGGAATAAAATATTGTTAAACATATATATATATGCACCACCTCTTCTGATCATTGTTGTTGATATCTGGGTATTGGGTAAATTAGTACATTAGGTATAAAGTCTATGTGATGTTTTTTTTTCTTCGGACCTTCTATATAATACCGAAATGGACACACTCAGTGCAGTGTGGGATGCGCTTTTTTGACGTATCACGCACCAAGACCCTGGACGACGACAACGTGCGGACAGCTTTTGAATCAGCCCTTCATCTCAGCTCATCTTATCTGCTGCAAGACAAAGTCAGAGAGGACTCCACAGCCACTCACTGGTCATTTCATATTTCCATACTAGTTCGTTGCAGTTTTGTTGTTGGGCAAGCACAACTGGACACTGATCGTCTTGTGAAGGCGAGGAAGGAAGTTTCTCCACAGCTGAGGATGCGCATCTTCAGAATTGACTTCGTTGTTCAGGAGCTAGGCTGTTAACGATTAGTTACAGTTAGTCGAGCGAAGGTTTGGTTTTAATTTCGTTTCTCCTGTGTCGTATCCTTTTCGCTTTTAGTGAACAATAATCATGACTGGAAACGTATCAGGTGCGCTTATTATTTTCGCCCTGTTCTTGCCGTCCACCCGACAAGGCAGCCAGGTACTCAACTGCCACGAAGTGCGTTCATCTTTCCAGTCCCTGTATCCCGGAATGAAGTGGGCAACAGAAACCCCTGTGTCAGGTAATGTTAATTAGCCTACCTGAATTTAATCGAAAGATCCAGATTGGGTTTACATGGTACTAAAATTTTGACCTTGTAACTTTTGTTTTAGTTTATGACCCAACACTTATTAGCATTTTCTTATGTTGTTTCATCCCGATGACAAAATCGAAGGCATTCATTAAATTGCATTTAGCAGTAACATGTCCCTTCTGTTTAAGGGATGGGCAGTGCAGTTGTGGTAAATGTAAAACTAGCTAATCTATAGCCGATTGGTCCTCGCCTCCAACTATTTTTCATTTTAATTTCAGATGCACAAAGGCCTTCAGTGGTGACTAGGTCGCAGTCAATGTGACTTCCATGTCTATTTGCTGGGTACTGTGTAGACTTGACGGTGTGCCAATCAGTGCTATGTGTTTGTTACCTTCAGGTGACGGCAGTTTATGCCTTTGTAGGCTATACAGCCCTGGATTACGTGTCTCTAGCGCTACGAATCCTGACCTAATATCAATATGCTCATCCTGCTTTAAAAAAGACACAGCTTTTATGAAAGTTGCAGGACAACTTTTGTTGTGACTGTGATATGTAAATTCACCAACCATCAAACATCCTTATAGAGACAGAGAGGGTTGTAATTTGAATGCAAAGTGAACATAGTGAGTCCTCAGAGTCTTAAGTGAACATGCCCGTATACACGTCAGTAGTGGTATGCACACAACAACAGTTTCCGATTTTATTTACATAGCCATAGCCATAGGCTAGGTAGGCAGTGTGGATTTATTCCTCTCAGTCCATCGTGTGGTCTCCACGAAAAATCTAGAAACCTTTTTTTTCCGTTTTGGATGCAACCACTAGAGTTCAAAAGAGGGCTTGATGAGAAGTGTTCCCTATGAATGGCCTCAATGCATTCAGATAAAGAGCACAAGTGTAGACCCCCCCACATACACACACACACACACACACACACACATGCTCCTCTTATTGGATCGTTTTGGGTGAAGGCACCCCTCGGCCTGACGAAAGTCTTGATTCCCCAAACTTGGCTTCAGTGGACGTCAACATTTGGTCATACAATTTAGCAACACCGTGCCAGAGCTTTTTTGCTTGCTCTCTGAATCATTATGTAAATTGATCCTTCCCTTGTCGTCCAAGCAACGCTGGCCTGAAGTGTTAATTGGATGCTTTAGTGTCGTCAAACCAGGGAGTGTTTCAGGTTAATTGTTTTCACTCACTATGTATTAGCAATTCATGTATCTGCCAGCAGCAAGAGGGGTGTTGAAACAACTCTTAAATGCTGTTCAGTTCTTTGAATATTCCATCAGGCTGAAAGAGAGAAGAGGCAAGAACTCATGTTTAAGATTAATTTAAATGGGAAGAGAGAAGAGGCAAGAACTCATGTTTAAGATTACATTCTTGAGCAAGGGCCATTTCTCAGATGTTGGTGAAGTCTTATATTGTACCCCACCACTATCCATACCCAGAGCACGTATGCTGTGGTCTTGGAGTTGCAAATGAGTGTGGACAGCCTTAATGTTAATTGGAAATTGGAGCATTTCTGGACCCGGTGGTGGATCTGTCATTGTAGCTCTACAGAGACCTGAAGCTGGTGGTTAAGATTTATTGCATCGCTAGGAATTTGTCTCCACAGATTAATGATGATGCTTGATTGTTTTTTTTTTGTTTGTTTTTTTGGTTTGTTTTGTTTTTCTTCTCCCGGGTTTTTTTTCCTTCTCTCTTTCTTTTTTTTGGTTGGGTTTTGATTTTACAAGTTAATTTATGCGGTCTGCCGTTGTTTGTCAGTTGTTGACTACCTGTGTAATTAACATAACAAGTGCATTTGCATCATACATAATTAACCCCCACTGATCCTGCCCTAACTTAATTGTCTGAAGTACTATTGTATGTTAGTACCACATTAGTATCACTGTAGTGAAGCCACATAAATGTAGCATATATGATTGAGGTTCATTAGAAACAGACGGTCAACATCGCACATCACTGGCTTTACATGTGCCTGGATGACGGGGTCACTTGAGGTGAGCAAACATGCCTGAGGGTTTATTGTAAGTAAACGCCTCACTACATGTACTGGCACAGCAGGACTCGTAAGACTCCCACAGAAGCACAGTTTTCAGTATATTCTTCAGAACTTTTATCATGCTGCATGTCGGTGTGAGGGCGTACAGGACTCGGTGGACACTCAAACCCCCACCCGCTCTGCTCCGCTCGCCTGTGTTTTAAAAGGACTGCAGATGCAGCGCGCCAGGGCTCTGCCCGCCCTGATCAGGCATTAATGAGAGCGAGATGTCAACGCATAATGGACAACTTGCTTGTTATTCTGTCGCAGAGCTCCTTTTACACCGGCTCCCTCTTGGCCAGACTGACCTGCATACAAACCACCACAGATGGGTTGACAGCATCTCCTTCTGTCCTACTGTGGGAGGCAGGAAGAAAGGAGAGAGAGAGAGAGAATGGGCTTATTGGTTTGTGTCAGGGAGCTGAAGAGGAGACGAAACGGAGCCACGGCTAATAATGACTGACACTCCCACTAAGCTCGCTTGCTGGCGAGGCTCCGAGTAATTAGTAGCGATGGGTGCAGGGGGTCAGAAGCAGCAGACGACGCAGTGTCCCAGGAATGGGCACAGAGCAGACTCAGGGGGCACGCTCAGGTCCTGCCCAGGCTGCAGTCGCCCCGTGGCCCCATTGAGCCAGTGCTGAAGCGACAGCAGGAGCCAGGCTGCCGTTGGTGCGCTCCCACAGAGGACATCATCATGACATGCACAGAGCCGCTCTGACCTTCTGTAAGAACGCCTTTATGTGCCGCCTAAATGGATGGTGGTGGTTCTTTCGGTGCTGCTGACAAGAGGGGTCAGCAGGGCTGGTTACACTCATGTCTTCAGAATAAAGGTCATTATCTGCTTTTCGTCGGCCCATCAACGGCATGTATGGTGACAGGGTCTCATCCCCAGTGGTTTGGGAAATTATTGGACTATTCCTGTGTGCGAGGTTAAGCATATTCTAGGGAATTATTATGTCCTCTGTGGTGTGCACAAAATAGATGAAAGGTCTTTTTTTTTTTTTTTTTTTTACTTTTTCAGCTTTAAGCAAAGAATAAAAGCACTAGTGGTGCCAGAGAACAGAAGGGCTTATAAGGAAAAAGAGGGGAAAAAGAAGTCATGAGCCACTTATACTCTGAGCCCCCAAGTCCTAATTACATTGTTCCCATGATTGCCCTCTGAAATTGTCTTGATTTAATCACGCTCATTTATTTATGCATGGTATCATTTCATTGAATCTCGATGCTGCCAGAGCCTTGGAGAAGACTGTCAAGTTTTCCCCCTCAACTCCACTGTCACATTACTCTATAATTTATGTCTCTAATGAAGGCCTTTTAACATTCTCTATAACTTAACCCAGAGAGTCTCTCAGTTTTTTTTCTTCCTTGTCTAGCGCTTGCATTAAACTTGTATGCTGGTAGCTTTATAATTGGTGCAGAGATGCTGGTATTTATGCATGCAGCATGTTCTCCTGAGTGTCTCTGGGCTTGTTAGGGGATGAGTTGGGGGCTGGCGTGTGTACACAGCTCGCTTCACGGCTCCACCAGGAGCTGTCATGTTCAGCTCTCCACTGATGGCAGCGAGTCACTGGGCCCGGACCCGAAGGAGGAAACCAACCCGCACTGGGTGTAGAGAGAAGGGAACGCACTGAAAGGGAGACAGTGTGGTGGGGGGGAGGGAGGAGGGTAGAGAGAAACGGAGGTGCAGTTGGAGGAACACGCTGCTGCTGCGAGGAAAGTGAAGACAGGGAGCGAGTGAAAAAGATGGCCGTGGAGACACCGAGGCAAACGAGAGGATGGGATGAAAGGAGAAAAGACCAGAAGGGGGGAGAGAGAGAGTGATGGTGAGAGAGTGAGCGCCAGACTGGAAGCAAAACTCAGGCTGACGTTGCCGGTTTTGTTTTGGTTGGGAGCTGATTAAAAGTGAGAGGAACATCGTCTGCCAGCTGAGCTGCTAATATGCTCCAGTTTGACACCAGTGGCGCCTTTTCACTCCTCTGATTTGAGGACAGGCACCAAGCCGATTGTCCCGCGGCGGGCAGGGTCTGTACCCAGGGAGGAAGAGACGGCTGTGAACATATTGCCATGAAGCAAGGCATAGTGCTGAGAGAGGGAGCATTGAACAGGGAGAATGTTGAGCACAGATTGGAACTGTGGGATACTATAGGAGTCAGACAGGATTGTAGGTAGAGATGAAGGATGTAGGCGGACTGCTTGAGGTGGATGTCTGGGCGGTGTGCCCCACATGTTTCGGAGTAGGCCACACACACACCCTGGGGGGCCTGCCATCACCCAGTATGCCTCACTCCCAAGGCAGGCTTTATTTTGAGGTGCATCTATTTTTTTTTTTTTTCCCCTCGATCTTGATGTTGATTTTGAATTGTGTGGGGAAATAATCTTGCTGTCGAGAGCCTCGCTGCTCTGCCTCGCTACTCTGAACTTCTCTAATGAAATGCATTTATCATCGGTGTGCTGTGGAGCGGCATATGAAATTGTCTGTTTTGCTGAAGATAATTACCAAAACCTCCTTCGACTGCTCCCCCACCCCGCTCCCTCATGCCTGTTTCCTACCTGCTCCTCATCGCTCAGCGTGCTATTGACGGCTTAATAATTTCCTCTCGCAAAGGCCTGAAATTAGCTTGATGCTATCTGTCAACTGCCCTTTTTGCAGGTATTGATTTAGGATATTAAGCTTGTCATTGGCCATAGAAAGAAGCTTCTCTATGACTGACATTGGAGTCTCTCTCTCTGTCACTCTCTCTTTCTCTCCCTCCCCCTGTTACTCTGCAGGTTTGGAAAGGATATTTTTCATCCCACTTTACATATTCCCTCTTTCTTCACTGCACATTATGTGTCATTTCCCTTACAAAAGCGGCCACCATTTTTATGACTGAGGTCTGAGCAAGCTCAGAGGAGTGATGCGAATGACTCTCTGGTTAACTACTGTAGTTGTATCAAGATGCTATTTAAGAACAGATTGCAGCCATAATATTTAAGACAGACAGTGACAAGGAGCATTTCATTTTACAAGGTACAAGACTATTGTTTATGATGTGGTTTTCGGAAAGGTTTCAGAGAATGTTTTTAAAAGATATTTAGTATTTATATTTCAGTGCAGGCAGATACAGACATGCCTATATGAGCCAAAGAATACTCGATGGAATCATCCATCCTAAATGCATAAATATAATATATATATATATATATATATATATATATATATATATACAGTGCTCAGCATGAGTACACCCCCTTTGAAAAGTAACATTCTAAACAATATGTCCATGAAAGCAAAATATATTTCAACATTTTTTGCAGACTAACTTTAATTTCACATCTGCGTAACATACAACACAAAAGTTTGCGTAATAATATAACTTAGATTACATATTTTTCAGTTTTACTCAAATTAGGGGGGAGCAAAAATGAGTACACCCCACTGAAAGTCTCAGGGCAAATCAAGATTTTAGACTGCAAAAAGAATTCAACCACAGGTGAGTCTAATTATGTAATTAGTCCAGCAGATAGTTGACTATAAAAGGGTGTTACTCTAAGAAAACACCTCCCCATTTCCTGTTGTCAGTAATGGCACCACATGGAAGAAATGACACAAGACCTGAGAAAGAAAATGATTTCCTTACACCAGAAAGGTAAAGGCTACAAGAAGATCAGCCAAGCTTACTGTAGCAAAAGTGGTACAAAGATTTAAGAAAAATGGAACTGCAACCATGTCACAGATACGTCCTGGTCGTTGACGGAAGTTAACACCTCGACAGGAACGTCTTCTGATGAGAAGGGTTGAAGAAAATCGGCACACAAGTTCACTACAGTTAGCTAAAGAAGTAGAAAGCCAAACAGGGGTGACTGTTTCCCATGACGCAATACGCCGTACACTGCAGAGGAATGGCATGCATGGATGCCGTCCACGAAAGAAGCCTCTCCTAAAGCCCAGGCACAAAAAAGCCCGCCTAGTTTGCCAGAGCCCATGCTGACAAGGATGAAGGCTACTGGGACTGTATTGTGGAGTGATGAGACCAAAATTAATGTTGGCGTCACAAAGGGTGAGGAATACAAAGAAAAATGCATGGTGCCTACAGTGAAGCATGGTGGTGGCAATGTCCTTATGTGGGGCTGCATGAGTGCTGCTGGTGTTGGGGAGCTGCATTTCATTAATGGCATCATGAATTCAGAGATGTATTGCTCTGTACTGAAAAAGAAAATGCTACCATCACTCCGCGCACTTGGTCGTGGTGCACTTTTCCAACATGACAATGATCCTAAACACACATCTAAGGCCATTGTTGGCGTTCTGAAGAGGAACAGGGTGAGAGTGATTTCAGTGGCCAAACATGTCACCTGATGGAACACCTATGGGGAATTCTGAAGAGACAAGTGGAGCATCACTCTCCATCCAACATCCAGTCTCTAAAACAGGTCATTATTGAAGAATGGAAAAAGATTGATGTTGCAAAATGTTGCCAACTTATTCATTTCATGCCCAGAAGACTTGGTGCCGTCATTAAAAATCATGGAGGCCATACAAAATGCTAGATGCAGTAGTTTTGTTGGGGGTGTACTCATTTTCAGTGGGGTGTACTCATTTTTGCTCCCCCCTAATTTGAGTAAAACTGAAAAATATGTAATCTAAGTTATATTATTAAGCAAACGTTTGTGTTGTATGTTATTCAGATGTGATATTATACTTAGTCTGCAAATTTTTTGGAAATATTTTTTGTTTTCATGGACATATTGTTTCAAATGTTACTTTTCAAAGGGGGTGTACTCATTTATGCTGGGCACTGTATATATATCCTTGTAGTGAGGTAGTGCACAGTTTGAGACCTTCTCAGAGAATGAGTTCGAGTGTGGCTTTATTACACGTTTTGCTACAAAAGTTGAGCATTTTGTGAAATTAAATAGTATACATAACAAAAAAATTTAATGCGTGATTTTTTTTTTTCTTCAGAGAGTACACACACCAGTCTGTGGCATTTTATTTATCGTGATATGCTGCATCTCGTTTTGAACATTTTTCTTCCAGGCAGTTCCACAATTGCACTGGTAAAATCAGTGATGTCCAACGTCTTTGGCTGGTAGGAAATCTTCAGGCTGTCTTTGAAGCTGCGTTTTGGACAACTTCGGTGCTTTTGCTCAAACTCTTCGATAGCCTCAAGGTATCGATACAAGGTTTCCACACATGAAGCCGATCACGTTGAAAGAAATAAATAAAAAACTTGACAATTTCTCCTGCCGTTTTCCCCCTTTACTGCGTCTGGCTGTTCAATCACTGCCCCCCTCTTGCCTTAGCGGTTGGTAATTCTGTTTTCATTTGACTGCCCGAGGTTACTCGCCTGGAAGACAGACTTTCAAGTTCATTTCTAACCAGGTCCTCTCAAGTTTTGCAAAATGGCCTTCATCACATTGTCCTGTCTCTGCATTCGGCAATGGATTTCTCTGCTCTCATCTGCTGCTCCCCCCCCCCCTTCCATTCCTCTCCTCTCTTTTCTTTCCCACACCTACTTTTTCTCCACTTCTCCTTGCATGTGTGGAGAGCAGAGCTCTGGGGAATTCACTGATGTTTGTTTACAGCGCTATCAGTAAACTCATGTCATTTAGACAACCTCTGCTAAATCATTTAGACAGACTGCTACCTCCTGCCCCACATTTAAACAGATCCATTTGTGAGAAAGAGATGTAAGCAGTCTCCCAAGATTTAATTCCCCTTCCATTTGAAACATGGTTGGCTTGCACAGTACTTTAGTCATCACTTTGTCTCTTTGCAAGGAGTGTCAAGATGCTAAATATGGCTGCCTGGCTGTGGAAGGTGCTGTTTTGCTTTTGTTATTGAATCATTTGCCTGCACGGACAGCAGCTTTTGTTGTGGAGTCTGAGGTGTAAAGAGAATCAGTGAGAAGTAACAGAGAGCGTCCAGTTTTCTGTTTGTCAGGCTGAGTGACTCACCTGTACACCGGCAAATTATTCTCAAATGAGACCTGAAAATAAATATGTTTCTTTTTCTCTTCATACATTGAAATGGCCTCGGCTTTGTAGTTAATAGAGGCTAGCTGTTTAGTAATGGACATGGTAGGCACCTCTAGTCACAATATCCTTGAAGCTTGGGGAAAATGAAGTTTTGGACAGGGCTGCAGGGCTCCAACATTTGTTCAATTTTAATCATTAATCCAGGGTCATATGTGTTTCTACTCGCTTTTGAGACATGGCCCAGAGAAAATCTTTGCTACTCACAATTTTTATTGAATTCCCACTTCCTCTTCCATAAAGGCTTCATCAAAATGTAATTATGCCCTTTTGACAAATAACCTTTAAACCTTTATATCCATGAATTGAAGATGGCAGCAAATTACTTGCCCTTGCCTCATTGCACTAATTTTTAAATTTTTTCAGAGAAATTTTCGTTGTGTTTTTTCCTTCCTGTCCTCAGAAGCTTTTCAAAAGTTTTACCAGTAAAGCTAATTCTATCAGAGCGCCTCTGTGTGAGATTAGTTGTGAATGTGGTTTCATGCCACAGTGCTGTGGGCAGTGGGAGGCTCTCTGGGCGTAATCGAGGTTTGGAGCCTTTTCCTCCTGAATAGAGTGCTTTTTTTCCTGGGTAATTGGAGTAAAAAATTGAAACATTACAAAGAAATGAAATGTGGACAAATGAAAAAGGTTTCAATTAAGTCACAGGCCTTTTTTTTTTTTTGGATGCTAAAAACGCAATTCCCTTCCATGGTGAATGATTGCATGAGCTGGTCACGTAAGCCACTGCCTGTTTTCCACCCTTTTTTCTCATGTGTTTTCCCACCTCGTTAGACAAAGAATAAATTAAAACAATCCTATCAGTCTTGATTGAGTTTTCCCTTTGTTAACCACTTACCTAGGTGCAGATCTTCAGGTGTGCCAGACCAAAGGCCTGACCTGCTGCACACGCAAGATGGAGGAGCGATTCCTGGCCACCGCCAAGCAGAACATGGAGTCCAGCCTGCAGGCCACCAGTGCCCAGCTCAAGCTCCTGATTATCCAGAATGCAGCCCTCTTCCAAGGTGAGCTAGCACCAGTTTCACTTCATAAGCTTTGTAGATTGTCTCTGTGTATTGTAAATGGTGACAAGTGAACATGTCAGCTTCTCTTAGGTTTGGTGATATGTCATGAACATAATCAATAAACTGCATCTGGTTACAGTACCTGATGCACAAAGCCGCCATGATTTCTCCTCTGGGTACTTACTATTGATGTGCACAGACTTCCAAGGCAGGGCAGTCCCTATGGAAGTAAACAACTGGTTGCTGCCAGCCAGAGCTAGGTCTGTGGACTGATAAACGACTCCCCCTGACATGCCAATTAAACGGCCGGTGTAATTTGGCGTGAGTGGATCACCCATGCTTATTGCTTTACCCTAACAGCATTAGGGACAGCCGTGGAGGCTTTTCCTGGGTCTCCTTCTTGGAAAGGGGTTCGATGCTAATTGCTTCAGCTGGAAGAAATCCCTAACCAGCCCACAGAGTCTGAAAACATCCAGGGCCTGTCTGGTCTTATTTTCCCCCCAGCTCTCATCGGTGAATTGGAAATATATTTTTCCCTTCTCTCAGTGTCTATCAATGTATCTATGTATGTACTTTCTTTCTTTCTTTCTTTTTTTCTTTCTCTCTCTCTCTCTCAACCCCTGGCTTTTTCCTCACTTGCTCTGTTATTTATTCTTTTGTTCTTTTTTTTTCTTTAGCCAAAGATCAAAGGGCTCTGCTCTCTGCTCCCGCTCCCTGTCTTTTTCTCTCTCTCTGTCTCTATCTCTTCTTTCTCTCTCCTCCCTCTATCCCCAAACCGACCTGCCTTTCTCTCTCACACTGCCAACTGCACTGCAGATTTAGAACTTTGAAGTCAACTTTATCAAGCAATCATGAAAGCCAGGAGACAGTGTGTTCTTTTTTTTGTTTGTTTTTTTGGTTTGGGGATCTGATGACAAGCCCTTTGCGTCAGGAGAGGGAGCATTGCCGCTCTTTGCAAACGGAGCGCTTTGATTGGGTCCCTTTGCTTCCTCTTTGCCAGCCGGCAACAGCCAGTCCGCCAATCTCCCGCGCACACTCTGATCTTCATCTGCACCATCATCATTAGAGCGCAAGTCCTCCAGAGTCTTACAGTTGTGGCCTACAGTACTGCGTCAGCCTACCACTTCAGACAACGCTCCTTCTGTTATGGAAATTGTTTGAAACAACATGCATATTCAACAGGGCCAAGGCTTTAGAGTGTGTGTTGTAATCTCATGGACATGCATGCTATGAACAGATCACAGTTGCACAGGGATGAAATTTGTCTGTAGTCCCGTGTTAGTGTGCAGCGCCCAAGCTTGCCTTGTTTACTATGCATCAGAGGGAGGGAGGGAGACTTGGCTCCTCAAGTGCGGTCCTGACACTCACTCTGCAATATAAATAGACATTGCCTTCAGAGCGACTGTGCAAAGACTTCTCCATAGCCATGGAGTCGTGTGATCTCTGGAGAGAGAGAGCGCTCTGATCTGACACTGCTCCTTCGGAGACAGATCATATCACTTTAGAGGAATGGATACATTTCTCTAAGCACTGTACAACCAAAATCTATGATTTGCATAGTGTGAGCTTAAAATAATGTCCTTTTGTCTGTATGGATTATCTCTAGATTCATCTATTTATCTGTCTAGGAGCATCTGTGTGCATGTGCGCGCACACACACCAGGACAAAATGCGAAGTACTGAACTGTCTGTGAATGACCGTATAGTGTGGCGAGGACACACATGATCTGTATGTTATATAAATTCTTTACATCAAAGGAATTAATCTCAGCTATAAAATATCGCTTTCAATATAACTGCATGGTGCAGTTGACTTGGATTGATTTTTCATTTCAGTTTTCATTTCTCACCATAGATCAATGTATCTCTATCTAAAGGTTTCTGAAATAGATCATTTTGAAAGACTTTCTGTAAAATGTAGTTAATGTTGTGCATTTGGATTCAACAGCAAAGCGATCTATTTGAATATGTCAGAGCTGAGTGGAACTGGGATAATTGCTGTGCATTTTGTTTGTGCACCATTAAACAGGCTGATTTGGATCATAGTTTAAATATGTGTGTATTAAAGTAGTCAGTAGTCAAATTTGAGTTAAGGGCTCTGTAAGGGTGCATTAAATAGTAGATGATGAAACCGCAGGGGTGATTATTAGAGGGCAGACAGGATTCACCTCACGTTTAAGACAGGCCATCACCTCAGTCAGCTCTGAAGGGGAAAATAAATGTCATCCGTGGGTTTGCTTGGTCCCTACACTTGTCATTTACAGTGATTGACGGTTCTAATTCATGTAACTCTGGAAGTCAGGCCAAGTTACGAGCTAAGGAAGCAGAGTGGACAGTTGTCATGGTTGTCCGTGAGCATCAGAGCTTAGCATTGGCTTAAGACTGTTTAATTCCATTTGGTCACGGTTAGCCCTCACTTTAGATTATAAAATTAAATAAAGTTGACCCCCTGGAGAGTCATTTTTAATAGGTTTACAGTCTATCTGTGTGTGTTGGTGGGTATGTGTGGTTAGATGCAAGCATGCTGAGTTGCCTGTATTTACTGTGCTTGTCAATGGCAGGTTCTAAAGCTACACTCAGAAATGAGCTGCAGTCAGATTCTCCTAACTATTGCCAGAGATATGGGGATGCATGCACGGAAGCACACACACACAGGCCCACATCCACACACACACACACACACACACACACACAAACCCACACATACACACGTACCACAGACATTCATTGGTACGTACACACATACACTTCGTCTCATCACTTTTCCCTCCGTCTCAAAGCCAGCTTTCCTTCAGAGAGAAGGAGGACTTGGGCAAAGATGATCAGAGAATGGGGACATGGGGAGAGCAAAGGAGGGGTGAAGGAGGAGGAGAGGAGAGCTCCCACCCTGCACCTAAACCCAGCCACTGACTAATAAAGGCGCTTGTCGCAGCAGGGCTACCGAGTGCCCAAGGTAGACAACAGAAGACAAAAAAGCACTGCAAAGTAAACAAGTGGATGGGAGGCACAGGGAGGAGGGTGGAGAAAAAAGCATATCAAGTTTCTTTGAGTTTGTATTCGTACGCCCGCTTGCTCATTGGTTGCTCCTGTTCTCTGGCATGAAGGGAATCTGGGACATAGGGTCCCAGATGGCGGTGAGAAGGACAGCCCTGTAGGGGACCCGCTAACCACTCCCTCCCGGGGGCTCCCCAGGGTCACAGCCATGACGTCTGCAGCGGAGCCTCGCTCGCGGAGTGCTGCCTGGCAGGGGAGCCTCCATTGTTTCTGCCTCAAAGTGAGTCCAACCACAGGGGCTATGTATGCATTCCACATCGACGGAAGGCCTCAGGGAATGGCAGCTATGTACTTGAACTGTTGCCTGTGGTAGTGTAGCCTATCGTGAAAAAAAAGTCCTTGACTTGCAGAAACCAAACAGTCTTTACTTGGAAAGTATAATTGTTCTTAAGGTTCAAGGGCAGACCTGATTTCTTTCCCCTTCTTCCGTAACCGAGTGAGAAAGTGTTATTTGTTTTTCGCTTTCTTTTCGCCCGCTGGATCAGAGCTTAGACTGTACGTGCCCTTCAGGCACTGCAGCAGTGTTAGCATCACATTAGAGTGATTGTAAGGACATTATGAGGTATGATGACCTTTAGCACCTCATGAAGTCTCAGCACAACCCAAACGTTGGATCGAAAATGTCTAAGTTACTTTCATCCATTCCTCATGTGAGAATATCTCCCATTGGTCCAGCATGTTTAGTCCACATTTGTGATCATTTGTTGATGAGCGAACAAGCATCTCATTAGCACTTTCAACAAGGGCAGAGAAGGGCTCTATCGCCATTTCAGTTGTCTGGATGGGTTTTAATTAACACCAAGTGTACACTGAATGTACATGGGATTAAAATGTCTCTCCCAAGTGAACCCCTGCCGGGGGTGGAGGCTGACCTTGAGATGAGGTTGCCTGGCAAAAAAGCAGCCCATGTGGACAAAATAATGAGGTCTGTCCACACAAATCAGATCTGGAGGTGCCGGAGATGGTGATGGGTCAGGGTCTCGCAGAGCCGTGCATCTTCTCAAGTCGTTAGCGGATAATGATGGTTCATGTCTGTTTCCCGCTTCATGTCCAAAATGGCATCGCACTGTGTTGGTAAGCCACAGTCCATCTGCGCTGCTTCAGTTATTTGTTCTCTCTCTCTGAATTGGTTTGTTGAGTTTGTTGAGAACACCACATTTTATTCTGCACTAACATCTGCGTAGGAGACGGGCTGTCTTCCGGGAGGATTAGATAGATGAGAGGGGAAGCCCCAAAGCCACACAAACAGTTTAGGCTTCATTTCTGCCATTTGTGGGGCACCAGAGACTTATCCAACTAGATCCCACTGGTTTCTCTCAGCGTACCCTTTCTGGGTTTGATTGCACAACTCTGTGGTTTAGCAGTCAAGCTGCTTGGCTTACTAGGTATCCCCTTTTCTGCGAGTCCGTCTTCAATATTTCTTGACTATTTTTCCCCATGGAGTCATTTTATGGGGAGAAAAACTTTTCACTCCAAAGCAGTAACGGCTCTGTAGATTGGCAGAGTGCTAAGGCCGCCACAAATCGATTGAAGTTGTTTACTCACCTCCTAGGGTGAGGGCAATAACTTAATAACGGGCAGAGGCGGCTGTGCCGTCTCTCCAACAAGCCTATCGTGCCTCGTTTACCAGACCATTTGGAATTAACTGCCCATTACCACTTCTTTCTCTATCAACTTGTAATTAGTTTTTACCCCACACTCTCTCATCGTTGTTATTATCATTGCCATATAGGCTCATTTGCTTTGGCAAGATGGAATCATTGACGCTTTCACCGGCAACTCCACCGGGTACCTGACTCATGTGGATATTGATTCCGTGCGGAGTGCCGTAATCCTGTCAGTGATCTTTCTCCCTCGGCTCGGTGCTATCGTTAAGCAGAATGGAGCCATGGAGGCTTAGCGAATTAGGGAGGGCTTAGCATGTGCCAGTCCCAGAGTCCGGAGGGGGAGCCCCTCAGCGCATCAGTGAGTCAGCTCTCCATCCCCATAGACTCGCCGCTTCGCTCCGACTGCGGAGGAGCTGATATTCATTGCTGACCATCTTCTCTTTTATAAGGTGTAGTGTACACTGCCACCACTGTTGGGCCTGTTGGGCCAATATGACGCAGGTTGGAGTGACCACGGGCAGCTGTCCATAAACTCACAAGCATTAGTGGGAAATAGCTGCTTTGGGTACAGGGAGACACTTGGATGATAGAAGCGGCAGAGAAAGTATTAGATTTTGTAAAAAGCAATAAAATTTCCTCACTAAGTAAACAAGCTTTGCTAAAGATGATGATTTGGTCTGCTCAAAGCCAGAATATTTATTGAAATTACCCAGTGCGTAAAGTGACACACATCAAGGATAATTACTGTCCTTGCAGTGTATAGTATTTAATATACTATCACATGTTTCTTTTTTTTTATTATTGATTTTTTTCCTTGTCTAATGACTCTTAAGGGAAGATCCAGAAGGGATTTAATGTGCTTGAATATCTGAGACGGGTATTTGCTTTTGGTGAAGAATATGATGAATAAATATGCTCAAGCCCTCTCCTCTTCATTGCTTTTCTGCTCAACGGCTCAGTCATGTGCAGCCAGTAGAATAAAGGGGAACATTAGTCTTGTTATGTCACTCAGGCAGCCCAAGAACTTAGTTCGAATTAACAGGATTTAGGGCTGAGTCGTCTAACAACTGTCTTAGCTTTTCAAGTGGCAGAGTTGAAAGTGTGCATAAGAGGCAAAGCTAATTTTCCGGCAGCAGCACGTGGGCCAAGCCACAGTTGTTCAACGAGCCTGTTGTCTTGTGGCTTTTTTTTTCCTCTGCGTTGTTGTTTTTCTCTCTCTCTCTCTCTCCATGTGTTTAATCGTCCTGGCGACTTTTGATTCTCACCGCTTGCCTCCCCCAAAATTCGCCGTCTGCGCCTCTGCTGATAGTGTGTCGGCCGGTCGTCTCGGCATGGGGTGCATTTGCATACTATTTCGACCACAGCTTGGGAAATCTTCAATAGCGGAAGCATTATCGCCCCAGAAAGAATGGGGAGGCCCTGCGAGGAAGAGTTTCATGTTGGAGCAGACCAGAGCTTCTCGCATGCAGTGGTTGCTATTATTTCACTCAAAGGCTGATATCTCCGTCGAGATAAAGGCTAGGCCTCAGTGACATTCCGGCTCGTCGAGGACTACCACTGGGACGGCCCAGATGCAGGGGCATGATGAGAAAATCGCCATAAGTCAACATGGCATGATTTCCCCTCCCTCGTTTTTGTTTTCCTCGGACATTACGCCTTAGCAAATGACATGCAATCACAGGCGTCCTTGCCTGCTAGCACAGCGACCCATTGTCGCTCTTTGTGCCTCTCTCTCCCTTTCTCTCTCTCTCTCTCTCCACGACAGCATGCGCAGCCCCACATCCACTCACTTTCACACTCACACACTCACCCACCCCCATGCAGACTTACAGGTATTGATTTTCCAGACAAAATTTCTGCCTTAGGGAACCCTATGTGTCTGGACTGCGCTCTGTAGATGCATGCATTCACACCCACCGCCCCTCTCTCCATCTCCCCTCCTCTTTTACTGTCTCAAGTGCATACACACACGCATTACACACACACACACTCGCACATTACACTTTACACACACATTACACACACACAAATACACACACAGGTATGGATTTTTGTCCACACTCTTGCCCTAGGGGGCTGGTATGTTGACTTTTTTTTTTGGCACGGAGGGTGGTGGTTGTGAGGAAAAGCTTGTCTCTCACAGCTCAGTGTTAATTGAGCCAGATGCTGTCAGTCTCGGCCAGAGCCTCCAGCCTGCCTATCCAATCTATGAACCTTTGGTGTGTCCCATTGCCCCATAAAAGAAATGTCCTTCCACTTAACGCCTGTGTGGCACTGGCCTGATTTGCACACCTCACTTGTTTCTGTAGCAGCTTCCCCACCAGCTATTAATGGGTCATACCTAATATTCTGCAAAATAAGGTTGCTGTGATAATTATTTTTGTTCGTTGACGATTCGATATTTTGAGCATCTGTGTGTGTTTTGAAGTTGCTGGTCATGGGGGGAGTCAATAATGACTATGCAACTCAGCCTGCATTTATTTGTTGTTGTGTGATCTTCAGAATGCTGATGCTGTAATTTGTTTTTTGCATAAGCACCCTATAAAAGTCCTTTTGAAGAAGCCCCCCCCTTTTTTAACTGTTCTAATTACCCCCCCCCCCCCCATGCTTCAGGCCCCTCCCCTCTGTTAAGATGTGCCCCGCCATGTCAGGCGTTGGTTGCCACATCATTTATGCATCTACATGGGGTCGCTGACAGCTCATTAAGATCCTTACAGGGTGAACTAGTTAAACTCGGAGACGCTATTGTGGGTTGTTTTGTTTTGTTGTCTTTTTTTTTTTTTTTCCCTGGTACTTGGATGGGGTTTGCTGCTGCTTTCTATTTGTCGCCGGCGAAGTGCACTAATGATGTGGGCTGTTGCGTGCCTCTCTTGTTGGGTTTCATCATGGAAAACAAACAAACAGTGCACTGCTTCCAGATCAAAGTGTTATTTGAAAGTGGTATCATCAAACACAGCCCAGTTGGCGGAGCACTTCCCCTCAACTCTGCCGCTGAGAGAGAAATGAGAGGATGGGAGAAAACACTTTTGTTTTCCTCAGTGTACTGCTGACTGGATTATGGTCGGGGGGGGTTACAGAAGCCTGAGAAGTGTGCATGGGGGCACCAGGCATTAGAATGCCAAGAGGCTCTCCATGGAGTTCCGCAGCCAGTACACAACGAGCGCCGAGTGTACAAGCCGAGGACTTTCAATTTCATCTGCAGAGCATAGTCATTACCATCAACCGCCATGCTCCCTCTTTTGCAGCCATTGTATAGGAGTGCATGGAAACAGGCCAGTGGCAAACTAGGAATGATTATGTGTTGAAGGACCAGGGAGGGGGAGCAGAGATGGCATCCTGTAATTTCACACTGTTGATTTATGGCCAAACATTTCTGTTTGCGTAGGGAAAGCAGGAGGCTTTGCAGCCAATATCACATCCTTATGTTGGCCAAATACACGAAAAATGGTAGCTTTCGAAGAGGATGAACCGCCAGTACTGGAAAGATGGGAAATGAAGAAAGAGAACAAATCCATCAATTGATGTTTCCTTATCAGACCGAAAACGGAGCATGAAATAGATATTTATAGATGGATCTTTACAGTAACCAATGATGTGTTCAGCTACTGTAATGTTTTGCGCTGTAAATAATCCCCATTTTTACAGTGTGCATTCATTAAATGAATACAACGGGAATGTCTTGTGTACACCATGTGTCAAATCGGTGTAAAGACAACCATTTGTCATCCCTCCACCAGACAAATGAAAGGGCTTCCATCACCACCATCATGTAGATTTTTGTGGTTATATAAGGAGCTTGCATCACCTCTCTCGTTCTTCTGCCATCTATGTCCTGGGGTTGAGTTGGGTTGTATGTACTTGAAGAGGAGTAAAACCCTGTGTGGGTTCAGCTGTAGGGCTGTCTATGTAAAGCCTGTGCCTGGCCATGCCAACAAGGTTCATTCCATAATTGAAAGCTGGTGCTCTCTGACTGCCCTCTCTTCAGCCTGCCAGGCCGTCTGTTACCGCCTGTCAAATCCCAACTCTGAATCCCATGCAAAATTAATGCATGTTAAATGACTGCTATGCTCCTTCTGTTTTTCCTCCCTCCCTCCCTCCCTCCCTCCTCCGTGCTGGTACACGATGGAGAGATGTCTGTGTAGCACTCTCACCTTGTGGCCTCTCTCTCCCCCATGCCAGGGGTTTGTCATCTCACCTTCCCGTGCTCCCCCCTCTGCCCTGCCCTGCCCTGCACTCCTGGCGTGTTTAAATGCCAAGGGAATGCATTTTTCATATGGACCATCCACTGTATTATTGAACAGCTTACGCAACACGTGAAGTCAGCCACCCAAACACGGCTGTGTCAGAGGCCTGGGAGGTGACTGGGAGAGCAAGTGAGTGGGAGAGAGAGAGAGACTGTGTGTGTGACAGAGAGAGAGAAAGAGGGAGAGAGTTTGTGTGAGAAAGAAAGAGATTGTGTGTGAGAGAGAGAAAGAGGGAGAGAGTTTGTGTGAGAGAAAGAAAGAGATTGTGTGTGTGTGTGTGTGTGAGTGAGAGAGAAAGAGGGAGAGAGTTTGTGTGAGAAAGAAAGAGACTGTGTGTGTGTGTGTGTGTGTGTGTGTGTGTGTGAGTGAGAGGGAAAGAGATGAAAAGGAAATACGAGAGGCGGTGAATGGCTACTCTTTTTTGGCACAGTGTGTGGGCGGCACTAGGTGAAAGGGGTCAAGCGCACTTGACCAACAGCGATGCTCACCTACGGTCATACTCCATATTGCATTGAGTGCCGACTCTGAGAAGCTATTTCCGCCGGGATTCCGGCTGTGAGATTTTTTGGGAAATGGCTGCTGCCTCTCTTGCAGGCCCAGAGCAGATGGGCTTTGTCAGGTCTCCAGCTGCTTAAAACAGCACACACACACACACACACACACACCCCTCAAGCCCCAACCCCATTAGACTGGAGGTGTGTGAGTCCCACATCTCGCGGAGTGACCCTGTGAATAATTCATCAGCAGGGGCATGTCTGCCCAGCAGGTGAGTGTGTAGGTTGGATTGCTGGACGGCCCACCCTGGGGTTTGCAGCAGGGCATTGTGGGATGCAGGAGGAGGAGGAGGAGGCCAGAGAGGGAATGCTGCTGCTGTTGCTGCGTGCTTGGCTGGACTGAGGGGGGGGGGTGTTTGGGGTTTGGGTGGGGGTGTCTGTCCCCAGTGCTTCCATCTACCCCTCTCCTATCTACCAGCTCCTTGCCCCCTTCCCCAGCACACACACCCCCTCACGCACTCACTTACACTTACACACACTCTCTCTCTCACACACACACCCTCACACACACTTACACTTACACACACTCTCTCTTTCACACACACCCTCACACACACTTACACTTACACACACACACACACACACACACACACACACACACACACACCATCCCCAGGGCACTGGCAGCTAAGTGGGTGATGTCCCACCACCCTCAATCACTCGTTTTCCCTCCTTCCATCTCCTCTCCTTCCCCACCCCCATATCTCTCCTCTCCATCTGTCTGTCAGTGTCTATGGATCACACTGATGTATGAGGAGGTGGTTGGTGTGTGTGTGTGTGTGTGTGTGTGTGTGTGTGTGTGTGTGCGCGTGCGCGCTCCCAGACCAGACCCCCCATCGTGGCTAAGGTTGTCCGCAGCGAGAAATCAATGGATTGAAAAACGTTTTCCTGCTATTAGTGGAGCTAGCGCTTGCCAGCCTCAGATGAGCGCTTTTTCTAAAGCAGAGGCAGACACACACGCTCGCACACACATACACACATTCTCTCACTCAGTCACTCACAGACACACACTTTCTCTCTCACGCACACACACACATTCTCTGTCTCACACACACAGTGTGTGACTTTGAGCCCACTCTTAAGTGAGCGAGCTGACAGACTAGAGAGAGCTCAGACTGAGTATGCCTAACTTGGCCTCCAGCTCAACCCTCTTATTAAAGACCTCCATGGTTCTGGTGTTTTCCTCTGAAGCCACCGGGTGAGAGATGAACAGCGGAGGAGACGGGGAGATGGAGGAGCGGATCAAAAGGAGGAAGGAGCGGGGGGGAGGCAGGACCACGGGCTCCTCAGCTCACTATCTCACAACGACCTCACGGCTCCGCTGGCCAGCTTCTCTTGGTCTCCCAAACGCAGCCTGGGCTACCTGTAATTAGTTGGCTGCTCGGCTGAAATTGCCATGGAGGTGTCATCTTTTTGTGTGTGTGTGTGTGTGTGTCTGTGTATGAGAGATTAAAAGAGAGGTTGGTAGATATTATGCTGATGTGGTTGCACAGGCCTCTGTGTGGTAGAGGACACACAGATTCTGTAATATGGGGAGGTGGTGAGGATGCCCCCCCCCCACCCGACAGTCGATGTTTGATGAGCTCCCACCGCCTCTGTGTGGCACACCCCATGACTACACATACGCACACACGCTCTCACACTTGCATGCACACACAGATACACACACACACACACAGGAGCTTACAGGAGGTGCCCCTGCCACTCCCTCCCTCAACTGCTCAGAGAGCCACTAGGGAGGAGAAGATGAAGGTGGTGCTGTTGTGGTGAGTCTTGTCTCAGCCTTTGTCTTAGGCTGCCAGGTTTTTTACTCACATGTTTTAGATTTTTGAAGGATTTTTATGAATGATGAATAAATAAAAGGAACATTAAAAAAAAAAAAACCCTACTGTCACACCTCCAGTGTTTGATGTCATTTATCTGTGATTTATCTGTCATTTATCTCCAGTTCCTGCATTAGAGAGTTCAGAGCATGTCATGCTTGGATTCTCTCTTTTCAAACAGTGGCATTTGCCCAGAGTTGCTGAGAAGTGCCATCTCACCCAGAATATATATGCATGTTATATTTGTACTGTGGAAGACAGCCGCAGTCGCTAACATGCTTTCTTTTCTCAGTTTGTGCACCACGCTTTTGTATATCTGCCTTTTCTAAGCTTTCTGTGCGCTCTCTCTCTCTCTCTCTGTTTGTGTGCGTGTTTGTGCATACGATGGTATGCATTTCTCAAGTCACCTCTGATTTCCTCTCATCTGGCAGCGGTGGCCCTGTTTGTTTGAGTGCCTGTATGCTTGTGATTTGCATGCCCTGATGGGTAACTCAGCAATATGGGAAGTCAGGGAGAGTTCACGGGTTCATGCAGTTTTAATCACTGGCCTTACTTTCATACTTTCACGAGCAAGCGGATGGATGAGCTCTTTCATTGGCATCCTCTGTGCTCGGCTGCCCTGTTCTGAAACATCTGAAGGCAGGAGAAGCACTAGGGAGAGAGCCTGTGACGCGAAGCGGTGCTGTGTTGAGTCTCAGCCTTGCGGGGAGGTTAAAATGACTCCTGTCCTTCATTGGGCTGTGACACAGGTCTCCCTAGGCCATCTTTGCCATTTCTTACCTTCATTCTATCTATCAGCCCTCCTGCCTCCACCCCCTCCCCAAGTCTCATGTGGACAGAGGGAGATCCACTTTGGAGGTGTGATAGAGAGGTTCCATCTCTCACCCAGAGCTGGCCCCCTCTACAACCCTCTCCATCTGTCTCTCCCTCCCCTTCTTTCTCCCTCTCTCTCTGTCCCTCTCGCTCTCTCTCTCTCTCTCTGTCTTACACACACATGCAGACACACACTTTACACTTATTATCACACTCTCTCTGACACACACACACACACAAACACAATTTTCCCCCTCTTCATTTTTTCTCTCTCTCTCCCTTTCTGTCTCACACTCAGACACACACATGCATACACGGACACAGGCTGTGGTGTTTGAGGTAGAGGTGGTGCTGTGTGTGTGTGTGTGTGTGTGTGTGTGTGTGTGTGTGTGTGTGTGTGTGTGTGTGTGTGTGTGTGTGTGAGAGTGAGTGAGTGAGTGTCTATGCGTGGGCTGTGCACACCGCGTGTGTGGGTGTGTGATAACACTCTTAATATCTACCACAGTGCTCCATGCTGGTCTTAAACAAACACTTGCGCCATTGTCAAATGAATTGTGTTAGTATCGCTGCATCACACACATAAGGTTGTCCTTGAGTCCCAGAGCTACTGCACGGCTCCATACACTCATTACCTTCCCGTCCCTTCATAGCATTTGCCCTTCCCTTGTTCTCACTCTTTTGAAAAGCATTATGAATATTTTTAGCGGTGAAAATGGATGTTCACGACTTCATTTGTTCCTCCCCAAAGTCTCAAATTCACGTGGTTACCGTCAGACTCAACCAACTGTTTTTGATCCCAACCAGCAGAGTTGATCTTTTTTTTCCCTCGTAACAGAAGACTGATGAATTGGGGTGAATTTGTGGGGGAAAAACACATGAGCATAGAAATCATATCCATAAAACAACAAAGAAAGCAAGAGAGGATAAATAGAGTATTGTCTGTTTCAAAAGGAATGAGCTCTACGTCGTCGTCCAAACAGAATTTTAGGGTTATTCTGTCATTAAATATAATGAGTTCTATGCACAATTTCTCTTATTCTCCTCCCCTGCCCCCCAATGCATTTGGAATAAAAAAAAGCCTTAGAATGAGAACACAATTTGAACTGCGCCCGACAGGTAAGATCAACCCCGCAGCTACATGAAATCTCATATGCACAATGTGATTGCAGTCAATTTCCTGGAGTGATGCGAAGCTCTTCATGTCAAAGCATGGCAATCTCAGGAGGCCCCTCTCTTTCATCCTCCAGCTTATTCCTTTAATTTCTCCATCCTGCGGCAGAGCACTCTGGGCTTGCGGAGGATTGCTTGTGGTGGTGATGGTCTGTCTATTATAGTGAAAGGAATGGTAGTTGCTGCTATTCTGTTTTATTAAGCAGCCTGGTCTCTGCTTGTGTGTGGATTGAAAGGGAATAAAATGTGAAGCCCCACTTCAGAAAGCACTATACGCTCTATACACAGCACACAGTACACACAGAAGAGGTGTGGGGCTCAGTATCCCAGTGCACAGCAGTGTGTGACGTCTTGACACAAACATCACATGAATGCTGTCACTCATGTCTGTGATGGCAGTGTGTGCGTGTGTGCGCATATGCACTTGCTCCCATAGGTATTCTGTCTGGGTTCACCTTTTTTCTTTTTTTTAAATTATTCCTCACTGCGGTCTTCTCTCATCTCTGCTCGCGGCAGCAGATAAGCTCTCGTGCTGATTGGCTGATTGGCTCTGGATAGTGGCACACACAAGCAGGTTGCTCTTCATCAGGAGCTTTGTTTGTGAGATACCAGCAAAGAGAGGGGCGAGTCTCTCTTTTAGTACTGTTGTCATTTGTTTAATTTGTTTAGGCGAAAGAGAGGAAGGTAGGAGCAGACGGATGGAGGGAGTGATGGATGAGGTGGGGGGGGCTGGGCGCTCGTAGCGGCGCGTGTCCTCGGCGTGCCGTCGTCTCATTAAGGACATGTTTGGACAGAACCTCCTGCTACTAATCAAAGCCCATTATACTGGATCAGGTCCTCGGCACCAGGGGAGTCCGTTGTGAAAAAACGACCTCTGTGTGTGTTTAGGTTGAGCCGAGAGAGTGAGGAGGAGAGCAATAGTCATGTTCATTACTCATGTTCATTACTTTGGGAGTTATTGTGTGTGTGTGTTTGTGTGTAAGAGAGAGAGTGTGTGTGTGTGTGTATGTGTGTGTGAAAGAGAGAAAAAGTGTGTGTGTGTGTGTGTGCACGCGTGCGCATATGCATCTGCATCTGTGTGTGTTTTGTGGGGTTTGGTCTTCCATAGGAAAATATACTGAGACAAAGAAATAACAAAAGATAACAAAAGAATCTCTTCATTAGCATTATTGAGTGTGTTCAGGTGTGCGTTTAAGTGTGTGTATGTGTGTGTGTATGCTCATGTGACAGAGAGAGATGTCACCAGACCATGGAGGTGCATGGAGACGTACTCTGATTGTGCTGTAGTTCCATCCCAGGTCCCTGGCAGGCAGGTGATCAGTTCCCCAGCCTCTGGAGCTCAGCCCCCATCACCCCCCCAACACACACACACACACACACACACACACACACCACCCCCCCTCTCTGGAGAAGAGAAGAGCGCAGTGCAGGGGAGGGGAGGAAGAATGCTGTGGGTGCAGAAACAAGAGAATGGAAATGTGAATTGGAAGAATGGCTGCTACCTTTATGTGTGTGTTTGTGTGTGTGAAGATGGTATGATCATTACGTTAAGCTACTCCTTATCTCTGTGTGTGTGTGTGTCTGTATTTAAATGCCCCTAATGGCCTCTAATGGTGAATCTGGTCAATTGTGCTGGTGACATCCTTCCTCTCCTCATCATTAGCTCCTGTGGAGACCGCCACACTATCCCACTGGCACAGCCGTATCCATTGGCCGCGCTGGATTGCGTGTTGCCGTGGTCACTGATTGCTTTTTTTTTTTGGTCCCTGCTTGGGAAATAATGAGGACGAAGTATCAAACTCAAGTTCTTGTTTCATTCCTCCACATTTTCCTTGTCTTACACAGCCATTTCACCCAGCTAGAACATGGTGATTAAGAAAACAGAGATGTTCTTTGGAGAGAGAGAGAAAAAATGAAAAAGAGAGTAGGAGATGGAAGGAGGGAGGGGAAAGTGTAAGATGGATGGAGGGGGAGAAGAAGGGTGTAGGGGAAAGAGGGAGAGAGTGGGATGAAAGAAAAAGATGAGTAGTACAGCCAAAGGCTCTCTCTCTCTCTCTCTCTCTCTCTCTCTCTCTCATATGCTGCTTGTCGGATCTCTTCCCTGTTGGAGAGGTCCAGCAGCTGGGCTACTTCCAGAAGCTTCTGTCAGAGATACACTACAAGCTCTCATCTCACTTTGCAACACACTACTTGCATACACACTTACTAACACACATATACACACATTCTCATACACACAGCATGCCCACACACATAGCTCATCCACACCCACATGTAAGTGTGCACACACACAGACACTGATGTCTCTAAGGGTCTCCTCAGCTTTAAAGCTCAACACTGCAAGGCTGTTGGAGCTCTCTCTATCCTTCCCTCCCTCTTCTCTGTTCTTCCTCTCCTTCCAAGGCCCCTCTCTCTCTCTTTCTTCATCTCTCCATCCTCCTCTCTCCATCCTCCCCTCCCTCTCTCTACTTTTCTTCTCTGTTCTTCCTCTCCTTCAGACTCCCCCCCCTCTCTCTCTGTCTTTTTCTCTCTCCCTCCCTCCCTCTCTCTCTTTCACCTGCTCTCTCTCCCTCACTCTCTCTCTCTTTCACCTGTTCTCTTTCTCTCTGTCTCTGTCTTTTTCTCTCTCTTTCTCTCCCTCTCTCTCTGTCTCTCTCTGTCTTTTTCTCTCTCTCCCTCCCTCTCTCTCTCTTTCACCTGTTCTCTTTCTCTCTCTGTCCTTTTCTCTCTCTCCCTCCCTCTCTCTCTTTCACCTGTTCTCTTTTTCTCTCTCTCTCTCTCCCTCTCTGTCTTTTTCTCTCTCCCTCCCTCCTTCCCTCTCTCTCTTTTTCACCTGTTCTCTCTCTGTCTGTCTCTCTTTCTCTCTGTGTCTTGTTCTCATCCTGTGTGTGTGTGTGTGTGTGTGTGTGTGTGAGAGAGAGATGGCTCAGTAAATGTCTCTGCTGGAGCAAAGCGCTGACATAAACACTGGTGCTGTGCTAACAGGCTTGGCCATCTCCTCCTGTCAGTTTCCTTTGGGCTCATCAGCGGTGTGCACTCATCCTCTACTCTCCCTTTCTTTCTCTCTCCACCTCCCTTCTTCCCTCCATCCGTCCCTCCCTCTTCTCTTCTCGTTGCATTTCGCTCCATCAGCTTCCTGCTCATTAGAGGGACACAAGTGTAACCTTGAAGGGCAGTGAGTCCTGTAGTATGGGTGTTTATTTTCTTCTAGGAGTGATTAGTGCTGTCTGCTGCTGGGTTCGGTTTGGGCTAGGCTGAGTTGGCCTTGGCTGGGTTTGCTGCTCTGAGCTGGGTTGGGTTGGGCTAGGCTGGATTAGCCTCGGCTGGGTTGTGCTGGGCTTGGCTGGATTGGCCTGGGCTGGGTTGTGCTGGCCTGGGCCGTGTTGGGCTGGGCTGGGCTGGGTTGGGGTGGACTGGGCTTCTGAGACACTACTAGGCTTTACTATGTATGTATGTGAGTCTGTTTGATGAGATACTCTTACTTTTATGAGAGCAAGAACCCCAAAGAGTCCCCCTAGAGAGAGTCCAAAAGACAGTCCCCCTAGAGAGAGTGTCCCCCTAGAGAGAGAGTCCCAAAGACAGTCCCCCTAGAGAGAGTGTCCCCCTAGAGAGAGAGAGTCCCAAAGACAGAGTCCCCCTAGAGAGAGAGAGTCCCAAAGACAGTCCCCCTAGAGAGAGAGTCCCAAAGACAAAGTCCCCCTAGAGAGAGTGTCCCAAAGACAGAGTCCCCCTAGAGAGTCCCAAAGACAGATGGGGGAGAGAGAGGCTGAAGAATAAGATTAAGAGAGCAAGAAATGCAACGATGGCATTGTGATTTTTAAAATTTTTTTTTTAGGACACAGAATGCCACAGAACGGGTTACTGTACCCACGATTTTCTCGAAAGCCACTGTCTCCCAGTGTGTGTGTGTGTGTGTGTGTGTGTGTGTGAGAGAGAGAGAGAGAGAGAGAATAAAAGTCAGCATTTCAGGGTTTCAGTAGTTTCCTGTATGCATTATGTGTGTCTGTGTGTTTGTGTGCATTCTGTGTATATGTGTGTTTGCGTGTATATTTGAGTGTGTGTGTGTGTGTGTGTGCGCGCGCTCTGGCTCTCCCATTCGTGCCTGTGTTCTAGCTAGCTGTCATCCAGTCAGTCAGTCAGTCAGTCACTGGGGCGCTGGGTCATCCCCAGCTCCCCATTAGTACGCCCCCCCCCCAATCCCACCCCAACCCCGCCCCCACGTATGTATGCAAAGGACCAGTGATCTCTTCCACTACCGCTGCATAGACATGACTCAACATTTCACTCAGGGCTTGCAAGATGAGGGGAGTTCAGGTCATCCAGCAATGTGTACTTAACACCATGCAAAGGCCTGTGGGTGTGGGTGTCGGTGTGTAAGAGCTTGTCAAACTACATGCCCCAGTTAAAGGACCTTAAAAAATGACCCTTGCAAAACCTTTTATCAGGATTCTAGAATGTTCTTTGGGCTGATTGGGTGTGGTTGTAAGTGTATGTTTGTGTCTGTGTGTTATCAAGAGTGAGTGAATTCAGTAAAGTGTGTGTGTGTATGTGTGTGTGTGTGTCCTCTGCGTGCTGGCTCAGTGGACTAATTAAAAGGCCTCAGACAGCTCAGGAAGCCAACAGGTGGCAGGATCAGGGCGGCTCGACTGGATCAAAGCCAAGCCACATAATTACACAAGCTACTCACCCTTTAACATTCGCCAGCTCTCTCTCTCTCCCTCTCCCTGTCTCTCTCTCTCTCTCTCTTTCTCTATCAATCACTCACTCTCTCTGTATTCTTTCCCCTGCTCCTGCATATAAGACCCTCACCAAAGGTGAGAGGCAGAACCATCTTTGTAGGATGCGCATACACACACACACACACACACACACACACACACACGCACACGCACAGACACCTTCAATTACAAAATATCTTGTGGAGAAGGCCAGGCTCCTTGTGTGTAATATGCACTAGCTGGATTAGCCATAGTTGTGTGTTGGGATCAGATGCTTTCTCTCCTCTTGTCTTTTCCATGCTGTGCGTGGCAGTAGATGGATTGCTTATTGAGTGTGTGTGTGTGTGTGCGTATGAGCAGTTGTATGAGTGAATGTGTGTGAGTGTGTGTGTGTGTGTGTGTGTGTGTGTATGCACAGCTGTGAGGATGAATGTGTGAGTGTGCACTGTATGTGTGTGTAAGTGTTTGTGTGTACACACATTGATGTTTACACTTTGTGTGTGTGTGTTTGTGCATGGTGATTGGTAATTAAATCGGTTAAATTTGATGTGTGGCATTCTGAAATGTTTTGCCTGCATGTGCTCACTGATGTGCGGGGGTGTGTTTGGATGCTGGTGTGTGTGTCTGTGTGCATAAGTCATAAGTAAGAGAGGGAGAGAGAATGTGTGTTTCTATGTGTGTGAGACAGAGCGCGCGTGTATGTGTATGTATGTATGTATGTGTGTGTGTGTGTGTGTGTGTGTGTGTGTGTGTGAGAGAGAGAGAAGGAGAGAGAGAGTGTTTGTGTTTGTATGCATGCGTGTGTGTGTGTGTTTGTATTCGTGTACGCGTGCGTGTGTGTGTGTGTACGTGTGCGTGTCTGTGTCTGTGCCCATCCTCAGTGGCATGCAGTGTCCCGTGCTCATCTCTCAGAAGAGCAGAGCTCTCCTCATCCGGCTTCATTAGTGCACAGCTGGGCTCAGCTACCACTGCCGCTCCCTTTGAAGGGACAGACCTGTTTGGGCTCCTCTCCGCTGGGGCCCTGCTCCCAGCTCCCTGATTAAAACCCTCCTCTCCGCTCCCGCCGCCTTTGATGTGGGGGGTTATTAGAGGAGCAGGACCTCTGTGGCCGCCCGTCCGCTCGTCCTTCAGGACGCCTCGCCACGCTGACGAGGTGTCGGAGGAAATGCGCTGCGTGTCTGTGTGTAAGGCGTAGCAAAGTCTTTGATGTTGTCCGTGTGTGTGTGTGTGTCTGGAGGGGGAGTGGTGGTGAGAGGCTGTAGCTTTGTTGAGGTGTAGTGATGGCAGTTGTTTGATTTCTTCATTTGGGGACTGCGGATGGGCGGATCTGGGGCGGTGCTGGCCCGGCACCGTTTTTAGGGAGCTCATCAGCCAGTCTCCTGTGGAGTGTGTGAGAGTGTGTGTGTGTGCTGGCTGGCTGCCTGTCAGACAGGTGAGCTTCATTCAGCTCGCTGGCTGTGGCACTTGAGAAGAGATGGAGCAATAACTCATCTTTTCATTGGACCATGCAGTTCCTGTGTTGACAAATGAGAACAAGGTTGAAGTGTATCTCAAATCTGATTGGTCAGATTGTGGAGCAGTGTTGCAGTGTCAGTTCTCCTCAGGATGATGGGATTTGTCACATCAGGTGTTACATTCGGGTGAGGATGATGGGAGCTCACCACTGTGCCGATTGAATAACCACAAAGATCTGTGGGAAAATCTGTTACTATTCATTATCCTTGCCAGGTCTGATCCCAGCAACAACATCCACGATGAGAGGGAAACAAATTAATTTTACTGGTAGATTCTATTTGAGATTTCATTCATAATGGAGAATGAACTTCGAGTGTAAGTGTCAGTAATAATTTAAAAGGGGGGGGGCAGAGTTCATGGAGAGGGCACAGAGCTGCTCGCTGCACTTGAGAAGCTGATCCTTCTGCGGGGGGTGGCAGCCGGGCAGCCCTGGATCAGAAGCCCTGAGCCCAATCCAGCCCCCTACAGCACACACAAGGCCTTTGGCTTAGCTGCTAGAGGACCACTTTACTCAGGGTTATTACAGTGGTGCGTTTTTTCAGTCTCGGTGTGTGTGAGTGTGCACTGTATTTTTGAGCTGATTGTGTTTGAATGTGTTTGTTTGTTTGTATGTCTATTCATGTGTGATGTGTGTGTTTGTGTTTGTGTTTGTGTTTGAATGTCAGTGTGACGTTGAGGCCTGTGGCCCGTGGAGTGCATGGCGTAAGTCATGCATGAAATGCCGTTGGCAGTCCCGAGCCTCACCCCCTGCTGGGGCGTGAACTCCTGGCACCCCGCTGAGGCATGCCTCTCTTACGTCTCCAAACACACACACACACACACACACTCTCCCTACTCCTCTCACTTCCAGGGCTTTAAAATGATCCCGGCATCATACTTGACGTGAGTGCCCTTTGTGTAGAGTGTGTGCTTCAGTGGTAACCACTGTGACGTCTCTGCTGTCTCCATGTCTTTGGTGCCCTCCTGGGACTGCTCTGGTTGAGCATGCTGTCACCACCGCAGTGTCTGTGTGTGGGGGGTGGCTGTCACATACTCGTGTGTGTGTGTGTGTGTGTGTGTGTCTGTCTGTCTGTCTGTCTATCTATCAGTCCGCAGACCTCAGAGTGTAGCAGCCCTTAGAGATGCTTTGGCCGCTGGCTGAAGGCTCTCATTGCCTCACTGCTGAGATGTCAGCACCATGGACAGCAGCCTCAGTCACAGGCTGATCCAGGTACAGCGGACTGGGAGCTCTTTGGTCTTGCTTCCAACCTGACTATCACCCAGAGACCTGTCACTTTGGTTAGACTGCATACCTTATATCTGCACTCTACTCTCTGCACTTCGTGAAGTTTCTCACTCTCCTTGACTTTGTTTCTCTCTCTCTCTCTCACTTTCTACCACTCCCTTTTAATCACTCCTCTAAGCGAAGGATGTCTTGTCTGTTGTCTCTGCGCTCTTCCCAAGGTCTCCACCTCTCTGCTTCCTGCATGCACAAACCTCTCACCAAATCTTCCTCTCCCCCTCTCTCTCTCTCTCTGTCACACACACGTGCACACACTTTCTTTTCATCACCGCCCACTATCCTTTTAATGTTAGAGAGGTACTGATTTTGACATGCACAGTTGACTGGAATGATAAATATTCTATCAGATTTCTCTCTCTTTCTCTCTCTCTCTCTGTCTCTCTCTCTCTCTTCCTCCATTTCTCCACTTTTTTGGAAGACAGAGAGTGACACAAAGACGTGAAGGGAGAGAAGTTTTCTCTCCTCTCCTGTCTCCTTTTGAGTTTGGGAGCGACCGCCACTTCTTCTACACCCACATAGTTCAGCTGAGGGGTGTCTGTCTGTCTGTCTGTCCCTGAGAGGCGCTCTGTCGCTGCCCTTCCTTTCCTCAACATTAGCTGTCACCTCCCTCAGCCACACACACACACACACATCCACACACACATGCACATACACTCGCACACACACACACACACACGCACATACACACACACACACACACACACACACACATACACGCACACACACAGACATGCACACACACACACACACACACACACACATAGACAGACACAGACACATCCACCCACACACACACATACACAAAAGAGGACAGCCTGTATTGTTGAAGCCTCAGTGCTTAAAAAAAAATAGCTGTGACAGGGCTGCCTAAGAATAGCAGTGCATGGGCCAAGTGGATTTGGACTTGACTGATATTTTCAGTGGCTGGCAGAGGGGCCTCTGTTGCTGCTGCTGCGACTTTGCTGCTCTGTAAACAGCTTAAACAGTCGGAAAGCACGAGCCACACAGGGTAAGGAACTGCAGCGTTTGTTTTGGACTGCGGCTTGACAATGCCCATGAGCATTCCCAGGATGTCCAGTATTCCCGGGAACGCCGACACAGAGACCGGGTCTCTCTTCTGACGAACTCTTCATCCGTCATTGCTGCTGTCGTGTTGAACCCCTATCGCAGAGCCATGTTGGCTTAAACTTGTGCCGCTAAGTGTTAACAGCCCCAGATCCCTTTGGAGAGCAGTGGGTCTCTGACAGCTAATGGTTGGGCCGTCTGTGCTCGGCTCTGCTCTGCTTTGCTCTGCTTTACTCCCTTCCCAGAAATGGGTCAGTTGGATGTGGGCCGTTGGCCCTCGGTCCATTCCTAGGAGTGTGTGTGCATGTGGGTGAGATGAGGTGTGTGTTGCAGCAGGGGCCACACCTGAAGACACCAAGAGCACTGACCAGAGCCCTCAGGCAACAGGTGAGACGGGCGCTCTCCCCAGACAGCTCAGTCACATCCAACCACGGCTGTCTGAAAGCTGAAAATACAGCTGTCAAAACACAATCAGCAGACACATTGATTGTGAAGAGGTAAAAAAAATCCATGGACGTCAGAGTGACATTTCTGACACATTCCTGATGAGAACTATTTCTAGCGTCTCAGTAGAGATCAGGGCAGATGGCTCGCTTTGACTGAAGAAAAAAAAAAAAAACCTTCTTATACACCCCTCTGCAGTGTGTGTGTGGCCTCACCTTTCCTTCCCCAACCCCGACAGACCCAGCAGGGTATGTGGGAACTTTGTTCACCTCCAACATTCATATTTGATGAAGGTTCACTTTTTCTCTCCAATACACTGGACTGTGGCTCTCACCAAAGAAAAGCCCTGTGGCCGCAGTATACAATAAGAAGCTGACTAGCTGTACAGTGTGTAATTTTTCATTAAAGGACAAGATGACCTTTCCATCTGTGTGTGTGTGTGTGTGTGTGTGCACATTTTTGCTTTCATTCCAGAGAAAATACTGTTGAAGCATAGTGGTATCTGCACAAGGGTACAGATAAGCATGTGAGATGAAAGGGGAAAAAGAAATTCTACCGAGCGGAGAAAAAAAAAAGATTTTGTTCTATTGAATTCTTTACATACAATTATACAGCAGTCAATAGCAGTGAGGGATCTAGTGATCTAGTGACTCCCATTCATTCCCACTGGAACACCGTTCCTTTTCTTCGTCAATATCAAACTCAAGGCCAACAGTTAAACCTTCACAGGGCACGAATCCTTTGTTTTCTGTTATCTCTACACCTGTTTTGAAGTCTTTATTGTTGTTTATGTTTCGTTTAGATGCTTTGTCTGCTTTATCGTTGTTGTCCATTAGAGAAATGATTTGTGTTTGTGTTGACACTATTAAACACTTGCCGTTTTTACTACAGTTGATTGTGATTGTGTCAGGAAAAGTACACCAATAATGTTCTTATTTCTTTCGTACCCCTCTTTGATTGCACCCTCTTGCGAAATGATCAAAGGCTGGGCAAATGTTTTGAATGATCTCTTCTGCGAAAGTGATTCATGGGCATCCATTCTCCCCTGAACTCAAGTAGCGATGTTTGAAATGCCCACATTGAAGGTCTTCATGGTCAGGGATGGATGAGCTGTTGAAATCTACTCAAGTGTGCTTTGTCTCTATGCTATATTCGACTGATTCGTTCTTCCTCTGATTGATTAGTATGTCACACCTGTGTAATGGATAGTGCTCATTAGCTCGTTATGCTAATAGAGAGATCTCCAGGCCATGAAAGGTGCTATTTAGGTCTGTAACTAATAGCTGCAGAGACGCATACCGCCACAGGAATGTGTTGTAGCCCTTGAAACGCACACGGCCGCCCACGCGGAGCAATCTTTCGTCTCCACAGTCTGTTTTCCATCTGCGTTGAGTTTGTCCAGGTATCGTGGAAGAATGCCCAAGAGAGATGGCACTAAAGGAGAGCTTACCTTCTATATCCTCCTCCTTCTCCTCCTCCTCCTCCCCCTTCCCCAATCCACCCCCACAACCCCTTTGGCATCTTCATCTCCCTCTTCTTCTCCTTCTTCTCTCTCTACTGCTCCTCTACTCTGTTGCTATTCCCGGATGCTCTATGTGGGTCACTCTCTCTTCTCCATGGTGATGGCAGACTGATCCCCCCTCCAACCCCTCCCCCCTTATTCTTTTCTTTTTCTCCCCTTTCGTGTATCTCCTGCTGGGTCTCCTGGGATCATCCCCACTGTGATCCGATCCAGCTTCCTTCAGTGCTCCCCTAGCTTGGCACTTTTAGAGAGAAGGACTACTACGACGACTGATTTTTTCGGGGGAGTCGGAGAGCATCAGGTTTTGTGTGGTGCTTCTAATCAGCCTCCAACTGTGGCAAGACAGCCCAGCCCTCTTCCCCTCCCTCAGCTCAGCCTTGGGTTTGAGTAATAATCCCATGTGAGGAATCCTTCTCGCTTGTAGTTAACGCCGTCAGGGCATCCTTGAGCAAGGTGCATCGCTGACGTCTGTGTTTGTGCAGCTGACGAGAGAAATCACCCCAGGCGTTTTTTGACTCGACACTCCCCGCCATCACCGCAGATGGTGCCAAGCTGCGGTCTCCTCTTCCCGCTCCGTATTCGGCAGGCAGGGAAGGGCAGCGCCAAACATGCCGCAGGCGGGCGGTCCGGCGGGCAGCTGAAGGGCAGGGGGACGCTCTAAACATAGGGGTTTGCCTTTGCCAGAGATTTTGTTGCCTTGCATTGCATGCCTTGCCTTGCCTTGCACTGTGCTGCATGGCCCGCCTGGCCCCCTCATTTCATGCAAGGCTTGGCAAAATAACGCCGTGGTCTCCAGAGCATGCTCTGGTCGCTCCCCAGCCCCCCATGCTTCACAAGCCTCCACTGAAAAATCATTACCCGTTGGGTTTGTGCACACGTGTGTGTGTGTGTGTGTGTGTGGGAGGTCAAGGACAGTCTCTGTTGCCCTGCCTCAGGCTCCTCCTACTTTTACCCATGTGGCGTTTATTTAAGGAGTTCATCAGCTTCCCCCCTAAACCTCACACACACATACACACACACATACACACATACACACGTACACACACATACACACACATACACACACACACACACACATACACACACTGAGGGCACCCACTATGTCAGACTCCCCAAACTGCAGGATTAATTAATCTCATTCCCCCTGTGATCCTGGAGAGGCTGAGCTGTGCCTCTGGCTGGCATGCATCAGAATGGCAGCACTGACCCATTCATCAGCAGGACTGCTGGGAGAGAGACATCTGAGAGAGAGAGAGAGAGAAAAGAGGGGGAGATAGAGCTGGAGATGGGATAGTATAGAAATGGAGTGGTAGAAAGAGGGAAGGAGAGGGAAAGAGAGAGAGGAGAGGGACAGGAAGTGCATGAGAGGCCATCTCCCGGGTGGAGCAAAGCTCTGATTAAAAGGTGGGCATATCTCCATTGTACCCATGACAAGCAGGCCCCTGATTTTAATATAAATTGCTGAGGCTGGCATCTCAGGGGTTTGGCCCAGCAGGTAATGAGGGGCAGTGGGGCAAGAACAAATTAGGAGGCAGGAGTGTGGGGGGTGGCAGTCGAGGTAAGCGGGCACGAGGACGCGGCGTCTGGCCCAAGATTAATAACTCCAGCCTACGCTGCATCTCCCCCCATTGTTGCTGGCAAACCAGAGCGGATCTGGCGGTGTCCCGGGGGGGCACCTGCTAGCTCTCTCCTGAGTTGGATGGATTGCAATATCATACAGTAAAGCTAAGCAGGGGTTAGAGAGAGTGTGAGCAGGGAGAGGAGAATGCTAAGCTTGTGCTATGGGGAGAAAAGAAAGAGAGCGAGAGAGAGAACGAGTAGGGGGAAGGAATGCAAGGCTAATTAAGGAAGAGTGAGAGAAGCGGAAGAGAGGGGAAAACACAGAGAGGAGGAGAGAAGGGACGGGCCGGGCTTTGATCAACCTGGCACCTGTCGGGGTGGAGACTCCTCCACTGTTGCCAGTGGCACGTGGCGCCTCGGCAACAGCCGAACCTCCAAACAGGGATGGGGGAGGGGGAGACATGTCACTGAGCACATACACACACACACACACATATACACACAGACATACTGAGCACGCGCACACCCACACAGGCATACTAAGCACACACACACAGAGGCATATTAAGCACACACACACATACATACACACACGCAGAGGCATACTAAGCACACACAGACACACACACGCACTCACACAGAGAGGCATACTGTGCACACAGACCAACATACACAAAGTGACTCTCACAAAGGAACAAACATGAACACTCAACCTGCCCTAGATGAGAAGCATCAACACAAAACATTCTGACCTTGAAATATCTCAGAGTAATTCATTGAACAGTCTGTGCCTTTCAAACCCAACAGTCCCCTCCTTTCCACAGCTGTCAGTCAGTGTGTGTTTATTTCTCTCAGCTTTGTGATCATGGCCTATTTTCAAACTCACACAGTACATGTACTGTATTGAGCATGGCATGTACATCTGAGCGCTGGGTACTAGTGAGAGACGGTATGAAAAGTGACATTGCATAAAAAAAAACAAATTTCTGTCTTGTGTCCTGGTTTCTCTCCTGCAAACTGACTTTGTCAGAAAACAATAGAAATTTGAATCTTTCTGAAAATAATGTTCATGAAGGGGCATGAAGTAGGCCAGTCACTGAAACTCATCAAAAAAATAGTTTTTAATCGTGTAAAACTTCTCATTAAAATTTAAATAAAGTAACTAAAATAAAGCAAATAAATTTGTCTATAGCTCAGAGCCTTGGTCCTCCTCAAAACAGACACTGTGTTTGTCATTAAAATAGTGTTCATATCTGTTTACTTATGGACCTAGATGTCTGTTCCTTTCTAGACCTGTCTGAGACGTCAGACGTCCATCCAGACACCCTGTGCTTCTCTTCCTGTGCCCGTCGTCTCTCTTCCTCTGGGTTTGTGTGTCCCTGCTGATAGGAGCCGTTTGATCTTGCTGCCCCTTACAAGAGGCCGAGCAGAGCCGGGCTGCCACCAGCAGCACTTAACGTGCAAGCGGAAGACACGGCCTGAGTGCAAGAGAGATTGGAGAATGAAAAAGTGGAAGAGTACAGGAGTTACAGGGTGAGAGGGAGGGAAAGAGACACAGCTCCAGTGGGTGGGCGAGAGGGTTTGGGGTGGGGTGTGGAGGGTGGGGAGTGTTCTGGAGGCATTTAAGAAAGAGATAGACTGAGTCAAAGGAGAGCACTTAGAGATACAGATCCTCCCGCTCCGGTTACCATTACTCAGTGGTGCTCTCTGGAGCGTAAAAAGAGCCGGGCTCGGGCTGAGTGGAAGATGAGGTGTGTGTGTGTGTGTGTGTGTGTGTGTGTGTGTGTGTGTGTGTGTGTGTGGCAAGCGGGCCAGTCTCCCTGTTGAGCGGCAGGTGCAGGCGGGGGCCCGTGGACGAGCGGCGATAACGGCCCCCCACCGGAGCCTCGTCCTGTGGGCGGATGGAGAAGTTGCCGGAAGCCGCCGCGTTTGAACAACCCCTCAGTGGGGGAAGGAAGGCAAGCTTCTAACCCAGTGGAGAGAGCTCCACAATGGGGGCCACCATCATCAACCCCCCCCCCCCCGCCCTCTTCTTCAGCCCAGAGAGCTTGTCAACACCTTTCTGTCCCTCTTAAATCCACCTCTCTGTGACCAACCGCACCAAACAGAGCAGAGGCTCTTTGAAATACAGAAACGATAACGAGGTTAAAAAACAAAAAACAAACAAAAAAACAAAAATGACTCAGTGATCGCATGGCATAGTATGCGTGGCTGCTGCCACCGTATGGCTGCCATCTTGTTTTTTTCACTTGGTGGTGCCAGGCCTAGCCCCTGCCCACAATTCCCTGCTGGGAAGGCAGCCAATCGGCTCGCTTGATCAAACTTTGATCACAGGCAGTCGAGGATGAGGACCGCTGAAGCGGCAGACGGGTGGGAGGGGCCGCGGATCCCTTCCAGCTTGGCAGGGGTTACTGGAGAGAGGGAAGCAGCGGCCAGAGAGAGAAAGAGAGACACTATCTGACAGGCTGGAGATCAGTTCGCCGCGCACCACCAGGCCAGAGAGAGAAAGAGAGACGCTATCTGACAGGCTGGAGATCAGTTCGCCGCGCACCACCAGGCCAGTCTTCACTACCAGCAAGTGAACTCAGCACAGCGCTCAGAGAGAGGGCATGTAGGTCGGTGATGAATCTCAGTGCCAGGGGTGCTAGTGATTAATGCCCAGTGTTAGCTAGGCTTGTCGGAAAAGGATACAGTGGTTATATTAGGTTTGGGCGGTGGTAGTGTAGTGGTTAAGGAACCTGTCTAGCATGCAAGTAGTCTGAAAAGTTGTGGGTTCAAATCCCAGCTGCCACCGCTGTGCCCCTGAGCAAGGCGCTTAACCCTAAGTTGTTCTAGGGGAGACTGGCCCTGAACAATTGATAGTTGACAAAATGTTAGTCGCTTTGGATAAAAGCATCTGCTAAATGCATAAATGTAAATGTAAATATTACAGCGATTGAGTTCTCTTGGTGAGCATGTATCTTAGATTGGTCCATTTGAAGATCATCCCCAAAGAGCCCTCTGCTCGCATTCACACCACTCGCTCTGTCTCTTTCTCTCTCTCTTTCTCTCTTTCTCTCTTTCTCTCTCTCTCTCTTTCTCTCTTTCTCTCTCTCTCTTTCTCTCTCTCTCCTTTTCCCCTTGTGTCTTCCCTCTCTTTACCTCTCTGCTTGTGGCTGTAGTGGCTGTCGCTCTTTCTCTCCTTCTCTCTCTCTTTCCCCTTGTCTCTTCCCCCTCTCTACCGGTGTCTATAGTGGCTATCACTCTTTCTCTCCCTCTCTCTACCTCACTCTTTCCCTGACTGTGAGCACATCTGTTTCCTGGATGTCAAACCCTGACTGCACTCTATCTCTCTATCACACTCTTCATCTCTCTCTCTCTCTCTCGCGCTCTGCTATCTTTGCATCCCTTCCTCTGCTCTCCTTTCAAATTCAGCCAGTTGCTTTTATCTGCCTTTAAAGCTCCACTTCAAAAAGGAGAGAGTTCCAGCCCTTCATTAACTTCTCATTGCTTTCTTGAAGCTCTCGATTAATGTGTATTCCAGAGCTAACCCTTGTATATGTTTCTCTGTTGGACCCAGTGGAAATGAAACACTCTATTTTGATGCATAATTGGACAGGGAAAAATAAATCAGAGGGCAACAAAGCAGAGTGTGTGAGTGAGAGAGGACTGGCAATTTTGGGATTTAATATTATTTATGAGACATATTTTGGGATTTCTTTTGGGTGTCTCACTGTCTTTATTCTATACTTTATTCTCTCTTCTTTATACTCTACACCCCCTCCCAAATTCACAGGCAAAGTAATAGGACACAAAGTGCTAGATTTCTTTGTGTATACTACTTTGTGTATACTTCTTTGTGTATACTTCTTTGTGTAGACTTCTTTGTTTAGACTTTTTATTAAGTTTCTCTTCCACAGAGATCTCTGGCTGTTGGGTATGTTGATATGTGTACGTGTGAGTGTGTGTGAGTGTGAGTGTGTATGTGTATGTGCGTGTGTGAACCTGCAAGGGAAAAGATAAAGCATGCCATTTAGAAACTGGGTGGCATTGATATGATCTCTTGAAAGATTTTATCTTACACAAGATTGAATATAAATGTTTATGAGGCATGTGTTGCATGTCCATTCTCACTGTATGTCTATAGGCACAGACATTGATCCAGTGTGTGTGTGCGCATACGACACACGCCTTTACCGTGTCTGTGTGTGTGGGATTGCTGTTGGCTCATCTCTCCCTTCTCTAACACACACTCTCTCTCTATTTCTTTCTCTCCCCATCGCTCTCTCTCTTCATCTCTATCACTTGTGCTAGAGTGTTTGTGTGATGCAGTCACTCAGTGTTTCATGTGCACACTGGCATCAGTTGGCTCTGACTGCCTTTGATTGGAGCTTCAAAGCCTTGCCTATGAGTTCCCCAATACGCTCTCTCTCTCTCTCTCTCTCTTTCTCTCTCTCTCTTTTTCTCTTGCTCTTTCTCTCTTTCTATTTCTCTCTCTCTCTCGCTCTCTCTTTCTGTTTCTCTCTCTCTCTCGCTCTCTCTTTCTGTTTCTCTCTCTCTCACCACTATTACTTTGTTCACTCTCTTCTTTGCACCTCCTGCTGTTGTATGTCCTTTATTGTCCCACAACTGTACTGGCCCTGAAAGCAATATGTTTGTTTCTAAGCATGTTTGTGTATAAGTGTGTGTATGTTTGTGTGGTGCGTGTGTGTGTGTGTGTGTCCCACTCACACACAGTGTTCTCTAAGCAGTGTGTTTGTTTTCAAGCATGGATGTATGTAAGTGTGTGTGTGTGTGTGTGTGTGTGTGTGTGTGTGTGTGTGTGAGAGAGAGTAAGCATGCATGCGCGTGTGTGTCTCACTCACACACAGAATTCTCTGCAGAACAGCTCCAACTCTGACCTCGTCAAAGGCCACAGCCACTGGAATCAATGTGAGAGGGGACAGTGACCAAACCTCTGGCGCCACAAACCACCTTGAAAAAACAAATAGCCAATGGTATGAGGGTTAGATTCCTGTGACCGTCAATTCTGTTGGCTATACTGTCCTTTCCTTCTTCATATAGTGTCAGCTTTCGTTCAAATGGCCATGATCTGCTTGTGTAGACCGATCCTATGAGAGCACAACGCAGCCATAATACAGTATCTTATGGCCCTTTTCCACTGACTGATACCAGCTCGTTCCGACTCAACTCCACTTGCTTTTTTTGCTTTTCCATTACTAAAATCTGGTACCTGGTACCATTCTTGGTATCACCTGTGTCACAGGTGAGGTGCAGGTGTGTGCGGAAAACCCACTCACAGATTTATTTAGTGAACCCCCTACAGATGATCCAAGCACCCCCAAGGGAACTCCTAGTTTGAGAACTCTAACTGCCTTAAAGGATGGATGTGCTGTAGATGGGTGAGTGAGATGAGTGTGACTGGGGTGCCTGAGGTGATTGTGTGTGTGTGTGTGTGTGTGTGTGTGTGTGGGAGTGTGGGAGTGGGGAGTGATGAATGGATGGAGGATGTGCCGTTTGATCTGATCAGTCTTGAGATGTGATGAGGATGTAACCCAACGCTGCCCCCAACCCCTCTCCCCACCTCACCCTACTGCACCCTTCCCAGAATCCCTTGCACGCTCACTTCCTGGAAACCCCAACAGAGCCCACCCCCCCCCACCCACTACACCCAAACGTGCACAGACACACACACACAAACATACACACACACGCACACACACCCTACCCACCTTCTCGTCCTCCATCACCACCCTGCTGCTGAAAGAGCTCCTATTTCCCATCATGAGGCCTTGGCACTCAGATCAAACACAGAGCACACTACACCACTCCACACACTACACCACTCCGCACAACACACACACTCCACATACTCTTCTCCAGCACTCCCCACAGACCGCTCAGGTGTGCCAGTCTTTTCTCCCTCGTCCTCTCCTCCACTCTCTCTTTCTCTCTCTCTTCCCTCTCTCTCCCTCTCTTTCTCTCTCTCTCTCAGGTTACATGGGCAGATGCACTCTGAAGCTACTCAGACAGTCCATCTCTCACACAGGCTTATCCAGATCAATGTGCCTGAGATCAGCCCCACATCACTCACCTCAGACGTATGGACGTGTGTGTGTGTGTGTGTGTGTGTGTGTGTGTGTGTGTGTGTGTGTGCCTGTGCCTGCGCCTGCGTGGCGGCTCAGTGTGAGGGCCTCACTATGCATCTGTGTTTGGGCGTGTATGGATGGATCAGTGTCTGACTGTCTGGCAACAGGCACAAGATATACCCGTGTAGATATCCTCCTCTCCCCGCCGCTCGTGACTCAGCCACCACCGCCACGCCTGCCAACCTCACCAGACAGATGAGAGGAGTGGGCTGTACACTCATACACTCCTCTCCCGCCTCTCATACTTACCCCACAAGGGCAGACAATACCAGAACCAGCAGTTATTTTTAGTACAAAGAGAAGGCATATCCCATTGGTTGAAACAGGCTAAGCAGATAGATTGTTCCAGAAACATCTGTCTCTTCCTAGCCTGGGAACCTGACCCACATCAATCAAGAGACTCAGGAAGAGTCTGGCAACAAGTGATTTTGGCTCTAAATTCCGGTGGTGTCACTAGCATGAGATTTAAAGAGAACTCTTTGGAAGTGCAGCAAACACATCCATCGTTCATGTAAATGGTTTTAATTGCAGTTATTTACTCAATTTGAATGGCAATGCATGTCCATTGTTTAACCATAGAGAGAAATTTTAGATGCCCTCATTGGTTGTGAAGCATCACGCATGCTGGATAAGTGGCTGTGATTGGTTCCTGGGTTTTTGGTGTTTTGGAAATGGGCTGGAATTGACTCATAGCTCAACGGACATGCAAATCATATTTAGCGGAGTGCCTGAATTTTTCCCCAGGCTAGTCACACCCAGTCACACACTGAACACACGGAAGCAGAGTGAAATGATGCTCTTCCACAGACCGTCTACAGTAGCCTGTTGGACCTCCGCTTACTTAAACACGCTCGCGCTTGCTTTGCGAAGATAACATCTGTGTTCATGTTATGTTTAATAGTGCAAACTCTACATTGCCTACAGAGGAATTGGAGTACTTCCCCCGCCCCCGTCCTGGGAAGCGATCCAACTCATAAACACATGACCTTATGTCATAAATACATAATCGTATGTCTCTGCCTCTACTGCTTTGTTTATTTATTTTTTAGGGTAGAGGCTACTTGATGTTGTTTGGTTCTGCGTTACATTAAGTTGATGAAGCCAGTGTGTGTACAGTGAGTCAGCAAAAATCGTATGATGGTAATAACTCAGTGAAGGACTGTAAGACACCAGTTCACAGAGTGATAATTTGGACAGCTTGACTCATGGAGCTTAAATGAGCTGTGTGCCTGGCGACCCTGATTCCCAGCATCAGCGGGAGCACATATGAAAGACTTCAGCCCAGTTAAAAAAAAAGAAAGAAATGTTAGAAGAAATTTTATTTTTCATGAGAGGGAAAGTTGCCCAGCTCACTCAGTCCTGGTGCACGAGGGAGCAGAGCCTCCCTGTGTTCTGTCGTTTCAAATAAGCAGTGCTGCCGCTTGATGAGTTTCCAGACAGCCACAGATAAGCTCCTGGATCTTTTGACAGAGCTGCCTTCAGAGAGCGCAGCCCCAGCACACAAACACACACACACACACACACACATAAACACACACATTTCAGCGGGTGTGAAAACATACACTCCAAATCAAAAACCCCCATGGGCCCCCCCTCTGCCATATCAGATGTCTGCAGAAAATTCTTGCAATTTCCTGGAAGGGTGAGATCCCTCCTCCAGATGCCCTCCATGAGCCCAGCAGCAGTGCTGAGAGCAGGCGTCCGCAGCGAGCGTACGGGCTAGCTGGGTCTCTCTGCCCACGGGACCTGTGGGCCATTTAGCCAAGGGAAGCACCCAATCTCTCTCTCCACTCTAGAGGGTAATGCAAGGATGTCACACCCAGCCCAGCATGGCATCCTCGGGGCTTGGCCTTCTCCCAGAGCCCACAGTGGGCATTTGGACTCTCTAAAAGTGGGGCTAATAACCTTGAAGAAGTTGCTGAATGTGTGTGAGATGCGATTTGAGGCCCAGTGGGCTGATGGCTCTGTGGTTGGTTACCTCGGTTAACCTCATTTCCATGCCCTGAGAGCGGCATCACATTCATCAGATGCCTCGCAGGCAATATGAACGGAGTCGTCATCGCAAGCAGGCCCGCTGGGCAATCGTAAGCAGTCTGACGGCATGCGGCTCAGGCAGAGGGGCCAGGTGGCGTTCTCCCCACCCCTGTCGTTTTTGCATGCAACTGCTCCCTCGCTCTCTCTCTCTTTCTCTTTCTCTTTCTCTTCGTCTCCCTCGCTCTTCCTCTCTGGCGGCTAGAGGTGACACTCCGTCAGGGGAAATTGATTAGGCCTGGTTGCTGGGGTAATTTATTGGCGATCCATTCCTGGCGGGGGTAATGAGTCTGCGGAGCTGCCTGATGGATGTGGCTGTGGCCACGCGCGGCAACGGCGAAGCCTCCTCTCCCGGGCTCCGGTTACTCCTCCCGATTATCTTACAGGCCCCAGGACAACAGCCGCGTATCGACGTATTGATCAGGACTAATCTGAATTAATGCTCACTTACTTCATTCCTCAAAGAAGTAAGACTCCCACCTGCCACTCCACTGCAATAGTGATGAATAGGAACGGCTTCCATTTTGCATATCAAGAAGCATTAACAGTAGAATTGATACAGACACAATACACAAGTATACATACATCTTTTATATTGTCTGTTGTGATATGCCAACAGCACCAACCACAATACGATTGTGTTTTTGGCGTCAAACCAGCGAGAGATAATGTGATATTTTTTGCAGCCTGGCCAAGTGTGCCTCTTTTTGACGTTGTGTTGACATCTCATCGATTCCGCTTATTTCTCCCGAGTGTTGAGTTTCCTCTTGCTACCCAGCGCCTTAGCTGTGCCGCACAGTTGCTCCATCCGCAGCCTCGTAGCAAGTGTCACACTATTAAAACAATTCATTTGTCTTTAATAATCACACACCAAGCCCCCCTCCACACACACACACACACACACACACACACACACAAGCGTGTGCTGGTGCTTTGTCAAGTTAGATCTTTGCCAGTCTTGCCTGATGCATTGCCTGTGTGATGGAAGGAGATGGATTTGGCCATGTTTCATACACCAGCCCATAAATACAGTATCAGCTGATTTTTCTTTTTTTTCCGGATTGTTCTCCCATTGGCACCGTTGATGGATGACCGGGCCCGGTGGCAGTCAGATTGCTCTCCCAAACAACAAGGTCTCTCTCGTCTGGCCCGGAGAGGCTTTGGCTGATGGCAACTGAACAGGTAGCGCTTGCATGACTGGCAGGCAATGCATCAGGTCTGGGTAGACAGGTGGCACACTGCTGGATGCTGGTCCTCACAGGCAAAAGTAGCTGCATTGATTGGATGGTTGGAGGCCAAAATACTGTACCTGTAGAGGCTGTGCTGGTTGAGAGGGAGAGGAAGTGTGTGTCTGAATGGAGTCCCTGCAAAGGGGCGGATAAGATTGAGGGTGAAGAAGCCACAACTATGAAAACTCACGCCAGCCAGCAGGGCAGGGTGAGGGGGTTGTTTTTGAAATGTTTTTGTACCGAGAGGGTTTTCTTTTGTTAGAGGCCGAGTGAAAGCCTGTCGGTGGTTTATCTGCACCTTTATCCATGGCGGCTCAGTAGGCAGCCTAGCGTCTCAGAGGGCTAACCTTTAGGGAGACAGCCACTCTCTTTCTTCAAGTCAGAGGCTACTGCACCGACCCTTTCACAAAGCCACTGAGTCAAGACGCTTCAGCTGGTTTGAGGATTTTAATCATACTTTTCAAAAAAAAAAAAAAAAGAAAAAGACTTTTCCTTCTGGGAGTGAGAGGCACAGATACCGTCTCTGTGTGTCTCAGAGTTATGGCTCTAGTGTGTGGGTAGGTGGGGAGGAGAGGAGAAGAGAGAAGGGGTGAAGGGGCCGAGGCGGTGAACTGTAGCGGTGCAGCGGTGTGCTTGCTGTGAGGGCGCCTCTGTGCACAAGTGAGAGTTTTACTGTGATGACTTTACCTCGCGGGAGAGAGTGAACCTGAACGGTGCTGTCTGGCACTGAGAGTGTGTCAGGCCCAGCAACCCTCTCCTCATACACTTACACACACGCGCACACACACATGCACACACACACACACACACAGACAGTGCTGGCCTGAGGTCTGACAATGACGGGTACATTCTCATGGATCGATGAGCGGGGGCTGGTGTGAGTGTGTGTGTGTGGCTCCATTTTCTAACTCCTCTGTGATAATATCCATGCCAATTTTGTAAACACAGAATATCACTCTCACGCACACACACACACACACACGCTCATAAAAACCCACAGACAGCCATACTGATGCGCAGACCAAATCTGTCTCTCTTCCCTCTCCACCTGCCCTTCTCTCCCTCTCTCTTTCTCTCTTTCTCTCCATCCCCTCATCTTCCCCATTAGTGGACACCCGATCCTGGCCGAGTCCTCTAGCCTCCAGCCCTGTCCATGACCACCCCACCTATCTCTGTGACCCCACTGTCTGCACATGCTCTATTACATTTGTGCTGAAGAGCCCCCACACACACACACACACACCCCAGCCAGCCCATTAGAACACTGGGCCTCTCTTGTCTATCTGGCCTCCTGTAAGTGATACACAGGGTTTTGTCTGGGCTACATGATTGGTCTTAAGAGCCTTTCAAAGAGATAGATGAGGCGGAGGGAAATAGCACTTGTTTTCTCTCTCTCTCTCTCTCTCTCTCTTGTGCGGTCTTTCATTCTCCCATGTGTTTTTCTCTCTGTTTATCTTTCACATCCATTTTAGGGCTTTCATAAGAGAAAAAAGTGGAGTGTATGGCAGAGTGTGTGAGCCGTGTGTGTGTGTGTGTGTGTGTGTGTGTATGTGTGTGTGTGTGTTCTGCAATGTGTTTTGCTGTTCTCCTGGAGTATTGATCAAACCTGCATTTCAGCAGTAGTTTTTATTTCCTGTTGTTGCTGTCTCAGAGTGGCGTCTAACAGAGCTTATGCACCAAATGTTCAATAGGCGTTTTGAAATGAATTTGGGTGTTTCCGTCAGGAGTGTAATCATCCCCCGGTCTGTGTTGTGCCAGGCTCACCTCATGCCTCCGCCTTTTGTGTGTCTGCATGTCATGTGCCTGTGTGAGTGTCATGAACGCATGTCTCCCTTCTCTTCTCTGGGCTTTATACCTCCTGTTTTGGCACTGGATGTGTTTGTGTGCTAGGGATTTTGTGTGTGTGTTTGTGTGTGTGTGTTTATGTTTGTGTGTGTGTGTTTGTGTTTGTGTTTGTGTGTGTGTGACAGAAAGACGAAGACAGAAATAAAGGCAGAGAATGTGTGTGAGTGTGTCTGTCACAGCGGGAGACCTCTCCCTAAACAATCCGGTTAAAGCAGCACGCCTCGTCCCAATCCAGAGCAGTGCACACCCATCTCCGCTGGCTTACACACACACACACACACACACACGCACACTCAAGCTTGTGGGTCTGTGCCCATCTCGTTTGGCTCGTGCTGGGACAGCAGAAACTGATCCCCCATCAGCTGTAGAGGGCATCAGGGAGCGTCTGTGGCAGAACCCCATCAATACATCTACTAATAATGCCTTGGCATTAGCAAGCCACTTACATCACGACCACAGGGGCCACTTTGGTGCTGCATTATTATTGTTATTAGTAAGGCTGCTGTGTGTGTTTGTGTGCGTGTCTGTGCATGTCTGTGTGTGTGTGTGTGTGTGCGTGTCTGTGCATGTCTGTGTTTGTGTGTCTCTGTGTGTGTGTGTGTGTGTGTGTGTCTCTGTGTGTGTGTGTGTGTGTGTGCTTGTGCTAGTGTGTGTGTTTGTGCATGTCTGTGTGTGTGTGTGTTTGTGTGTCTCTCTGTGTGTGTGTGTGTCTCTGTGTGTGTGTGTGTGTGCTTGTGCTAGTGTGTGTGTTTGTGCATGTGTGTGTGTGTGTTTGTGTGCGTGTCTGCATGTCTGTGTGTGTGTTTGTGTGTCTGTGTGTGTGTGTGTGTGTGTGTCTCTGTGTGTGTGTGTGTGTGTGCTTGTGCTAGTGTGTGTGTTTGTGCATGTGTGTGTGTGTGTGTGTGTTGGCCAGCTACCTGTGTACATGTGTAACATGTGGATGAGCCCTAATCAATCAACCTATAATATCTCTGCTCTAAGTGATTCTCATTCCCAAGTCAATCACTGGTTGCCAGCCCTGCTCAATGATGTCTGCTCTGCACTCTGCCAGTCTAATTGCATGCTGTGCCCTTGAGGAAGGACCAAACACACACACTTACACAAACACACACACACTCACTCACTCACACACACACTCACTCACTCACACACACACACTTACACAAACACACACACACTCTCACACACACACACACCCTCATAGGCAGATTGATGAAGTGCCTAATGCAAGAGGCTGGAAAGCGTCTGCTTAGCACAATGCTAATGGGTGTCCCTCTGGTGCTTTGGCCTAATTAGCCAGACAAACTCCCCTCTTGTCCCCCTGACCACTCACCCCCACACCCAAACCTCCCCTCTTATCCCCCCACTCACCTCCACAACCACAACCAGCCCCACCCAGCCCCACTCCACACCCAAACCTCTCCTCCAGTCCCTCCACTCACCTCCAAACACCCCCTCCCCCCACTCCCAATCCACACCCCTAAACCTCCCCCTTGTCCTCCCTACCACTGACATCCATACACACCCCCCACCCCATCCCCAGTCTGCACCCCTACACTTCTGGCCACTGGGCTAAAGAACTCTAACCCCCCTCACCCCGTCCTTCCTTCCTCTCTGTTTCCCTGCCTCTGCAATCTCTCCTCCCTTCTGTTCACTCCATCTTTTTTCTTTTTCTCTGTTGCTTTTGGTGAAGACACTTTCTCCTCCCTGCCTCTGCCCTGATAAGGATAAGGTTCACTTCTCACCCCCTGATTACTCCCCCCTTCCTTCTCTTCGTCATCCTCCTCCCTTCATCCCTCCTCTCCTCTCCTGTGACTGCAGTCCTTTCTTCTCCAAACACATTTCAGAGCCCCCCGTCGCCTGGCTCTCAGCTGGAGTGGAAATGAATTCACTGCTCCTAAGCACTTTGGGCTCTCGAGACACACTTCTTCAGTGGTGCTGAAAAGGTCACCGGAATAATCACGCTCTCCATCGGAGAGTTAAAGTGTTTTTTTTATTTTTTTTTATTTATTTTTTTTTCCTCTACGACTCACCACATCCTTGTGGGATTATAGCATACGTCGAAGTTAGTGGAGAGTGTTTTGCTGGTCCTTAACTCAAAGTGCTGGAGCTTATCGCAGCTTATCACACTGGCTTCTTTAATAACGCTGAGGTGCTGGTGGTCCTGCCCTGTTATCTCTCATGCTAATGAAAGCTAGCGAGGGATGCTGGGACTTTTGTTTAACATATGCGCCATATCTCAGCAACGTGTTCGGGCAAGTCCCACTGCTGAACGCCACACTGCCGCTCAAGTGTTCCTCTCGTCTCATTTCTGTCTCCCTCCCTCTTTCTCTCTCTCTCTTTCTCTCTCTCCTTTCTTCTCTCGTCCTCTCTGTCTGTCTCTCTGATTAAATTTTAAGTAGGCTGAAGCACAACTCTTGATCTCTCAGTTTTGTGCTCGACGGAGTTGACTCCTGGTTTGACACTCTGAGTGTAGCACAGAGCCAATGATGGATCATTTCCTCCATAAAACATGAACAAACCCATCATTTCACACCCTTAAATATGTGTGAAGTGCTTCGCTTCCACCGAGCCGTAAGTATTTAATGCCGTTTGATAGCTCTTGTTTGGTCTTTAATGTCCTTGATTAATCTCGTCTCAAAGTAGGCTTTCAATGAGCGCTGTTCTTATACAAATACGCATCTCTGGGGCTGCCAATTAGGATAATGTGCTGTGTGTGTGTCCCAGTCTGAGATGGGTGGTGGATCTGAGGGGAACAGCTCAAGTAGATCTGTCCCCATTGTGTCGCTTCTCATCTCCCGCCTCCCCACTCTCTTCCCTTCTTTCCTCCTCTTTCCTCATTCATCCTCTTCCTCATTTCCCCTTCATCCCTTGTCTCCTTCTTTATTCTCTTGCACTGCAGATTTCACTAACTACACATTTCTCTTTCTTTCCCTGCTCTCCCTCTGTTTCTTTATTCTCTCTTCCTTTTCTTTTTCAACTTTCTTTCTTTTGTTCTTTTTTCTTTCTCTCTTTTTTGTACTTTTTTCTTCCTCTCTCTTTCTTTCTGTCCTAGTTGTTTTCTTTTCTATTCATTCATTCTTTCTGTTCTTTCTATCCTCTCTATTCTTTCTAATGTCTTTGACTGCTCTCTCTCTCTCTCTCTCTTACTGTAGAGGCCTTTGATGTGGTGTTGCGTCTGGGCCGGAATGCCACCCTCCTGATGCTGCGTGAGGACTTTCCTGCCCTTGGCGGTGGAGCCTCCAGCGCGGTGGGCCAGCTCTTCCTGGAGGTGTCTCTCTACATCCTGGGCTCGGACGCCAGGGTGGATCACATGGTGGCCAGCTTCTTCTCCCGCCTCTTCCCCCTGGCCTACCGCCGGCTACTGGCCACTGGCGGGGGCGGGTCCGGGTCCGCTCCGGCGGCGGGGGAGGAGTGTTTGCGCAGCGCTTGGACCCAGGGTCCTTCCGGCGGCGCGTTCGGCGCCTACCCCAAGCTCCTGATGACGCGTCTGTCGCGCTCACTGCTGGCCACGCGCGTCTTCCTGCAGGCCCTCAACCTGGGTATCGAGGTGGTCAACACCACGCAGCACCTGCGTGCGGGACGGGAGTGCGGCCGCTCACTGCTGCGCCTGTGGTACTGCCCGCGTTGCCAGGGCCTGGCGGAGCGGCCGTGCCCGGCGCTGTGCCTGGGTGCCATGCAGGGCTGTCTGGGCGGCGCGGCCGAGGTGCAGCCCCACTGGAGGAGCTTTGTGGACGGTCTGGGCCGGCTGGTGGAGGCCATGCGGGGGGAGCAGGACGTGGAGGCCGTGGCCCTGGGCATCCCCACGCTGGTCAGGAATGCCCTACGCCATGCCGCCGCCACCAGGAGCCGCGTCAACGCCATAGTGAGTACGACCACACACACACACACACACATACACACACAAACACGCATACATACACACACATGCACACACAAACATGCATGCATACACACACACACATGCACACACACACACACACATGCACACACAAACACGCATGCATACACACACACATGCACACACACATGCATACACACACACACACACATATGCACACACAAACATGCATGCATACACACGCATATGCACACACACACACACATATGCACACACAAACATGCATGCATACACACGCATATGCACACACACACATACACACATATGCACACACACACATATGCACACACACACACACACACACACACACACACACACATACGTGCACAAACACATACACACAAACACTCCCGGGGGTTGTACAAATTATTAGTGCTGTCAATTGATAAAAAAAAAAAATCTTATTCACTCACACATTATTCACCTATTCATTATCACAATTGATAAGTTAATCACAATTTCTTACAATTAATCACATTTAATCACATTTAAAGTTCCAGAATTCTCCTTTATTTTATTATGGAGACAGAATGTCACACACAGTGTAGTGAATTCCTCTTTCATGCTTTCATTTTGTTAACATTACTGTTAAAAGAGACACTGCATATTTCAACAACCTTGTTGTTGTTGTTGCAAAAAATATATCGGAAACTATTTACAAATATATCATAACTATTTGCAAGGTTTCTGGGCAGTCAGTTTATGTTCTGTTAACAAGCAAATTTCTCATGACTGCCTACAAAGTACTGTCTGCTGATGAAGCACTGAATTTAAAACATTACTGAAAGATACACACAGAGGCACAGTACAATCTGGAAATCCTGCCACTGAATTCAAAACAAGGTCTTAAAATATTTACAAAGTCTATACAGTGGACTAGCATGTTGCTAAAAGTACTTAAAGGGCTGCTAAAATGCACTGGTCAAATACTCCACAAATTACAGTCCTTGCAGTGTGTGTAAGGACATTACTCACATGTGTTAACATGTTAATAACATTAACAGCTCTACAAATTATGTATGGGAACAAAAGGGGAGATCCTTAGTATGGACTCCTTAAATCATTTTGTTCTTTTCTTTTCCATATGGACACACACACACACACTTCCACACACTCATTCTTCCCTTATCTCTCTTTTCCCGCTCTCCTATATCCTGTTCTCTGCCCCCTCTGCCTCACTTGTGACTGTCTGTCTCGCTCTGGTTCCTTCTCACCTGACAAAGTGTTTGGAGCAGAATGTCCTTGCCATCGTTTTGTCGTTCTCTTAAGGGAAATGAGATTTCAGTCTTTGTGTGCATGTGTGTGTCTGTACGTATGAGCGTTTAGTGTCGGATAGACGTTGAAATGTCAATTGACATAAATCCTCTGTAATCCTAGTATTTAGCTCTCTTTCAGCTGAACCCCCCCCCACACACACACACACAGTGATATATAGTCACAGACACTTGTGCACATGCTTCCATACATACACTAACCAACATAAACACACACACACGCACACAGTGATAGATAGTCACAGGCACTTGTGCACATGCTTCCATACATACACTAACCAACATAAACACACACACACACACACAGTGATATATAGTCACAGACACTTGTGCACATGCTTCCATACATACACTAACCAACATAAACACACACACACGCACACAGTGATAGATAGTCACAGGCACATGTAAACACACTTTGATACATACACTCCCCAGCATAAACACAAACATACGTACTCTTGACACCAGGCTGAGCGCTACTAAAGGTCTGCCAAACCTCACACGTCTGTGCTTTCCAAGAAGACCTCTGATGTGTTTGAGTCAAACTCTCCCCTTTCAGTGAGCCTCAGTGATTTTAAACTGTAATAACACACTTGAGTGGTTTGCAAGAGTGTGTGTGTATGTGCGTGTAAGTGTGTGCGCTTGTTGTGTGTGTGTGTGTGTGTGTGTACTGGTGTGTGTGTTAGTGCACTGGCTCTTTAGAAGCTGAAGAGATGCTCATGTATTATTGAATGCTGGGGAGCAGTGGCGCTTGTTCAGCACGCTGTTTGAGCAGGGTGGGAGAGTGCTGAACTTTTCACTTTCACACTCATTCTCCCAGTTCTGACCTGAACACACACACACACACACACACACACACACACACTGCCCTCGCTTACTCTGCAATTCCAAGTGCGTTTGATGCCTTTGCATGTGATACAAAAAAACCCTGTAAAGTTGTGCTCAGAGCAGAAGTAATAACTTATAGATCTACAGTATAATGTAATTTAGAACTTATAGATACATAACATAACTTCTAGCTTATAGTATAGTATAGTAGATATATCATTTTAATATTTGTTTTTTATTATTTTTAATAAAGTGCAATGTACTATGCAGTAATACATTTTCCATCACTGTACTTATAGTCACCGTACTTATAATCTCTATAATCTCTGCTTATAACGTCTATGCCACCCACAACAAGACTTATAGATATTTAGATAGATATGCAGATATATAGATATTTTATATATAGATAGATATATAATGACTTATAGACCGACTCAGTGGGAGTGAGATCTCTGGTGGTGTTTTATGTAATGAGAGGAGACCGAGAGAGAGAGAGAGACAGACAGAGAGAGAGGGAGAGACAGACAGAGAGAGAGGGACTCGTGGGAAGTGACTTGCTCTGGCTGGGTGAGAGGCACTCTGCTTGCGTGTCCGTCTGTCAGAGTCATTTAAAGCCCAGCGCTGCTGCACGCTGATGTGGGACACATGCTAATGACACCCCCACCTCCACCTGCACCCGCTGCGCATTGCCACTCCATTTATTTACACGTCAGCTTTTCTCACACCTTAAACACACTAATCTGACAATCCCAATTGCCCCATTGTGGACACACACACATATGTGTGCACACACACACATATGCACGCACACACACACACACACACACACCCACACATATGCGTGCGCACACACCCACACGTATGTTCACATACATACATATACACACACACACACACACGTTTGTTCACAAACACACACACACACACACACACATATGTTCACACCCACACACACACACACATACACATGGCAGCCGAATCTCAAGATGTGTTTGTCTTGTCCACAGAGGCTCCCCTTTAACAAATCTCCTGTGCTGCTCTGCATGTGCTCCCTGCTTCCCTCAGCATCTTTCCTGCCTGCGTGTGTGTGTGTGTGTGTCTTTTTTGCATGAGCAGATGGAAGTCCTGAAGAGTGGCGGGGCTCAGTGAGGCAGCCCTGTGTCCAGAAGTGTGTGTGTGTGTGTGTGTGGTTAGAGGTTGGGGGGTGGGGGGTGGGGGGGGGGGGGGTCAGGGTTTTCACAGTGGCCAGGACCAGCACACTGTAGGCAGTTGGGCTGGGCTGGGCTGCTGCATGGTGCCTCATTATTTTGGCCAGATTTAGCTCAGCGTGTGGAGGATGTGTGTGTGTGTGTGTGTATTTATCTGTGTTTCTATCTCTGTCTCTGTTTGGGTGTAGGTTTGTCTTTGTGGGGGTGTTTGGCTATGCATTTGTGTGAGTGTATATGTGTGTGTGTGTGTGTTTTGGCTGGGTGGGGTGTTTTCTTTGTGATTTGGTATGTGTGTGTGTGTGTGTTTGTGTATGTGTGTGTGTTTTGGCTGGGTGGGGTGTTTTCTTTGTGTTTTGGTGTGTGTGTGTGTTTGTGAGCGGTGAGTATGTCACACCTCACCCGAGCCCCATGCTCTCCTCTCCTGCTGAGGCTGCAGGCAGAGTCAGTAATGTTGCCACGGCGAGTAATTAGAAGCACAGGTGGAAATCTGACGAGGGCGCGTATTTGATTATCAGGTGGGCACTTCAGCACTTTGATTTGAATTTGAGCACAAGCTTGTCTGGCTTTTTGACATGTCCTGTCTGCCCTTCCACTGTGCGAGTGTGTGTTTGTGTGCGAGTGTGTCTGTCTGTGTCCTAGACCATCTTTTTGCAGGTCATGTGCCAGAGACAAAGACAACTGTCTCTAAATTTCCCTCTCTCCCTCTCCCTCTCCCTCTCTCTCTGACCCTGCGTTCCTCAAATTGCTACATTACACTAGTGTGCTAAGACTCTGTGATTATAGTAATAGTCAGTGTAATAAGAGCCAAGTTGGTGTGTAATCCGAAGTGCTCCGCTGAAGTGATAGGAGAGCACATTAGCATGTTCACTACTCCTGCCCCCGCACACTGCCAGCTCTCCATACCGCTATGCTATGATGCGCTAAACTCATCTGAACTGTGCTGCGCTACGCTACGCTATGATGCACTAAACTCTCTGTGCTACACTACGATGAGCTGGCTGTTTTGTAAAGGTGGCAGGCTAATTTCATGGCTTCAACTGGCGCTAAAGAGTGTGTCTAAGTGGGTCCTCTGAAGGGGCTGCTCTAAATCAAGGACTCGGTGTGTTGTGCCCCGCCGGCTCCTCGCAATCTCAGCGCTGTGGCACATTTCCACCCACACTCCACCTTGAGCGCGGATGCCGCGCCTGTCGCGTCTCGTTTGTGTGTGTGACGCTAGAAGCCTGGCCCCGTGGCCGCATCATTTATCAGTTGCGGAACACGGAGGGATTCTCTTACACGTTATTTCCCCTTTATATCTCGTCTTCCGCCTTCTGCTTTGCATTCTGTCCATCTTTCTGCTCTCCACCTCCATTCTCTCTCTCTCTCTCTCTCTCTCTTTCTCTCTATATCTCCGCTCTGAAGGAGGATGCATGATTTATGAAGCTCTATTTTTACTAGTTACCGAGCAGAAGTAAAGGCGAACTGGTGACAAAGAGAGATGGAGATGGAAAAAGGGAGGTAACGAAGGGGGAAGGAGAGGAGAGGATGAAAATGTGATTTTGAAGTGCGAGCCAGAGGGTTTGGTTCTGAATTCATCATCCTGTGTGCACTTCTGCTAGTGTGTGAGGACCTTAAGGTAAAGGGATCCAGTGCTACTGAGGGAAGGGGAGACTTAACCAAGCAGTGCACTGAAGACTTCACCTCGAGGAAAACAGAGAGTGCAGGCCTGTCTAGCCAACGGCTTTGAGAGAATGAGGATGAAGAATGGCAGTCCTTTGAAAGATATCCTTGCAGATTTTAGTTGGCCATCAAGGGTTTTCAACCAAAGCTGCCTCTTCAGGTGCACTTGTTGTGACTGGGGTGTCAAATGCTGAATAGAGCTCGCCACTTGAGGAAGACCTACAGCTGCTGTCATTGTCAACCAGTCGCTTTTACACAACATGTGGCTTTGCCTGGAGTCGCTCTCAGACCTCTTCACAGTGTCTTTCTGTCAGTTGAACATCTGTCGAGTCTCTCTCTCTCTTTTTCTCTCTTCCTCTCTCTGTCTCTCTCTTCTCCCACCCCTCCCCTAACTACGTCTGGCACTGAGACAGTGGCAGGTACACTGTGTGTTCAGCCCCAATGAAAGTACCTGAAGATGCTGCTGGCAAATGTTCTGCCACATCCACCCCAGGGAACATGCATCAACTGCACCACACCATGATGGAGTCTTGGCTCCACCCATCACAGTGATGTGGAGGCATCCATCAGTATAATGTGGGCCTTATGTAGCAGACATCTGCTAGAGTTTGTCACAACCCAAAATATTTGACTTATGTGGGGATCTGAATCTGTGTACGGAGTGTATTGACATGCTTTTGTGAGTGCTTAAGTGCACTGCATGGTTGGGCTGGTTTTGTATGGGTCTATAGAGTGTCTTTTCCACTGATGTCTGTGTGTGTGTGTAACTAAAGCTTCTTTTTTGTTTGTCTTTTACCTGTTTGTTGTGTGTGTGTGTGTGTGTGTGTGTGTGTTTTCTCACCTCTTCTGGGCTGTATGGATGTGATAAAGGCTGTTATGATGAGAGGAGGGATTTCAGTACACCCTCACTGAGATGCCTCTTATCAGTTCTATTTCTCTCTTCTGCTGCCCTCCTTGCTTCCTCTCTCTTTGTCCCATCACATCACCAACACCTCTCTCTCTCTCTCTCTCTCTCGCTTTCTCTCTCTGTCTCTCTGTCTATATGTATATATCTGTGTCTCTCTCTCTCTGTCTCTGTCTCTTTCTCTCTCTCTCTGTCTCTCTCTCCTGTCTCTCTCTCTCTCGTTTCTTCCAATGCTGATATTAATACCCAGTTAATGAGTACCTGAAGATAGTAAACAATGGCTGCAGTATCGCTTTCACTCTGACTCTTTTCTCCTTCCCACTTGTCCTTACTGTATCCCTATCTTTCTCTCACTCTCTCTCTCTCACTCTCTCCATTTCTCACTCTCCTTTTCTCTCTCTGTCCCTCTATCAGACACTCAATTTATCTTTTCCTCTCAAAGTCACATATAAAATACTTTCAGAATGGGACAATGGCCCGTAACATATAGCTGAAGGAGAGACGAAAAGGAAGTGGCTGGAAAACCTTATCTGAAATAAATTGAGGAAATTCTCATAAGGACATCATAGGAATAAGCATATCTAATGGGAAGTTATTTAAGCAATGTGAAAGGAAATGAATTTAATCTTCTTGCACTGCGGGGGTCTGAGCTGGGTGGTGGGGGGGGGGGGTGCAGATGTTTGTCTCTCCCGCCAAGACTATCGCCGGCAGACGCCCCCCCCCCCTCCCCCAAAAAAATCACTTCTGATCTGAGCAATTAGTTGGAGGGACTAATTGATTTCTCTAACCTAATTGTGCATGTAAATTAGATTTCTTTTCATCTCTTTTTAAATGGCAAAATGTATTGGTGGATGCCAGACATCTTTCTCCACTTCATTTCCTCATGCAGGGGGTCTTTAAGAGGGAAGGATGGGTAGAGATTGCAGTGCCTATTAATTAAAGTAGGATCCTTCTGTTCTGTGTGTATATTATTAGTTCTGGGTGGCCATTATAAAAGAAATCAGGGTCAGAGGGTGTATCTCCATGGTGGTGTGGCCATATTTCATAAGGCTGGAGAGTGAACACAAGTATGCAATAGGCTTTGGAAATAGTCTACATTTGTCATTCGTTTTCGAGAGGGAAAGTTTACTGAGCCTAAGCCTTTTTCAGTCTTTATACTTTGGCTCCTGTAGAGCCCTATTAAAATATGCAAATATCAACAGAAGCGAACATCATGGCTATATCCTCAAGACACCCAAACTATAATAGCTTTTTATAATCTCAGGGAGAATAAAAAACATTTGTTTTTTTGCAGGGATTTTTTGTTTTGGTTCAACAACCTGGGCTTTCTTAAGAAACTTATAACCAAGTTACTTGTGATTTTGCTCCCCTCAGAACCCTAAAGAAACCCACAATAGAGCTGCCATGTTTTTTTTGGCTGAGGTTATGAGATTATTGTGTGCCATCACATTTTTAACTGGAGGGCTATACAGCTTACTGTGAGTGGGTTGCCAGTAGATAGTGTATATATTATAGGTTGGTGTGCGTGGTATGTGTTGAAGAGAGCTGAGTTCATAAGCTTGCACCAGTGGTGCATTTTGAATTTTTGCTCAAGGCTTCATGTCTCTGCCGAGAGATTCCTCTGTGCCCAGACGCCTCTGCAGGTTTTGCGGGGGTCAAATTTGTTTGCCAAGTTTTAAATTGGGGTGATCAGGCCATCACTCCAGTTTTCTGGGAAATATACAGATTGCCTGCCCTCCGAGGCCCAGAATCTGCTGATGCGTTTTTCCGTCTCACACTCTCTTACTATCTCTCTTTTTTTCATTCTCTCCCTCCCTACCTTTCTCTCTCTCTATCTTCTCCTCCTCTCTCTGCTGCCTAGTGACCCTTTCCCCATCTCTCTCTCCCACTAATTCTCGGGTGTGTTGTGTTGTGTCTCCCAGGAGGTGTGTAGGAGCACACGCAGGGCATGCAACACACGCATCTCCCACAACCAATCGCATTAATCAAGGCCTGGGGGACAGCGGGGCCCTGGAATCACACTAAGTAAATTACACCAGGAAAGCTGTTATATGTTGCGGTGCAGGCTAGCCTCTAATGATTTCCCCTGAGCAGGAGAGTTTGTGTGTGTGTGTGTGTGTGTATGCATGTGTGTGTGTGTGTGTTTGTGTGTGCGTCTGTCTGTGTATGTGTGTGTGTTTAGATGTTTAAGGGTGTATTTTGTTATAGTCCGTTCCATCAAAATTACATTCTGAGTCAGAATATAGGATACCACCCCCCACCCCTCTCTCTCTCTCTCTCTCTCTCTCTCTCACACACACACACACACAGTTTCTCTATTTACTCTGTAATTGAAGCCTTCCTGGCTCACATCTTAATTGGAATAACTGAGAAGTAATAACTGTTCTATCAAAGCAGATTGATAAGAACAGTGGGAGTGTGCGGTGTTGATGAACAGCCTTCATAGGAACACAAAGAACTGGGTGAAAAATGTAGAAGATGGGGGGGAAAAAAACAATGAGTGATTCACCTTCCTCTCTTGAGGCAAACACAAGGAGTTTTAACACAGTTAAAAGCTGAGCTCCCATTAATGTGCTTTCTTTTCTTTCTCTCTGTCTCTCTCTCCCTCGTTCCCTCCCTCCCTCCCTATCCATTTCCTTCTTGTTAGTCAATAGCAGAACTTTCTATCGATCTGGACTGATGAGACACTCAGTGTATTGGCTCTGAGCATGTGCCTCTGTGCTTGTGCTCTAAACATGACATCTTGATTGGTGGTGTGTGTAGGCGTGTGTGTGTGTGTGTGTGTGTGTGTGTGTGTAGGCGTGTGTGTGCGTGTGCTCTCAGATGGCATGGCTTTTCACCAGGTGTGTCTGTTTTCCTCTGTGGTTGTGGCTGGGCACTTGTGCGTGTTTGCATGTAAACAAGTGCATCTGTTTGTGTGTAGAATGTATTTACACGTGTTTATGTGTGTGTGTGTGTTTGTGTGTATATGTGTGTGTGTGTGTGTGTTTGTGAATTTATGTAAAAATGTAGTGTCTCTTTGAGTGTGATGTTTAAGTATTTGCCTCTTTGTGTGTGCCTTTCTGTGTGTGTGTGAATGAAGATGTCCAGCTTTAACATCTCCCCCTCCCTTGTCCCATCATCAGCATTCTGAGCCTGTGGCTCCAGTGAGCCCGAGACACAGTGTAGGATTCATTTAAAGGCAAGCGGACACAATTAGCCGTTAACATTACAAGGCGGGATTAAGCCTCTGCCTGAGAAACCCTGGGGAAATTAAACCGGCAGCGAATCATTAAACCACAAGCAAAACATTAACAAGCATTTGCATTTTTATTACACCTGAAAAGAATGGCATCCCTCCATTATCTCACTCTGGCAGAGAGAGAGAGAGTGAGAGACTGAGAGAGAGAAAGAAAGAGTTTATTTATTATTATGATGTTGCCTCACTGAAAAAACAAACAAAAAAAACAATAGTGTTTTTCAGTGAGGAGAACAAGGCACCTAATTTACTCCCCGAGTGTCTGCTGAGAGTTACGATTAGAAAAAGAAAGTGACTGAAAAAAAGCCGTTGGTGCGCAAAACAATGACTTGGCTTCTTTGTCATGTAAATCCTATTGTCACCAGGAATAAACAAACTGAAAACGAGGCAGCCGTGGCGCAATGGTAGAGCTAGATAAAATGGGTGGAAAGTTTGCCGTTTGGGGACAGCATGCTTTTATTTATTCAGTTTGAGGCAAAACTGTTATTTGGGACTATTGTGTGGGGATGTTCCAGACTTTGTGGAGAGGCTGTTCTTGACCTTGGGTGCTTTGACCCTGCTTCTCTCTCCGCAGGTAAGTGGTGCTTGTGCACAAGCACCTGCACGGGTCTCCCGCTCCGTGGCGGCTGTCCCAGACCCCCCACGAGTTGCTCCAGCGTCACGCAACCCCCAGCATGTTGGTTTTGACCCAGAGGAGACCCTGCCCGGTCGTCGCAGGTAATTGTGTATATGTATGCGTGAGAGTGTGTGTGTGTTGCAGGAGAGCGAGCGGTGGGACAGTCGGCTCAGGTAAATGTGTACGTGTGTGTGTGTGTGCGTGTCTTTGTGTGTGTGTGTGTGTGTGTTGCAGGAGGGTGGTGGGACAGTTGGCGAGTGGGTTATTGGCTCTCCCCCACAACTGACCTGGGATCAGTTGGGTCCCTATGAGATGAGCCTCAGTATTCATTAGGAATAACTGCTCCCCACTCCACAAACACACTACCACAAACCTCTACCCACTGTAGTGACCTTCAGTGGGGCTCTTAATTGGCCAGCCCATTCGGTTTATGCTTAAACAATCCACTCTATGGAGGCTGTTTCAAATGAAGTCAGTGACCATGGGCGCGCAAAGCCGTATTGAACTGAATACTAAAGTATGCACTACCCACAAACCCACACAGAGTGAACAGAACAGATTTTTTTGACAGTGTCCTCCAACCAAGTTTTTTGTTAGCTTTTCAATCGTTTTTTTTTTTGGTTCATGCTGCAATTAGAAAAAAAATAGTTTGGTTTCTTCTTCTCCACAAAGGCAGTGATAGACAGTGCTGTCACGGAAATTTCTAGAGCGGGTGGTATAGACGGAGAGGCAGGATGGGATGTTATGCTAATGCTAATGTGATGACGGTTTAATTATGGATGTGGCATATAGACTGAGGGTGAGTGACAGAACTCCTCCTGTCACTGGTGAGCCCTCCTCATCTCACCTCCACTTCACCTGTGCTGGGCTACCTGCCCTCCCCCCCACACACACACACACCTGCTCTCTCCAAAGGGCTCAGAGTCTCCTGCTATAGCTCTTCCTGAGTTCTAATGAATGCCAAGCCTGTAAGGTTGGATTCGAGAGCAAAAGTGAAGGCAGGTATGTGTGTGTGTGTTTGTGCGTGTATGTGTAAGCATGTATCTGTGTGAATGTATGTGTGTGTGTTTGCAAATGTGTGAGTGAATGTGTCTACAGTGTGTGTATGTGTACAGTATATGCTTATGCCCTTGAGCTTGTATTATAGTGTGTGTGTGCACGTGTGCGATATTATGTTTGTGTTTATTTTTACGATATGTGCATGTGTACATGAGTGCTAATGATAGTGCGTAAGTGTGTGCTTGTGTGCACTTTTGTGTGTGTGTGCATGTGTGCACTTTTGTGTGTGTGTGCATGTGTGCACTTTTGTGTGTGTGTGCATGTGTGTCTGGTGTGTGTGGGCACACAAGTGTGTGAGTGCAAAGCTGACAATCATGACGGAGAGAGCCTCATTAACACGAGAGGGCATCTCCTGCTGTGGCAGTGACATTGAGCTAACCTGCCTGCTCCCCCCGCCCTCTCCATCTCACCTGCCCTCCTCTCCTCTCCTCTCCTCTCCTCTCCTCTCCTCTCCTCTCCTCTCCTCTCCTCTCCTCCCTCTCCTCTCCTCTCCTCTCCTCTCCTCTACTCTCCTCTCCTCTCCTCTCCTCTCCTCTCCTCCCTCTCCTCTCCTCTCCTCTCCTCTCCTCCCTCTCTCTTCGCCTTTCGACCTCTCCTACTTTTCTCCCCTTCCCTCTCCTCTCCTCTCTTCCGTCTCTCCGTACTTCTCAACCTCTCCTCCCCTCTCCTTCTCTTCTCCTCTCTTCTCCTGTCCTCTCCTTTCCTCTCTCCCTCCCTCTGATCAACAGATGAGAGAGGTCTGACTGGTCCTGTGTGGTGGTGAATCTCACCATCCATGCAGCTTCCCTGTCAGTGAGCTCACACAGACCCCCACAGCCCACACACACACACATACTAATTGGAGCAGGTCTCAGACACGCACACACACACGCTGTCACTGGGAGGTTCTCTGTCTCGTGTTCTCCCTCCCCTTCTAACACTCTCTGCTTCCTCTTCTTCCAGTTCCAGCTCTTTTATTTTGGTCTTATCACTCTTTCGCTTTTCCTCTCTCTCCCTCTCTCTCTCCATCGATCTGCCTGTATATCTATCCGTTTCCTCTTCTCCTATCTCCCCATCCTCAGGAAGTTCATCTCCGGTTTGCGAAGCTTCGGCTCTTTCTACAGTGGCCTAGGGGAGGCGCTGTGCAGCCGCGACTCAGCCGCACTCAACGACTCCCTCTGCTGGAACGGACAGGAAATGACCGACAAGTGAGTAACAGCCAACCACAGACCACCAACATCCATACAACATTCAGCATCTACTCCAGGTATCCAGCAGAAACTGTTCTCAGAACAGCTTAGGGTTACTGCAAGATGAAGGGCCTGTCAGCACCGGCATGCTATGTGTATAGAGGAGCTTAGGCTGCGTCACAATCCATCACAGTCAGTCTGACAGCAGCACTGTGCTGCTGTCTTCCAAACAGTCTGAAAAGTCTAAACCTAAATTGTAGGCAGCTGGACTTTTGGATGAGAGGAGAAAGGTCTTCAAGCTCCAAAAAGAAGTCCAGTTGCCTACAACTTAGCACTAATGACTACCATGACCTGGATGAGTGAGAAGCTTTGCAGACATACCGCCTTCCAAACCCACTTCCAGACGGCACGTCTGTGTGTAGACTCCTGCATGTAGGACGACTTTAGAGGGGTCATCAGCCTGACAAATCCCTCTTTTTAAAAAGCACTCAGGGGTGCATGGAGTCTGCTGGAACAACGTGTAAAAGGCTGGAGGTGAAAGTGGACCAGCCTCATAGCCAACTACAGTAGAGTCACAACCACCAAAGCCTCAGAGGGGACGAAGCGGTGCTACTCATAATAGCCATTCAAGTGCACACACACACTCACATTACACACTCACATTACACACTCTCTCTCACACACACACACACTCACATTACACACTCTCTCTCTCACACACACACACTCACATTACACACTCTCTCTCACACATACACACACTCACATTACACACTCTCTCTCACACACACACACTCACATTACACACTCTCTCTCACACACACACACTCACATTACACTCTCTCTCTCACACACACACACACTCACATTACACACTCACATTACACACTCTCTCTCACACACACACACACACATACTTGAGCAACAAGACATTAAAAACCACTTCTGTGATCATGATTTTGACTTTGGGCATTAAAGCAGTGCCCATAAATTTTCTCATTTTTTTCCACACGCCACCGTGTGTTTCCTTGCCGAGCCTGAATGAAGGAGGGTCACTTGGCAGCGTTTCTGCTGGCTGGCTCTTTCTCTGACAGGGCTGAGTGTAAATCTCAGCCTTGGTGTCTGTGTGTGTGTGTGTGTGTGTGTGTGTGTGTGTGTGTGTGTGTGTGTGTGTGTGTGTGTGACTGTGTGACTGTGTGACTGTGTACGCGCGTGTGTGTGTAGGCTATGATTTGTGTATGAGAGAGGAAATATGTGTGTGTGTACGCATGGTGTGCGCTTGTGTGTGTGTGTATGTGTATGCATGTGTGTATGTTTGTGTGTGTGTGCTTGGATGTGTGTGCAGTGTATGATTGTGTTTGAAAGACGAAACTACTGTATGAGTGTGTGTGTGTGTGTGTGTGTGTGTGTGTGTGAGTGTGTGTGCGTACTTGTGTGGATTATTAACGCCACTGGCTGCTGATGCATTCTGCCGCTTTAATTATTGGTTGACTGGTTTTGGCTGCTGGTGGCTGGCTTGGCTCTGTGCATGTGTGTGTGTGCGCGTGTTTATGTGTGTGCGTGCGTGTATGTGTGTGTGTGCTTGCGTGCGTGTGTGTGTGTGTGTGTGTGTGCATCTGTGGTGCCCTGTTTGGGCTGACTAATATGTGTCCTCCATCTGATGCTTCCACTCTCCTCCACTCTCAGACCTCTTCCTCATCCATTCACACACTCACCTCCATGCCAGAGGGGCCACAGCCACACACACTCACCTCCATGCCAGAGGGGCCACAGCCACACACACTCACCTCCATGCCAGAGGGGCCACAGCCACACACTCTCACTATAGTGGACACGGTACACAAACAATTGCATTCAGTTGTATATACTTTCATACAGATTTCTGGTTTTTCTATATGTGTTAATTTTTGCTATGCAATATACAATATATTTTGTATATGGACATGGTATAAGGTATTCTATATTGGGGTATTGTGTGTGTGTGTGTGTGTGTGTTTTTGTGGGTCTCTGCTGGGTCCATATGTGATCTCAGTGTGTGTTTGTGTGTGTGTGTGTGTGTGTGTGTGTGTGTCTGCTGGGTCAATATGTGATCTCAGTGTGTGTGTGTGTGTGTGTGTCTCTGCTGGGTCCATATGTGATCTCAGTGTGTGTGTGTGTGTGTGTGTGTGTGTGTGTGTGTGTGTTCCATATGACCCATGGAGCTCACTTCTGTGTCTTGATCTGCATCTCTGTGGGCCTCCACCCAGTGCTCGTCTTCAGCCACTCACAGCATTGGAGTGTGTGTGTGAGAGAGAGTGCATCTTCATTGTGTATGCAATCAGGCTGTTCGTTTGCGTGTGTGTGTGCGTGTGTTGGCGAAACGTTGTACGACTCTTTCACGAAGGCGCCGCAAGCCCGGGACTATTCGCTGTGGAGAGGACGGTCGGCAAGTAAATCGGCCTCGTCAGAAGCGGCGGGCGGATCGGCTCCCTGAGGGTGCGTGCAGACGGGTGTCGGCGGGGCCTGGCCACCCCACAGGGGTTAATTAGGAGAGGAGGATGAGAGAGGGAGGGAGGGAGAGAGGGATGGAAGGAGGACACAGCGGGGACAGGAAGGATTGTCCTGCAGCCTCCACGGCTCCCGGGTCGCCCATCCCTGATCACGCCTGGCTTGTGTCGGAGTGTGTGTGTGTGAGTGTGTGTGAGTGTTAGTGGCCAAGATGTTTGGCAAGGTTTTAATGAGAGTGCCGTGTTGCCAAGCCAAGTGTCCTTGATAGCTCGAATGAGCTGAGCTGTACATTATGATGTGAATAGAGCTGGAAAACACACACACACACACACACACACACACACACACACAGACACGCAAACACACAGCTGTCTTGGATAGCTTTGAATGACAGTTTAGAAAGAATCACACCACCCAAAAACTTGGAGCTGCAGAAGTTTTAACAAGCCAGCAGGGACCAATGCCGAAGAGCCACGCTCGGGAAGCTTAGCAAATGTTCATGAACTGAAGTGCGTTATTATTTAGAGTCGCACTGGGGAGGATCTGAGCTGCAAACTCAGCGCTTGTATTCAGCAGCCAGTCAGTAACTGTGGATGTGCCGTGTTTAAAGTCATAGCCCATTGCCTCAAACCATTGAGTTGTTAAAAGCTGATGTTTTATTTGGATTGTATTTTTGTCATTATTTATGCATGCAGAGTACAAGTTTCTGCAGTGCAGATGCATTTATTTTGTATTTCTAGACTTTTAGACAATGAAGTTGAACTGCACAGTTGCGGTTGATTGGATGCCTGGTGAATACAATAGAACGGACTTTGCAAAGTAGAGTTTCTGATTTAAAAAATGATATTCGCAGTATTTTAGGCTTTCCACACTTACTCCAGAGGAACTGAAACGGAAAAAATTAAATCAATAACACATCATTTATCAAAAATGTAAAGAATGAAGTAAAAAAAATAATGAACACATGAAAATATGTAATATCATTTCCTGTACTGAAATTACCATCTGTTTGAATGTTGAGCTTCAGCAACATTCAGTCATGTTACTGATATGGTTTTGTGCTGGTGTTGTTATATGCACCCTCTCTAACCATTTCCAGTGTATTTCCATCTGGATGCGATGCTGTTCTCATGCTTTGAGAGTACATGTGCGCTTTCTGAATGGGAGAGAGTAAGAGAGTAATAGAAAGCAACAGAAATAAAAACAGTTGGCCTTTCCACTAGAACACTGAGGCTGATCACAGTGGGGAGGAGAACCACACTGAAGTTTGTTAATGTTAGCAGGGATACGGCTAAGGTCGAGCATTACAGATTCTTGCCGCTACCAAATGAAATATAAGATTAAAGCAGAGGGATGTGATAAAAGTTTTCATTTGCAAGGTTTTAAATATATGTTTAGATCACTTAGATTTAGATATTAGTTGGTTGTTTGCTCTTGTTACTAGACAACCCAGATAAACAAATATCAAGATTTGGGCGCCATTTCCAGGTATTTCTGTCTGTCTGTCCTGTTTGTGTCTGTGCAAGATAACTCCAAAAGTAGTGCACAGATTTGGATGAAATGTTCAGACAACGTTGGTATTAGGACCAGGAACTGATGGTTGAATTTTGGTGGTGATCCGGAACACCATCTGGAATTTGTAATGTGTTAGTGACCCTATATTGCCTTGGCGGAGGTCTGTGCTCTCCGAGCAGAGTGCTTTTCTAGTTACTCATGAAGTCTCTGTGTCTGTGCTGGCTTGGGTGATTGCTCTCTGCCTTCGCCCTGTGTGGTTCAATAGCATAGGCAGTGGGGTGAGTTTGCCATGTGACCACACCATAGGCGTGCCACAAGGAGGAACATGTTTATGTATGGTGCAATGGCCAGCTATCATAACAGTTGAATAACGTCACTGAGATTGTCCTGCAAAAGGTTCTCTTGCAGAGAGGAGTGGGAGTCCTGTGTTGGCATCACTTTACAACAGCAGCATATGAATGTGTGTAAGTGGCCACTCAAGTTTTTACCCTTTGACACAATAACAAGTAGGAAAGGTCAAATTCATTGCGTCATTCACTTAAAAATGACACAAAGGACACTTAAAAACTACTCCCCAGCTCTGTCTCCAGCTAAATGGACCAATGATAGAAGTGGCCTGGAGAGCAACAGTTAGTTGATATGTTGGCCTTTCACGGCCATTCCCACACAGACCTGATCAGTGGTGCACACACACACACACACACACACACACACACACACACACACCTGCTGCGGAGGTCAGCGTGTGCAATGGCCTCTCTCTCATCCCCTCATAAGTAAGAGCATCTGCTCATGTCCTCCTGGCTGAGCAGAACACTTCATTATTTATGTGCTAATTAATGCTGGGAGGTAAGCTGACAGCCACGCTAATAAGAAGAATAAATAACTGTGGAGGAAAAAGTCATTTGGTTTAATGAAGCTCTAGTGGAGCGGCCGTGAAGTTTTGACTAATGGCTTTGATGGGGACCGCATGAGCAGGAGGGTGTCATCGCACGAAAGAAGGCGATGAGATCATTTCGTCTCACGCTCACACTCACACTCACACACACTCACACAAAACCCCTTCGGTCACTTTAAATGAGCTATTTTCCCTCCTCTCCAGATGACTTTTCTTGAGTCTTGTGTGAAAGCGTTGTGCAAACGCTTTCTTCGAGGTGACGAACTTTGCACTCAGTTTTTGGTTTCTGTCTCAGAGTGATGAGGAGCAAGCTTTGGCTGTGATCATGATAGACCAGATGCCAGTAACCCTAACGGCTCCTTTAAAACATGAGCCAATCTTACCCCCCACCCCAACACACACACACACACACACACACACACACACACACACACAGCAATTACAAAACTTTTTCTAGGTCTTTCCGTGCCATTAGGCTTTGGCATCTGTGCCAGCCACTGCAAAAGCAGCCTCAGACGCTGTGTGTGGCTTGAATGGCGTGTCTGTGACTGTGTCTGTGTCTGTGTGTGTGTGTGTGTGAGAGAGAGAGAGAGAGTGGCGGCTGTCGGTGCCACGCTGGCCTGTGTGATCTTGGTGTGGTGGAGAGTGTGGAGAGGCGCCGGAGGTGTTGACAGAGCTGCCTGTCTGTCCCCATGGTCGCAGCTCGCCACATTAGCACTAATTAGCTCTTAATAGGGAGAAATCAGCTGGAACAGCAGCCCCAGGGAGCTCCCCAAGGATGGAACTCCAGCTCACAACACCACCGCGCACTCTCTCTCTCTCTCTCTCTCTCTCTCTCTCTCTCTCTCTCTGTTAGACTCTTTTTCTCTCTCTGTCTGACACACTCCTCCCCTCCTCTCTTCTCTTCTCTTCTCTTCCCTTCACTTCTCTCTCTCTCTCTCTCTCTCTCTCTCTCCACCTCTGTCTGTCGCACTGTTCCCCTAATCTCTCTTAACTCTGTCTCTCTCTCCCTCAATCTCTCCATCTCTCTCCATTTCTCTCTCTCCACTCTGTTCCCTCTCCCACCCTTCCACTGTCGTCAGTCTGTCACACATTCACACATTTGCGTATCCCCATAAACACATTGCACTTGTTTATTCTTGCAAACTCACTAAGTTTTATGGGTCTCTCAGTCCCACCCTCACACACACACGCACATGCACGCGCACACACACACAAACACACACTCACACACCCATCCATCTGCACTGGCTACTCTGACTCACCAGGCAGGGGGGGCCTAAATCTTGTAAACTGTAATCTAAAACTGTATGTGTGTGTGCACTAAATAATGTAATCACCCCCACTTTGGTGTGCTGGTGTGGGCCGCTCCTGTGGGAACAGGTAGGAAACATGAATAAGAATAGATCATCAAAGGGAACCTCACCCTCAAAACCGTCGGAGAGTCAACAAAGCATTTTTTCTTTTTTTTCAAATGCTCCTTCCAAGGCAAACTCAGCGTCCTTGTGTGTGTTTGTTCTCCTTGAGGTGGGTGGAGGATTCCAGGTGGCGCAGACATTCAGAGATCTGAAGGAGGCTTTTCTATTAAAAGAGGAAAAACATAAAGAACATCCTTGCTCTGCTTTTGCTCCAGGATGACGTCAGGCCAACATAGACTGGAGAATATTTGAACCTTATTTAAAATACCGGCACCTTAATTAATTGTATGTGTAGAAAATAACCATAATAAGCATTCATTTCAAGCATCAGAAGCATTCATTTATTCCTCTGTGTTTCTTATGCCAAGACATGCATTTTGGAACAGAATTGAATCGCAGTGAACAGAACTGGGATGGTTATCATTTGGGCCATATCAGTAATGACCCGTCACACAGGTATCATTTGGGCCATATCAGTAATGACCCGTCACACAGGTATCATTTGGTCATTGAAACTGACAGTCATTAAACAATAAACAGGGGTGGTGATTATGGCCTCAACATAAAAACATAAACTGTCCTATCATGACACAAGAATGTAGTTGTAGTAATAACAGTGAAACATAATGAAAGTTTGCTAGTGAGAGGACACGGCCTCTAGGTGGCAGTAACGCTCCTGTTGTGAGTCTCAGTTGCCTTTCTCTTAGTGTGAACTCTGCAAGCTGATCCCATCAAGTTGTGCTGCGTTATGAGACACAGCTGATATTCTGTGTGTGCGGCTGATGGCATAGCACTGATTTAAAGATAAGGAGACTACATTAGCTAATCAAACTCCGATTTGGACTGAACAGGAAAGGGATTATTCAATAGTCAGTGGAAAGAGATAAAAGAGTTTCTCAAGTTATTTCTGACTGAAAACAGATTTGGTGGAATGACTTGGGCCAAAGCACGTGCGTATTTGCTTATCATTATTTGTATATTAGAAATGTCGTTAGAAGTCCACCTTATACGCTACATGGAAATGTCAGTATGAGATTGTTACAATATGGCTTATTACAACAAAGCTAGCGTGCTTCTGTGCTGAGTGTTAATAGGTGTGTTTTGGTCTGACATTGATGTGTGTGTGTGTGTGTGTGTGTGTCTGTGTGTGTGTTTCCCATTAGGTTCCCTGGTCCTGGCCTGAGGAAAACCTCCCACGGCTCTGACTCCCGGAACAAGCCCCCTGAACCTGTCATCAGTCAGATCATTGACAAACTCAAACACATCAACCAGGTGTGTGTGTGTGTGTGTTGTGTGTATGTGTGTGCATGTTTAGACTTCCCATAGTCATAGTTTTGCTGAACCACAGAACAGGCGTACAAGCCACCAGACACCCACGCACACTCTCACAAACAGACACACTTTCTCACACACAGTCTCCCACACAGACACACACTCTCACACACAGACACACTCTCACACACACACACTCTCACAAACGCACACACACTCTCACAAGCAGACACACACTCTCACACACAGACATACACTGTCACGCACACAGACAGCCATACACTCTCTCACACACAGAGCCACAGACACACAGCCACAGACAGCAGCTAATCAGCACAAACAGTGTTCAAGTCTGTCTGGTATGCCTACACACTGCACTACAGTGACTTCAGCACACACACAAACACAGTCAGAATTTTTGTGCCTACACACACACAAAAACACACAAACCAGCTGTGAGCATGTAGCCACACATGTCCTAAAAACAGGTGAGTTCTGGGTGGAAACTCTTAGAGGCTTGGAGACTGCAGGTAGCCCCATAGTGACTGTCTGTCCCAGACACACACACACACACACACACACACACCCAACATGAGTGTTCCACTCCCCCCACGCAACCACTGCTGACTTTCCTCCTCTCCTCCATTGCTCCTGTCTTCTCCTACCCCTGTCTTCTCCTGTTCTTGTCATCTATTATGGAAACCCACGTCTGGTCTGTCTATCCTTCTATCACACGCTCTCCCTCAGTGTCAGTGTCTGTCCATCTTTTTTTTCCCCCTTTCTCTCTGTCCTTCATCTCTCCATGGCTCTCCTTGTTCTATCCTTTCCTCTCTCTCTCTCTTTCTTCCTCTGTATCTTTTCTGTCGTATCTCTGTATCTTTTCTGTCACATGTCATTCTTCTGACTGTGTCTCCGTCCGTCCGTCTGACTGTCTGTAGTTCAGAGGATGAGGGTGGGGTTGGGGGTCGGGGGTCACGCGTCCTCAGGGAGCGGCCCTCATTTTCCCAATTACTGCTGGAGTGGCATTACCTCATGCTCTCAGCCCCCCCCCCCCCAGCTCTCAGCTCAACACATGAGCACATATTTGGAGCGCTTGCATACTTGGCGACACACTCATATATATACACACACACATAGACACACACCACACACACACACACACACACACACACACACTCATATATATACACGCACATAGAAACAATCGCACACACACACACATAGACACACACCCCACACACACATCACACACACACACACACACACACACACACACATAGACACACATCACACACACACACATAGACACACATCACACACACACACATACACACACACACTCTCACACTGATACATGCACGTCCAAACAGGCACGCTCACAAGAGTGAAGTATCTTTTCAGCTTATTTGACTTCCTCCAGCTGTAGAGTCAGTCCCCAAGGGATCAGGAGAGTGAGTTATCCCACAGTGTCTGAATCAGTGCATGCAGATGGACACACACACACACTTACACATACACGTATACACACACACACACACACACAAGCATACACACACACAGGCAAACACACATACGCATGCATACTTACATACTTGCACTGACACTTTTGCAGTAGGGCTACCATAGTGTCCTCTTACACATTCCACACTATTTCCACAACAAATAAATTAGTACCCTAAAAGTTACACATGATGGATTTATTCTCTGTATTTTTATAATGGATGTATGTCGTGTATGCCATGTTGTGGACGCTTAAAGATACCAGAATTTCCTATGGGATGTATGTGTGTGTGTGTGTGTGTGTGTGTGTGTGTGTGTGTGTGTGTGTAGCATGTGCCTGTGCAAGAGAAAGATGTATGCGAGAGTTGATAAGATTAAGGGTACAATGTATTTGTCTATCCTTTTCACTCTCTTGCCCAAAAATGTTTAGACACACACACAAACTCACACACACACGCACACACATACACATGTACATTAGAATTATCTCTCTTCCTCTGTGTGCCACACAGATACATGCGCACGCACGCGCACACACACACACACAAACATAGCACATGTTCAAACACTGTTGCAAGTCTTGGCCTGTCTGATTATGGGATTCAGATAGTCTGTCCCTGAGCCGCCCCAGCAGTCTCTGCTCAAAGCCACGGGGCCCAGAGGCCCATGGCCAGAAGAATAGAACACTCACACACACTCAGTCACACACACACACACACACCAATCCAAATCCTATTCACTACGCCTGAAAGAAGCCCAGCCATGCCAAGCCAACTGAGGACTGTGTCTAGTCTAAATAACACCGGTGCTAAGGTCATGACCCAACCCAAGATAAACACACACCTCCGCCACAGTTAGATCTGTTTTCCCAGTGAGAACATACAGAACGCTTCCCTCAACTCATCCCCTAGAACAGAACTTCTACAAGGAACTGCTTAGAGACCCTTCAGAGAACTTTCAACTGGCAGACGTTCTCCATTTGCTCTGTCGAATACTTTTTGCTTCACATTAATAGGGTGGGGTTCTGATGAGGAACCTGGAGTCAGTGTTCTCTGCCTGACTGGTTGAATGGGGAACGTGAAGGCATCTTTGCTGGGCGTCGTGCGTTTCCGTCTCTCTCTCCCATGACTGCTCGGGGAGCAGCGGCCCTCGGAGGTGGGCACATCAAACACGTGTGTTAATTTAACATCCGATTTAATGTGGCGATGTTTATAGATAATGGCTTTCATCTGCAGGCCTCCCGCTGTGGTCTTGGTAGCCAGCACAGCTCAGCCAAACTCTCATTCTTCTTTCTTTTGTTTCCCAGCAAGGAGATTAAAGCACTCACACTTTTGTATATTTGTCTGCATATCCCAGCATTTCGTATGCCTTCGTATGCCTGCGGAGTGTATTACACGGCTTTCTCTGTGTGAGACTGTGGGAGGCATGGTTGAGAAGAGGTTGTGCGTGCGTGCGTGTGTGTGTGTGTGTGTGTGTGTGTGTGGTTTCCTTGGGAGCTTTGTGTGCATCTTGTGTAGTGTCTTGAGCCGGGGTTGTGGGATGTGTGTGTGTTTGTTGAGAGCTTTGCATGTTCTTGCATGATGTTTTTGAGCTGTGTGTGTGTGTGTATGTGTGTGTGTGTGTGTGTATGTGGATGGTGGGGGGTCAGTCTCCTGTTCCATGTGACCTGTGCAACCCTCACACGGCTCCTTCACCCACTCACAAGTCGATCTGATTTCACAGAGTCCTTTTGAGCGGGGTCCCCCAGCGCTCAGCACACAGCGCAAGCAGCACATTTTGGGGATGACTTCAGTCCCGAGCGTGAGAGATGTTTGCAGAACATTCTGGAGCCATTGGCATGTATATGTGAAGGCCTAGTGGGGACTGGCCAGACTCCAGACTCACACTGAGATAGAGAAAGAAAGAGAAAGAGAACAAGAGAGAAAGAGAGAGGAGAGGAAAAGAGGAAGAGACAAGGGGAAAAAGAGGAAAGGCAAAACGAGAAGAAATCAAGAAAAAAAAAGCGAGAAAAAATATTCGACAGAGACCAGTCAACTGTTTTGCTTGATTAGTGTGTCTCGAGATAGAGGGACGTTGGGGATGTCTGAAGCAAGCCCGGGAAGACAAAGGCAGAAAGGCAACACTCCCTGGGCTCTTAAAAGCACATTTTCTCACGCCTGCTGGGGCTGAGGTAATGGCCCGCGCCGGCCAACTCGCAAATGAGCTGGGCGCTATAAATGGAGAGGGAAAAAAATGACTTACACCCTGCGATATTCCAACTATTCCCAAACGCTCCGAAGAGCACAGGCCCTTATCTGCTCTGTTCAAAAGCACAGGCTGCTGGTGCATAGCTTTGGCTCTGACAAGGCACAACTTTGTGCTTAAGGGTACAGTCTCAAGAGAGCGAATGAATGCACTATACTAAAAACTATACATGTGCTCAGTACAGCATTTGAGTATGAGGTCTGCACTGAGTGTACTCTTCTGCTTAAAGACTGTTGCATCATGTGATAATGTATAGTGTTTATTTGTAAATTCCAAATGTGATGTCGATGGTATGGTTTATGTCCAGAACACTCGACCGTCCAAGCCAAAGTACAGTGATAGTGCTTTCACTGCCTCTCACTACTATTTACTGTAAAGAAGGGCCCTCTAATTACCTCTGTGAGGCTTTTTATTGCTGTATTTTAGTGACTTTATCAGGCTTTTCACTAAGACACTGGGTGGCACCAACCCTCTGGCCATTATGCCCATGGAATGGCCTCTCAACAGGGGGAGCTGTGATAAGCCTATAAAAAGAGACAGAGAGAGAGAGAGAGAGAGAGAGAAAGGGCTAGTGATAAACAGTAAGTCCAAAGGGACAGCTGGGTCTCAAACTGCAACACTAAAATGCATGAAATGACTTCAAAAGACACAGATTGATCTTGAAGTGCAGAGAGGTGAAGAATAGTTGCAAAAAAAGAGAGAGAAAGCAGAAGAAAGAATGGATAAAAATAATGTCGTTTTGGCCAGCTGCTGCTGTGCTCTTGCTGTAAATTGACATTGCTAATGCATGTCCTGAATTGCATTTTAATATGATTTCAAAATGGCTGTCTGTGGAGCGAGCTATCGCGTTGACGTCTGAGCAAGCGCTCAAAGAGAACATCTGGTCGGCTTCCCAGAGTATCGCCTTACCCCTTCTGAGGGGACGGGGCCGCAGACCGTTGGAGCGAGTGGCGAAAAGGAGCAATTATCTGATTGCTGTTTGATTATAGAGCGTTTTCCTCCCATTTGTCAGATGAATTTGCCGCTGGCAGGCCAGGAATGCCCGAGGCGCCACGAGATACGAGCGTCCGTGCCCGCGCCAGGGAAAGGGGCACCTGCTTCAAATTCAATGTGGAAATGAAGTGCGTTCCTTTTCGTCCGACACTTTGAAATCTGACTATGGGGACGTTTCTTGGCATGAGAATGCTGCGTTTCGGTGGACATATTGCTTTTCTTCTCCTGACCCTTTCCATTAGAGGCTTTGCTAAAGAGGCCAGTGTAAGTCTCTGCTTCTCAGCATACATACCTCCCTCCTCTTTTTCCCTCCTGTTAACCTCTCCTTTGCTCTCCTCTTCCCTTCTTCTCACCTCTGTTCCTCTTCCCTACCTCCTTCTCTTCCTCTCTCCCTCCTTCCCTCCCTCCTTCTCTCCCTCTCTCTCTTCTCTCCCTCCTTCTCTCACCCTCTCCCTCTCTCTCCCCCTCTCCCTTCCTCCTTCTCTTCCTCTCTCCTCTCTCCCTCCTTCTTTCCCCCTCTCCCTCTCTCCCTCCCTCCTTCTCTCCCTCTTTACATCTGTGCTGAGTTGTATGTGACAGACTCCAGTCCTGTCCCTAGCTTAGCCCCCCCAGACCCCCTCACTTTTCTCTCTCCGTTTCTCCCTCTATCCCTCTTTCTCTTTCTCTCTCCCTCTCTCACCTCTCTCTCTCACTCTATTCCTCTTTCTCTCTCTCTGTCTCTCTTCCCCTCACCTCTCTCTCTCTATACCTCTATCCCTTTTTCTGTCCCCCCCACCTCTCTCTCTCTCTCTCTCTTTCGCTCTCTCTCTCTCTCTCTCTCTCTCTCTATATTGTGAGTCGTCCACCCTAATGAGCTCCAGCAGGAGCAGGCAGTCGGCAGCAGGTAGGACTGAGGGCTGCACATTCCAGCACGCAGCATCACTTCCTGTACGCCACACACACCAGCATCTGAGCCTATGGGTCTTACACACACACACACACACGTGCACACCTATTAATGTATATTTACATCATACAAGCTGGTGCACACATGCACACACACAAACACACACAAGCACACACACACGCATCTACACAGACAATTCATGCACATGCATTTGCACTGACCGTATGCGAACTCATGCTGAAACAGGCACAAATGTATGGAAATTCACACACACATAGACACATGTGTGACTATGTGCTGCACTCTCTTTACACTCACACACTCCATCATACAGACTTTCAGGGTGACAGCCCAGGCACAAGGCCTATGTGTCGTGCTTGCCAGACAATATACTCAACCCAGACACCCTTACACACACACACACACAGACGTGCACATTCTCAGACTTTTATCACAAAGACTCACATACCATCTCCTTGAGACTCTCAGACTCGCGTATACTTTCTCACAGTCAAACATATACAAGCATTCAAACACTCTTCTATACTGACACACACACAGGCACTCTCCACTCACACACACACACACACACCACTCACACACACAGACACTCTGCACTCACACACACACACACACACACACACCACTCACACACACAGGCACTCTCCACTCACACACACACACACACACACACACACCACTCACACACACAGACACTCTCCACTCACACACACACACACACACACACACACACACACTCACACACACAGACACTCTCCACTCACACACACACACACACTCTCTCCACTTACACACACACACTTACTCTTTTTGTACATACACAGACACACACAAGCACTCCGCTTTAACAGTCTCAGTAAAAAAAAGCCCTTTTTTGTGTACAAGACAAAAAGTCCAGCACCACCCTTTACTCACCTCATTTTTTCCAGGCCCGCTTTCATGGGCCTCAGCCCTGCACTGAGCTGAGTGCTGCATGGGCCGCTGACACACACACACACACACACACACCAGCCACTGCCGCCACCGCCGCCGCCTCTCTCAGGCACTTCATCAGGCCTCCCAGTGGAGAGCCACAGAGCTTACGCCACAATGGCTGCCCGAATCGGTTTTAATTATACGGCCTTTGTGGGAGCAGCTAATGGAAGCCACACTGCAGCCCAGCACTCAGCTAATGATGCCAGCGAGAGAGAGAGAGAGGGAGAAGGCGAGGGAGAGAAAAAAAGCAAAGGAGAGAGAGAGAGAAAAGGCACATGAGAGAGAGAAAAAGAGAGAGAGAGAGAAGACGCACAGACGTCTCTTTTATGGAAGGATGCTATCAAACACTTTTTATAAGGACGTTGCACAAGTTAAGAACAAAACAAATGGTGGCTTTTCTGAACAGCCACATCTCAGCACTCTGGGTTTTGTCTGCTTCTGGTTTGGTGTGGGAGGTGTGGGCATGGAAGACCGTGTGTGTGTGTGTGTGTGTGTGTGTGTATAAATATGTGTGTGTGTGTTTGTATATATATGTGTCTCTGGTTGTGTGTATATGTGTGTGTGTGTGTGCTGAGAACATGTTGAGGCTTGTCACAGGACTAAAGGTAATGAAATGTTACAGGCTGAATGACCCTTTTAATAGTGTGCACACCCAGGGTGATTCATCCATGATGTCATTGGAGTCTCATCACGTCCTCTAAACAAGACATTTGAATCTGCTGTCCTCAGCGTCCCTCGATTTGTAGGGACTTTGCTCAAGAACCATTTCATCTTCTGAACCAGATGTGGGGATTTAGTGCTGGTTGTTACAATACCTCTCCACACCCGACTATGCAGCCCTCATACCAGAGAACGCTTATGAACCCTTGTTATTTTTGCTTTTGTGGCGTATATGTGTGTTTGTGCATGCATGCGTGTGTGTGTGTGTGAGAGAGAGAGTTTATGTGTATATGTGTGTGTCTGTGTGTATGTGCATGCATGCGTGTGTGTGTGTGTGTGTGAGAGAGAGAGAGAGTTTATGTGTATGTGTGTGTGTGTCTGTGTATATGTGCATGCATGCGTGCATGTGTCTGTGTGAGAAAGAGTTTATGTGTGTGTGTGGGTGTCTGTTTGTCTGTGTATGTGTGCATACATTTGTGTGTGTGTGTGTGTGTGAGAGAGAGAGTTTGTGTGTCTGTGTATATGTGCATACGTGTGTGTGTTTGAGAGAGTGAGAGAGAGTTTATGTGTGTGTGTGTGTGTGTGTGTGTGTCCCTGCACCCTCTGGTCCCTGTTTGAAGTGTGTGCAACCATAAGGGTTGCTCAAATGAAGTGTGACACCTGACATAAAAGCCAGGCAGCAGAGCCACCATAAACCCTGGAGGTGTAGGCTTTTGGGGTGGGGTGGGGGGTTGGTCAGACCCCCTCCAGCGGTGCTCCTCTCTCCCCCCACTGCTCCTCCACTGATCCTCCTGTACTGCATTGTTCCCAGGGAATTTCCCCTTCATTTCCTCCCTTGAAGCTTTCTCTCGACATCTCTCCGTCTCGCTGTCTCCCTCTCTTTTTGTCATTTTGTTGCGTTCCTTTGCTCTCTTTCTCAATCTCTCTCTCTCCCTCTCCCCTGCTGGCTAGGAGGTCAGTCAGAGCATGTGAGAGGCCTTTTCCTCCCAATTAGTTGACTGCTAATGAGGCCTAACTCTCTCCCTCCCCCACCCCCTCTTCTTCTCTATCCTTCTTGCTCCCTCTTTCCCTTTCCCTCCCTCCCTCTGTCTGTTTCTCTCTGTGTCTCTCCATTCCCGGAGGCGATGCTAAGACATGGGTCACCCCACCTTCCACCCCCTATTTCCCCCTCCTTCTCAGCCCCGGCCCCCCCACAGACTTTAATTGGCCCACAGTCGGTAAAGAATAACCCCACAACCATCTCAGAGCCAAGAGCGGCCGTGCCCTCGCACAGAGGCACATGGAAGACACTCGGCCTGGGCAAGGGGGGGGGGGGGTAGCGTAGTGTGTGAGGGGAGGATGAGGAAGAGGATGCTGGGTTGGTTAGCGTGGGCATCCGCAAGGAACGAGGCTGAAGTTCACCCCTGCTGGAGAGACGAGTAAAGAAACGGCAGACATTATGGCCCATTGTTTGTTGTTAGCCTCAAAGTAATGACTTAAAGATTGGACCATGGTGCAATCACACTGGGTGGTATTTCCTCCTTTAAATAGAGAAAGAGAGAGAGAGTGGGAAAGAGAGTGTGAGAGAGAGAGAAAGTGAGAGAGTGTGTGTGTGAGAGAGAGAGAGTGTGTGTGAGAGAGAAAGAGAAGGCTAAGTAGTGTAGTGTCTTTTTCTTTTTTGGCTCTACAGCTTTCTACCTCTCTTCTCCATTGCTCTTTCTCTCTGTCTGTCTCATTCTCTCTCTCCCTCTCTCTGTCTCTCTCTCTCTTCCTGTGACCCTGAGGGAGAGCTGTCCAGGCCCTTTCTCAGGCCCGGGTGCGTCTGGCCAGGGCCGGCGTTGCTCAGCAACGTCTGTGGGGAGTGAAACAGGAGCCCTCCAGGAGGTCAGGGAGCACACTTCCTGTTTCCTGCCTGCACTGGGTCATCCCAGGGTCTCGTCAGCGAGGGTCAAGCACCCCCAGCAACACTCCGCTCTGCTGCCCATCTCCTCCCTGTTTGGGATGTGGGGCTCCTCAGGCTGATATCCCTTCAGAGTTAACAACTTGCTGTGGATAGGGGAGTGTGTGTGTGTGTGTTTAAGTGTGTGTGTGGGAGGTGGGGGGGGTTCTCACACATAGACTGCACAGATTAACGTGGTGTTTCTGCTCAGTGTCATTCTCGCCTGATGATAAGCCTGGAGGCAACACATTATGAACACACACACACACACACACATACACACCTCCACACACCCAGAGCACACGTGGTTCACATTCGTGGTTCTCAGACTGCCTTAAAGTGTTGTCGTATCACATTTCACATCTTAACTCTCATCACACACCTCGTCATGAAAGAGAGCACACTGCGTGTCGAGACGAAAGGCATGTAAACACACTTTCACACACACACACACACACTTGAGGAAACACACATACACACAGACAGAGGACCTGCTGTGGGCCAGTGTGTAGGGGCAGCTATTATCAACCACTCGTCCATGTAATCACGCATATCATCAGACAAGTATTACAGCCACACACACACACACACACACACACACACTGCATAAACAAACATGTGCACATACATAATGCCAGCCTGCTCTACTTCTCCTTTAGGGCCTGGGCCACAGTTGGGAGTAATGAGTCCAGAACATCTTAGCACACACACACACACACACACACACACACACACACACACACACACACAGGCATGCGCACACTGATCCTAGGTGTGATCATGAGATGACGAGGAGGAGGGGGACGGTCTGCTGATGTCGGCTGGGCTCGGGTGCATCACATGACTCTGGGAACCGTAGCGATAATGTGTCAAGCCTGGGAGCACCAGACAAGAAGGGCCTGTCTCCAGACACTAATCTGATTTAGCGACCAGCACTCACGTCAGGGCGGGACGGACCTTTTTTAGCCTCCGCGCTGGACGCGGGGAACAATTGGCTTCATTTACCGCAAACATGCCAACATTTATGTTGAGCCACAGAGATGAGCTCCAGATTGTTTTCTATTCCCTGAGGGACCCTTGTCCAACCCTCGTTTCTGAGGAGATAGCGACGTCTAGCCGAGTGTTGGGGCCAGCCTGCAACTGAGCCTCCGCAGGGCTACCTTGATTGTTTCTCCCTTGTTTCATTCATCCTGATGTCCAAACTCTCCTAGCTCCACTCGTCCCTTATGATCATTATGATCTTTTAAAGGGCTAATAAACATCTGTATCGTCACTTAAAGGTGCAATAATACAGTAAGACAGTCAAGATCTGTGCCCCTTGAAACAGAAATAGAAATATAAATGGCCAGTTAAAGATGCTCAGTGGGACTGTGTATGCACGTGTGTATGTGCACGCATGTCTGTGTGTGTGCATATGTGATAACGTGTGTGTGTGTGTGTGTAAAGATGCTCAGTGTTGATGCATGCTAACATGCATGCCTTGCTAAGTAGGCTTTCATCTGTGGTATGGCTGTTGCACAGGCTGTTCTCTCTGTAAACGACCAAATTAGTTGTAGAGACACAGTATTCTGGAATGTATCGATATCTTTTTAGTTAAACCCTTGATAGAAAGAGTGATGATGCAGTTATATTTATCCTGGCTGGCATGGCATATCCCCAGGCGTGTACATATTTGTGTGAAAGGCTGTCGTTTAGCATCGTGATCCTGATTCCAGTTGAAGTGTTGCCTTAGTAGTGTCTCGGGATCCTCGTGTTTCGGAGTCGGAGACATCCGATTAAAGGTCAACTGCAGTTAAATTCCCAAATTCCTGTGCAGAGAGGAAAACAAGGCCGGCCCTGCTGAACTGCCCTGCCGCCCAGTTGAACTGCCGCTCCCGCCAGAGAGAGGAGGAAGTCCTGGACATGCTGAAGTAATTGGGGGGGGGGGGGGTTGTGTGTGTGTGTGTGTGTGTGTGTGTGGTGGCTGTTGGCAGCAGTGTGTGGCCGTCAAGAGATGGATGTGTCAGCATCAGCTGCTGTGGAAAAGGCCCAGCAGCCCTGCCCTCCCAGAGCTGTCCTCACCCAGAGAGAGAGGGGCAGACAGAGGGGCGGAGAGGGAGAGAGAGTAATGGGAAAGGAAGATGAACCCCAGATACACAGACCACCCACCCATCTTTTCACACTTTGTACTCAATAAAACTTGATTGGTGGGTGTTTTGGAGTGGATGTGTGGCGTTTGGGACTGTGCATGCACATGTGTATGTGCGTGCATGTCTGTGTGTGTGCATATGTGATAACGTGTGTGTGTGTGTGTGTATGTGTGCATGTTTAAGGTTTCTAGGGCTCTGGGGCAGCTCTGTCGGTCTGCCTGGCTCTGGTACTCAGCAGCCTGTACTGGAGCTTTCCATGACTCACACTCTGAAAATGTGCCTGATTTTCTCCCTCCTCCTCCACCTCCACCTCTTCCTCCTCCTCCACCTCTTCTTCCTCCTCCTCCTCATTGTTCTGTTCAGGTATGTGTGGTAATCAGAGTGCTGAAGAGAGACCCCATCCACAGAAACTCCCCCGACTCCTTTCCCACAGACCACTTAGAGCTGTCTATTCAGCATGCATCAATGAGGCAAAGGAAAAGTGCGTGTGCTGGAATGTTTATGCGTGTGTGTTTGTGTGTGTTAGAATGTGTCTGCAGAGTATGTATGTGTGCTTTAGCCTCTAATTCCCATATCTCTCTTCGGGACATTAATACATTATCCGTGTGTTTAGAGAGACATATGCAGACAGAGGCCTGTAATGCAATAACTTGAAGAATGCAGAAAATTGCCACTGCAGAGGAGTTATACAAACAACCAGAGTCCAAGTTATTTGATTATTCAAATGATTTAGCGTTCACCAAAGAAGGTTCTGGAAAGGGGTAGGAAACTGACAGAGCTGCGGTCCTAAACGCATAACATGCGGCACTGTCACACGCTGCTGCTGCTGGAGAGTCCAGTGGGTACAGCCTAGGGAAAGACTTAGACCAGAACAGAGCAGAGCAGTGCTGTGGTTTGTCTCCACACTGATAGCTTCAGGGATGTGGGGGGGCTGCAGGCTCAGTCTGAAGCCACTGGTGTTTGAAGTGTGGACCAGTGGCTCTGTGAGGAACACAAGACAAGACAAGGCCGTCTGACCAGAGGAGCACAGAGTGGAAGGGAGAGAGAGGGAGAGAAAGAGGGAGAGACATAAAGAGAGACAGAGGGAGTAAGGAGCAAGCCCTGGCATGTCCTCTCCTCCTCCGACACAAAGGACATGATAAGGACATGAAGGGCATGATTCTAATCAGAGAATCAAGGGAAAGATCCCTCACCACTCTGCTCTGTCTGTACAGCATTGCACGCGGACTCCCAAAAACACACACATATACACACACACATACACACACACAGACATGAACAGAGACACATGAACGCACATACACACACACACACACATATACAGAGACATTCACAGACACACATACAAACACATATACACACACACACACATATACACAGAGACATGAACAGAGACACATACTCACGCACAGAGACATGAACACACACACACACACACATATACACAGAGACATGAACAGAGACACATGAACACAAATACACACACACACATTCAAAGAGAGACACATAAACACACATGAAAACACACACACATATACACACACACACACACACACACACACTGTGGGGCAGGCAGTTCAGAGGCTGGCCCTGCAGTGACCCCATGGGGTGGTAATTTATTGTGCCAGGAGACAGCAAGGCCTTTGCTGCCTGACCCAGCCTGCACTGCTTCAGTGTCAGAGGCCAAACCCCAGCGGCTCCTCTCGGCCCCTCAGACCCCTTGCCTGCCCCCTTGTGCCGTGGTCCTCCCGGCCCCTCAGACCCCTTGCCTGCCCCCTTGTGCCGTGCTCCTCCCGGCCCCTCAGACCCCTTGCCTGCCCCCTTGTGCCGTGCTCCTCCCGGCCCCTCAGACCCCTTGCCTGCCCCCTTGTGCCGTGGTCCTCCCGGCCCCTCAGACCCCTTGCCTGCCCCCTTGTGTCGTGCTCCTCTCGGCGGAGGGGTAGAGTCTGAGTGCAGGGAGCGCTGGTTTTGATGGACGTCCCTCGGCAAGGTGGCTGTTTTGGTTTGGGCCACTTGGTTTTCTTCCTTTTTTTTTTTTTTTTTCTTTCTTTCATTTGGCAGAAAGGAGCTGGAATTAGGTGGGGCGACAGATGGGATGGCTAGAGTTCCATACCGTTTTTTTTTGTTTTGTTTTGTTTTTTTTCCCTCCTTTTTCATCTTGTTTTGGGCCACAGTCCATCCAGCCAGAAATGTCCAGCAGAAATCACCGTCCTGCTTCAGCCCAGCCTAGTCCAGTCCAGTCCAGCCCAGCCAGCCAGCCTGCTGTGGTTCTCTGGGGCTCTGGGAGCACTGACCTCCAGTGGGAGTTCAGGCCACTGCGTGGGAGGCAGTGACCGCTCTGCGGTTGCTCCCTCTCTCTCTCTCTCCATCTCTCTGTCTGCTGAACCAGCTACGGGCCCTTGTACTGCACTGAGCAACACACCACATGTTGGCCTCTGTGTGTGTTTGTGTTTGTGTGTGTGAGCGTGCACCACAGCCTCTGAAACTCCCAATGCCGTCATTCTTCATTCTTCTCTCTCTCTCTATCTTCCTAAGCACCTAATCGCCCCAACACACACACACACACACCTAGGTGACTTCGGCTTTTGAGGAAGTGGAGGGGGGGAGAGGAAGAGGGAGCTGAGGCCCTGAGGCCACACACACACACACACACACACACACACACACACTCATTGCATGTTCTGTTGTGCTGCAGCACTGGGTCACCCCTGGACTTTTCCTTTTGCTGCTAGATAGAGTGAGAGAGAGAGGATGAGAGAGAGAGAGGATGAGAGAGAGGGAGAGAGGGAGGATGAGAGAGAGAGAGGATGAGAGAGAGGGAGGATGAGAGAGAGGGATGGGAAGGAAGGGGACAAAAATGTTGTAAGGAAGTGGGGAACACATTTTCCAATCCAAAAATAAAAGGCTTGTTTTTGATTTCACCCTGCATGTTGATCCTTTTCATTTGTTTCCTCTGGTGTTGGTGAGGGGGTTGCTGTGTGAATTGCTGAATGATTTTTACGAGCGCTGATTCCGGTGTGACTTGGGGGGGGGGGGGGGTGTTGTGCTTCTTGTGGCCCCTGGCTGGGGGGGGCTCCAGCTCGGCCTGTGACGAGGCCTGAAGCACGGCCTCGCTTTCAACCCCAAACAACTCCCCTCCGCCACAGAGTGCCAGGAACAGCCACCAAGTGGGAACTACACCAGTAGTGTGTGTGTGTGTGTGTGTATGTGTGTGTGTTTGTTTGATATGTTTGTATATGAATGTGTGGGTGGGCATGTATATTTGTATGTGTATGTGTGTATGCACTTTTGACGTACATGTGTCTGTGTGTGTGTGTGTGTTTGCCCTCTGTGGTTAGTGTGTTTGTGTATGTGTCGTGGCAGGTGGCTGGCCTCCCTCAATACACCCTACTGTTCACACACACCCCATTCCAAACTGAGGGGAAGCTGTTGCCCTTAGGCCATTTTCCCTCAGTGTTCTCTCTCTCCTTCTCTCTCTCTCTCTCTCTCTCTCTCACACACACTCTCTCTTTCTCTCTCCCTCTCTCTTTCCCTACCTTTTTTTTAATTTCTGTTTGAAAATACCCTTGACCACAGCCTCTTTACGACTGTTTGCCTTCAGAGTTTAATGCATTTGTGGGACAGCCTGTCTCCCGGCGTCACCAGGCAACCGTCCCCCAGGAAGGAATTCGAAGGCCCCAGTAAATCTGCGGCGTCTGGCGCGGGGCGGCGTGCACAAACACGTCCTTTAAAAACAACACAGTCCACTGCATTAAAACCCCATTCCTCACCAGACAGAGGGAGAAAGAGGTAGAGAGAGAGAGAGAGTGTGTGCAAGAGGGAAGGCAAGGAGAGGGAAGGAGGAGGAAAAGTGATCTTGAGACCTTCCCCCATTTTCTGGTTTCTGTGCTGGTGGTTTCACCAGGTGGCAGTGTTTTGAGGTGCTCCCTCTCTCTGGGACTGAAGGACTTGGGAGTGTGAGTGTTTGACTGTCAGGGCGTTCTTCTTACTACCGCACTGGTCGAGACGTGAACGCGCTCGTGGCATTGCTGGGTTTGGCAGAGGCTGACAGCCGGGCTCGCAGGATGAGTTTGGAGACCGCCGCCATGTTTGGCCTCTAGTGTGTGTGTGTGTGTGTGTGTGTTTGGTCAGAAGGGAGTTTTGGGGTGTCACGCTACCCGTCTTGCCTTACCCTTGAGCACTGAAGAATATGCCTCTTGTAAATCCCCAGATGAAGACACTGGTTAAGGAATGGACAGGAGGGGGCCTAGAGTTTGTCTTTGCCAGTGATGTAACAATTTCTCAGGTTTTATCATCATGGCGCACACTCACACACACACACACACAAATGTCCACCACTACAGCCATGGGCCTGGAGGGTTCTGTGTGGCGGAGGAGGGACCAGCCTCGCAAAAGCGAGCAGCAGCATCTGAACTCAATTTTCTGCTGTAGACAAAAACAACAGAAAAACAACAACATGCCTGTGTCTGAATAAGAAGGAAAGAAATGAGAGAGAGAGAGAGAGGAAGATAAAACTGAGAGGGTGAAGAGAGGATGAAAGGAAGTAGTCGGGGGAGGGGAAGGTGTGCCGCGCGTTTGTACGTATCTAGGTAACACTGGAACCGGATCTATAGTCATTTCTCATGACAAAGCCCTGACTGTTTGAAGGAACTTAGCATTCATATGTTGCGGAAGGTGTCTGTTTTTTTATACAGTCTACGTCTTTTAGATTCCATAGTTGGGTTATGATCAAGTTTACTCATTAGCACTAAATGAATCCTGTACTGCGTGTCTCACCCAGAGCAGGCATCTGTTAGATGTTTCATCTATTAGATTAGCTCACAGAAATATGATTCCACTCAATTCACAGAGACCACAGCTGGCAACTCCACATTGTAATAAAATAAAATTAGAATTTTCTGACCTAAATTCAATTATGATTTGAAAGCGGGCCTGCTATTTGTTGCATGTTTTCTGCATATCCCCATGGCTTGGGGACGGGCACTGAGGGAAAGGCCTGTGTGCCAGGATCAACACAACCCTGCAACCCTCCCAGGCCCATTGGAGCCCGTCTGTACCAATGAATTATACACTATACGTATCCTCTGAACAAATACTCAACTGCCATTATTTTGGCTCTGTAAGTATATGTCCATGTGCAGAAATAATATGTTTATCCTTGGTAACAATAGTAGGTTGGCTCAAGTTGGATGGTCTTGGTGTAGAATGGAAAAAGACTTTCTTATTTTCATTACTTTTTGTAGTTTACTCTAAAGACATCTTAAGACATGCAAGACCATTCCACCCTCCCATGTATACACTGATCTGTGTCCTACAAAAATACCCTGTAAGAAACGTATAGTATATTTAGGTGTTCACTGTCAGCATTTCAAATATTTGGACTGAACCGCATACACTCAAAAAAGCAGAGTTCTTGAACCAAAGTACTATTCTGCATAATTCACAGCCAGGTCATTCTCAACATCTGTCCTTATGTCACATTCAAAGCAAGATGGGTTTTTTGCTGTTTATCCAGGCCTTCTCGCCTTGTTCTCTTTTTTCTCTCTCTCTCTTTCTTATTTCTTTCTTCACTTCTTTCACTCTTTTTTTCAGTCTTTCAGTCTTTTTTTCCTCTCTGTCCTCTTCTCTCTGTTCTTTCTGATGGATAGACTGGCCCTGACTGCTGTTTCTGTCTTCATCTCTTGTCCCATTCTTCTCTGGTAGCTCCTGCGAATGGTGACCGTGTCAGAGAAACGCTGGCTTGCGAGACCCGGAGGGGGCGCCGTGAAGCGTGACCGGGACGGGCAGCTGGGTGCGGGCGAGGATGCGGAGGGCCTGGCCAGTGGCGACTGCGACGACGAGGATGAGTGCACTGGCGTATCAGGACTCGGCCCACCCCCAAGACACAAGCAGCTACTTATCTTCTCAGGTTAGTTTTTTTTTTGTTTTTATGATGATCCGTCTGTTCCAGTGGCTGTCTGTGTGACAGGGCTGATGCAACAGGTGACTCATATTAGGGAGAGATGACTGTCTCCTGTCAGCGGACTAATTTGAAGAATGCGGATGTTATGTGAAAGTGTTTTTATGAATGTTCAAGTTAATTATGGGTAATTGTAAGTGTTAAATCTTCAGAATCGTCAACAGGAACATATTCCAGCAGAAACAGATGAAACAGTGTGTGTGTGCTGGTGGAACGGTTTGCACAGTTGCAGGCCAAACACTGTCAGCCATCTTGCGGAAGGAGAGATTTTCAGTGTTTGAAGTTGAAGTTTCTGTTGCTGGTGAAGTTTTACAAGCTGGGGTGGGGAATGATATTGATGAAGATAGTAGAACACATATGTAATGAACAAGTTAACTAAAACTTTTTCCCATATCTACTTTTTTTTTTGCAGGTAGATATGGGAAAACAAACGTTTCAGTTGATGAGGTGGCCTGTTTCTGTTCAAATAAAACATGTATTTTATGTATGTGCTTTTGAAATGGTTAACCAATGTCAACACGCACCTGCCACTGTTTCCATGATGCCGTCTGGGCCACTCAGGTTTCAGTGTGGCCTCTCTGTGGGTCCTGTGTCGCGACAGCAGGTGACACGGACCCTATGGGTCCACCCGTGACCTTTTGACCCCGCTGCTTTGTCTGTTTACCCAAACAAGAGGAAAAGGGAGATTCTTTAGCCCTGTGAAGGCTAACAAACGGCAAGCGAGCGAGCGGGTGAGCCCAGCTAATCAGGCTAGGCTAAAAGTAACCAAACAGAGCAGAGCGGGGAAAAACAGTAGAGAGGCTGGAGCAAGGAGACTGATACCGGCAGACGAAGCCAGCCCAGCTGTACTAACATGGCCGAGGGAGTTATCCTCCTCGCTCGCTTGTTGTGGCAGAGATTTGGGTTGGGCTCTCAGGGGCCCGTGGGGCTGAGAGTGGAATTCTGCAGGTCCAGCATATGGCCTGGGCAGGGCCGGCCCTGACAGTGACTGCAGAGGAAACGGGCAGGCAGGCAGACAGGCGGCCCTCCGAACAAGACCAGACCGTAGTTCACTGCTGAGCAGTGAAAATGGCTGATACTTCAGTGCCGACGGTCAGCCTGCGGTCAGTAACTGATAACGGGACCCAGCCTTAAAAAATGGTCCATCCTCCCTCTGAAAGGATTTACGATTTTAATTATTGAGATTGTTGGAATGCTTGTTTCACAAGGCAAGGCGAGGCACCCATTTTGGCCAAGCCTTCTTCCCTTTGTCTCGGTGTGTGTGTGTGTGTGTGTGTGTGTGTGTGTGTGTGTGTGTGTGTGCTCACAGCTTGGTGTGGGAGCATATTCAGGCCTTCTCAGTCAGCAGTGATGATGTGTCCTTTGGTGCGGTCTGGAGCTTTAAAGTGAGTTGCTGCTGGCCTCACAAACACGACTCACTCCCACGCACCCAGGCGCACACATACACCCCCCTAACACACACACGCACATACCTTTAGTGCGCTCAGCTATAACCTTGTGGGCCTTTTTGGCCAAGCATGTGTTGTCTGGGAGAGAGCCTTACCTAAACTTTTACCTTTACTGTGGTTATGTGTGTGTCTGTGTCTGTGTCTGTGTGTGTGTGTGTGCATGTGTCTGTGCGTGTGTGTGTCTGTGGTTATGTGTCTGTATGTGCGTTTGTGTGTGTGAATGTGTCTTTGGTTGTGTGTGTGTGGTTATAAGTGTGTGAGTGTCCCTGTGGTTGTGTGTGTCTGTGCATGTGCAGACAGAGCATCTGTGTTTGTGTGTGTGTGTGTGTGTGTGTGTGTGTGTGTGTGTGTGTGTGTGTGTGTGTGTGCCCATGATTGTTTGTAAATTCTTCCCTGCTGCTCCTGTGCTGTTTGGAGACCTTGCGTTTGTCTCTCGGGGGAGGGGAGCTCAGTAAGATAGCGGCTGATAACGGCCGCCGCTGGCCGCTTAAACAGCAGGAGTCACGTGGGGTCAAAGGTCACCAGCAGGCATCTTCCCTAATGGATGGACCTGCGCTGTCTACGTCTGGAGCCCAGAGATGGACGAGCTGGATCCAGTTTCACTTTGGAGGGCTGGAGAGAGAGAGAGAGAGAGAGATAGAGAGAGAGAAAGAGACAGACAGAGAGAGAGATTGGTAAGTGATTGTCTTTTTACTCATCTACTTTTTGTACATATGCAGCTGAGCTTTGGCAATAATGCTATTGAAACGTTATTATAATGTTACTGAAACGTTATTATTTGGCAATAATGTTATTGAAACATTCATGCGAATAAAGTTGTCTTTAATTGAACTGAGAGAGAGAGGGAGGGAGAGTGAAAGACAGAAAGAAGGAGAGAGCGATGGAGGGGGAGAGAGAGAGCAGTGTAGCAGAAAACACTTGGGCCTGGGAAAGGTGACGGTGAACCACAACAACAAGGTGCAGACAGAGGGCAAAGATTGCCCCCCCCCCCCCAAAAAAAAAAAAAAAAAGCTGGGCCGGACAGACCCCAGCAGGGATGCTCCCGATGAAGCCCCTTGATTGATCGATCGGACCTCGTTCTCCACGGGGGGGGGGTTCCTGGACCCCACAGCCACACACCCCACCCCCACCCCACCCTCTGAGTAGCCCCACTCTAGCTTACATTACCCCACCCCACCCTCTGAGTAGCCCCACTCTAGCTTACATTACCCCACCCCACCCTCACCTCCTTCTTATGCTGGGCCATTGGAATTCTGCCCCTACGCATTCCCCAGGAGCATTCCAGGCCACATGAGCTATTCCAGGATGTGTGTCTGTGTTGTGTGTGCCTGTGTGTGTATGTTTGAGTGTGTGTGTGTGTGTATGTGTGTGTACTGTGTGCCCCCAAGCAGACAGTCTCTGAATGTGCAGACATCCATATGGCTAAAAAGTCATAAAGGTCCTGTCTGATGGGTCTGTCTGAACTTTGAAACCGTATCAGCTGAGCGGGTCGGGCGGTCACATGATCAGCGTCATGTAAAAGCGGAGCATGACTCATCTGCAACTGGGCACTCAGGAACTCAGAGGCCCCATGCTTTTAACATGTGTGCACATGAAGACGTGCAGAACAACAGGCATCACTCCAGTCGGTTTGCACAGTTGCAGGCCAAACACTGTCAGCCATCTTGCGGAAGGAGAGATTTTCAGTGTTTGAAGTTGAAGTTTCTGTTGCTGGTGAAGTTTACAAGCTGGGGTGGGGAATGATATTGATGAAGATAGTAGAACTAAATACTAAAAATGTTGAATAATGTGTGTGTGTATGCATGAGTGTGTGTGTGTGTGAGTGAGTGTGTATGTGTGTGTGTGTGTGTGTATGTATGCATGAAAGTGTATGTGTGTGTTTGTGTGTGTGTGTGTGTGTGTGTGTGTATGCATGAGAGATTATGTGTGTGTGTGTGTGTGTGTGTGTGTGTATGTATGCATGAGAGTGTATGTGTGTGTGTGTGTGTGTGTGTGTGTGTGTGTGTATGTATGCATGAAAGTGTATGTGTGTGTTTGTGTGTGTGTGTGTGTGTGTGTGTGTTTGTCTGTGTATGTGTATGCATGAGAGTGTGTGTCTGCTCTCTTTATGTTCCCTGTCTTTCTAGCCCCTATACCAGTGCAGCTGCAGAGGCATCAGCCCACCTCACCTGCGCCACTCACACACTCAGCAGTTCATCATTCGGCGCGACAGCAGGGACAATGTGCCCAGTGCCCTGCCGCAATACACACAGTGTCCCACCGCCATCAAAGGATCCCCCCTTCCTTCTTTTTTTCACTCCCTCCCTCCCTCTCTCCCCTCGTCTCCTCTTCTCTCCTCCTCCTGCTCCTGCTCACTCCTTTCTTCATTCATTCCTTTGGCTGTGTCTCCTCCCCTCCTTCTCCTCTCCTCTCTGACCTTTTATGACTCTCTTAGGAGTGATGAGGCACTCAGAGGGGGGGCTCAGCACACACACACAAACATACACACACAGGCACACACAAACACACACATACACACACACAGACTTACACACACACACACACACACAAACACACACATACACACACACACACACTCACTTACACACACACAGTTCTATCAGCCGCATTTTGTTTCCCAATCAAGCCTGGTGAAACTGTAACTAAAGGATGTGGCACGACCCAGGCCTGACGGAGAGGACTGTGTCTGTCGGACGGAGAGGTTTTTTTTCTTTCACTTTTCTTTTCTTTTTCTTTTTTGTCTGTCTCAGCTCTTTTCTGCAGCCACTGGGTGGTTTGTGCTATCAGTCAGAGAGGGGGTTTTATGAGTCAAGAAGCTGTGCTAAAAGGAAAAAGTGTAGAGGAAAGTTCTTGCAGAATATGACCTAATCATTTAATTGTCATTTTCCAAAGAGTGCATTTGTGTGTCTTTGTGGGATGTGTATTGTGTGTGTGTCTATGCGTGTGTGTGTTTGTCTGTGTTTGTGTGAGGGTGTGTGTGTTGTGTGTCTGTGTTTTTGTGAGTGTGTGTGTGTGTGTGGGGGTGTTTATGTGAGAGTGTGTGTTTGTGTGAGTGTGTGTGTGTATCAGTGTCATAAATGGGAAGTGTGTGTATGTGGTGTAAGGTGTATGTGTGTGTGTGTGTGTGTGTGGGTGGGGGGGGATCAGCATCATAAATGTGAAAGGTGGTATGTGTGCGTAAGTGTGTGTGTGCGTGCGTGCGTGTGCGTAAGTGTGTGTGTGTGTGTGTGCTTTTGCTGTCAGAGCAGTGCTATGTTATTTTCCAGCACTCACCAGACGCAGGCAGGCTCCCAGCGCTCAGAGCCGCAGAGCTGCTTTTCACTTTGAAGCCGCCCGGCTCTTTATCAGTGGCAGGGGTTAGCAAAATACAAAGTGGAAATATGCCTGTAATGTGAAACATACTGCTCACAGCCAGAGGTAGAGTCCGGCCCCAGCTCCTGAGCCTTAGGTCTGCTGCAAATTTACTCAAATACGGAGAGAGGGGAGTGAGAGAGAGGCAAAGAGAGAGTCCTGGAAAGGTAAATTGAAGGAGAGGGGACACAGAGATAGAGAGACACAGAGAGAGAGAGAGAATGAAGGATTACGGGAGAATTAAAGCAGATCCTCAATTCTGTTAATTCATTTGACTCATAAATTGAGTGCATTACAAATCCTTCAATATAAGGTAATGAAAGGTTTGCCTTATTAGATAGCCAGATTACACAGCACTCTAATCTTAATACCCTAATACACTGGCCATTGATGGACAAGAGTGAAATGTTAGCACACTAGAGTGAAGGCTGAATAAAGGCAGAGGTGATTCACTGACATAAAACTCTCACACTCACACACACACACACACACACACACACACACAGACTGAAAGGCAGCCATGCGGCTCCCATTTTAGTGAGCAGGAATGCTAATGAGCTCCAGCTTTGACCTCTGACCCCCAGCACCTGATAGGTGAGGAGCACGGCGTCCGCTTTCCATCAGACTCTGCGCCTGTTACATAGTCTACAGCACCCTCCTTAACAATTCTCATGTGAGGCGGTTGGCTGGGTGTGCGTGTGTGTGTGTGTGTGTGTGTGTGTGAGTGTTTGACTAAGAATGTGCTAATTAATTACTTCATGAAAACCGCCTCCTCAGTGGGAGATTGTGTTCAGTCTGTTTGTATTTAGTCTATCCGATCTATATACAACTTTAGTATATTTAGTGTTGTTCCCATCTGCACCCTTCATGTGCATGAATGTGTTTGTGTGTGTGTGTGTGTGTGTGTATGTATGTGCATCTTGGTGTGTGCTTGTGTGTATGTGTGTGTGTGTGTGAGGGAGAGAGAGTGCGTGTTGAATGATGAGCTCAGGGGGTGGTAGCGTGTGGGCATGTGCCGTGCAGGTTGCGGCGATTCCTGCAGGAGATGAGTTGGCGCCGAGCTAGCAGATGTGTGCAGCTAATCCCCCCAGGTGCAGCGTGGCCCGCTGGTGGACCCACATGTCTTACTGTACTGTACGTGTGTGGGTCTGTGTGGCCTGTGCTCCAGACCTGTCTTCTTAAAGGGGAAATGTCTGATTCATCTATGTGCCTGTTCGACTTTGAAGATGATAATGCTGCACAAATTAGGTTTTTTCTTTTTTTTTTTTTTTTAAGTATGGTGAGTAGAATTGCTGATGTCTGGCATCATCTCTTTGATGAAATTAACATCACTGCAAGTTTCATATCCTCAGCGATTAGTTAGTTCTGATGAGTTTAGCCAACACCCTCAGCTCGAGCCATGGACGCATGACAGAGGAAGACGAGAGGGATCCAGCAGTATGACGAAAGAGGTTCCACAGTAAGGCCTCTAATGTGACTGATGGACTGACGAAAGTTTCAGAGCATTTTTTAAGTGCGTGGGTGCACACTTTGTTCTGCCGTCCAAATTCCTGTACACAGCATTTAGTGATCAGTTTGATTATTTGTGTTTTTAAGAAAAACAATCGTTGTGCTCCAGGTTGCGCCCAAATTTGACTCCGAGGCCCAGGAAAAGGGCCATCCATAACATCAAAGGCAAACCCGGCGTCCTCATTTTTCTGTCTCGTTCCTGTCTGGGGGTGTCTCTGGCATCTTGTTTTTGTCTGCGTGAGTTGTGAGCACGTGTTTCATAACACAGCGAACTCACTAGACAACGCGCTAGAGAGAGGAGTGGGACAGACAGACAGACAGGCAGGCAGACAGAGTGACCGTTTCCACCCTGGGCCACAGAGACTGAGTGTTTATATGGTGCACAGATAGGATCCACCTTAGGCCACCGTAGAGACTACTGTAAAGTGTCCACTTTAGAACAGAGAGACACAGTGTCCACATTAGGCCAAAGACACAGAGTCCACGTGAGAGACAGATGGTGTTCAGTCCATATCAGAGAGACTTCTAGAATTTCATGTTAAGCCAGAGAGACAGACATTGGGCCAGGGATGCATACGGTGTTCTCGTTAGAACAGAGACGGACTATGTCCACATTAGGAAAGAGATGCAAAGTGTTCGCATTCGAACAGAGCGACAGTCCATATGGGAGACAGTGTCCACATTAAGCCAGAGACACATAGTGTTCGCATTAGAACAGAGAGACAGATTAAGTCCACATTGCACTAGAGAGAGTCCCCCCATGAGAGCCGGTCCAGAGCAGGTCCGAGCTGCTAAGCCAGTTTGGGTTTCATGGAGCAGCACCAGGCGGACTTCTGGCGTAAGGCTCCAGCATGGCGGGAAATGAGGTAAGTAAACAAAAATGGAGCAGATGTTGTGTTTTTTCCTCTGGGAGGAAACGGCAGCCACACTCTCATTTCTACAAATGATCCCCATCAGAGATGAAGGAAGAGGGGTTGGAGAGGGGTGGTAGAGGTGGGGGTGGGGGGAGTGACATGTGGAAGAAGGAAGAGGACCGTGAGAAATACGGTATCGGGGCTTTGCTGTATCGTTCCCTTTCTTCACATGGCTTATAAACATCGGGTTTCTGTAAAATTGGCCCTTTTTCCAAACCACACACACATACACACACTCTCAAACACACACACACACACGCACACAGAGCTCACATAAATAATGAATCTAAATCGCCATCTGTGTAAACAATGCCACAGCAGATAGACTTTTGGAGTGCATAAGGTGCTGTTCTCCAAGGACCCCGAATGTAAGTTCCTGTAGGATTTTATGGGATTTCACCCACTGAGGTGCCCTCTCCAATGCCTGCTTTTTATTCTCCAGCAGCTTGGGTGGGGCAGACCTGTCACTGGAGGAGTGCTGGTGTTCACTTCCATCTCCTCTCCCAACACAGACTGAGAGGGAAGCAGAGGTGACATTGTTACAGGAAACAATAGGGTTTAGTTAGAGGAAGCACAATTCAGTTTTAGCCATCACATCTTGAGAGGCAAATTAGAACCATGTTTAGCCCAGTGTCTGTAAGGAAGCACTTTTTTTTTCTTTTCTTTTTTTTCTTCCTTTGGAATCTAGTGCATGAACTGAACTAGTGGTGTTTTTTTACATGGCTGCTCAGATATGCGTTTGTTTGTGTAACGGATTTATTTACATTTCCAGACGCTTGGCGATGCTGTAAATTGATTCCAGACGCCTCGTGGTGCATAGTGTCCATCAGGCACACTGCCCCCCTCCTCAGGCATGGCAACATGGATGCCATTCTGCTCGCCAGAATTCTTGCAATCCCATGATGCCTTGCAGTGTGGCTGCCTGTCTGTCTCCCCTAAGCCCTGATCCCTGAGCTTCATGATTGGCTGATTCAGGCCTATTAAAGGAGAAATCCGGTGTGAACCAATCCATAGCCCTGTTGGTCCAGGTCACCAAATATTGTCGGTAGGAACGAAAATGCGAACATTTGATACAACATACACTAGACTGAATAGTGAAACGGCAGCTATCGTTAACTGAATGGGGCACAGTAACTTAATTTTAGTTTAATTTCCCTATGCCCCATTCAGTTAATGTTGGCTGCCAGTTCTTTATTCGTTTCTGGGCTTAGGTTGAAGTGGGGCTTTGGCATTTGGCCTCTGAAGGGTACTGAGGGAACAGGGGACAAACGTCCTCATCTTCTCACAGAGCACTCAAGTCTTGGACACAGATTTTAGGATTAGGGCCAAACGGCACACATCTAGTCTGGAACGAGAGAATCAGAGAGAGCAAAGATGGAAAACGAGGGAGTAAGTGATCTTGCTATTTCTCTCTCTTCCGCTTTAGAGTTCTCCTGTCCCTTGCTTCTCCCTCAGCCTCCCTCTCTGCTTTCATATACACAGAATCAGCTCTTTGTGTGTGTGCGTGTGTGTGTGTGTGATTTCTTATGCCTTACTTCTCCCAGGGTCTTGCTCACACACACATACATTTTTTATTTCCAGAGTGTAACTTGGCCTAGCTCACCCTGCAGGAATTTCATATTTCTGACCCCAAATATTCTCCCAGTCTCTCTCATTTTCTTTCTCTCTCTCTCTCCTCATCTTTCACTCACTCTTTCCTTGCCCTCCTCACTCTCACTGTCCTTTTTCTCACTTTGTCTTCCCCCCCTCCCTCACTCTCTCTCTCTCTCCCTCCCCTCCCTTTCTCTCTCTCTCTCTCTCTCTCTCTCTCTCTCTCCCCCTCCTCTCTCTCTGTCTGTCTCTCACTCTCATTTTTCTCAAGCCAGTAAAATGGCCTCTGAAATTCAGGGCTAAAAATACATTGGGGCTAAATCTAATTGGTGCAGGGAGGTGTGTGTGTGTGTGTGTGTGCACGTGTGTGTGTGGCGCGAGCTGGTCATCAGCGCTGATAGCACTGGACCAGAGGTAACACACAGGCCTGTGCTAATTACTAGGTGTTGACTCATATTGGTCTTCACAAAGCGGCCCATTGACAGCACGGCCCGGAATGTTGGCACGCACGCCAATCCCCGCAGACGGGCGGGTGCCGGGTAGCTCCGGGCAGAAGAATCAATTACCCCTCCTCAAACAACTTATAGTCATCCATGCTGAGATTAGAGTCTAGAGCCTTTTAGAGTCAACGAGGGGTGGGGTTGGGTACTCACAATTCAACTTCTGCTTAAAGGCAGTTAAAGGCAAGTTATTTTGCTTGAAGGTGAGATATGTGATTTTGATATATATACTTCAGAGCCAATCAAATTACACCCCTTCCACCCGTCTGGAAGCAATGTGATGATTGGTTGGAACAGTTTGTGGGTGGGTGTGAGCCAATTAGGTTCCTGTAGTACTGCAGAGCTAGGATTGTGTACACAAAGAACAGATAGCAATTGAAACAGTTTGTGGAATTTTACAAGAACTGAATTGGATTTGAATCGTTGACTGATTCACTTCTGTGCTGCTGCTGTTTCTCCCACTCCTCTCCACACTTTTACCTCTCACTTTCCATCTCCCTCTCTCCTTCCCTCTCTCTCTCCACCTCACCATAGAACAGGACGGCCAGAGCAGTAGAATAACACGGCAGGGGTGGAAAGGTTGTACCAGTTTCACTGTGTGTGTGTGTGTATATGTGTGTGTGTGTGTGTCTGTGTAAATGTATGTGTGTGTGTCTGTGTGTAAGAGTTAAGTAAGTGCTCACGAGGTATACCCTAACCCAGACCATCCAGCCACTTTGGTTGAGCCATATATGTGTATGTGGGTATGTTTAGTAGTTCAGCGTAGTCTGTGTCAAATCTGTGTCTATTTAAACAGCGAGTGTGTATTTGTGTGTGTCTTAGCCTTCTGTATGTCCACAGTCAGTAGGCATGCGAGAGAAGGTTCAGAGCTGGGAGGGGAGCACAGTAGAGTCTCTATAGCAGGGGCCTCTCCTGAGCGCTGGCTGGTTTGTGTTGGCGCTGGGCGCTCGCTGCCTCCCCGGGTGCCTCTGTGGTCAGCTCCACGACTCCATGGTTGTGGGAGCAGAGGGCTCGAACGTACCCCCAACCCAACCTCACCTCAGCCCACCCCCACCCTGCCCTCACCCACCCGCCTGCCTCCCTCCCCTGCCTGCCCTGGACCCAGCCAGCTGCAGCCGTCGCTGGGCCTCCAGCAGACAGAGCCGCCCCTGTGCCCCTGGCCTGCAGCAGACTCCCCAACATGGGGGAGCAGTCTAGACTTTTACTGGGAAGGTACCTGAGTGGAAGTCAGGGTACTTTTTTCCTTGGTTATGAGGGAAAAGTAAAAAACACACGTATGTTTGAGAGAGTCTCATGGAAAAAAGGCAGTGTTTTCCTTCTAAGCAGAACTCCAACGTGTAATATATTATTGCTTCGGCAGTGTGTTTTAAGACCAACCGAGTTATGGAATGTGTTTCATTAACTAACACAGTAGTCGGGGCAAACATTCACACACATGGCCGCACACAAGACACACATTTCACATCCACACATTCGCATATACACATATACACTGTCACACACACCGTGAGGTCCCGTCTACAACTCATTACCCTACCAAGAACATTTTGTGCTGTGAGAACTGCCCCAGTCCGTGACAATAACTTTTTGCACTCTCCACACAAAGGCGGAGTAGAAAAAAAAGGAAGGAATGTCTGCCTCGGTAATTTAGTTATCAGAAGAACAGATAAGCCTCAGGAAGACATCATAGAATTCCCGTTATTCCCTCTATGTTTTTGTAGTCACGGAACTCTGCCAATATAACTGCAATCTAAGCCATTTCCCCTGTCTGTCGAAGGAACACCTGCATCTACACACAGACATTCCATTTCTCTTTATCTAGTCCTAGAACGCACCTGTATAGATTCTGTGTGTCCTGGTTAAATCCAGCAACTGCATGCACAGGTGTGTGTAGATCTGGGAGCTGGCATTCAACCACTCATGTTGCCCCGCTTATTACAGTGCCTGAGAAGAGATCTTTTCAGTTGACTCCTTGTAGAAAAGACCAGAAGGCAGTATGTTATATGACAAACTATTAAAGGTTGCTGAAATTACTGTAGTATATGACAGTTTCGTCATATTTTTAAGTCTGTTGAAAGACTGTTACAGTTTTTTTTCAACTGCTTATAGACCTACTCTTTTTCTCAAACTACTGTAGGTCTCATTTTCAACTCGCTGTTGAACACACCAGTTGCAAAACTGCTCGCACTGCTCGCAACAGGTGAAACTCAGTAGAGCATTCTGACAAACTCAGCAGCAGACAGGATGTAGAAACATGCAAATACAGTTTCAACAAATGGTTTACATCAAAACAAAGGTTCTCCAGTTTTATCTATTGCTATTGACCACTTAAACAATGCACATTATTGATTTGATTTTCAGTCCTAGAACTAAATAAATATATATTTTTAAAGGCTACCATAGCCAGCCCCATTATTTGGATTCTGTCACCACAGCAACACATCATAACCACAAAACCAGAACTGGACCACAGTATGTGATGCATTCTTTTATGATCATGTGTTGGACTATGAGTGAGACTTCTTGCAGGAAAATGTTTTATAAGAATTTAATAATTACCATGAGTCATGAATTTTGCTCACAGTTTTGCTAATTTGAGTGGCAGGTTTCAGAAGCTGTCAGAAGCAGCTTTTTGCGATTTTGTGTCAGCATTGAAAGAAATTCCGTCACAGCAGATTTTAGACCCATCATTCACACACAGACATAGGCTTTCTTACTGTGTGAATTGCCCAATAGTCCTTTTCTTTAGTTATCAGACATGTTGAGGAGTGTTTGGATTTGTGTCCACTGTTCTCAGCAAACTCGGTTAGATACACAGTCAATAGTTAACCTTACAAATCTCTGTTATTGTTCGACATGTGTGCTTTCCTTTGACAACAACCAAAGTACATAAAGCTTTGATTTAGTGAGTGTTTGAAGACAGTGTTTTCAGAGGCTCGCCTTCTTTCAGGTGCCATGTAATGGGCACACACTCACACACAAAAGCACGAACAAACACACTCACCGTTTCACTCTCAGTCTTCAGGGCTGGCACAGCACGACTATAGCCCATTCTTCCCCATGAGAGCAGGGCCGTAAAACCCTTACAAAGCTTGGAGTGTGTGTGTGTGTGTGTGTGTGTGTCTCTTTGTGTGTGGGAGGTTTGTTTGTGCGAGTGTGTCTATGTGTTTGTTTCTGAGGGTGATATAGTGTACTTTCTGCACAGAGGCCAGTCTTAGGCTGCCATTACCTATCAGTGGGCTGGACTGTTGACCTCTCACCCAGGTCGTAACTGGAGCTTGTAACACACAGATAGGACGAGCGGACCAGCCCAGCAGTGTGGCATGCCCCATGGGGGAGATGCACAACCCCACCCCCCTATCCCCCAACATCCCACCCCACCCCCCTCAGCCAGGACCCCTCTGAAAATTGATAGCCTTGGAGGGGGGTATGGCAAGCAAGAAGGCCCCCCATCCACTCTGTGTCAAAAAGTCCCATGTTGGTCACATTAATCACCAGGGGAGGGATTGCCAGGTCTATTTTTAGATGGCCGGCATCCATACACTCATCCGGCTAATTATCTGTTGCTGTTGCGCAGACCGCGCCTGTTCCCTGACCAAGAGGGCAAAGAAAAACCAGACCCTTTTGTCTGCCTCCTCTCTCTCTCTCTCTCTCTCTCTCTCTCTCTCTCTTTCTCTCTCTTTTTCTCTTTGTGGTGTTCTTTTTTGTTGCTGTTGTTCCTCTCACGCCATTACACGTGTGCAAGCGGACACAAACTCACACAGGTGTCTTTCACTTAGTGCAGAGGGAGATTATAAGCTCTGCTTCTCCAGTAAGAGGTCCCTGGTCAGATCCCTGTTGGGCTATTACCCAGCCTAGACTATTACTAGACTATACCACAATGCCTTTTTTGTCATACGTGACACTCTTGTAAAGTGTACACTAACTAACACGCTGCCTTCACACACCATACATGTGAAGGCTGTATTATAAATCTAACATGTCTTTCACAGTGTTACTGTTTCCATATGCTCTCATTCTTGTCCTTCAACACCACACAATCCCCCTTTCTTTGTCACACATACTTCTGAGCACACAAGAATATACAGGCTCCTATTCACCCATACATATACAAATTTGAAGCATTAGTTGGGTCCAGTTAGTCCTTGTACACACCTTGTGTCTCTCCGATCTTGTAAATAAAAGCTGTATCGAGTTGCACCTTTGGCTTTAATTGGTTTGGTGGTACAGTGTGGCCTGTCACAATGACAAATCGTCCTTTCAGAGGCTGAAGAATGTCTAAACGCCGCCTTGTCAGGCAGAATGGGCGAAGGGGAAAAAAAGCTAATTGTCCATTGGCTCACGTTCAGCCGCTGTCGTAATTGCTGAGAAATCTTGAGGAGGGCTTTTCAAGGCATCAGAAGGTTTATTTATTTGCCCCTTTCCTCTGTTTTAAAGCCCAGGCTTGCTGGAGTGGGCCCCTGGCCATCAAGGAGACCCCCCGAGACGGGGCCCCTCGGTCCTATTTGCCTCAGCCCGACGCCCCGCTTCTCGCTGGCGGCAGTGGCACAGTTGACGGCCCCGAAATTAATGGAGACTTTGACTTTTCCCACTGATCCAGGCAGCAGCAACACCCCGTAATTGAAAGCCCCCTCTCCTCTTCTCTCCTCTCCACTCTGCTCACCCAATGAGAGCAGGAGGTCAGGAGCACATCTGCACATTGCTTCACCTGGTTGGTATGACTGGGCTCGATTTGGTATGGTCCTCTCTCTATCCTGCCTGGTATTTGAGTGCTTTACGTTTGGATTGCTGACCAGGTTGGCTCCTATTAGACACAGTCTGGTGTGCATGATCAGAATGTGTTATGTCGGATTTCTTTTGAAGCGTCATGCAGACATTTTGACCCTTGTCGCCACGATCCACGTGTTGACAACTTTACTATTTGACTGGTATGTTTTGTTAAGGGACTATCAGGATGTTGATCAAGTTGTTTATTTAGGAAGGCGGACTTTGGAAGTGTTGAAATATTCCTGCACACACACACACACACACAGCATTCCTGTCTCTCCAGCTTTTTGTAAGTTTTCATGTCAATGTCCACGCATGCTCTTCCTAGGTCCAGCTGCCTAGTTTGTGTATATACTGGCCTTTTGACTCCTGTTTGTGTGTAAACGCCACGTGTGTGTTGGGTCTACCACCATGTGGTTGTTTTGTCTGGTGTGGTGGGAGCTGGGGAGTGTGTATTTGCGGCTTGGGGACAGAGCAGGGTATGTGAGAAATGCACTGCTGGGGGTCAGTGTGTATGTGTGTGTGTGTGTTTGCCTGTGTGTGAGAGAGAGAAGACCCACAGCTGGCCTAACAGGAGACACATCCGCACATAGCTAGCGTTCCTCTCTAGGGTATCCTTTTATTACTGATATCCTCTTGCGTACTCTCATAATTCAGCCCCTCATTCCTCTACTCCTTCTCTATCTCTATCTCTCTCTCTGTATCTTTCTCTCTTTCTCTCTCTCTCTCTCTCTCTCTCTCTCTCTGTGGGGCGTGTGTGTTTGTGTGTATGTATGTGAGTGTTTATGTGTGTGTGTGTCACAGGGTGACCAAGTCATTAAAAGTGTTGTTAGCCAGCGTTCACAGTGGACAGCTGTGGTGTGACACAAAGTCGTGTGAGTGCAGCCAGTGGACACAAGGTCAGTGAGATGATCAGGGGCTCACAGAGGCTAGCGTGCTCGCATGCGTCCAGGCCCGCCGATTGAAAGCACTTGGTTAGAACAAATATGCCTCTGAATCCAACGCTAATATGCTAATATGGCTCATTTTTAGAGCCATATTAGCGACCATAATTTCGGCCAAAAGTAATTTCTCATCTCTTTGATATTAGGTCAGGCAGAAGCCCACCAAGTGGGTCTCTTCCTGGAAGTGAATAGTTGTAGTGGGAAAGGGGTGGAGTTAAGGTTGATTTAAGGGCCTGAGTGCGGCAGGGGCAAGCTGGGCTACGTGATGAGTGCTATCTTACAGTGTTTCGCTTAAGCCAACACACTGCCCAGCAGGACAGGACTGCGGCATGACTTTTCACTGCGTAGAAATGGACGCATTTCACATGAACATTATGCAAAGCAAATACCGCAGGATTGTTTTTCTTGAGGGAATCTGCGGCCTCCACCATCCTGTATCTGTGACCCCTGCAGTATTGTTGATGTCCAGGCCTGTGTGCCAAGTGTACACCCGCCAACCCCCAACTCCTCCGATCCTTCCAGAAAGCCTACAGCTCTATGTGCTGCTGGAGCCTGCGTGGGAGTACTGTGAGACCAACTCACTCCACTTCCTCAAGATGGCTGTCCATTCATGTTTTTATCTATTGCTTTCACTGTTGCTCTGTTGTCCAGTCTTGTGTCTTTCTACTAACTCCTCTAATCTCTCTCTATTTTTCTGAACCCCCACCCCCACCCCCGTCCCTTTCTGTTGTGGTCAGACTTGGCAGATAACCTGGCGATGGATGACCTCACTTTCCATGAGCTGCTGCTGACGCCCCGGCTGGCTACCGACTCACACATGGGCCCTTCGGTCCCGGGGAGGGCGGGGGGTGTGTGTGGCCCCAGCCCGGCTCTCCTGCTTCTGCTCCTGCTCTTCACCGCCCTCGTCCGTCTCTGGCCCCAGTGACCACCCCCAGCAAACATTTCCAAGCTGGAGGAATCTTGTCTTTTTTGTTTGTTTGGTTGTTTGTTTTTTAGTTATCGTTAAGAGTGGCACTAAGGCCTCCTTATAGATTTTGCACAATCCTGTGTGGACTGGCGCCAGTCATCAGTGAAATACTGAGTTGTTGCTATCTTTTTTGCTATCTGTGGCACAGGTTGCCCCAGCTCTGTATAAAATGTACAAATATTTCTTTGTTTTAAGATGCTGTGTGTGTGTGTGAGAGGTAGCCTCAGTTGCTAAGCAAAACCAACTGGGGTACAATAGCATGTAAATAAGTTACCTGTCCAATATTTTATCCACCCAGTACTGTGCTACAATTACGTGTTTTTCAGCTAAGCCATTTGGTGCTTTAGAAATACATTATAAAACATTCAAAGACTGGCTGGCAAGAGACATATTTTAAGTGCTTTCCCTTGGAAAAGTGGGCATGCCATGAAGTTTTATAGACGTACGAGTGCTTTTGGACTGGCTGGAAGTGTAACTAATGGAGTCTGGAACACACTGGCTCCTCCAGTGGGCGCAAACCTGTGACTTCTCGACAAACTATTTTACCCTTTTCTGCCCAACACCCACACACTAGCTCACAGATACTCATGTGTAAACACAGCGAAACACACACATACACACACTGCAAGACACACACTCATACACATCATAGGCACACATACACATACACTGCAAAACACGCATACGCAAAGCACTTTCTCTCTCTCTCTCTCTCTCTCTCTCTCTCTCTCTTTCACACACACACACAGCATTAAAGCACACCTCTTCCGCTCATTTCCTGTGCAGTAAATGACCCACAGAGGAGAGATCAAGGGATTGGTGTATCGTTGTGAAAGCTTCCTCCCTGAGGGGTGACACCCAGCTGTGGTTCGTTCCTTGGAAATTCACTATCAAAATGTTTGGTCAGAGTTATCTCTCCCTCTCTCCCCTTGGTCTCTCTCTCTGTCTTTTTTTTTTTTTAATTTTTGTACAAGCACACCTTTCTTTCTCTCTCTTTGGACTCACTAAGATTGCTGATTTTATCATACATGTACATTACACCCAAACTCATACTGTCATTAACAGACACACACACACACACACACACACACACAGACACACAGACACACAGACACACACAGTCTCTCTTGGGTCATGGCTTAATGAGGCTGTCATTATGCCAGTGTGATGAAAGGCTGGGCCTGAGTGGCGACCCCTCCAAGTCTCACTCTCATCTCAACTGACATGTTTCCACGGCAACTGCATCTAGGAGGGCATGCTCTTGTGTGATGAACAGATTGATCAGCATGATTCAAGTGTTTTGCATTGCTTGGTAAAAACACCCCATCAGTCTAACGCCCCAGACAAGATGCATCCACTAACCAAGGGCTAAGAAACATTTAACACCAGCCGTATATTAAAGTCTCTTGTCATAATGAAAAAAAATCACCTAACGTGTGTTGTTTTCTTCTCATCTAGACAGCTTCTATTTATGAGTGAGTAAGACATCAGTTGTACAGTTTAGTGACAAATCTACTTGTTTTATGTCTGGAGACTGCATATTCAGTGTCAGTGATGGAACTGAGGACTTTTTACAGACCAGTTAACTTTGTCTAGATGAGAATGTTTCAGTGTTTTCATAGACTTTCATAGACTTTTCATAGACTTTCATTGTCAAACATACACTCAAAGTAGCCATAATACATTACCAAACAATACACTTAACAAATCACATTTTGTCCGACTTTCTGAAACAATCTACACATTTCACATGAAACAATCTACGCACTTCACTAAAAAGCAAACATTGCAACCATCCACAACAATACATTACAGAATTTCTTAGTGTACTCTAAGAGGTGTTGAATTGCCATTGACACCAGCAGTAATGGAGTGTTCCAGGGAGCATTAATGAAATGCTGAATCCCCCATTACTCTTTGTGCGTGTCTTGATTGCCCGGTGGGGATGCACCACAACACCATTTAGCCATCCTGAGTGGTACTTAGTCCACATTGGCTCAGCACATATTCATACACAATTGGGTTGGGTTGGGTTGGGTTGGGTAGGGTGGGGGGACGGGGCCTCTCCAATGTTGTCCTAGTGATCAGATGGGTAACGGCCCATCAGAGAGTAGATGGGTAACTGTAGTGTTGTGTAACTCTGATAAAGAGTTTCTTTTCTCATGTAACAGTCGATGTTCAGGTAACCAAATGTTTGCTAACTGGCAGTGTAACTAACCACTCTGTGTCATTAGCTTTCCAGATACCGCTGTTTACTTCATTGGTGACTTTTGATTTTAGATGTTTTTCTGGTTGAAACAAATAAAATGAAATAAATGCAGTTTTGAGCTTTTAACTTTTTTGTGGTTTAATTGCTGACTGCTGGTAGAGTGACTGAATTCTTGGCCTTTGTTCTTGTAATTGATGACTGTGTTTTGTGTCTTTGTGTTATCTTGGAGAAATTCAAGATAAGCCAATGGGTGATTTAGAGGTGTCCACAGCTGCAATAAATCACTGAGTCTCGGGGAAGGCATTTAATCTCATTCATGGATCGTTGTCACACTGAATTGAAATAAATTTTACAGCTTGCCACACCTCAGTTGATTACACCACAAGCTGTAAAGAAAAACTTTATTCTGGCCAAATTGTTTACACTACCACAACCCCCACAAGTTAACAGTTTGTAATTTATCAAACCAATTCCCTTTGCTCTTCTGATCTTACTCCCACATAAGTGATTGTGTCCACACATGCAGTGGGGTTGAGTCCCGACACTTTCCCCAACCCTGTAACTTTCACACGTACCCTTCTCCTCAGATTCAGATAAGGCCCTGTTGGATCCAGCTGTGCTTCACTCTCCTCTAAACTGACCAGTGTCCCTCCTCAGGGGGGTGTTGAGCAGGAGAGACTCGAGGGAGAGGGTCAGTGTTGGTGGTCACCAGAAACAGAGGGCTGTGCAGCTGATGTTGGCCTATACATTGAATGTTAATAGGCAGGAGTGAGAATGGGCAAACAGTTCTCTCCCAATTGAAATGCGCAGGTCCAACTGTTTTCTTAGGGTAATAGACTGTCCACCCAGGAGTTGCCCCAACCCTTCAGGGCGGTGGGGTGGGGGTGGGGGCTGATGTTGCCCTCAATGGGCGCTAGTTGCTCAACAGGAATCTACTGTTCTGACCACTGGCTGCTTTAGGGGCATGCAATTGTGATGGCCATGCAATTTAGTCCATTGCTTTTGACCTACATGACTCTGAGGTATCAGTATCAGTACGGATTAGCAGATCTATACTTCCTATACTTTCGGTATGTGTGTGGAGTAACTTCCTCTGCAAATAATTTAGAGGATGTTCGACATTCCAGATCCTGGAGGTAATGCTTTTGAGGCATTATTGATATTGTGTACTGGAGGCTCAAAAACAACCAAACAGAGAAATGCATCTCACAGAAACACTTGGACTAGTTACTTGAATGTAAGATGTTGTAGACTGAAAGGACTGAGCAGGAAGCATATTTGCCTGTTTAGCCCGGGCTAGTCCTGTAGATGTTCCTCCATTGTTCTTGCATGCGTGGTTAAAAATCATGATGTTCCATGTTTTGTCTGAGAAAAGCTTTAGCTCAATGTTGAGAACATGCCCCTCCTGGAGTTACTATGGATTTGAATAACAAAGAAAACCTTTCACAGTGAGCAGTTTAAACTACGGGAGGAAAGTAAAAGTTCAGATACTAACATGGTGGGCAATGGGGGAAGGGGTTATAAAAGCAACACACTCATTCATTACGTATAATACTAATACTATAAACTATTTACTTAGTATGTTATGACACACGTTGGATGCCTTTCCTGTCTGTTCAGTTACAGTGTAATAGGTCCCTTTGTATCAAAACTTACTTTAAAAGGTTCTTTAATTCCAGATGATGGAACACAAACTCATGACTCTAATTCGAATGAGTAGAGAACCCACCTTTCTCTAAACAGTAAAAAAAAATCTTCTATTACGTACACAAAAGCTTGTGGAAATAAATAACTAGACCTACAGTAGATATAGTGGTCACAGTAGTCAGACAATTATGACAGTGAATTGTGAAGCCCATCTCTGTATTTTCTGCTTTTAATTTCTTCAGCTATTGTTGGGAATTATTTGAAGTGACTGAATTGTGCTCTGAGTATGAATAATTGCAATGATTTAAAACATTTCTCAAAGAAATGACAAGGCTGGTTGCCTGTTGATAAGAATGAATTGTCCAAATTTCACCGTACTCTGTCAAAGTAATGGGGAGAAGCTTTACAATGAAACTAGCAGTTTAATTAGGCAAGAATGGTTCGTTGCCACAGTAATGCATTCATCGCAGCAATAATGTATGAAGTCCAGCTCTAATGTTGATGAAAGTAAACATATCCAGGCTCCTACAACGCTGCGGTTCAGTATATCACATGCATATAGCCGTGTGTTGAGTGCCTTTCTCACCACCTTTTGGGTCTGATCTCATTCATCAGCCCCTGGTATGCCATGCCTCTTTCAGCGCAGACCCAGATTTGTCAGTTACACTCAGGGCCGCTTTTCACCTTTTGTTGCCCCACTGAAAGCAACACCAGCCCACTCTCTCTCCCAGCCACACAGACAGCCAAGAGCCTCAACACCGCCCACCCCCCCCCCCCCACATCCACCCCCCATTCCAATTCCCCCTCCTCATTTAGCTTCCTATTGGCCTTCTGCTCTCCCCCTGCCTCAGTCACACAGGCATGAATGGGGCAGGCTGTGGAATGTGGAGACACAAAGGGATGAATGTCATTTTGCTGAGTGCTTCCCCGAAACTATGAACACAGACTCATACTGACACATATGGCTACATGCACACTCCTGGCCTACACAAGTCCTGGCATGTTTCACGGCCCGTAATTAAGCAAGGAAATTCTTGAAACTAATGGGGAAAAAAGATCTGCATTGTAATGAGTGTGTTGAATCCTTATGTCCTGAGAATCCACACAGGTTTGAAGATGGATAGAAAATGAAATTTCTGGAAAATTCACAGGCAAGAAAAGAATTACTCTCAGACCCTGTTTAGCATCTCTGGCAGTAAAGAATTGTCCTTAGTGTGATGACAGTTAAATATATCTGTCCTTTTCCACATGGTTTCAAAGCCACAAGTGGGTCAGTTCACACCCTTGTACATGGCAGAGAGGACACCACCAATTGCAGTCTTGGGAAACTGCTGAAGCATTTGTAGCTGGATTCGTTCCTCATTCTCCTCAGCCAACAGTGGTAAGCCCTGGCACTGGGACCACCACACCCAGGCCCAGATACTCAGAAAAATAAATAAATAAATAAAACACACAGAGACACACATCATAGAAGCAGCCAAACACAGATTATTTTTTAAATTCTAACATACGAGCTGGTTTTGAGTCACCTTCAGCACCTGTCTCACTAGCTAGCCCAGCTGTAGTTTTAGGGTGTGTGGTCTACACAAGCTGCCATGGTCAGATTGAGGTGCTCAGCCAGTGCTCATCATAAGGCATAATTTCCATTCCATCGGCACTTCCCACCTCTGGCTAACGTCCCAAGTCAGCTGGACACAGAGTCAACTTTGCAACACAGTGTCACATTTCATGACATGGGGTAATCAGGGAATAGTTGCTGTAAGTGTCACCTGCGCATGATATGTAGCTCATGGTAGGTGCTGGTATTTGCTTGTGCCTGTGACAGCAGGAGGATTAGTAGCCTATTTGGTGCATGTGCATCACTGCAGGCATATGTATGTAAAATTCAACACCACTGTGTGTAAGACTGTGTGTTGGACCTCTAAATGGTTTTGCTTCTAAGGAATGAGTGGATGCAGGTACAAACAAAATAAGACTGCTGTATTAATAATGACATTTTTGCAATGATCATTATATGCAGCCCTTAAACAAGCTACCTTTTAAATGTTGATAGTTCACATTATTTTATTTTCATATATAGCCTAATTCAATTATTGACTGTAAATATTAAGCGACCTGTAGCCTGTAACCTTTTATGATGTAAAGCACAGAACCATATCAGAACTAAAATTACTGAGAAATGGCAGGTCCTTCCGCGGTGAATACCAGTCTGGTACTTGAAAATAGCAGGAATCATTTCACTGTGTCATTTCATTTCAAAAATCCCGGTCTTTGTGAGTGCGTGCTCAAATTGTCATGCCCCCGGCTCCAAACTCCACCCCAGGTATTTTGTGCGCCCCATTCTTTATCCGGAACTCCGTGCGTGGTCCCGCAATCCATCTCTCCACTTCAGTCCTCGCAGTGGTCTTTGTGAGTGGGTGCTCAAATTGTCATGCCCCCGGCTCCAAAATCCACTCCAGGTATTTTGCGCGCCCATTCTTTATCCGGAACTCCGTGCGTGGTCGCGCAATCCAACTCTCCACTTCAGTCCTCGCAGTGGTCTTTGTGAGTGGGTGCTCAAATTGTCATGCCCCCGGCTCCAAAATCCACCCCAGGTATTTTGCGCGCCCCATTCTTTATCTCCGTGCGTGGTCGCGCAATCCAACTTCAGTCCGCACAGTGCGTTCAACCTTTGGATTTTAGCACACGGTAACCACAGTCAGCGTCCCGTCGTAGAACGTTTGTACAGGAATCTTACAAGTTCTCAACACAGCAGTCTCATTTAATTGTTGGAGTAGTCATTCAAAACTTTGTTCAAGGAAGACGCAAGGGAACACGCAACATTTTAAGACGAGCGCATTTCAAAGTCTCCCGGTGTTGTTTTTTTTCTTTTTATCGTGGATTTTTTTGCACCTCACTACATCTCAGCCGACGAAAATACTCTTGAACGGACTTATTTCTGTCAGCCTCAAAAGTGTGTGTTTTCGCTTTTGCAGGGACATTTCGAGCGAAGCAAAAAGTTTGAACGCGTCAAGGAACTACATGGACACTAAAACTCAAGTTAGTTAGCGATAGCTAGGTTAGTCAGCCAACTTGCTAGCTAACTTTATTTCGCTGAACTGGCGAGGTAACTTAAAAACAATCCATCGTACAAGAGATACAAAGCAGATATCCATGAGGCAATCCAACGTGGAATTTGGATTTTTGTTGTAGTCAAATCTCAAGCGAAGCGCCTTTCATCCCTTGGTATTTTAGTAATATAGCTTGGACGTCATCGCAATGAAGTCGGCTGTTGCGCTTTTTGTACTCCACATTTTGGCCGTGATTTTTGTCTCGGCGAAGGCAGAGCAGAAGACGAAGAACTGCAATGATGTGAAGGAAGCGTATAGTTCCAAGGGTTTCAATGTCAACGATGTACCTAACAAAGGGGTTCATGGTGAGTTTCATTAGTCATTTTTTTCACTCAGTGCAGCGCATTTTCTCTTCAAATAGCAGTTTTAGTTTCTGTTAATTCCGGTCCGTGAAGTCAGAAAACGTAGTCTTGTTAAACGTAGCCCGGAGGTTAAACTGATACAGTTGTTGCTGTTTTATCATTTTCAATTTTTGAGACAGTTACATGTGTAACAACTGAGGAACTTCTTGCTCTAAGTAAGAGTGCTCCAAGCTAGGTGATCATTTAAGTTAGGTGTACTCTTTGGTTAGATCTCACATGGTAAGTTAACGCTAAGTCTAATGACCGATTTAAAAAAAGTTTAAATGCGGATCACAGATTGAACTTAAATGTTTTAAGGAGAGGAATGAATTGCTTACTGTAAAGACAAACACTGGTATTCCAGGTTACTAACTGTGAGATGTCATGTTTTTTTTTTATTTTACTTTGAGTTTGAGCATATCCCTTAATGTCAGCAACCATATTGTTATTAATATACCTGTATTTTAATTAAAGGGAGCCCTACGACAGGAAGAAATCAGAGCAGTTTATTTCGGCAATGTTGTGCCACAAAGTAACTACTTGAGTAAGTCGAGATGGATGAGATTATATGTGAAATACTTCTCTCCAAGGGTACTGTCATTTGACTTACTCACTTGGCCACATCATGTAAATTTGTAGACAGGAATTAACACTAGTCTGGCGTCTGGTATTTGGGTATGCAGAATTAAAAATCTGACCCATTAGGGCCGGACGGGATAAGAACACTTAGCCCAGGGATACATCTTGTTTACAGAGCCTGTTTTATCCTACCAGAGTAATGGAAACTTTTTTTTGACTTCTGGGATCCACATTTCCTCCTGAATGTTAGCCTGGCCGTTCTTTGTTGGGGTGTGTGTGGTGGGGGTTGACAAATTCCCCTCTTTGCCCCACATACTCTAAATCCCACCCCTAATTCCACCGCCTCCATTTGCATGTCTGTTTTAGATTTTTTTGATCATTCATTCTTCTACAGTCATTAGGCATAACACTTTATTACACCAGCGGACACTCCTACCTATGTCATCTGCTTCAAACGGTCTGCATTTCACTTATTTAAAATCACAGGCATTGGCCGGACTCCAGGCCTATTCCCCATATCCTGTGCTCTGACTTTTTTTTTGGCTACAGTGAATTTCCTGTAAGTGCAGCTTTCCACAGACAGGCTGTGTTGTAAATTACAGATTGTAACGCAAGATTTTGACATGCTTGCTCTAGACTGGCGGCCTCACCCAGTCTAGCGCTGGGTGATGGACCACATTTGCATAAATTAATTAGAATATCTCCCCAGGATTAGGCTGGCCCCAGTATCTGTCCATCTTCCACCTTCCGCTATCAGTGGGACAGATTTGAGTCAGGGCTCATGAGGTGGCATTTGTAACTACAGCTCAGGTTAGGCAACTGTTTGTTTCCTCTAATTTATCTTGCATTTTTTAAAAGGTCACAAGCTCTTGTCTTCCTTTTAGCACTGATGCTTTGCCAGACGTAGGCTAATTGAATGTACCTCGACATGTCTGCATTTGTCAGGTTTGATTGTATCAGATCCCTGGGTTTTGTTGTGAATGGCTCTAAAAGAGTGAATAATAAAGGCCGTGTGTGTGTGTCTGGGTGCCATGTGAGGGTGCCCTCCACAATGGCCTCCACGCTCAGCCAGGCCTGGTGTAAGGCTGTCCAAAGTGAGGACCTCTTTGTTGTGTGACATAATTGATCCAGTAGACCCGGAATGGGTTGTGGTCACCAAAGGTGTGAGGACTCAAAATAAAGAACAATCTGAAAGCACCCAGACAAAAACCTGGTCTGTGTGAACAACTGCCAGTTGTCAGGGAGAAAATAGTCAGAAGAGGAAACCTAATTGAATGGGCAGTATCCCCTTGCCTGACCATTCACGCTCAGAGTTGCTGCACTTCAGTTGCTAGTCAAAACATTTATTCTCAAAGCTCTTATTTGGACATGACCTGACATGAAGTGGGTTGTGTACATGAGACTCGTAGGTCAAACTAAACGTATGGCCGTGGTCTGTTTATCACAGACACTAAATTTAATTTCTGTTTGTCACACCAGAATTTAGGTTTTGATCACCAAGGGCGTGACTTACTCAACATTTTTAAGTTGCATTCCAGTTTATCAAGCTATAAACCCACTGTCACTGAAAGTGCTATTTATTAAGATGTCATCTTTACTCATTTTTGTGCCAGAACTCTTCGTGTTGGGAATGCACTGCAGCTGAAACCACAAAACTGTCTTTTTCCACAAGCCACAAGTATCTGTTGTTTGCTTCATGACTAGGAGATGATGGTGTATCTCCACCAATCTAACTAATCTGACAGTTGTGTGTGCAGTGATTATGTGTCTAAAACAAGACTTGGATTATAGTAAAACCAAACCCAACTCTTAGCCACCCCAGTCTGGTGAAATTTGGCAAGAAAGTTTCTTTTTTGGGGGAGGAGGGTCTCTGGTTGTTGTTAAACAAAATTGAAATGTTACTTTTTTCAGCATAGCCTTCATATTTATTTTTTAAGGCTAAAGTGCTAGTTGATTAATGGAAAAGTCATGTTTGTTTAAAAGATTTGACACTTGACTCATACATATACATTCTGTTCAGTAATGACTAACATCGAAGTCCGGTGTCTTTGCGAAATTTGTTAGTATGAACCACACTGGCTGCTGGACTTTCTTGTTTTCTTAAGATGCTGCAGAAGTAAGATCTCTGTGGTTGTAGCTATAGAGATCTTAAGATCAGGGACTTTCAAAGTTGCTGTGTGCTATGGTTTAGTTCCTCTGTTAACATACAGCAGTTCACCCACATGTGTCTGCTGAATCTGAGTAAACTCTGTGTGTGTGTGTGTGTGTGTGTGTTAGCCCATTTAAACATTTGTTAACCTGTGCTCTGTCCACTTGTAAGCATTACAGATCTTTTAAGAGCGTTAACAGGTGATGCATTGGAAGACTTAAAGGCTAATTTGCAGAGAAGATGAAGTCATGCCCTTTTCTGCCAGACTCCAGTCTTTCAAAGTGCTGGATGAATTTAACTGTTAAAAAAAAAAGGATTTGGGGGTGTAGGTCAAGGGTAGGCTAAACAGCTCTCAAGCTTCAGGGAATCTCTGAAGAAGAAAGCTGTATATGGGAGCTGCTGTGTGTTTTTTTTAAATTACCCCCCCCCCCCCGTAGTCTGTACTCCTTTCCCTAGCAGATGACTTCGTCTAGGAGGGCGATGGTTTTAATATGCTCCTAATTCCTTACTTTACCCAGGGGAGGGTTCTTCTTTTAACATCTGAAAAAGCTTCTCATTGCCCAAGGTAGTCAATCAAGGCAGATGGTGGAAAATGTATGTGTCAAGTGCCTGCCGCTTTGTGGCTATGTGGAGGATCTTCAAAAGAAATAGTAAAGTGGAAAGAAATGGGGGGGGGGGCAATTAAGATTGGATAGATTGGGATCTACCCATGTCAACAAATTCTCGTTTCTGAGTCAGGCCCTGCAACCCTTTCTCTTCCTCCCCTTACACATCCACCACCACCACCTCCTCCTCCTCCTCTCCCCTCCCTTTCCCCTCTTCCATCCGAAATCTGTTTTTCTTTACCCTGGCAGTCCGGTCTTATGTCATGCCTTAGGTATGGACAATGGCCAGGATCAAAGCCTGCCGATGGGTGTTTATTCTTCCCCTCCTTGTACTCTCCATACCTGAGGATCATCCATAATCAGTCTTTTGGGTTATGACTGAAACTCAAAGAGAGTTCTCTCAAAGAGAGAAGGGTGACTCAGAGACGGACAGGCTTCTCTATAGAGAATTTTTGAGACTTGGCCTGTCTTTGTGTGCATACTGCTCCGGTTACTGTTTAAAACAGCTGCATTAGGATCAGCTCTCATCACCCCTGGTTCAAACCCTAAACCATTATGAGCAACACAAAAGCTGGCCTCAGAACAGCTCTGAAGGGTATCACATAGCAGCAAGTGGGGTGTGTGTATTTGTATTTGTCGCTGTGTGTATGTGTGTGTCAGCACCATGTGCATACACACAAACACAAGTGCCTTGTAATTCCTGTTCTGGCAAATAAAGAGTTCCTGATATTAGCATGCCTTGGCATTACTAAGATAAGATAAGTTCAGGAGAAGTAGGACACTGTTGAGCGGTTGAGCCATTGAAAGGATAAGTATGAGGCCAGTTTACTACTCACTTTATGGCCCTCTTCTCATAAGACTCTTGAACTGTTAAATATTAAGCCAAGAAATGCATGGGGCGCTGGTTTCAGTTAACTTCAGTTAATTTGTCTGTGTGAAATTTACATTATTTAACTTTGCTAGTCAGACATTTTTGCTTTCTCGCCAAAACAAACCAAGTTGTAACCAAGTCCACTTAGACAAAGAAACTCACACTTCATTGACCTTTCATGTTCAGTGGTCTTCTGGAGGGCCTTCTTTCTTTTAGTACAAATCTCAGTAGGCCAATCAGGTTGAAATGCAGAGGTTTGCTTCATTATCTCACCAGTTTATACATCGTAGTTTTACAGTGGACAGATTGACATTTTACAGTGGACAGATTTTTTTTGTGGTCTGCAGTGTATTAATCACTCCTTATCACCTGTGTGACTGCTGCGAGTTTGTCAGGGTGGTGTGCTTACATTGTTGACATGAAACAATGGGGCATCAATCATTTATATCGCCAACCCTACTCCAGTGCTTATTTTTGCCAAAACATTCCTCTCTATCATGTAGGGCCCCTGTCTGATTTTTTTCAATTACTGTTTATTACCTTAAGAAGAATATAAAAACCTTGCAGGGATATTTAGCTGCCTCTGGATTAACATTTTTAGTTGATCCTTGTTGTGAAGAAGCCAGTATGAGCTTCAGTGCAGTGAAACCTTTCATGTTGCGTCAGGAAAGGAACACAGACGAATGGCAAGAGATGAGAGTACAATATGATCACGATATTATGGTCATGCTACAATATAGTGTTTTGCCATGCTGTGCCATCTTGTAGACTTCAGAAGTAACATTGTCTGAGTAAACATTACTTTTCATAACAACAGAACCTTTTTAGGGTGTTGTAACGGAGTTCTCAGACAAACTGGTATTGTTCTGAATCCTCTGTGACCCTACCGCTGCTACAAATTGAGTTTGCCTATTAGGCGCGAGATGTCTTGTGAATGCGAGCGTCCAAGCTTGTTTGTGTCGGTGCACGTGCTCCCTTGTCGCTCAGTGGAGGGAGGCGGTGCAGGTGAGCGTGGGCGGCTAGCACCACTCAGACAGTGGCCGGGACGTGTGGCGGATACCTTATCTGCTTCCTGGTAGCTGCGCAGCCTGCAATTGTGCCATTTCCCTTGTTTCCACCAGACTTAGGGTCAGGCTTGTGGGTCAGACAGACGTGTTTTGTGTTTGACGTGGAGATAGCCCACGAGCAGCGATGGGCATCCCCAGGGAAAAGACTGAAGCTGTGTCCAGGCTAGGAAGACAGGCCTGGGCCTGGTCTGTGTGGGTCTGCTTGCCATGGGGCTGCTTGCTCTGGTGTAGCAAGCAGCCCCCCCCACACTCTGACGGCCCCAGTGAGCGACAGGCCCAGCAGGGGGTCCATGCTGTGTGTGGGGAACAATAGGGAGCTTCTTTAGCCCCCACCCCCTCCTCCCCTCCACATTCCACAGGAGACCACCAAGACCCTCACACAGGGGGCCAGGAGCTGGGAACGGCCACAACAAAGAGATCCGAGTGCGAGAGCGAACAAATTGACTGGCCCAGCCACTAGGAGAAAAGGAGTGGGGAAAGCGTTTGATGGACAGAGGAAGACGCACACACACACAGATCAGGAGAAACAAGCAGGGGATGTAGGGGAGAGAAAAAACAGTCTCTCACAGTTGTGTGTGAGTGACTTTGTAGAACACAGTCAAATCAGTCAAATGCCTTACGGCTGAATACATCTGCACCGAGTCACTGTGTCGTCGTCATGCAGGTTCATGCGCATGCTCACCCATACACACACATTCTCACACACACTTTCCGACTCTTCTCTTAGATTCACCCATGTAGTCACATGCCTGCATGTTGCAGGGTGGTCATTGGGGAGACCTGATGAGTTGGTGCTGTGTCTGTGTGCTCAATACTGCACCGCTCCTCCATGCTTGATCGGGTTGATTTATGTTTTACCTTATGATTTATTAGGTTTAAATGCTTGTGGATAGAGATGGAAAGATGCTTTGTGAACACCTAGTATTTGCATGCTGTTAAATCTCTACCCGCCCCCTTCCACACACACACACACACACACACACACACACACACTCAACCAACCAGTAGTTGAGGCTACTGTAGGCTTTTTTTGAGCTCTCTTTGTAGGCATCGTGTTTTTGCAAAGCTTGTTTTCTTTACCCGCTTGTTTCCTCTTCTGTTCCTGCCTTTTCTCCTCCTTAATGCCTCCCTCAGATGCCTTTGGACACATTGGAAACTACTTTCTCCTCATCCTTGAATGGTGGTGTGCTGTCCCGCTCACTTTTTTTTTTCTCTGCACTTTCTGCTCTTTCTTCTTTAATTTCTTTCGTGTTCTCTCTCTCTCTCTCTCTCTCCCTCTCCCTTTCTCTTCCTCTCCCTCCCACCCCACTGTCTTTCTTTCAGTCTTCCTGTCTGTGGGATTCCAAATGATTTTAATACCAAATTTCCCCCTCCCTCCCTTTGCTTTGTCAGCAGGCATTACAGAGCGCTGCTATGTTGTCGCTAGGTAGTCTGAGCAACAGATCTGCTGGAACTTGAAATACTTTTGGATAAAGTTCTGGACCCTCTCTTTGCCACACTTCAGCTCTCTTCACCTCACTCTTCGTTTCCTTACTGTCTCTCCCAACTGAGGTCTTTTGAAGGAGGCGTGTGTGTGTGTTCGTTGCTGTGATATCTGAGACGCTCTGTCTCTCCTTTGTCCACCTGTCAGTCAGAGCTGGTATCACTTTGCCAGCTGTGTGTATGTGGGCGTGCATATCTGGTCTAGCCTGTGCCTCTACTATCCTACCCCCCACAGATGAGGCCTTTAAATTAGGTCTTGTGGGTGAAGGGAAACACAGATGAAGTGTTAATAACACTCAGCAGACACAACCCTATCAGTGGTGGTGGTGGTGATGATGATGATGGTGGTGGTGGTGATTGGCATATAGGCTGTGACTGCCAGGGCTGACCTAAGGCCAGCCGCTTGCTTGTCCCTTTTCGCTCTCGCCTGGGCAACTTTCCTTGCAGCCAAGAGACGCCAGTGGATCCGTAATCCTTGCTAATTACTCCCCTGGCTTTGCACTGCGAACCCCCCCTTTGGCTCCCTTGATGAGGCTTGTGTGCAGGCACTTAGCTCAGCCTCAGCCTCAACCTCAGCCTCATTCCATGCACTGGCATGTCCGCACGCTCGCCATCCCAACTTAATGGCGCACGCTTTACCTAATCCCCTTTCAGAGTTAGGCTGCTTTTCACATTTTTATTTCCACTTTCAGTGCTTTCTTTTGCACATGTCGTAATACTGCTCACAAAGTATGAAAAACCCCTCAAGACCCCAAGAATGATAGTTCTGATCCCTGCCGAAGCTGCTGAAAGCCATCAGCTTGCAGTCTGTGGTGTGATTGATTTATTGGCATACCTGGTCATATATCTCCAGCAAAATTGACATGTCCGTTGTGTGGGATGGAGGCTTAGGGAGCTAAGAACTGAATCCTCGGTGTAGCCTTTCCTTTTGACAGTTGGCTAATAGTGGGTTTCTCCCCACCGGCCCTAGTGCGATCCTGTTTCTAAGGCTAAACAGGTATATCGTAATCTTTGTGACTCCTGTAGCTTTGAGGTCTTTGAGGAAACATGAGCTTGTTACTGACCTCATCCCTTCCTGTGGGGCACTTCCCCACACAAACACACATGCACGCACACACGCACACACACACACACACACACACACACACACACACACACACACCCACATACACCAAAGCCAAGCACAGAGCTTGTCCATCATCCTCACATCTGGTCAGCTTTAACCTCTCGAAGATGCCACATTTGTAAAGACTCTCAGCAAGTGCCTGGCCTTACAAGGGACTGCTTTTACTGACAAAGATCAAAACGGGGGGCTTGTGTGTTAAATGCTTTTAAAAGCTTTCACTTGATAGAGGTTAAGTGCGTTCAGTCGTAGATGAAAAGCTTTTTATTGCCTGGTGAGCATAGTGGTAAAGAGAGACAAGAATGAAGCAAAAGTTCTCAGGCAAGACTGGACAAGAATGGGCAAATTGAGTGAGGCCATTTCTAAACTTGAAGTTCTTTTAATTGTTGGAGAAGGGGCTGGGTTATTTTCTTTTGTCTGTAATTAATGTTTTTGTCTGCTTTGCTTAATCTGTGTGCATTACATCTGCACAGTGCCATGAAATTTAGGTATGTTTAATGTCAGTAGGAGTCTGGAATTCTGGCTTTGTGGTTTCATTGTACCGAGACTGGTGGTAGAGCATGTTTCAGCTTTGAAATGTGTACATTTCTGTGCTGAGCTTCATCATTGGGCCAAAGATTTGAGGGTGAGAGTTTAGTGGCTGATGTGTCGGTGTCTGTAAACGCTGGTTTTTTTTTTTTGTTAGTTTTTTTTTTTTTTCCCAATAATCATACTTCACTGGGGTGTGTCCTGTTTTCGTGTGTGTGGCAAACTCTGACTATCTCTGCAAATTTGGCAGAAAGTGTTATGGACCCACACACACACATTCCAGAAAACATTCAGGCATATCCACTGAGGACCAGTGTGGGGCTCAGGATGCACAAAGTTAATTAGTGGCAGGCTAGTGAAAAGAGATTAGGAAGTCTGTGCACACACATGGAGGCTTGCAAAGGATAAAAGGTGACATGAGCATTTCTTATTTGCGCACTGAAAGGAGAAGAGGTCATGCTAGTGAACCCTTTGTTGTCTGATGGTTAATCAAGGCCTGCGTTCAGATATCATCTTAGACATGTAAAAGGGCTCCGGCCATAATTTCTAACTACTGGATGCAGGTATGCCAGGCGCATTATTCCATAAAAAGTCCCACATGTGAGTTAATTCTACAATTCACTTTCATATTGTCCGACAGAGACTTTATGCAATGGCCCTGCTGAACATGAAAGCAGGAAGTAGTATTGGTAAAAGTAGTTCAGAATTAGTAAAATGTTTTGTTAGATAATATGTTTAAAAGGGATTGTTGGAATGTTTGTGGAAATCACTTCAGAGCAAACATCTTTCTGTTGACGTTGAGCATTGTGGACTGCTCTGGCAATTTGGCTAACTCAGCCATCTGAGCTTTGGTCAGGGTTGCCTTAGGCTCCTGACGGATTATTTTAGGTGATGTATATATTGTCATTGCTCAGTCATCCCTCAAGTTTCTCACGTCTCTTGCCCTGTTCTGCTGTTCTTTCTCCAGTGGCCCAGCGCTCACAGCCTGCTGCTGTGCATCTTTGTGCAAACGCCTCTTGGCTCCTTTGGGAAATGTCCCGGGGAATTCTCAAGCATGCTTGTTACAGTCCGAGTTGCCAACAGGTTTCATCATCACCTTTTGCCTGTGATCTTTCTATTTGTTGTCCTCCTCCTCCTCACTCTTTTTCTCTCTCTTTCTCACTCCTTTTCTTCCCCCTCCTTGCCCTTCTGTTTCCACTCGGGTAAATAAACGGCACATTCCAAACTGTCACGTCTCTGCTTACCTACTGACTCATTGCAATTAGTATCCCCAACTCCACCCCCACCCCCATTTTCTCTCTTGTGTTTGCAGCATAGAAGTGTGTGTGTGCTTCTTCATGGAAGAGAGCAGGCTAACTGTTAGAGATGTGGGTGACGGGGGTATAATTGCTTCCACCTGAGCCTTGCTCTGTTCACTTGAGCCAGCCTGTCCGGTTCTCTCCAGAAGGTCCCGCGGCTGCACTCTGATAGTGCTGTATGAATGTGCCTTTACAGCGTAATGTTACGCCCACCCTGACATGTACTTCATTAGCTGCTAAACAATCAGCCATTGGCCAGAGCTCCAGGCCTCTGGTCTTTTGAAAAGCAATGGCTTACATAGGCCATGAGCAGTGGGGGGAAAGTGTTCTAGGGGTCTAGTATCCGACTGCGCCGGCCCCGCACTCTAAATAACTGTGAGAGTGGTGGACTTGCTTGAGGCATTCACAAAGAGCTGACCTGGGAAGTTGGGCAGGCAGGGGAGCTTTTGTGTGCAGAAACAAAGCCGGAGACGGCGGGCCAAGAAGGACCTGGGGAGGGAGAGCAAGACGGACAGACAGAGAGCGAGAGGCCACAGCCATGTTGTGGAATCTCCCCAGGGCACTCTGGGTAAATGTTCATGGATGACAGCATTCTGGAATGTTGGCCAGTGGAGAGTTTTAATTGGCCTGAGGCCCTGACTGGGTTCATAATCAGAGGTGGATTCTAGTTGCATGGGGCAAGGCCTAGGTCTACGCATTTGTGTTCCAGACTTTGAAAGCATTTGCACATGTTTGACACGTAGTTTAATCACAGTTATCATTTTTACTTTTTACCAGTCCTTACCTTCTAAGTAGTTGCGTTCAAGGCTTGACACTTTATTTGCACTTTTTGCAGTCCCACAGAGACATAAGAGTCCTGAGATGGAAGTGGACATGCTTAGGCTACTGGTCAACTCTTGGAATTTTCTAAGCTGGCTGTTGGTTCAAGTCAGCTGTGCTTCCAGACACTTTCAACAGAATTGAAGTGTAGGCTACACAAAATGGAAGTCGACATTGTTTCTAATAAAGTCTACTGAGACTGCACTCTTGTCGTCTTTTTTTTTTTTGTTTTTTTTTATCAACCGCGTGCCATCTGAAAAGCAAACCTTGGCAGTTTGGTGTTTTGACAGCTGTGTTTGGGAAAGATTCCTGATCCCTGATTTATTTAAGGAAACATCATTTTGCACAAATGCTTTCCAAGGTCTTGTGGCTGGCTGCCTGACTGTAAAATATCTCTCTCCAAATTGAATTCTCCTTAAGTTAAATTCCTGTTGCCTCAACCATTGCACAGAGAATGTTAAGTGCTCTTTTCTATGGATTAAATAAGGTTAGAACAGACGTGGTAATGAATTTCAGCTTTATTTTTTGTCCCCACCGTTCCATTAGTGAACTGTCTTACATTTCAACAGGACGAGACATGAAGTGTTCACTAACTCGCGACTTGTGTTCTTTGACTTTGGTCTTTGGTTTTAACAAGCATGAATCATAACTCTACATTCTACAGCACACATGTAAAGTCTTGTACAAGCAAGTAAAGAAGCATGAGTCAAGTTGCCTTTGTAAATATGTATTACTATGTAGAGGTTACCTTCACATTTACGTTTCCTCCATAGACTAATCTAGACTTAACATGAGTTATATTAAGGTTGGTCATCAATGTTGACAAAGTGAATACAGACAGGTTTTCCATGCCATCAGTAAATGGACAGGAGTGTGAGGCTGATTGGTGGCTGCGCTGCAAGCCAGCCAGGTCTATCTGCGCCGAAAGAGCAACTTCCCACGGAGCGCGAGGATCACGTTGGCTGTTTTTGCGCGGGATATCCTGCTCGTTAACTCGTTTCCTTGTTAACACGACACCTGCCCCATGGGGGTGACATGGGATGTCTGTCCAATCGCTTGCCGGCTGCTCTCGGATATGGCTAATAAAGTGTGATTATTCCTTGGAAGAGGTCCTAATGAGGCTCGGCCCATCGCCTCTGGTGCTGTACTGTACTACCTCCTCTGCCAGAGGAAAGCCCCAGTGGAACAAACAAGGCTGGTAGGAAGGTTTTTCAAAGAGTGACCTAGGAACATGTGCTCTCTGTGTAAGTAGGGTCTCTAAGTCTTCCACAGTAGGGAGTTATATTGGGAATGGAAAAGGGGTTGGGGAGTAAAGGAACACTGCATGGTAGGACGACACGCATTTAAGTCTTCTCAATAGGGTTATTGGCTGACTGTGATTTCTTTTTGTTCTCCAGACAGACACAGGGATGTCCTTGCAAGTTGCAACCGCATATCATCGCTTGTTACTCCCCGGATGTTCCGTGTCTGCATGATGCTTACATCTGACCGTCGTCATAGCAAACAGAAGAAGCAAGCAGCGACTTTTTTTACCCTCAGAGAATAGTTTCGGGAGGGGAGTTAATGCACTGCTTGTCATGGACGATGGAGATGGGCCTGAGAAGGGCTTGAGCCGTGTGACTCACATTGAGAGAGTCTGTTATTATTATAAAGTCTCCACCTCTCATTTGGCCGTGTTCCTTTCTCCATACAACATGACCTACTTCAGGCCCACCGTTTTTGATTTGGTTGTTGTTTTTGCTAGTGTGGGTTGATGCCAAGCACCCACACTAGCTCGTTTGAATGCGAGGACCTGAAAAGCATTATTGTGTTGGCCAATGTGCTGTAAACTTGTCATGCCAGTATCTGCGAGAGAGGCTGAGCTGGAGTGGGGAAGAACAGGGAAAGTTTCTACCCCTCCGCTGATGAGCTCCATATGAGCAGCTGGCCTCTAATAATGGTTTCCGGTTACAGACATCCTTATTGAGCATTTTCTATTTTGCGGTTGAACCACACAGCTAAAGCGTGTGCACGTTGTACCTTCTTGTTCCAACACGGCTTTATTAATACCACGGCCAAATGTTCTTTCAAGAAGGCCATTGAAGTCTTTCAAAGCCACCCCCTTCACCCTTCCACATACAGCCCAGAGACATCAAGCAAAGGCTTGTCACACTTTCAGCTGACTTTGAATGGGCTAAGCCAACACTGATGGCTTATTAGCGGTTAGTTCGAGAACTGGACAGGGAATATAAGGTGTTGCTGTGCAGAAAGTCAAAAACGTTCATCTGTCATCACAGTGGTAGGGTTGCAAGGGTTCACCGCTGCCTTCCTGAGGCAATGTGTGATAACCTGTAGTTATTTGTCTGTCTAGATGTCCTAGGGCCACACAGAAGGGGAGAAAGGAGAGGCTGGACGAATGGTCAGCATTTTCACCCTTGGCCTTGGGGCCACACAGAAGGCATGAGAACATGAAAGAACAGGGGAGGCTCAGCCCACTGAACACACACACACACACACACACACACACACACAAGCAGGGCGGCATGGCGAGGAGGGGAAAGAACCGACCTCGTGCCTCAACATGAAACCCAAAATTGAGCAGACGACTGTAAAGCCAGTTGTTGCCTTCTAATGTTCCCCCTCCTGAATTGTTTTTTTTTGTTTTTTTTTTTTTGTTTGTTTCAACCCTTGTAATTTCTCCACTTTGAACATTAAGAAAATATCACCTTGGGCTCCTATATGGATTCTTATTGCCGCTGTAGCGGGTAGCATTTTGCAGGTAGCAGGTCTTTGTACATTGAACTCAAGTAATTAACATTGCAGTTTCTATGTTGTTCTGGCAGACATCCATGTTATCTCTATTGCTATGGTCGTGTTCACTGACTGCGTTTACATGCACTTCAGTATCCTGAATATGAGGCATATCCTAGTTTTGATCACGTTTGGGATAGTGTTTACATGAAAGCAGAGAAATCGGGTTATTGATATCCATGTTTACATGATAAATGCTAATATTCTAGTTACTGATTATAGTGTTCTTTGCAGTGTTCTCACCGAGAATTCTAAAGAGCAACACTTGGTTGTCTTGACGCTTGACGATCAGCATTCCATCTTGCATGCATTGCTTTTGCTTATGCCGGTTTCTCAGAAATCAGGACATTGCTAGATAGAATACTCTGAAGACACCGAGATACTGTAGCCTGTAAACACCTTATCCTGATTCCTGACAGTTGCGAGAGATTCTAGAGTGCGATGTGTGAGATGGAATGCTGATAAACACCAAGACATTTAAGCGGCACTCTTTAGAATCCTCAGTGAGAACACTGCAATATTCTGTGATTAGTAATGCTACAATCAGTAACTGGAATATTAATATTTATCATGTAAACAGGGATATTAATAACCTGATTTCTCTGCATTCATGCAAACTTTTTATCCCGAACATGATCAAAACCGGGATAGACTTTATATTCAGGATACTGAAGTACATGTAAACGTAGTCAGTATCTCTATTTCGTTCAGAGTACTCCCCCTAATATATCCCGATTTCTTATGAGCAAATGCAAAACTGGGATACTTAATATCCCCATCCTATTTGGGATATTTGGATGCATGTAAACATAGTCACCGTCTCCAGTCTGAGCCATACTAGTACAGCTTGTTTTGATCCAGCCCTCGGGTCTGGAGTTTATGAAGGCCCAAAGTAACAGAAAAAAAGTCTTGACTGCTCCACTCCTGACAAATGGCAGGCCCCATCCCCCTGCAGTGATGGCAAGAGGGCGCGACTTAAGGGGGGGAAGAAAGCAACTGTAGGGTGTGTAGCTTTGCCCTTGCCTCTGTGCTGGGCAATCTACAAAAGGTTGTTATTCACTCACAATAGACAACAAATGTAGCACTGGCCCACATAGTGTATGTGTGTATGTGCCCTAAGCTTGCATGCCATTTTACTTAACAAGAATTCCTAAGTGGTGGGTTCGGGAGAATGTGCTTTGCCCTCTGATAGTGTTCCAAGTAAGCTCCCCCTCCTTCCCCTCCAAACTTCCCAACTCTGGGTTCTGGGTCAAATGCTAAAACGCAACACATTTGAAGCAGAAAATGATGTCCATAAGGATGTTTTTCGAAGTTTACTACCCGTGGGGTTTCCAGGAACAGCAGAGACGGGGTGGGATGTGGGTGGGTAAGATACACTGCACAAAAAAGTGTTGATAGACAGTGAATGTTTCATTATCTCCGGTTAAATTGTATTCGGCCATATTCATGTCATCAACAACGACTGAATGCCTGTTTGAGCTGTCGATCAGACATACTGTTGTTGTCGTATAGGTGCCCCTGAAAGTGTCCTCTGCAGTGAACTGTCTGTCTGCCTCTGGCAACTGGGCCGGGGGGGCTTCAGATGTGACGGACTGACCAATTTACGGCCCCCAAGCTGCAGTATAGCCTGAAATTATCCCAACGGGAATTTACAACCTCTGCCCCAGAGAGGGAGCACTCAGGGTGATTGTGTGTGTTTGTTCATTCGTTCATTCTGGTGGGTGATGCATCCACTGGCCAGTGCTGGACCAGGGTCAGAGGATGTGCCCTTTCTCAGAGGAGTGGCTGTTAACCTTTGGCCTCGCTGGTTAAGCCTACAGGGTCGTCCTGTAGGGGTGACGTGCTGAGGGCTGTCTGGCTGCGGGTTTTGGGTGGGTGGCACTATGGGCTGGGTGGGGGTGGGTGTTTGATTGTGGGTGGGAATGGGATGTGGGCTAATCTGGGTTTTGTCCACAAGGCATTTTCTCCCTCCCCTCTCATTCCTTTTTCCGTCCCAGTAAACAGGCTGGAGTGATATGAGAACATTAAGAGGAAGTGACTTCGTGAAGCGTCCCAGGCCATAAGCTCACTCACAGACAGCTGCCTCTGAAGAAATGTGTGTGTGTGTGTGTGTGTGTGTGTGTGTGTGTGGACCCACATATCGCTAGTACGTTCACATTCAAATCAACTCTGGACTTGTTGAGCTGGTTTATTGAAAAGGGTGTTGTGGAGGCTGAGGAATGAGGAGGAGTGGAAACAGGAAGTTGATCATGTGGGTGGAGCTGACAGAAAGCCTCATTTGCCGACCCTGGACCTCTCGTCTCTAGACCGTGGCTTTTGAATACCTGTTTAAAGCCAATGGTGAAGCAGAGAGGACTTTGCTTGTGTGTTCAATAGTCATAAAAAAACTCTGTCGGAGTGTGTCTGTGCCAAAAGTGCTTTGTTTAATGAGGGTCCGTGTGTGGAATGGCCTGTAGACTACTTCAAAAAGCTTCAGAAAGACATGAAGTAATTAAAAGTGATGCCTTATTTGTGTGCATATCTTCCCTGAGGTCACTGAGGACTTGGACCGGAGCTGTCTGAACTATGATCTTATTTAGTTAATCATGTGCTGGAGGGGGAGAGAAAAAAAGGAGACTTGCGCAGATTCCCCTCATTTCATTGGCGAGGCTCGGCCTAGTGGATCAGGAGGCAGTGTTTGGCCTCGCTCGCAATCAATGCAAGTAAACAGCACTCTGTTCCTCATCGCCGGCCGTCAGCCCTGAGAAATGGGCTCTGTGTTTTTTTCGTGCAACTCGGCCTCATTGAACACAGTAGCATGTTTGTTCGCTCCGAGTGACTTGTTTTTTTGAAAAAAGAATTCTCGTCTTTTCAGCAGCCCCGTCAATATTATGGCTGGTGAGCAGCAACACATGGACACAATTAGGACGCTTTTTTTTTCTTCATACCACTGTTGCATCACAATGCCCAAGAAGAACACGTTGATGTCCACTGCTAGTGGAGCCTGTTGACTAGCCAGTTGGTTGCTCCTGTTGAGTAACAGGCAGGGGTGGTTGCTTGCCTGGCCATGCTGTGAGAGGGGCAGGTGAGGGGTGGGTTAGGTTTGATTAGGGGGTTGCGGAGGGGAGGGGTCAGTGGCCAGCGTTTGGGTCAGTCAGTGGCGTCCCTCTGCTCTTGCACAGGTTTTTATTGGCCCGTGTGTGCTTTACTTACCTTGCGTCCTTTTTTCCAGCCTTCCCACAAGACCCCCGCCTCCGTACCTCTCCACTTCCCCCGTACACAAAGAGCTGTGTGTTGAACTCATGTGGATAGGACTGTGCTGTACTAAGGCATTGGTGTGTGTGTATGTGTGTGTGTCTTTGGGGGTCATGTTCTGGCGCCTGGTTTAGATGCTCCCACCGCTAGTGAGGTACAAGGTGGGGTTCCAGTGAGAGGTTGATGGGAATGTGTACAAAAAAAAAAAAAAAAAAAAAACAAACAAAACAACTACAGTTGCTCAGTTGACTAGATATTTAAATGCTCTTACATGCATTCTGTCTGGGGCCAGTTTTAGAAATGCCCACTTTAGTTACATTGCAGTCATGTTTTAGTAATGTGGCTGTGAAATGTCAAGAGTTAGTCAATGATTTGCTCTCTCTCACTCTGCTCTCTCATTGACTCTCTTTTATACTCACACACACACTCTTTCTCTAGGTGAACAGTAAGGCTACACATAACACCGTTTCCCCATATACACACACACACACACACACACACACACACACACTACTGACATTACATTTTGTTGTCTTTGTGCTTGTGCCTAGTGAGGGTCCTCCAACAGTGTAGGCTGGTGGTGGTTGGCCGGTGATTATTTGTCGACTCTCAACAGCAGCTCAGTTTACATGATGGTTTGCGCCTCAGAGTGTGTGACACACACACGCACACACACTACTCCACTCTGCTCCGGCACCGCAGATGGAACAAGTCTGGCTCCAGCAGCCACCTGACGGGCGTCCTGTCATCCTCCGGCTTGTGGAAGTGCTCTGGATGGGCGCCTGATTGGCTTGGCCGCCTCTGTTTGGGTCTAGAGACTGAAGCCTTCACACAGCCGACTGATGAAAAGGCCTAGTCTTTCTCTTTCACTCACTCACTCACACTCTCTCTCACTCTCTCTCTCTCTCTCTCCCTCCCTCCCTCCTTCCCGTCCCCCTCTGTCTTTCTTTTTCTTTCTTCTCTCTCTCTTTCTCTCTCTCATTGGCCTGGTTCTTTGGGTAGTGTGAGGCAGAACATGTGTTGGGCAGGGCAGTGGGAGGGGGCATTACTGAGCATACAGACAGAAGTGCAGAAGTTACGTGGCTAAATGTGTCTCTAAGGTGCATTGATTTGGATGGAGAAGTGAAAAGAGTTTGAAGAACACTGGACAATCCACACACACTCTACAGTCTAGTAGGGGCTCTAGTTAGTCTAGGCCAGTCCTTCTCAAATAGTGGTGCGATGCCAGAGGGGGTGTGTATTACCATGCGGAAACATGCTCTTTTTTTGCCGTACTATAATAAAGTGTAACAAATAATACTATTTATAGTCACAGTGGAGAGTGGGGGGCGCATAAAAAATAATTGAGAAGCACTGGTCTAGTCTAGCATGTCTGTGTGCCTCTTGAGGGGAGCAAAGGCTATTGTATTTCAACTTTTGTCATGTATTGCATTTCAATAACTGCAACAGAATTAGTAATACCGTAGCAAATAATTTCAGAGATTTCATAGATTAGAACTTACCTCTTACTTAACGCTTTGCTACACCTCACGGGCATAAGGCCACTGCACTTGCATATTCTTTTAATGAATTTGAATAGAGTTGTTAAGTGCTGTCAGAATGGTCCTGCCTGTCGAATCAGGGGACTTGGTTCAAGCAAAAACACGAACGTCTGATTAATTGATTGTTGGATTTGTGCAAACGTTTGTTTGTGTGTCTGCAGTGTGGTTGTAGAGTGTATTGTGATTGTGTGTGCGGGTGTGTGTGTATGAGTTGTGTGAGTGCCCTTGTGTGACTGTGTGTGCACGTGTGTGTGTGTTTTTTTTTTTTTTTTTTTTGGGGGGGGGGGGGGGGGGGCAGTCTAGAGCAGCAGTCGAGGCAGCAGCTCTAACAGGCTCCCGGAGAGAGAAAACGCCAACAGGGTGTCCCAGGGCCAGGTCCAGGGCCTAGTGAAAGGAGCCCTGTGTTCCTGCCGGATTCCAGCAACCCGTATTAAACAGAAAGAAAAACAAAACATTATTGCAGCTGCGACTACACATTCCCTCCTCTACCCCTCATCACCCCCACCTCCCCATCTACTCAGCCACCGCCACCAACAACAACCAACCAGTCCTCGTCAACATTAACATGCTGGCTCCAATCTGACCGCTTTCTTTGTCATGGACATCCACACACACACACACACACACACACACACACACACACACACACACACACACACACACACGCATATACATGCACACTTTGAGCAGATGGCCTAAGATCTGCACTGTACACACTGCACTTGACGCTAACACTGCTGCCCGTTGCCTCTGCTGGTACTGGCTTCTACTAGCGCTTGCCTACCGTCATGCTAGGACAGGGTCTAAACCCAGAGGAGGTGGAGCAGAGCGGAGCATGAACCCCAGATGATTAGAAGGCTACGGCCAGCCGGTTGGCTCAAACAGAATAGCCATTATGCTCCAGTTTAGTCTTTGCTCTTTCCTTTGTGGTTGTCCGGAGCGGCTCTGAATTACATGGATCTTGTGTTTGAAAAGTTCAGTATGCCGCATTCCGCAATGAAGCGAACATTCCACAGAACTGGTGTAATCCGTGTGCTAATGTTATCGAGGCGTTTCCTGTCTTGTTCTGAGCTTTTGTCTGGTGGCTGAGTGAAGACTGAGCATGTCCTCCCTTCTTCCCATCTCTCTCCCTCTCTCTCTCTCTCTCTCCCTCTCCCTCTCTCTCTCTCCTTACCCTCTACTGTAGGTGCCCATCTGAAGGTGTGCCCTCAGGGTTTCTCGTGCTGCACGCTGGAGATGGAAGAGAAGTTGAGTCAGCAGAGCCGCTCTGACCTCAAGGAGCCCGTCAATCGCCTCAGCTCCAACCTGCTGAGCAACTTCGCCCAAAAGCACCGCCACTTTGACCGTAAGCGTCACACATTTGCACACACACGCACATATATATATATATATATATATATATATATATATATATATATATATATATATATATATATATATATATATATATATATGTGTCATATGAGCACACAAGTGTCTATGAACCCGTTCACCCTGACATTATGTGACTCATACCATGCTTATGCTAGCATGCTCCCATACTGTGGAGACAAACAAACACACACAAAACACACACACACATTTCAGTTCTACTTCATTCCCTTTTCCTAAGTCACTTGTGATTTATAATGTGCCAGACTGATGCATATTTCCACATTCTGATACACACCCTCACAGCTGAGGAACGCAAGGGGTGGGTCTCTGTCCTTCTTCACCACACACACACACACACAGACATGTACAGACAGTTGGAGTGCACGCACACACACACACACACACACACTTGGTGCCCTTAGCTCCGTGGGACATCTGTCGTGTGCATATGCTTATGCTGATATGATATGATCCATTACTGTCCTTATTGGATTGAAGAAACGAGATTTGTGTGCAAACACTGTATCAAGGCCATTTCTGCATGTGTTCCTGTACACAGACACATAAACACACACACATAAACACACTGTGCCTCAGCGTCGCCATTTCAAATCCATTCCCTATGTGTAGTGTGTGTGTGTTCTGTGACTCTGCCTTGCTCCCTCCCCACCCCTTGTCTTTGATGGACACCCCCTCCTGAATCCCCCCACCCCACCCCACTCCACTAAAGACTTCCAGTCCATCCGCCTGCCACCACATCTCCACCTGTCTCCCTATGTCCCCTTTCTCTCTCTCTCTCTCTTTCTCACACACACACACACACACTCAGACCAGGGCAGACAGACCACACACACTCCCAGAGTCAGTCTTCCTCCCTGGCCTGCGAACGGCTGTAAATATGTGCCAGTGCTGTGAGGGCTGGGGATCGGGTTTCCCTCCCCGCTCTGGGCCGCCAGCACAGTGTGTGTGTGTGTGTGTGTGTGTGGTGGGGCATGCATGGGAAACATGCGACAACAGCGCTGACTCACCCAGGGAACCCCAACCCCCATCCAACAACACCACACACCCACCCCTCACTCCCTCCCTCCCTCCCTCTGACTGATGCACACATGCATACATGTAAAAATACACACACGTTACAAAACCCACCATCCTGATTGTGTAACACAGCCCCCGGTGGCCAGGGAGAAATTGAATTTAACGTCCCAAAAATGAATAAAGCTGGCTGGCGCTTTGAGTTCACAGAAGCATGGAAGTAGCTGTTCCTCTTGCGCTTCCAGTGGACAGGGGCAGACTGATATTGAGCAGAGATAAATGGCCTCTCTTCTGGGCCCCTCGCCGCCCACGCCAGTCCTGCTAGCACCTCGTCACTCACTGCTACGGGCTCTGCCGCTGGGATGGGTTGGGATGCGATGGGAGGTTGGCTGATGGAGGCAGCGAGGAAGGAGGGTGGAGCTGGAGGCTGGTGTAGGTGGAGCTAGAGCCTGGAGCAAGGTGGAGCTGGAGGCTGGTGGAGGTGGTGGAGGTGTAGGTGGAGCTGGAGTGAGGTGGAGGTGGAGCTGTTGCCTGGTGGTGGTGGTGGTGGTGGTGTAGGTGGAGCTGGAGTGAGGTGGAGCTAGAGCCTGGTGGTGGTGGTGGTGTAGGTGGAGCTGGAGTGAGCTGGAGCTGGAGCCTGGTGGTGGTGGTGGTGTAGGTGGAGCTGGAGTGAGGTGGAGGTGGTGGTGTAGGTGGAGCTGGAGTGAGGTGGAGCGGGTGGTGTTGGTGGTGGAGGTGGAGCTGGAGTGAGGTGGTGATGGTGGTGGTGGTGGAGGTGTAGGTGGAGCTGGAATGAGGTGGAGCTGGAGCCTGGTGGAGGTGGAGCTGGAGTGAGGTGGAGCTGGAGTGAGGTGGTGGTGTTGGTGGTGGAGGTGTAGGTGGAGCTGGAGTGAGGTGTTGGTGGTGGAGGTGTAGGTGGAGCTGGAGTGAGGTGGTGGTGTTGGTGGTGGAGGTGTAGGTGGAGCTGGAGGGAGGTGGAGGTAGAGCTGGAGCCTGGTGGAGGCGACTGCTGCTGATGATGCCTGAACATGCTCCCTCCCCCACAGTTCCTCAAGTTAGGGAGACTTTAGGATGTAAAATGGCCCCTTGAATTATAAACTGTGCTGACATGTATAAAGTGAGTGTATACATAGCTCTGTGTGTGTGTGTTTGTGTGTTAAATGGGATGGAAGGCCTGTAAGACCATTTGGGGCTTGCTCTCTGTTTCTGCAGGGGAGAGGGAAAAGGCAGAACAAAAAGGGGTGGAGGGTGTTTAGTGAAGGTTAACAAGGAGACGGCGAGTGTTTGAAGAAAGACCCTTCCGGAAAAAAGGGCTGATGTGTGCGTTAGGCTTTGGGAACAGAAGAGTCAAACAGAATACTTGCATGAGGGAGAGGGAGAAGGACAGAGTGGAGAGAGTGCGAGAGATGGTAAGAGAGCGCGTGTATTACAGCCAGATGTGAGCAGGAATGTGACATGTCGGAATGTAGTGGCAGCCAGATCCCTCCCGCCCTGGCCCCCCCCCCCCCCCCTCTATCCCTCCCACCCTCTCTCCCTCTCGCACTCCCTGCCTCTTTTGTCCCTTTTTCTCTCATCCTTTTCTCTCTGCCATCACTCTGTTCTGCCTTTCATTCCGCTTGCCGTTTCAGGTTTGCATGTCTTTTTGAAGGGTTACCGTGGGAATAAGCTCTGAAGTCTGGTGTGTGTGTCTCTGTCTCTCCCACTCTCCTTCTCTCCATTTGTGTGTGTGTGTCTGTGTCTGTGTCTGTGTCTGTGTGTGTGTGTGTGTGAGAGCTGGCGGAGCAGGGGGAAGGTTTCTGGCGTGGATCAGCCTGAGCTCCTCTGCCCCGTGTGGAAGTACTTAACAGCGCTTTGAGCCACCCTTCTGAAGCCTCCAGAATGTCGTCCTACATTGTCATACACATAAATATGTGAACAATGTGTGTTCCCTTGGTCTGTTCTAAAGAGGGGGAAAATGCCTTACATCTGTATGGGATTGTACGAGCCCTGAAGTCTAGGGAGGGAGCAGTTTCTTTTGGGCCAGTTGAGATGGCCGTCTCAAGAGGCTACTGTTTATTTTGAGCCATCCACAGACACAAGCATTTCCTGTGAAGGGCCCAGACAGGAAAGCAGTCCAGTGTATTTACAGTAATGCAAAGTGTAGGGCCTAGTAGATGCTAACGCTGATCTCTCTCTCTCTCTCTCTCACGCGCACGCACACACACACACACAAACACACTCACAACAGGATGTGTTGTGCAGCAGGGCAGACTCATCGCTTAGGGCCCGGAGGTTGGAGTCACGGGCGATTAAGTGCTGGCCCAGATAAGTTCTTTTTTTCCCCTTCTGCTTTCCCTCCTTTTCCTCCCGAGTGGCTGCTGTTCCCTGCCCACGTCCAACCCCCCTCACACACACACACACACACACACACACACACACACACACGCACACACAGACCCTGGTCGTTCCATGGTGGCCACCCGGCTGTCACCCCTAACCGCTGTCCCAGTGGCACTGGAGCCCTGCTGACCCAAACTACAGTCAGGAGAGAGGCTCAACAGTCAGGAGAGAGCCTCCAACAGCTGAAGAGCGGAGACGACCATCTGACGAGCAGCAACAGCAAAAGCAGTAAGGGAGGGGAGAGGAGAGGATTGGGGGGGAGGGGGGACAGTGGGTGACAGGAGTGAAAAAGCAGAGGAGTGGATTGAAGGAGAGGGGAGGGGAGGGTTCGGTGTGGCCCAGCAGTGAGTGGAGTGGAGGAGAGAGGAGGGGAGGGATTGGTATGGCCCAGCGGTGAGTGGATGAGAGGGGAGGGGAGAGGAGGGTTCGGTATGGCCCAGTGGTGAGGGGAGAAGGGCCAAATGCTCCGTGCTGAAAGGCCCAATGACAAATGCTTTTCAAATGATGTGGAAGTGGATTGAGGACATGAAAGGGGAGGGGGTGTCCTGTAGCATGAGCTCTACTCCACATATCTCTGAGCCAGGCAAAAACAAACACTCCAACACAGATATACATACACAGAGGATATTCTTTCCTTTACCCATGCAGAACTATTTAAACTGGCTACAACTTAAAACTGAAACTTTAAAACGCATTCTGTGGGCTGTAACCTTTCACACACATTCTAGGGGAGCGCGAGCCAGGCAGGAAGTGCTCGTTTAATGGGAAAGTCAGAGCGGAGCGATGCAGTCCGTTGGCCTAGCGTCAGCATCCAGCGTTCTGCACATCATAAAGAAAGATTTTTAATGAAGGCGGAGAGATGCCTCCCCTCCAGCCGGCTGTCTTCAGACATTTAGCCCTGTCTAAACCAACCCAACTCCCTGGGGGCTTCAATTTGCTAGACAAAAGCCCACCCCCCCTTACTTCATCCTCTGAGCATCTCTCTGCTCAGAAATCCTCCCGACTGTATGCTTGATCCAGGGATAATTGTGCCCAACTCAGTCAAGCAGGGTGACGACCTCAAACTCAGCCTAACAACTCTGGACCACTTGGTTTTTGCTTAACAGTGGTTTGTTACTGTCAATTAAATGCCCGCCAGTGTGTGCTAACTTGCCTATACACTCCAAATCCAACACACACTCGCACTCATATACACAGACACACACTCATATACACACTCTGATGCTTGTACCTCATGTCTCGACTTTAGTCAGTATCCTGTGCTGATGTAGTGAGAGGAAGACAGGTGGAGAGCTGCTCCCTCCTCTCCCCTCCCTTCTTCCTGTCCTCCCTCTCTCTCCCTCCTTCTCCCTCTCCCTCTTTTTCTTCTGACTTTAAACTTGCGACGGCTCTGGCATTCCTCAGGAGCCGGGAAGACTGGGGGGGTTGAGGGGGGTCTTTTGTTTTAATCCCTGTCAATGGTGCTGGGTGCCCTCTCTGCGCTCTTTGTGGGGATGGGGGGGGGGGGGCAATTTTGGGGCGGGGGGTGCAAATGGAAGGGCTGCAATGTTTCCGGTATCCTTGGTGACACAGCAGGGATTTGGGAGTTAAAAGCCCCTCAAGTTAACCCACCCAGTGTCACACTCCCCTTTTTCCCCCCTGTCATCCCCTCTGCACACACACTCACTCACTCATACATACACACACACACACACACACACACACGATCTTTTCAACGTGTCCACATGAAGTGGAAGTGACAACATGATGTGTGTGTATGTGTGTGCCCCTGTCTTCAGATGTGTGCATGGCCATTTATGACCATTTTTGTGTGTGTGTGCAAACACACGTATGTTTTATGCAGTTCTCTGTAGTGCTGGTGAGTGAAGCACAGACGGGAGAGTGGCATGTCTAAGAGCATGGGAACTTACCATTTCAAAGCCGCAGGGAAAGACACCCAGGCCAGTGCTCCACAGAACAGGCAGTTTTTTGTGGAGGAGATCGAACAAGCGAGTGTGAGAGGGAGAGGGAGAGAAAGTTGATACAAAGAGAAAAGATTGAAAGACGAGACTGTGTGTGTGTGTGTGTGTTTTAGCCAGAGCAAAAAAAAAAAAAGCACAAGGTACCTAAAGCATTTCTGTGGAATTCTCATTTTGTTCAGATTAAGAAAGTGGGGGTCTTAGCAGAGTGGGGTTTTGGGGGGGGTTCATGGGAGAAGGGGCAGGATTATTTGAGTGAGGGGAGGGTGGTGGGGTTTGGTGGGGGCTGACATTCCTGAGAATGAAGCAGGTCATTGTTGGTGCTCCCTACTGAAGTGAGTGAGCTTGAAGGGACTGATGAAGTGAAAGCAGGGCTGAGAGAGGTGGGGGTGTTTGGGGTGGGGTGGGGTAGCTGTTCTTTGGGGAAGGGAGGGGCGAGAGGGGGTTGTGGTTGGGGGCTGGGTGGTGGTGGGCTGTGCATTATTCAGTAATCCTATTGACCATGCTAGTGAGGGGCAGAAGGGGAACAGGAGAGAAAAGGAACGGAATGTTGCAACAGCAAAATGCCATTGAAAGTGGTCAGTCTCAACTGGCGAGATGTGTGAGGAGACGGTTGCGGTTTGAAAACGACCGGCAGCCTCTCACATCACCCCCTCCCACACACACACACACACACACACACACACACCCCTGTTCATCTTCAACTTTCCCCCGTCTTTCCGTCCCCGTCATGAAAAAAGGATCCCCTGCTTAATGGAACAAGGAGGCTGAAAAATGTTTGGACACCAGGGGCAGGTCAAATGGAATCTGCATTAATCTGTTTGGGTAATAACCCCGGAGCTTGTCTGTTTTTGGGAGCCGGGGCTTATTGGCAGCACTGCTGGGTTTTTCCACCTGGCTGCAGACTTGCTGGAGATTGGGGATGTGGATGGATGGGTGTGTGTGTGTGTGGGGGGGGGGGGGGGGGGGTTAAGGCCGTGAGGAGCATTATATCTTCCTCTCTCGAGTGTCATTGCATTGACACAGCCATATAGCTACTGCCAAGAAAACGGACTTGCTTTTTGCAGTCCTCACAGAAGAATGTCACATGGTTTTAATGCTTACATGTTGAACTGATGACTTGTGTGTGTGGGTGTGAGTGAGACACTGTGTGTGACATGTCAAGCTGTGTCTTGCTTTAGAGGCTTATCTGTTTTCTGGAGTCGTGTGCGTCTGTGTGAGGCATAGAACCTCCTCTGCCTCCACAGCCTATACTGGCCTACTTTTACTTTGGAACAATTCTTTGTAGAAAAATATCCCCAAAGATCTTGCATCACAGTCTCCTAAGAATATAAGTGCAAAAACTCTCTTACACACACATACACACAGCATGTGTTATCTAATCTAGCCCACTCCAGCATTTGACCTGGCAGATGATCTGGAAAATATGCCTACCACCATACCAGAGAGCTCTCTTCTTCCTCTGCAACATTTTGGACACTTCACTGCTTGTCTCTCTTCATACTTTTTTCCTAGCTTGTACTGATAATAAAACCTTGTTTTTAATCATTTATTCATTTGATTTTAGCTGTTTCAGAAAATCTTTTCTATTATCTATTATCTATTTTTGCCATTGTATAGCTGCAGCATTAAAATGAAAGAAATAAACAAATGTGTCTCTCTCTTCTCTATTTTCTTCCTTTCTTTTACTGAGTATTTAAACTCTACTAGATGGTGGTTGGAATCTCATCTGTTTTTGTGTGAGGAGTTTAGACAGTGGTTAACTCTCTCTCGCTCTCTCTCTCCCTCTCTTTCTTTCTTTATTTCTCTATCTCTCTCTCAGAGTTCTTCCGTGAGCTGCTGGACAACGCGGAGAGCTCTCTGCACAACATGTTCATCCGCACGTACGGCCAGATGTACATGAAAAATGCGGAGCTCTTCAAGCGCTTCTTCCAGCAGCTGCGGCGTTACTACGCACAGGGCGGCGCCGCCGTCAACCTGGACGCCATGCTGTCGGACTTCTGGGCCGACCTGCTGGAGCGCATGTTCCGGCTGGTCAACGTGCAGTACGAGTTCAGCGATGAGTACATGGAGTGCGTGAGCCGCAACACCGAGCAGCTGAGGCCCTTCGGTGACGTGCCGCGCAAGCTCCGCCTCCAGCTCACACGCGCCTTCATCGCAGCGCGCACCTTCACCCGCGGCCTGGGCCTCATGGGAGAGGTGGTCAACAAGGTGTCCACGGTGAGTCGAAGAAGTGTGTTGAAGCAGAGGCTTGTGGGAGGTGGAGTTTTTCTCGGAGTTGATGGTAGGAAGTTCATTGAAATCAGAGGGTGGGGTTGGAGGTTGTAGCAGGCAGTCAGGCTGCTGTGGTGGGAAGCCTAGAGCTCCTAGTCTGTGGAGGCAGGGGCTCATGGGACCTGGACAGCTGAGCAGCCCCAGTTAGGAGTCACAGGTCAAGGCAGACCAGGTGAGCAGAAGCAGCAGCAGCCCTGGAGGGTGAGAGGAGGGGGGAGAGCAGAGGGGTGGGCGGGGAGTTCTGTCCCACAGGGTCCAGGCGGAAGGAGAGGCGGGGAGGGCGTGTGTTTCAGCACCAAATCCACTCTCCTAGTATGTAGGTGACTAAATGCTCTGGAGGAGCAGGAACGGTCATGTGAACTTCCTCACCCATCTCCTTGTAGTCATTAATTAACACACAACTGCTCTTTGTTTGACCTTTCCGCTTCAGCTGACATTTTTATAAAGTGCTCTCTTCCACTCAATTTTTCCCCCTCTCTTCCCATCTTGGCTCATTCTGCTCCCCCCTGCTCTTCTCTCTCTCTCTTTCTTTCTTTCTCTCTCTCCCTCCCCCTCCCTCCATCTCTCTCTCTCTCCCCCTCTCCCTTCCTCAATCTCTCCCTCCCTCTGTAGGTGAGTGCTTCCCCCAGTTGTGTGCGTGCGGCCATGAAGATGATGTATTGCCCCTACTGCTCAGGTCAGGTGGCCCTGAAGCCCTGCCCCAACTACTGCCTCAACGTGATGCGCGGGTGCCTGGCCAACCAGGCCGACCTGGACTTCGAGTGGAACAACTTCCTGGGTAAGAGCGCCTTTGGCTGCCACAGCCCGGAGCCACGCCTCTGTGGAGTGTGTGATGGGATGTGATGTAGGCAGAACACTGCGCACACAGCACAAGGCTGTGAGGAAGAGGCAGTGTGTGTTGCACCCTGGACTAATATGGGCATCAGATTTGGATGATGGTTTATGAGTGCTTTGATGTGTTGCACCCCACTGTGAGGAACAGAGCATTTTATATACACACACACACACACACACACACACTTCTTTAGTTCCAGTACTGAAGCAATCACTTTAGCACACACGCAACCCCCTTCCCCAAAAAATCTCCTGGAAGGTAGGTGGTTGTGTGTTTTCTTGCCAAAGGGGCCCAGTTTTAAACTACTCATGCGTTCACACTGGCTCTCTGTGGTGCCTTTGTGTGATCTGCAGTCTGTTGGTGTGTGCTGCCCTCTTGTGGTCACACAAAGTAATGGTCTGTCAGCCAAACTGCATTCTTCAACTACAACTCTACTTCAACTGTTAGCTGAGACACTTGGTTATAATTCAGATTTCTGACGTTCTCTAGCATGTAGCTATATATGATCTCATGCTCTTGTGTAACTGTTAGCCGTTTGTGTGTCTTTGGGATACAGATGCAATGCTGAATCTTGCTGACCGACTTGAGGGGCCCTTCAACTTTGAGTCGGTGATGGACCCCATCGACGTCAAAATATCTGATGCCATCATGAACATGCAGGAGAACAGCATACAGGTGTCCCAGAAGGTGGGTACAGGCCAGACTGTATACACAACTCAAGGTTTAGATTTGCCTGGGCTCAACCAGAGGTTGATGGATATCGATGTGTAATGTAGGCGCTGTGGTCTTTAGCTGTGAGGTTGTTGATTGTCATGTTAAGCTTACACGCCTGGGTGAAGCGTGGAAAGATGGGAGGCAATGAGAGACAATGGAGAGAATAAATTAAGCATTCATTCCTGATGGCTCTTCATGTTTTGAAAGAAGAGCCTGGATGATTCAGTGTGTGCATGCCATTCAGAAGTAATGGTTTCAAGCTAGGTTGGCTCTACTCTCCTTTCTATGTGCAGGTGTTCCAGGGCTGCGGACAGCCTAAACTCAGCAAGACCTTCCGCGTCACTCGCTCCATCAAAGACTCGAGCTTCACTGGCCGCTTTCGCCCCTATAGCCCAGATGCCCGGCCCACCACCGCAGCTGGCACCAGCCTGGATAGACTGGTGAGAGGATGACCCACCCTAACACACACATTCTGCAGCACCTCTCAACAAGCCTACAGTTATCTGCACTTGCTTAGGCTGGGCATGAGTCCTGTTTCCAAAGCTTGTCATACTGAGTAGGCAGTAAGCATCCTTTCTTCCCCTGTTTCCCAGGTAACGGATGTGAAGAAGAGGCTGAAGTTTGCCAAGAAGTTCTGGTCCACACTTCCAGACACTGTGTGCGAAGGGGAGCGAGTTTCTACTCATGACGACGACTGTTGGAACGGAACAGCCAAGAGCAGGTAAAAGGGCTGTCACCACCACCACCACCACCCCCCCCACCCCCCTATACAAAGCACCCAAGGGTTACATGCATGACCCCTGCCACATGCCATGGAACTTACCCTGACGTTTCTGTTATGTAGATACGAGTCTGTGGTCATGAACAGCGGCCTGGCCAATCAGGTGGCCAATCCTGACGTCGAGGTGGACGTCACCAAGCCTGACGTGGTGATCCGCCGGCAGATTGTCGTCCTGAGGGAGATGACCACTTGGCTGAAGGCCGCTTACGGTGGCAATGACATCTCATTTGAAAACGGTAAGCGAGTCCTCCACAGTCCACCAAACCTAGAGTACATAAGAGGAGAGCTGGAGCTGCTTAGAGACTGATATGGTTGACTGCCTTTCCAGATCAGTATCAGCATTTTTCTGGCTTCATCACCTCCTAGTTCAGCTTGTTTTGAAACGCTACCCACCTTATTTGTTCCACTTGTGCTTGATCCACGGCTCGTATTGAACAAACACTCCAATTCACTTTGTTAGCGACTCAAGCTCATCAGACACATTTGATTTAGTTTCTCTTTCTGCCCCACAGAGGAGGATGGCAGTGGTGAGGAGAGTGGCAGTGGCTGTGACTCCCCGTCCTGCGGGGACATCTACTTCTCTACTCTGGCGCCGGTCAAGCCCAACGTGAGGCCAGTGCACAGAGAGACGGGCACGTCGGGTGCTGCCCCGGTGGCACCCGCCAACCTGCTGCTGGCTCTGCTTAGCCTCCTGTTGCTGCTGGAGATCCACTGGAGATAGATGCCCCGGGAGCACAGGGAGAGAGTGACCAAGAGAGAGAAAGAAAGAAAGATAGAGAGAGAAGGGGATGGAGAAGAGCAGGAAAAAAAACTGTCAGAGGACTTGGAAAGATTTGCCTTCCAAGCCTCCATTTGCCTGTTGATCTGGGGAAGACTAATACTATAAGTTCACCTTTTTGTACCAAAAAAAGAAAACAAGCAGTTTTGTGTTTCTTTTTTTTTCTTTTCTTTTTTTTAAATGAAGACCTGGACATTACGCACACCTGTGGTGAGTCTCTTCAGAGGCTCATCTTCCATCAGTTTTGCTCCCCTGCCATTTTTAACTCCTACACCACATTACCAGCAGTCTGCTCACATTTTTTTTTTAAATAGGTGTTTCAGTAATTATATGGGTGTTTGGAGGGCTTGTTTGTTAGTAGTGTGTGTGTGTGTGTGTGTGTGTGTGTGTGTGTGTGTGTGTGTGTGTGTGTGTGTGTGTGTGTGTGGATGTGTTTGTAAATACATTCAAAATCTTTGTCTCTGATAATTAACTTACCCTTGTACTACATATATAGATCAATTAAGCAGCAGTGTAGCAAGTATTCTGTAATCAGACATAGCTTGTATAACCAGGTCTACGTGTGTGTGTGTGTGTGTGTGTGTGTGTGTGTGTGTGTGTGTGTGTGTGTGTGTGTGTGTGTGTGTGTGTGTGTGTGTGTGTGTGTGTGTGTGTGTGTGTGTGTGTGTAAGTAAGTGTAAATATTTCAGTGCTTGGGTTACCCACAGTCCATGTTGTGGGGTTAATCAGAACTGGCCAGTGGCCAAGGTGTGACCACACAGACTTTAATTACAGCATAGTGTGAGACAAGACTGAAGAAGCTTCATCAAAAGCTGATGAAGCAAAGGGCCAAGAAGGGTGAAGAAGTATCTGGTCTCCAAGCTGAGCTGGTTCAAGAGGAGGGCAATGGCACAGAGACACATGGGCTTGTTTTTTGGGGGTTCTTTTTCTCCCCTCCAAACATCTGAGTGTTTGTGCTCGAGTTGCACAGTATGCTGGTCTCAGTTGGTCCCACCCAACCCCCCCACCCCCCCGCCCCTGCCAGCCCCCATCACCCATCACCCTTCCCGCCCACAGAAAGCAATGCTGATGGCAGCTGGTCCACGCCACTACCAGTGTGCTTGGGCACAATGGCCCACTCAGCTGACCTTTCACACTGGGAGCGACTCATGATGGTCACCATGTTGGCAGAGAAGTGATCCTGGCAGAGCTGTATAGCTGCTGTATGCCAGCCATGCGCTGCCAGGATGGGAGCCAGAGATCAGTGTGCATTGATTTAAACTGAGGACTGGGATGAGCCTCAAGGCATGGGAGGTGGGCGTAACACAGGGTTTTATGCGGAGGACGTGTTGTTGTTGTTTTTGTTTTTTAATTATTTTATTGTTAGTAATTTGTTTTAAGGTATAAATATATATATTTAGGTACAGCAGCAAGTTTAATGACTAGTTCCAGTGCGACAGCCAATGTTGTATAGGAGTGGTCAGTGCAATTTTTTTTTTTCTTTTCTCAAAAACTCATCATCAACTCACTTATTACCATCACCACCAAAGTTACCTCTTACATTCAGTTCTTCACCAACATCTTTGAATTCTGTGCACCCCTCATATACTGCTGTTGCCTTAATCTCAAATTACATCAGAACTTTTTTTTTATATTGACTAAAAAGTGTCATCGGTACGTTTCTCAGCCACTGGATGGTAATAGTGGATCCAAAAATGGTGTCCACAGATATTGGATTTTACCCCAAATATTCAACCTGATGGAATCCTTATTTTTCTGCAGAATGACCAGTGTTACTTTTTCTCATACAGTTTGTTTCCCATTTGTCACAAGAAAATATTCCACCCTGTGCTTTTGTACAGTAAATTATTTAATTGCATGTTTCTTTAAAAGGCATTTATGAACACACTTTCAAAGATGGCCCTCATATCTATCTCAATACAGTATTCAGAAAGTATATTTATATCGGTAGATGGAATTCCATTTCTAATGATCTCTCAAATTACCTGATAGGGTTTGTATTGGCTTTGGGTATTGAGTTTTGTTTTGTTTTGTTTTTAAGCATCTAATTCTGTATGACAGACCTGTGCATTCTGTTTAAACCCTGGAGTATAGGGTGATTGAGGGCTCTGTAGAGGTGATGTTTGGACTGGGCTAGCCACTGAAGTCCTTGACTGAATTTTTTATTTGAGCAAGATGCCCTTTCATTTTGGCATTTTACATGTTAATGCAATTGGACAATTTCAGATGTTTTTTAGCTGCAGGACATATCCCTGTTAACAGCAATTTAACCTGTAACAAAGAATTTCAACATCTGATTTCTTTTAAGGATTCTAGAATGCCAGCCCTGTTTCTCTCTGGCCTATAATGACTAAAGGCAATAGGAATCCAGTGCTGTGTGATGCATAGAAAAGCTTGTGCTGTCCTTCCCTTGCTTTGGCATTTCCTTACACTGCCAATACAGAGACAAGTGTGTGAACCCTGCATTTAGGTGCAGTCTTCATACATCTCTAGCTTTTCCAATTATTACATCTTTGCTAATTGTGATATTTGTGAGTGTTACAAGTAGAGATATCCAAATTTCCCCTGTTAATGTCACAGAAGCAGGGCAGTGAGCGTAGACATTATAAGACTATACATGTGAAGCCAGGTTCTATAAATTACTGGTGAAATGTACACTTGAAATGACAGGGGTAATTCTATTTCTGGTCCACAGTACATCCCATATTTCCATGAGGTACTGGATTTTAGTGGAAAGATAATTGCTTGCTGCCAGTGGCCCACACAAGTCATCTCCAGTGAGAATTTGAAACAACTGAAATCATTGTGTAAATAATGAGCAGCCATTTTAGATGTCTCTGAAAGAGGTCATAACAATTCAACAAAATTGTACTTTTTCAGAGTCCATGTTGTGGTATAAACAAGATGAGATAGACCTAAAATGTAAATGAAAAAGTATATTAAACATGTTCTAGTCTTGTTGAAATAAAGACTGCAGATATTTAAGATGTTTTTGTGTGCTTACTTTGAATATGTTTGGCAAGTTCCTTGTGATTTTCAGAGGCCTGAGGTTGTATGTTGTGATTTAGCATCATTCTTAATTAAGCAGCTAAATAAAATATGCATCTAACTCATCTTTGATTAATTTAACACCAGAATTAATGTCATCAACATTGAGGTGACTGTCGTCTTTTTAACTGAATGGTCTTTCCGTCTGTTTGGGCCAGTTACAGGTACACAGACTACTGAATGGCATGCTGCATTTTTTTCTGGATTAGCAGGTGGGGATGGGCTCTGCTGGAATCAGCCTTTGAATAGAAGAAAGTAGCAAGGGTTCAAAATGCCGAAACCCGGGATCGAACCAGGGACCTTTAGATCTTCAGTCTAACGCTCTCCCAACTGAGCTATTTCGGCGCGCTTCCAGTAGGGGGTAGTCATGCTAATCTTAATGTCGAATAATGTCAAAATGTACAAAACGTTAAATATATATTCTTCACCATGATACTGGCAGTGTCTTTTGGTTTTTTGTACTGACAGAAGAAATTGCGTTTTGGTTTTTTAAGAAGCTAACGCCAGTTGTACCACAGACTGCGTCTGCTAAAACACATTCTATAATGTGTTACACGAAAATATTGTCGACAAAAATATTGATATTTATATCGCAAACAACTTTGCAGTTATCAGACCAACAGAAGAAGCTATGATCCACTGTTGCGAATGGGATGGATATTTTGGCCACCATAGTGAGAATAAAATCCAGTGTTTGTCACAAATTTCAATACACATACAAATTCTGACTACACTATAACTACAATAAACAACTTACGTACATGGCTGACTATCACAACTCGTAAAAGTTCTCCCCCCACAAATGTTGTGACGTCATTAGTACAACAGAGGGTTGGGCTCGCTCAGACAAAACTCCGATTACGCAAGGACTGCCGGGAAAAGGGACAACGCTCCGTATCACTGTAGAGGTACGTGCGATAGAAGGAAAAAGTAGCTTGGTTTTTACGGTTAACCGTAAATTAGCGTTGTCGTTTTACATCTAAAAGACACCAAGCTCAATAGACGTCCCGAAGCCAGGCAATTGCGCGTCAGAAAAGCTGCAGATCTTCGTTTCTTACCGATTGCTGCCTGGCTAGCTAGCTCTGTTGTGGAACATCAAAAGGCAACATTCTTCCCCAGCTGAGGCAGGGGGCTTTCATAGTTGAGTAATGCTTTCGAACTCGCCACGAGAAGATGGATGAAAAGTCCACCAACAGCCGACTACTGATCGTACTGGTGATGGTGGTGCTGTTTGGTGTCATTGTACTACAGTATGTTTGTCCTAGCTCCGACTGCCAGTTGCTACACCTGGGGTCATTGTCCAAATCGAGAGACAGCGCGCCGCAGTCTGGGGGAATCGATAGTGCTAACGGCGGGACTGCTGGGGATCCATACGTCGCAGAGGACGGTGCACTATCCCGTTTTGTACCCCGTTTCAATTTCACAACAAAAGACCTTGATCGGGTCATAGACTTTCACATCAATGGTGATGATGTTATTGTTTTTCTGCACATCCAAAAGACTGGTGGTACAACCTTCGGACGTCATCTGGTCCGCAACATTCACTTGGAGAGGCCGTGCGAATGCCATGCTGGACAGAAGAAATGTACCTGTTACCGTCCAGGCAAGAAAGAAACATGGCTTTTCTCCAGGTTTTCAACCGGCTGGAGCTGTGGCCTGCATGCCGACTGGACAGAACTGACCAACTGTGTACCCTCAAAGATGAGCGATCATGAGCCGCCTGAAACACAGAAGCCACCAAGGTACGTTGGTCTCAAAGCACTAATCCTAATCCTGATTCTTTCTCGATTTTTGTTGTTGGTAACGCAAGACTTTAATGACAACAAAAGGCCTGTGTTGGACTTCTGTACCTGTCCACGAGACGCGTATCTGCTATCAGCCTTATGACTCACTCTGCATTTTTCTTTATTCTAAGAGCTTTTGTGTTGAACAGAGGATCTTTGCTAGGTCAAGCTGCAACTATTGGATAGGCTTTTGTCTTCATTAAGAACGCTAACAGCAGGCGTCCTATTTTCCATCGGTGTCCATTCACTTTTTGATTCCCTGAGGCAAAGCAGCCCAAAACATCTGCTACTCTTAAACAAATGTGTGCTGCTAGACCTAACTGACACCCAGCACATATTTACACAGGCCTAGGTGTGATCTATAAGAAAGTCAGCTCATATGTATGCTAACACTCAGGAATGGCACGTATGTAAGGATTTAAATAGGATATATGCTGAGGGCCCATTTGTTGTTTTGCTTTTAAGGCTATGAGTTGTCGACTTGGGAATCACAGGGAATCGCCTTGCCTCGTAGAGACACCTCGTTCTCAGTAAAGAACCCAAGTCGTCAGGTGTGAACTACTCAGACGCGATTAATGGCAGTCGTGGCCTTGTTGCAAATTGTCGGGTAATATCTAGCATGCCAAATATCTGGAGAAATCGTACGCAACTAGCTTGCCAGAGCAGGGGAAAAACGTAAAGAGCGCTCAAAATAAATATGCTCTACAAATTTATACATATCGCAAATATATTATTTCTAATTTAGAGAGACTGGAAACAAAGGCCTAAACTACGACCTAGAAATTAGGCTACTTACAACTACTTACAGCTACTTACATGTTAACAACATGTATCAACAAATATGATACATTTTGACGATGAACTATAGGCCCATTGACTGGGGATTTCCCCGGGTGAAACATCGTGTAATGGGGACACCAAGGTCAAAGATCAGTCGTAACTCTCGAACACAAAAATGCAAGTCGCGTAATCTGAACACTGGCGAGTTCGCAGAGGTGTCGGCAGTCTCCGAATCATAGCTGATATCGTGTAACGTGTACAAGTCTTTACTTGGCCGGAGACTAGCACCCTGAATTTAACAGACGAAAAATAACAAAGAAATGCATTCCTTAAAGATGTTTAACTTATGACATCATTTGTTATGAATGATGAGTGTTTTTTTCTGTTGGTACGGCTCTAGGTACCTTGAGGTGACCTTTATGAATACAAGTGTCAACATAGGCAAGAGTCATCTGGGGTAATCCCCCCTAGCGAAAACATAAACAACACTGACTAGCAAAGAAAAAAATCAATTTAAAAAAGAGCTACCTTGAAACAAAGAGCAGCTCAAAAGGAAGGCCCCTATAGCTGAGGCTTATCAGGGAAGCAAATAGAGAGGGAAGAGAAGGGATGGAGGGAAGAGGAAAGGAAAAGAAAAGTGGGGAGGCAGTAGGAAACTGATGTAGATATTGGGAATTCCATGGAAAGTGGACTTTCCCGTTACACCAATAAAATGGCATGGGATTTGTATGACAAATGATTACATGTAATTTGAGCATTTGCTATTTTTGGCTGTAGAACTTGGCGTAAGTGGAAAAATTGTACAAAATATGTAAATAAGACTTTGCTCTTGTGCGGTCACCTCCATAAACCTCCAATGCATGACAAGTGGTATAGATATGCGCAAACGGCTATTCTGATTCTAATGCCAACTGGTTTGTTACTTAGGGTTCAGATTGGTCCAGCTTGGCTGACAGTATGGTCATATATTTACATTTATTTTACATGTATGCATTTAGAAGATACTTTTATCTGAAGCGACTTAGGAAAAGAGGATTAGAAGTCAAGCTACATAGAAAATCTTACCAATACCAATAGTTGGGAACAGGTGACTTCTACAGGGTGAGTACAGAGTCAAGGTCAAGTGCAGTAGAGGTTAGAGGGGGCAGGGGTAGGGAAGTACAAGGAAGTGCTAGGACAGGAAATGCTCTCTGAAGAGCTAGGTCTTACATTTACAATTACATTAATGCGTTTAGCAGACGCTTTTATCCAAAGCCACTTTCAAAAGAGGATAGCATGTAAGCTACAACACAATGAAAAAAACATCATTGTCATTCCGGCTATATGCTGTGAGGCATGGTGCATGGACAGTGCATGGTCACCTGGAACAATAGGGCTATGGATTGATTCATATCAGAATTTTCCTTTAAGTAAGAGCTTAATGATATGGGCTCACGTTATTATTTCATTCAGGAGAACATGGTATGACGTCTAACTGTTTGGGGATTGTGTGTTTTTCCCAGCAGGACTTTCCACTATATCACCATACTAAGAGACCCGGTGTGGCGTTACCTCAGTGAATGGCGGCACGTGCAGCGCGGGGCCACGTGGAAGGCCTCGGTGCACTGGTGTGACGGCCGTGCCCCCACACTGGCTGAGCTCCCCAGCTGCTACAGCGGCGACGACTGGTCCGGCTGCTCACTGGAGGAGTTCATGGCGTGCCCGTACAACCTGGCCAACAACCGTCAGACACGCATGTTGGCTGACCTGAGCCTTGTGGGCTGTTACAACTTGACGGTCATGAGCGAGCAGGAACGTGGCGCCTTGCTACTGGAAAGCGCGAAGCGCAACCTGCGGCGCATGGCCTTTTTTGGCCTTACTGAGTACCAGCGCAAGACGCAGTACCTGTTCGAGCACACCTTTAGGCTGGCGTTCATCGCGCCCTTCACACAGCTGAATGGCACGCGCGCCGCCAGCGTGGAGGTGGACCCCGAGACACAGCGGCACATCCGGCAGCTAAACCAGTGGGACGTGGAACTCTACGAGTACGCCCGCGACCTCTTTCTCCAGCGCTTCCAGTTCGCACGGCAACAGGAACGCCGGCAGGCCCGCGAACGCAGGCAGCAAGCACGTCGACGCCTGCGGACAAAAGGCCTCCCGTGGCTGGGGACAGGGTCAGTGGGGGCATCAAAGCCTACTGAGAGCCCTCGGACACTGGAGAACCTGCTGCAACAGCAGCAGCAGCCCAAGCTTGAGGGGGCGCCCAACCCCATCCAAACTCAAGCGCCCTTTGAGTGGAAGCCGCAGGACCAAAACACTGGGTCATGGGAGGAGGATGAGGCCCAGTCAGAGGAGTCCTGGTGGGATTTGGAAGAGGAGAATGACTCCATTGAGGACTACATGGAAAATGTGGAGCAGTGGTAAACATGGCATACACACAGTAGAGTGATAAAGCAATGGACAGCCAGCTCCGTCCATCTGCTTTCTCTGATCACAGGGAACTCAATCAAAGCCACATATACCAACTACTATTGTAGCCTTCTTTTATGTGAAATATCTTGTTCTGCCACAGTTTGCACACACTACGTTCTCATATTGGTCTTTGGTATCTATGTCACAGTCCAAAAAAAAAATGTGTAAAATGTACACACTACAATGTAATGTATAATGTAACTAAAAACCTTTTAAGCTTTTTCTCCTCAATCTATGTGTACCACAATCACCCCGTTCCCCGACAGAATGTTGCTGTTGTGTTCCAGGACTGTACTACACATGTGGAACTAATAAGCTTTCTTTTTTATACTGAATCAAAATGCCTTTTGTCAATTGTTGGAATGTTTTTTTATATGCTATGTCTAATGTCATGATTTTGATTTGTTTTGTTCTACTGAGTTATGCTGAACTACGCATTTCCACTTTGGCCATTTGCAATTTCACTGTATAGTTGCTTCTGAAAAAAACAAGGAATGTGATAAAAAGAAATACTGTTTGTTTCCCACAAATAAATTTTGTAATAATCTTGTACTCCTGAATTACTCAGTTTATGGTTTGTACATCTTAAAGATTGGTGCCTTGGAGCATAATCTGTTTAGCATCTGTGATAGCATTTACCTTTAGACCGGTATCATATTAAGCCAAACTTGCACTATTTCTCTTGATTATCTGAAAATAGTTACCATATTAGGGTGAACCATACAACCACAAGATCGAATTGCTTCAATTATTCTCACTTCAACTACACTAGATGGCGCCAAAGTCTCATTCTAGATGTTCTCGACTTTACTGAGCTGTTAAACTTCATGATGCCGCATGGAATTGCATGTAGATAGATCAGTAGATCCGTGAAGAGGAAGGTGAACATTTCTACATTGTCAAAAAGTGTTAAACCTAAACATTTTACGTATACACTTGTAACCACAACAATATATGTTCTGCCATGAGGTTGTTCTAATCGAAACGAAAATGAATAACTGTGGTGTGTATTTAATCTGACACATGTAATAACTGACCTATACTAAACACATTGTTCAGAAGGAATGCACTGTTTGAAATTCGCGCTTTCGTATTGAAATCCAAAATGAACTCCACCCTCTTTTCGACTGGGTTCAGAAAATGTGTATGGATGGGTTCAGAGTGTGGTGTGTATGGATAAATTCAATGTTTTGCAGTGATTTTCCCACCCCACGCCAGTAATACAGTCCACTGAAACGGGATTCCCCCAAAATGGAGGCAATGCGTAATACTGGTCAGGAGACGCACGCACACATTTCCCTCTCAACCCTCCCTCATTTTCAATTCGCCTCGTCTGAGCAAGCAAGTTAACGATAGCCCGCTTCACGCTTCCCATCGCTTGCTTTTTAATCGCTAATGTAGCATTTCATGCATTGCATTCAGAGCTTGTATGCATAACCAATCCTGTTAAAGATATATTATGAAAAGTTTTCTTTGTATTTTCAGTCGCCGGTGTGCATTCATCCACTTTCGCGACGTGTCGAAAATGGATAAATGATTTTTGGTGCTTTTAGGAGAGAATGTCTTAAGAATACGTCCGGGAGTCCGAGTATTTATCAGAAAGTCTGGTGAAACAGCTGTTTGTTCAGGTAAGACACGTTCCAGTTGCAGTTAGTAGGCTACTTTTACCACAAAACTACACATGTGCGCGATCTATGTTATGATAACCCGATAAGTCGATTTACCAGCATAATATATTGTGTTTGAAAGACTGACATTTGGACGAATGTCGTGGCCAGGTGACAATTTGTCTACCACTCCTACAATAGGCTAAGCTGTTGCATCCATTATTACATATTTGGGAGGTTCGTGTAACTGTCGTTTTCTGTCGTGAGGGGTTGATACGTTTTAATATAAGCAACTATGCAGTCTTTTTTATGTCTGTAGTAGACTTTTTTTCGGTCTGGCTGGCTGTCAAATATTTCAACCATTTTCAATTGCGTAGTAGCTTACGGTTCATAGCCCAGGTTTGATATCCGGAGTTGCGAAATGTCGCTTGTTTATCACGAACTATTCGTGGAAGGGTAAGTAAGAATTATGTTATGCATAATCTAGCAGATCTGGAGAAGAGCGCATTTTAACCAGGGCTGTTGCGCATTTGACAGACTGTGTAGCCTGTTCCCTGTGTTGGTGTAACAGGTAGCCGTATGTCAGTTTATAAACTCGTCACAAAACCTAGCGTAGCCTAACTTAAGGCCTATTTGACAGGATCAAGAATACAGACCCATTTTAGGAACTGAGCATAATAACATTGCACTGAGGTGAAAGGTTGCTTATGTAACTGAGTGCAAAGTGGCAATACTCTATCTTTACTAGACTGACAGACAGGGCTATTAAATCTAAGTCATGATGACATTTTCATGGCCGGACCCATGAGCGCTTTCCCAACCATAACGTGTTTACCTACAATAGAAACAGAATTTGTCCTTGGTTTCTTAAAACCGCCTCGAGACTCGAGGTGTGTTGGTTGTGAGAGAGAAAGAGAGAAAGCTGCTTTTCAAACCTCAGAAAACCTCGTTGGCCATGCATTGCTCAGATAGCGCTAATGTTACTTTATGTCAGATAAAAGCCACTGTTACTCCAAGCATATGAGCTTTAGAGCTTTAGTAACAACATTGAGACTACATTGTGAATAGAGTATAGAGAAGTCATAGATAATCTGTCATTAGTCATCTGTCATGAAATATGTCATCCTTCATGTGTCTGACCTGAAAAATTCTACAGCTAAAACGTCTAAGCTCTTATCTATGTATTTTTAAAACAAAGCCTAACTGTTTTACCATCTCACTATCTTTGTATGGTTGAGTCTAGTGGGACCTCAAAAGATCACGCTTTTTTTTTTGCATAGTTGTCATTTCCTCATTTGTGTGCCGTTAGGTTATGACTTGCTCAATCATATACCTTGTAACCGTATAGACTATGTACATTTGCTGAAACAAATTCTGAAACAGGCCTTCAAATAAACATTGTCTTGATTGATTTTAATGAAACATTTACAAAGGGAGCATGATTTTGGGATTTTTCCTTTGTTTTGAAGTGCAGTTGTATCATACGGAAGAATGCACCCACTCAAACTGTGCACAATTACAGTAGTGCTAGAGAAGTAGGCATGAGTGTGTGTGTGTGTGTGTGTGTGTGTGTGTGTATGTGTGTTTGTGCAAGTGCATTTGTATGTGTGTGAATTTGAATGTATGTTGTATGCTGTCCCTTGGTTAAATATTTAGTTTAATTACACTGTTGTCTACCCAGTATTGAGTGTGAAGGCTAGTTTAGTGTGTAAGAAGAGAAACAGAGTTTTCTCATTCTGCATATCACCATGGCTACTCTTCAAGTTCTGCAGTGAATTGTAGACCTGGCTCCTAGCTCCTGGTTTGCCAGAGGAAGTAGACAAAGGCAGTGGTTCCCTTGTCATTTTTTACATTGTAATAAGCCATGCTTATGTTCCTGCAGATCAAAAATGTGAATTTGGAACAATTCTGATTCTTATTTAGCACAGAAAAAGTTTACTGTCCTTCAACAGGTCAGATGTTTCCCAGAATCATATTTATTTTGTAAGGATTATTTGGTCAGGTGTGAAAGTGCATGAGACCGTGGCACTGTGAGGTTAAACCAGGATATGGTCATATTCCCATTAGCCTTTATGATGTTCAGTGTTTCCCTCACACTGAAGTGAAGCTCCCTGAGTTTGGTGGGGGAAGGAGATAAATGAATAGACACATGGGGAAACGGCGTCTTTATCCAGTCATACAGCCCAAGGGTCCAGGGCTTTGTACCAACACACACACCACCAGTTTGACCAACTTCTTCTCAGCACAACTCCCCATCGCCGTTTGCCGAGCCTCATTTAACAGCTTTAGCGAGTTCAAACTCGCCCTCCCTTTCTCTCTCACTCGCTCACTCACTCACTCTCACTTTCATTCACTCACCCAGTGTCACTCGGCCTGTTGTGGACTTTGCACTTGTCTAGAATATTTTCCTGCGCTCCATAAAAGCAACGATAACCGCCCGCAGAGAGGTTACTGTACACACCAAACATGTCCTTATTTGCCCTCTGTCACTCAGTCTTACCTCTCGCACCCGCTCAGCCTCTTTCTCGAATGCCATGAATCTTCAGATGCCAATAGAACATGATACTATACTGATAAAGAAACTGCATGAACAAATCATCGAACGCAAGGCTGAATATGTGCTATTGATTTAACCATAACACCCTCCACCCTATCCTCAGAAGCACAGGCTTTAAATATCTTTGTTCTGCCCACTGGCAAGAGCAGTCAGCAAATCATCAATAGGTCATCAGTGTGCGAATGCTTAAATATCTAAATGACATTGGATATCACTAATAATTATGGAGTCACATGCACTGTGGATCAGGTAGTGGTCGTGAAGCAGGGTGTTCTTTTAGATTTCCAATGGAAATTCATGCATATTCATTGGCTTTGTTTTGATCCATTCTCAAAGGCTTTGTCTGCAAAGTTGTGTGTGTTTGTGCGTCGGTGTGTGTGTGCGGTTGGGGGCTTGCGTGTGTGGTGCACGCTTGTGTTTGTGTGGGTGTGGGTGCATGTGTGTGTGCTTGTGTGTGTCTGTGCATGTGTGTATGAGCGTGTGTGTAAGAAAGCAAGACAGACAGACAGGTCAGAAAGAGGGGGAAGGGAGTGGGAGTGAATATGGGTTGGATGTTTCTGCAAGTGAAGGCCAGAGCAGTAATAGGTTGACTGGATTATGGATACTTAACCTAATTATTTTTCTTTCTGCCTGTGGGTGCGCACTTCTTTCCCTCCCACCCACCACCACATCTCTCCGGTCTTCCCACTGTCTCATCTCATTTAACCTTACCTGAATCACCTTAAACTCTGCCACCCCTCCATTTCAGCTGGACTCTGGCTCTCTGCAGCTCTGGGTTTGGAGGTGAAGACCAACATACTGTTTTTGAGCAGCCATCCATTAGTGGACTGGCAAGGCCATTTATCATTCGGTAAATATATGGAGGAAGGCTGTTATATATGCAAACCTTATTTTAAGAAAGGGGAGATCACTGTTGAGACAGAAAGAACAGATCACACAATAACAGTTTTTGTCTGTTAGCATAAAAAGCAGAGGTGGACGAAGGTCGTTTACATTATGATCCCACTTCATAACCGATTTAGTTGCATTTGTGCAAATGTTTGGGTGTGCATTGTTCTTAACTAGAATGGATAAAAGTGTTAATCAAAAGCACATTGTGGGAGTTTCGCTGTAATGTAATGATTATACTGAAGCATTTGTGTGGAGCCTTGCTGAGCTTGTTTGCCCATGTAAGCTCTGTGGAATAAAGGTTATGTTGTGGTTGTGTTGCTGGTGAGGGGTGCAGCATGCTGCAGTCAACAGTAGCCTAGCCTCCTCCTCCTCCTCCTCCCCCTCCTCCCCTTGTTTCCTCTGCTAGCACCTGACCTGTACCTGCTGACTGGTGGAGTTTTCCCCTTGACCACTGCAGGGAATCCTAGCAAGTTCAGCAGCAGGCTGTTCATCAACTCCTGTGCTCTGCTTTCATACGTACTTACTGGCTTTGGTTGGACACCACAGTTGTGTCAATCTTGCTGTCTGTCATGTAGGCTTTTTCCATTGTTCATTGCATTGTATGTAATCCTCCCTCACAAACCTCACTCTAAATTCCGTTGTGAATTCTTGTGAAAGTTGCTACTATTGTGTTTCCTCCTGTGTTTCTGTACCTTGTAGCAGCCGTGCTTTGCTCAGTTAGGACTCCCAAGATATTTGAATATTTAGGTCCGCACTGCTGTTTATGTTCCCAGCCAGACCGCTATGCAATTAACACACCAGGTGAAGAATCATTTACATTAAGCAACCCTCTTTTACGTGCCTTTTTTAAGATCTAACTCTCCCTTTGCTCTGCCAAATTGACCACTTTATATTAGAGATACCAGAGGCCTACTTAAAGTTAAACATTTACCTCACCTACTCTAATTTAGCATCATGCCTATTTTAGCGTTTTCTTACCAATGTTAGATATTACTATAATTACCTGATTATTAACCAAGGTTAATATATTGATTTTGCCAAGTTTCTTAATTTATGAGGGTAATACATGAGAGAGGGCTATATACAGGTTTGCATTTCTTTTCATCATTCTACTTGATCTGATTGTGATTCAATAGGTAATGTTTAGTAAACTGAGGTTAATACACGGGTGAGATTAATACAAGGGTGAGGTCAATACAAGGTTTTTTTTTTAGTTTGCATAAAACTAAAAAAAAAATTAGCTATATAACATGATTTAAAAACACTCACAATGTTTTCTTATTTATTGAAACTTTTAGAAAATCCATTCATTTGCAGATCTTGTAAGCTGACATTGTGTTTATGTCTCAATGCTTTCTGGGTAAAAATGACATCACCTGGTTGATATTGATGGCTTGATTGCTGCACCTTGATTGGACCTTCAATAGATTAATTAAGCTGTGTTAAGGTGTGTAGTTTACAACAATTATGCAATTTAGTCCCTAAATCTTCTGCCCTGGTATAGCTTTAGATGATTGTGTTCCATGAGGCCAAAGGATGGCCAGTTTTGGGCATTGAGAAAGTGAACTGCTCTCTGCTAATATAAATGTTTTTCAGTACATTGTTTGAATGTCCCCACACCCAGAATTCTATTATAACAAAGTTGCAATTTAAGGTTCATGCAAAAAAAAAAAAAAATCAGAAGATTGGAAATTCTTTTGAAACATTGAAGTTGAACATTGTATTCTCTGATGTGTGTAATGCAGGTCTGCTTCAGGAAAAGAAAGAGCAGAGAATAACTGGGCAAGCATGCTTATGTGATTTGTGGTATTTTGTTGTAGTTCAGTTAAACTTGTCCAGTGCAGGTCTGCATTGAGTCCAGCCAAGGGGCTGAAACAGAGTGATGACTTAGTTAATAATAAATCAACTGTGTCTGTAGATGCGTATCTATGCTTCTGTTGGTTGAATAGGGAACAATATTCTTCCGTATGTTCAGGGAGGAGCACAGAGGTTATCTACTCCTGAGTTACTATGTGTGTATTACACAGTTATTATTCTTAGCTATAAAAGGTGGTCATTCACAATGTTAGTGCTACCAACAACAACACTCCCACGTCACACTCATACTATTAGCCTAGTTTTTTTACCATCTCATGCTTAACGGCGGACAGCATTAGGCGGCTTTGTAGCAGTGTTGGTGTGTGTGTGACTTGGTGCGTATGTGCACGTGCAGACATGTATGTGTGTGTGTGTGTGCATGTTTGGGTGACCTTGTAGAGTCAGTTCTCCACGTCCTTTTCTCCCCGTCAGGGTTGTTGCCAGTGTTATGCAGACCCTGAAGCAGCTTGGTGCTGTTGGGCCGGAGACAGGCCTCGTCTGCACCTTGGTTCTAATCCCTTCCCATTATACTGCAAGCCCAACATTTCTGCTCAGCTCAGCCCCTTCTTTTGGCTTCTCAGTAGACCCTCTATTTGAACTTTAAAGTAGACACTGTTTTTAATCCTTTGTCATTCATATCAGATTGTTGTGACAGTTGTGTATATGCTGAACACCTGGCTGTGGTCATATTTAGCCCCCAGAGAAGGGGAGGTGATTTGCCTCAATGCAAACACTATGCCACTGTTTGCTGTGGCGGTGTGAAGGCGTCTGCATCTGACCCATTACACTGGCGGGGTGTTGATGAAGTGTGTCTGACAGACATCTTACTCAACGTCCCACCCATGTTTAGAATGCAGCTCAAGCTTTCGAAAGGCACCACAGACACATAGAATGTTGATGCCTGTTTGTTTTTTTTTTCGCTCCTCATTAAGTCATACGACACCTGTTATTGTTATGACGCTATTTATGACGCTGAAAAACATGACTGCTGCTTTGCGGTCACGTTGCTCTACTCTGGTGATGGGAAGGACGACCTGAGGTTTGTTTGAGTGCCTGCCAGTGTGTGTATGCCTGTGTCTGTTTCATGCTGTGTGTATGTACACGCGTGTGTGTGTGTGTGTGTGTATATGTTTGTGTGTGTCTGTCTGTTTCTTGCTGTGTGCATGTGTATATGCGTGTGTGTGTGTGTGCGTATTTCCATGTTGGGAGTGTCAGCAACATGACAGACAGCAACGTGAGCTCACCGCAACCTGGCTCGCCCCAGGCCCCCATGCAACTGCAGTGCAGAGATGATTGGCCTTTTGAAACTGGTGACACAGATCTGCGGGAGCCTAAAAGTACACATGTGGCAGGGGGTGGTGGCTGCACTTCTGCTCTTGAGGTCTATATGTGTGTGTGTGTTCTTTAGATATGTAGGTGCTTGTGGTTATGGATGTTTGGGGAGCTGGCTGTCAGAAGTGCCTGTGTGGTTCAGCGCAGAGCCTTGCTGAGTCCTTGGATGTGTTTCCAGTATTCTGACTAGCAAACCTTGGGCAGGACGAGTGGGTTCCCTTGAGGAAACTCGCTATCGATCCCTGGGTAGATGGAGGTGTGTGGGCGTGGGGTAGGGAGCGAAGGTGGGGCCAAAGGGTGGTGCTATGACATATGCAAGTGTGTAGAGCCCACTTTGCTCTCTCTAGTCCGTCTTCTTCTTCTTTCTTTCCTCTCTTGTGTCCCTCTTTTTTCTTTCTTTCTTTCCTCATAGTGTGTCCCTTTGTTCTCTCATCTGAAGGTGGGTGTATTAATTCGCTTTCCATTCCTCCCCCCCCACCTCTCTCTCTCCTTCCTCACTGCAGTGCACTCCTCCTAGAGTGCTGTCTGCACTCACACTCACACAAGCACACACACACGGACGCGCGCACACACACACACATGCACACGCGTACGCACGCACACACACACGCACACACATACACACACACGCACACACATACACACACACACATGCACACACGTACGCACACACACACACCACCACCACCACTCCCTCTGTCTGTCTGTCGCTATGAGACACAGATACTGATCATATCTGCCCCACCACACACACTCTCCCTGTCTCCGTCTGCATCTCTCTTTCTCTCTCTCGCTTCTCTCTCCACCTGCTCTCTTTACTTTGTTCCATTTATTGATAGATGGCTAAGTGCTATTTGACCTCCCAGTTTTCTTTTCTGGCAGTGCATGCACATCCACGTTTAGCCGTAGCATTTAGCGGCTAGCGGCTAGACATTTTGATGGGTCATTGTGTTGTCTCAGTGTAATTTGGGCTTTGTATTGAGGCACGCTGCACTACTGTTGTGTTCAGTTGTTGTTGCACTACTCTGCATGTCTGATGCTAGTCTCATGACATACATATTTACAAAGGCACACATAGGCACACACACACACAGAGTCCCTCCTGAGCAAATCTCCTGCTGCTCTGCCTCATATTCTCTTCCCAGCAACACCCCCGTTGTCATTCAGAGCCACACACACACACACATACACACACACACAGCAAAACCTGCTACAAGTCACCATGGAAATCAGTACTAGCACACACACACACACAGACACACTGTATGTAATGTGTCTAGTAATTTAGCGTCTAATCCTAAATATTAACCATAAAATCAGCTCGAAATAGAAACATGACTATTAATGAGAATGCTCCTCTCTGCAGTTTGACCCTTTTCTCTGTGTGCCATCCATTCTGTCGCTCTTCTCTTCTCTTCTCTCCCTCTCTCTCTCTCTCTCTCTCCATCCATCCATCACCCTTTGCAACACAGCCTGCTTCAGCAGGCATTTCTGCTGAATGTCACTGCCTTTGAAATCTGCCCAGAGAGCAGAGCAATGACAGACTCACATCCTGACAAGGTGGTGGTGGTGGTGTGTGTGTGTGTGTGGGGAGGGGGGGGGGTGTTAGGCAGTGCCGAAGGAGATATAGAGAAAGGCTAAGGAGAGAGAGAAAGAGGGAGAGAATAAAAAAAGAAAAACACCTCAGTGCGTCACTCGGTACCTTATTGGCCAATAAGCCCTTCTGTCATCTTACAAGGCTCACTCTGATTGGCTGTGGCTCCTGTGCTCAGTGCTCAGCAGCTGCCGTGGTGAAAAAAAAAAGAAGAGAAAAGAAATGCTCCCTTTCTCTTCCCGGGTGATTTTCCACCCCTCTTCTTCACATTTCGTAGTTGTGTACAAAAGGCTGCAGTGACGTCAAAGTTGTAGGCTGACCTTGCCGTACACATAACTCATGAGCATGTGCACGTTCAGACATGCTGTCACTTTATGCTCAGCAGAGCACATGGGAGTCGCTGAAGTGACGTATCATCCCCCTCCTCTCTCTCTCTCTCTCTTTCTCTTTCTCTCTCTCTCTCACCCTCCCGCTTTATCTCTTAATCAAGACGTAGCCTGGCCTTTTTCCTGAGCACTGCTGTCTGCCTCTCTCCAGCCTGTACCGCCCCTCTCTCTCTCTCTCTCTCTCTCTCTCTCTCCCACCCTCCCTCTTCTATCCGTCCCTCCGCGCAGCTCCTTCCTCAACTCTCTCTCTCTCTCCCTCCTCCGCTCTCCTCTCCATGTGCTCTCGCTCGCTGCCGCCCGTCTCGCTCCGTTTTCTCCTCGGCCCGTCTCTCACTGTCGTCAACGCCGCGCGTCCTTCTCAGGATTGCAGTGCCAATAGTGTGCCGCGGGGCCGCTGCGGAGTCCTCGCTCGTGCGTCTCCTCCTCCTCCTCTTCCTGCTCCTCCTGCTCGTCGCCTTTGTTTGTTTTCAAACTGCCACCTGTATTCCCCGCGTCCTCACAGATGAGTGGCACTCCTCTGCAGTGCCTGTCTACTTTAACCTGACCAACCACCAGCTGTTCTCCCCTCTACTCATCGCCGACTCCTGACACACTTTCTAATCGTTTGTTTTTTTTGTTCATTTTATTTTTTTGTTTTTTTTTCTTCCTATCTCCCCCCCCCCCCTACTTTAAAAGGCTGTGTTTTGTTGGACGGGAGCCACATACTTGAAGAAGTGAGGGATGAAGAAGATGCGTAAGGACTGAAAGTGGCAAAGAAAAGACTTGTGGGGTGCAGGAGGGATGCCAAGAAGACGGAGACAAGAGGACAAACTTCAGCAGCCCCACTAAAGTGCCTACACTGAGACTAGAAGCAACAGCAGCGGCAGCAGCTTACCTGGTTCCTGGCTTCCATGTGGGTCTACCTGCCTGGATAAACCGTCCCCTCTGCTGGTTTGTGTGAGTCTATTTGTGTGGGTTTGTGTGCGTGTGTGTGTGTGTGTCGTGCGTGCCAGTGTGTGTCTATGTGTATGTTTGTCGAGGGCTTTGGCCTTGACTGGGATTATATTTCATCCTGACAGGCAGACTGCTTCTCCATCCCTGCCTCCCCACCACAGCTCTCATCCAGTCGCCATTCCTCCTCATTAGAGCAAGGACACAGGTCCATTAGTTCTCCGTTTAAGGACCTCGCCTGATCCTGCTCCTGCTCCTGACGTCCAGTCACACTACCCCCCAGTCCCACCCCACCGCACCCCGTTCTCCTCTACTCACTCAGACATGTTAGCATCAGTGGCTAGCAGCTCTTGTACTTGCTTTAGCTTGGCAATGGGTCATTAGAGTGTCTGAGGGGGAGAGGACCTGCTGAAGGACAGAGGTGAGAGAGTTTTATTGGGGGAGCGCGGACGACGTGAACGAGGCCAGAAGGTGACCCAGAGAGAGTGAGGACGCCCCCCTTTGGAGCCCTGTGAATAAAAAATCAGTTTAAAAGCCCTGTCCTGCAGAGAGGGTGCGCGGCCAGACACGCCCCAGCATGCCACGCTGTCCTGCCTGACCTTGGTCACCTGACTCCTGAGACAGAGCTGGACTCTGCAGCCCCCCCCATTCCCTACACACCCCTTTCCCTTGAACCAGGGCACCTGCAAGGACATCCATACTGTAAGGCATCTCAGCCAAAAAGCCCCTTCTTTTTTCACCACTGATAAAATCCTGCTGGACTACAATAGACTCCTTCAGCTTTAGTTACGGAGCAAATCAGTATTGCACTAGTCAGTATTGTTTCTGTTTTTGTTTGCTTGGTTTGTTCCCTCAAAAAACAGGGACTCTGGGAATTGTAGTTCCCAATCCAGTGGATATTCGCTAGCTTAGTTAGCTTTCTGTCCAGCGCTGTTTGTAGGGTGTTTCCCTCTCCATTGTCGCTTTGTCACCGTGTGCCCTCCATTGCCATCGGACGCCCCGCTGCTGCCGCCTGCCCGCCCACCCCTCCTGCCTCGTGCCACTCCGAGCGCCCCCACCCCTGCTGGCATCTGTCACCTTCGCCCCCCTCATCATGGCCGTTAACGTGGCGGTGGGCCGCGACGCCAAGTGGCTGACCCTGGAGGTGTGCCGCGAGTACCAGAGAGGCACCTGCTCTCGCTCTGACGCCGAGTGCAAGTTTGCCCATCCTCCACGCAGCTGCCACGTGGAGAACGGCCGCGTCATCGCTTGCTTCGACTCGCTCAAGGTAATACACTCCACTACACACACACACACACGGTGGTTTTGCATTCCATTCATGTGTTGTTGGGTTGGAGTTGCACTTGTGAAGAGGTGTGTGTGTGTGTGTACACGCAGTTCCAAGGCTGTCGTTTGGCTCATCACCAGTCCCTGCAGAAAGACGAGACAAGAGAGGCTGCCAGGTAGCCAACTCATCAGATGTATGAGATCCATAGCTCAGAGAGTTTTAGAGGACAGAACACACTCAAAGCAGTTTCACTTACTGCTTCACTCTTCTACTATGTCTCATAAAGAAATTCTTTTGGAATTGGAATTCCAAGAATATTCCTTCTGATAGAATCAAAGGTGTGGTGCATTGTGGTTGCAGCGTGTCAGTACTTTGACTGGTTTACTTCACACAGAACATATATTATGTAACATATAATTATGTTACCATATATCAGTTCTATATGAAGAATTATGGCTGATATTCATACATTAATATTCCCTTGAAGTTCTGTAGGTGTCCTCTGTATCTTTGTCTATTTATTCAGGTAATTCGAGCTGTTCTCTGTTTGCCTGTGGAGGTCAAAGATATCACAATCATACATGAGACATTTATTATTATTGTTATTATTATTATTATTCAGAACTGTATTTGGGTATTGTCAAATATCAGTATTAAAATGATGCTGAATAGCTGAATATAAAGCCTGGAATTGGTGTTTTAGATGCAATATCCTCTTCCAGATCAACACTGTCATGGTTTTGTGTTAGTTAGTTCTCATCAGACCCAGTAGGCCACAGATCCAAGATCCAGTGTTTGTCTCATAATGGTATAGCACTCAATCAGTGACCATGAATGGGAAATAAGCAGGAGGATGAGGTGAGGCACCCTAACAATAACACTCGAAGCAATCAGCTTTGAGAGAAAGAGTATGTGTGGGTGTGGGTGTGTGCGTGCGTGTGCGTGTGTGTGTGTGTGTGTGTGTGTGCACTTGTGCCTCTTCTCTCTGCAGCAGGAGACACAGACAAGGGAGACTCTGTCTGAGTGCAGCAGCTGTCTACTCTTTTTATTGAGTTAGAATTTATTATTCGGCCATTTTTCTGCTTTATGCTTCATCCTGCAGCACAGGAGAGAGAGAGAAACTGAGAGGCCTAGCAACAGTACTAGCCAGCCTATTGGGTACTGTAATCCCTGTGAAAAGCACTGGTGTGCTGATAGCGTGGGGTGAAGCCGTGCACCCTGCGTGTCGAGCATTCAGACTGATGTGATTGATGTTTTTTTTTCCCTTGAATGGGAGCAATGGCGGTTTCTCGTGCTGCTATCTTTTGTACACTGAGAAGCTCAAGGTTGAGCCCAAATGAGTGGGAGAGACGTGAAGGTCAGGGAGGGTCATGTGTTTGTCACAGACCTTGGTTTGAGTAGGCAGATAAAAACACACACACAAATACATACACAGACTACTCTAGACAGACTAAACTGTTATATCTTTAGTCTTGTGAGCTTCCTTAATGCACTAACCAGTTAATGTGTGTGAACTGTGATCATGCAGGCAGTACAGTTTCACTTCCTGGTGTCTTGATTTAGGTTCTTGATTTAAGTAGGGCTTGTTCTCATCTCTGTGTTGAGTTGATTTATTTCCTGCTTGTGGCATGTGCCGTGACACAAGTACTTAATTATTCCTCCCGAGGCTCAGCCCCTATAACCCCCCCCCCGACACACACACGCCTCCCTCCTCTCTCTTCTTTTTTGCTAATTTATCAACTTCCCTTAATGGCTGCCACCATGTGCCTTCACCCAAGCTGGCGACCTAAGCATGAGGCTGTTCCCTCCTCTTCCCCTGCCTGCCTCCCTGTGTCAGCCAGCTCAGCCTGGACAACATGTTAACCTGTTGGCAGAGGGGGCATGAGGAGAGCATTTGAAATGTGGCCGCTGTCACTTGAATGATGGCAGTGGCAGTCACACGGCGGTTGTCACGCCTCAAACCCACACCGGGTCCTTTGTGTTGGACGGTGACCTAGCACATCGGACCTCTCTCATCCTCTGTCAAGGACACAGGTTTCAAACACGGTTGGCTGAGCAGAATGTGACTTAGAGTATTAGCAATCACTTGTGTGATTTTAGAAAACTGATACAGATTGAAAGAACGGTTTAAGAACACCAAATGAACAGTGGTGCGTTTTAAGGACTGGTTTTTGGACTGTAGGTCCTTGTGATGAATGTTGCTTTGCCCCCCCCCCCCCCCTTTTGGTTCAGTTTTTGAGTTGCTGTGGCCTGTCAGCAGACAGGGAGACAGCGTGGGGGGGAACTTCCTCCCTGTTGCCGGGTGCGTTTCCATGGCGACGTCGAGGAGATCCCTGACCCAGTGCGTCCTACTTGCTATGACTTACAGCTTTTCATTTCTCCCTCCCCCTTTCTCTCCCTCTCTCTCCTTCTCTCTCCCTTTTTCCCTCTCTCTCTCTCTCTCTCTCTCTGTCCTCCATGAAGTAGGAGAACTGTGTGAGCGTTGGAAGTGAAGTGCTATAGACTGTGTGTATGTGCATGTATGTGTGTGTGTGTGTGTCAGATCTCTTTCCAGTATTGGTTCCAGTCAGCCAGCCGGTAATATCATAGCTGCCCGAGTCCTTCATTAATAATGCAGCCCAGGCTGTGCTCTGCAGGGATTGGCTACTTGCTGATGCTACTCCTCGGTGAGCCGCTGAGCCCGAGTGGGCACCACAGAGATTGGTGCTCATTACTCAAGGCTCTTTACTCATTACTCCCAGCCTCTTTATGTGTATTGTGTGTGTGTGTTTGTGTGTATGATTGTGTGTGGAAGTGTATGTGTGTGGGTGTGTGTGTGTGTGTGTGTGTGTGTGTGTGTGTGTGGGTATGAGTGTGTGTGTGGGGGGGTATGAGTGTGTATGTGTGTGGAAGTGTATGTGAATGAGTGTGTGTGAGAGTGTGTGTGTCTGTGTGATGGTGATTTTAAGCTGACTCACACACAGTGTACTTGGTAACAATCATTTTGTAGGTTTTTGCCCGTCTGCCACGCAGCAGGTTGTCTGTGAGTCTTTACATCAGGCTGTTGTTTAGTGTTGAATTTGTGAGGCGTCTGTGAGGGAAGGATTTGTCCTAATGTTTAGCACTCGTCCCCCCCAACACACACACACACACACACACACACACACACACACACACTTCTGTCCCCCTCTGACGACGCCTCAGCTATCCATCACCCTGTCGCCGACGCTGTGACACTTCCACCACCCAGCTCCATCTTCATTAGCCTGGCCTCATCCTCGGCCGGGAGAGACTCCAGCCCAGAGCGTCGCGCTTCACTTCCAATCGCAGCACGCTTGTATCACCGTTAGCACCTGGCCACTGCAGCTCCTAAGCACAGCAACAGCAAGACCTTTTCAAAGGCCGTGCTCAAGCTTAAACATCTCGTTCCGCATTGACTGATAGCCGACCAGTCTGCTCTTGTCGGAGCGACCGGAGTGGGAAGAGAGCCATAACGCTGCCGCGATTTGATCAGATTGAAATGTGGAAATGAAGCCGAAGGCACGAGGTCTCTGCCGGAGAGCAGACTCTAAACGCTGTGAGGAGAGAAAGGCCAGAGGAATTAACATGGCCGACTGTCTCCAGGAGTGCTGCATTATCATGAACGGGGTCAGTTTCATTTTTCTGTGCCCCACCTAGTTAACGTTGTTAACGCAGATTTTCTAGTTCTTTTTTCTGTCAACAGCACTCGGCAGCCTTAAACAGCAGGGCTATGGATTGATTCACACACTTACCACTCCTTCCTCAGTCCATTTGCCCCTGGCATGCATGTTTCAAAGGCTGATGGAATTTGACATCCTTATCAGCTTTTCCCTGTTGTCAGGTAGCGGCCATTATACTGGAGTAAGTGCAAGTCTAGTGCAAGTTCAGATATACACATCTGAGTACATTGTTCTCAAGAGACTATATTTCAGGCTACTGGAAAAAAATTGTATACCTTTATATATTACAGATTCATATGTGCAGATACAGGGACATCGCTACTTTTGATGTGGTACAGGAAATGACTGTTGGATGCACTCTTGGATCCCTCAACAAAAAAATCTGAATAGTTGAAATAGTTTCCTTATTTGATTTTTCCCATTTCTTTTGGCTGTGTTCACTGAGGCGTAGTTTCAAAGGAAAATCTGTTATCAGCAAAACCACCAACACCTGCAGTCTCCTTCACAACCCTTGTCTTCCTCATTTGTGTGTGTGTGTGCGCGTGTGTGTGTGTGCATGCATATGAGTGTGTGTGCGCGTGCGTGTTTGATTGTGTGTGTGTGTGTCCATGTATGTGTGTGTCACTGTGTGTGTGTATATCTTCCAAGTCTCTCTGTTGCCTAATCTCACACCCCTGGGCTCTAGCACACATCAGCCCCATGCTGCTCCTCAGGTTGGCCGCTGCCTCCCAGCCGTCACGAGTTCCCAAACTGTTTGCTCTCCGCTCGGCGCTGAAAGCCGCCTGTCCAGAGAGCAGATAAGCTGTGCTGGCTGTGATACGGGGCCCGGCCTTCTGTGTGCAAGACTCTGAGATACTGACACGTGTTCCTTTGCTGTTTGTCTTATGATGTGAGCACAGATGCAAATGAATGCATGACTGAAGCCAAACACTAGCAAGAGATAGCCTGCTGCTGTTCTGCCCTTTCTGATGTTTTCAATATGACATGTGTGGGTCTCCATAGCTGAGACTTACTGAAGTGAAAAACACAACCATTTGCATTTGATCACTTCCTGTGTGAGGCTCAGCTGTCTTCCTTAGTCAGGAAATCTTACTCTAATTGATCTCTTCTATTAGAGTTGGGGAGTGGGGGGCTCTTATCTTTCCCGCAGTCCCTCCCTGAAATCTAATAACCGAGAGCCCATGAAATGTGTCACTTAGCTGTAACGTCCCTCCTCTTCCCTCCCCTCCCCTCCCCTCCCCTCTCCTCATTTCTTCCTCTCCCCCCTCCTCCTCCTCTTCCTCCTTATCCTCCTTGTCCCTGTCCCCAACCCCACCCCCTCCTCTTGCAGGGCCGCTGCACACGTGACAACTGCAAGTACCTGCACCCCCCGCCGCACCTGAAGACCCAGCTGGAGATTAACGGCAGGAACAATCTAATCCAGCAGAAGACAGCAGCCGCCATGTTGGCTCAGCAGATGCAGTTCATGCTACCGGGAGCCCAGCTGCAGCCCATAGTGAGCAGACCACAGTCTCCTCAAAGGACATCTACACATAGGCTAGACATACCTGAACTACAGTCAGCTACAGTAGATGAATTTATTCATACACTGCTAATGTTCTCTCTCTCTCTCTCTCTCTCTCTCTCTCTCTCTCTCTCTCTCCCCACCTCTCTCTCTCTTTCTCAATCTATCTGCTGTCTCTTTTCTGTGGTCTCTTGCTTTGTATCTCTCCCTCCTCTCTTTTTCTCTCTTCTCACCGTCTCTCTTTCTCTGTCCCTCCACCTTTCCTCTCCCCTCCCCCTCTTTCAATTTTTCTATTCTCTCTCTCTTTCCGTCCCTCTACTTTCCTCTCCCCTCCCCCTCTCCTCATGACAGACCTCGTTCCCAGTTTCCCCCTCACTGGCCAGCAGCCCCGGCATGGCGTTCGGCCCGTACCTGGGCCACATGAGCCCCAGCATGGGGCTGGTGCCCGAGCTGCTGCCCAGCGGCCCTATGCTGGTCCCGGGGAGCCCCACGGGAATCACCATGGGGAACGGAAACTCAGCGCAGAAGCCCGCGCGCACCGACAAGCTGGAGGTACTGCAGTGCAGCGGGCAGACGGGTGGCTGTGCGTGCAGGCAGGTGGCACCCACTGTGCCAGGGCCGCTCTCCCCTGCAGCCCTCCACTGCGCTCCTACAGATCGGGCACATATGTGCAAGAATGCATTTGGGGCAGCGCCACGGCTCAAGCCAAGCTAGCAGTCTGCAGTCAGCAGTTCTGCTCTCTGCAATAAACATAGCTGCATCTTTACTGGGCTTAGGACTATCGAAGTCGCTTAAAGTCAGTGTATACCACAGCGAGATCATCTTTACAAATGCACAGTGGTAGAAACTGTGTTTTGTTTTTATGGTGGAAAATGCTCACAGTACTGTATTTCTAAAGGTGCAGGAAAGTGTAAACAGCTAACTGTATTCTAACACAGGAATGTTCAAATGCCTCTAGATTGTGTCAGGAATCTTAAATATCTTTGCGTTTCTCAAACCCTCAGAATGTAAAATGACTTGTGTATAATATCTGAAAACTTTCAGTCATATATTTAGAAATATAACATGTTGTTCTATGAATAGATGAAACCAAAGGACGTGTATGTTACAACGCTGAAGCTGTTTCATAAACAAATGCGTGTGGATAGTTGTTCTAATGTCTCTGTTGCTGTTCTAAGGTATGCCGTGAGTTCCAGCGAGGCAACTGCACCCGGGGTGAGAACGACTGCCGCTACGCGCACCCCATGGAGGCCGCCATGGTAGACGGCAGTGAGAACTCGGTCATCGTGTGCATGGACTACATCAAGGGCCGCTGCACACGTGACAAGTGCAAGTACTTCCACCCGCCCGCCCACCTGCAAGCCAGGATCAAGGCCGCTCAGCACCAGGCCAGCCAGAGCGCGGCTGCCGCCGCAGCAGCCGCCATGGTGAGTCCGACCTGGGACACGCCCACACACTCCAGAGCCCAGGGTTTCTCCCACCATGGCTCATGTGAGCAGTGACGGATCAGTAATGGTGGCTAGCTATGGTTTCCCCAGTAAACATGGTCTTACAAAAAACGAAACCCTGATTAATGTCTACGGACTGTCAGAGGAGACCAGTTTTTTTTTTTTAAGATAAGATGCTTAGCAGCATCTCTTTTCTTCTCATTTTGTTAAGGATGGTGAACATTTGGCTCAGTTTATAATGGATTAATTGCAGTGTTGTATATGCACAATATTGCTGTAAATGAAGTCACTTTAGATGGTGGTCCTGATGTAGCTATTGATGGTATGTTCAATGCAGCTCCCCCGCATTGCTTCCCTATCTGAGTACACAGACTGGCATTGAAGTAGGATGTATGCAGTAGTACCCCTGCAGCAGTACAACTGGCCCACATAATGACCCACCTTCCCAAATAGCCGCAGCGACGCATAGCCATAAATATCCATACGTCAAGACTTCCACTGTCATTTTGAAAGTTGGTTGTTTAACATGCACTTCTGTGCGCTTCTCAGTTGGGAAATGAGTGGACCTCCCTGCCAAGCTTGTTTGGCTGTTTAACAAGGCAGCAGAGTCCTTGTCCTCGTCCTTGTCAAAAGTCAAATGGAATCTGAGGCTCTCCCTATTTAATCACTGTGACACTGTGATCAAAGTTAATTCAATAACAGCACTTCCTCATTATGCATCTTAGTGTCCAGGAGGCCCTTTTGTATTAAACGCAGCCTCTTGACATTTGAAGTTGTGGATCACAGAGAAGAGCCCAGCTCCCACCACCTGCCAGTTCATAGATTAACCATGTTGTGTTGGCATCATCAGCAGAGGGCCAATTCATACCCACTTAAACCCTGCAATTACGGAGCTGTGCAGTGTGTGTTTCAGATTTTTCACTAGTGTTAGTGTGTGTGTGTGTCTGTCTGTCTGTGCATGTGTGCGCATAACAAAGTACTGTATGTGTGCATGCATGTGTGTGTCAGTTAGTTTCTCTGTCATTGTATGTGCCTGTTCATGTGTGTGTATACATGTGTGTGTGTGCACATATGTGTTTGTGCCTGGCAGACTACGTGGTATCCATATGTGAGCACATGCCTTTGTGTGACTGTGTATTTGTGTATTTTAACCCTGTTTTAACACAACCTGGTATCTCTGCATGGGGCTGAGTGCTAAATTATTCAGCATCTCTGGCTGGAGGCAGCTGGGTGAGGCTAGTCCTTTGTCTCCCCCTGTGATGTATAGAGCCTCCTGCCACTGTGATCAACTGCAAACAAAGTCTGTCTGCAGTGCAGGTGCAGGAAAAACGAGAGAGTGAGAGAGAAAGAGTGAGAGAAAGAAAGAAAAAGAGACGAGAGAGTATTGTTAGTAGAGTATTGCTTTTTTTTGCTGCCTTTGCCCAAAGAATTTCAATGAGAAGTGAGCGTTAAAATCGTAGCATGGGCACATTTGAGTTGTCTGTGTAACCGTTTGACGTGCTACAGGGCTCTGCATTTTAGCTCTGCATTGATCAATCACCTTAAGTTCGTTTTAATGTCGACTAACAGGCTAGAGGGAGCTAATTAATCTAACTGAAAGATGTTAATGTTGCCTGTGTTAGCCCATAAAACTAGTCCTGCGCACCACTGATGCAGACTCCTCTCCCTCTGCAATGGCTCTCTCTGCAAGCGCTCTCTGCGGCGTCCTCGTGCTCATCCCCATCTCACCTTGTCTCTGCTCACTTTTTCCGCATCATCCGTCTGTTGTCGATGCCACTGCTACATGTCTGTGCTGGCAAAATGTCTTGCCTGCCTGTTGTGTTGTGTTGCGTTGCACTGTTATTGGTGAGCTGACGTCACATGCTCATGCAGCCTCTCATTGGTTAACAGAAGCACACACCCTGCAGGTCGGCCCCAGAAATTGTAGTTGGCTCCTTTGCCCTCATAAATCTGATGCCTGGTGTCATAGTCGTACTCAATGCTTGTGTACTTCTATAGCAAAGCTATTTGGTTTTAAACCCTCATCAGACCTATCTCTTAAGATGTCTGTTTTTATACATCTGGGTGGTCTTTGTTAGCCTGATGCTGGTTTGATGCTCATGATGATCGTTTCACTTTGTGCAAAGCATCTGAAACACATACGTTCGCTCCACAATGGGCACGGTGGGGTTTGGTTGTGATGTATGTTACACGCTGGAACGCACCATTTGAAGTCAACGTCATCGCTTTCAGCCCTCCCTCTGTTCGCTGATTGGCCCGCAAAGCTCAGAGACGTTGCGAAGCGACCAACGGGCAGATTCCAGACGCAGTGCTGGAGCTTAATGAGAAACTGCCGGTGCAAGCCTGGCTAGGACTCCATATATTGAGTCAGAAACTGTCAGTGAATAATTCATGTATTTCTGTGAATCTGCATTAGTCAGTGTGTTTGCACATTTTGAAATTCATGGCATTAAAGCATTTTCCCGAGAGCTTGTTGCATACATGTACTTGTAATCTAATGGTGGAAATAAATGATACAATTAGTTTGCCATCTGCACTTTTGCGTCCCGGTTGGTGTATCTTCAGTGCTTGTAAGAAACACTGACAGATTTGTAGGGAGACTGAGATTGCAGCACTGGATTGTGTGAAACTCACGACGCTGTTTATAAGGTGAGCTTTGATCTTCTCATCCAGTCCTGGAGCTCTCAAATCCCCATTTGACCCGTGTTTATCTCTCTCGCTTTCCCCTTTTTTGGTTGCTCAATCATCTATCCAATTCTCTCACAAATGTTCTTGTTTTCTGTCTTTCTCTCCTTGCCTGCTCTCATGTCTGTTCTTGTTTTTTTCCCCTCTCTCTCCCTCTCTCTCCCCCCCCCACTCTCTCTCTCTCTCTCCCTCTCTGTCTCCTCCAGGCCTTGCCTCCAGGTTCAGTGCAGTCCCTTCCAAAGAGGCCCACCTTGGAGAAGAGTAACGGAGCTACTGCAGCTGTCTTTAACCCTAGCATGTTCCATTACCAGCAAGCCCTGGCAAACATGCAGCTGCAGCAGCCTGCCTTCATCCCCACAGGTGAGCCCCGCTAGAGGGAAACAGGACTGGCGGGGGCCCAGCCCGTGTGCTGGGCTAAGCTAAGCTACGCTATGCTAAGCTAACCTATGCTAAGCTAGGCTAAGGTGTGTGTTGGGGCCTGTGGGAGCGTCGCTAGGCAGCAGCAGCAGCACATAACAATGCTCCGCATGCACCAGCGCTGTTACCTCTCTTGTGGACTGGGGTTGTCAGAGTGAACAGGCGCAGGCGCAGGTGCAGCCAGCAGCGCGGTCACATCAAAGCCACACCCAGCATGCATGAACACAGCCTGTGGGGCTTCCTGTGCGGGATACTTTTGATACTCCCCTGCTTCTTTGCTTTCTGTTTTCCTTTTCTCTCCCCTTCCCACTTTCTCTCTCTCATTCTTTCTCTCCCACATGCATCATCTGCTTTGCCTCCCATGTGTCTGTCTTTTCCTCCTCTCCATTTGTCTTTTTTTCCCTTCCTAATCGCTTTTCTCTCACTCAGTTTCTCTCTCTTTTTTCATCCCCCCATCGCTCTTCATGTAGCTCTGGTCGATGCATGCGTGCCTCACTAATTGGCCCCCTGCAACACTTTATCATCTCCCGTTGCCCCACTGCAAACACACGCTCACACATACAGACACACACACAGACACACAGTTCCACACTTTAGCACTGCTGTAGCAAGAAGATTAGCATGGTAAGCATGGTAGGCCAGAAGCCCTATTCCCCAGTGTCCTGTAGCAGTGATCTTCCTGGAAAACAATAACAAGACAACCAAGACAAACACAGCTAGCTTGAGACCACTGTAAACCACACTGCAGGGCAGTGGAACAGAAGCCTTTGTGATCAAGGGAGATGAGAATGCTTCATCTCCCCTACTTACTAGCTAATGCTGCTAGAGAACCTGCCAGCTGGGACATTCATCCATGTTAGCATTAGCATCATCCTCTTAGACAAGCTATAGAAACAGGCTAATGCGGACACCGCTAGGCTAGGGCTCATAGGTGAATGCATAGCTCCTGCTACATTGCTACCTGGCTGCTGTAGGTCCACCCACGTCAGCATCTGCGCTTTTGCATTTCTGCGACCCCATCCTGTCATCATCTGTGAAGATGTGTAGTGTACATGTATGTACTGTGTGGAGGTGTGTAGTGTACATGTATGGAGTGTGTCTTGTCCCATTAACCTGATGGATGTTAGTTACTCATGTTTGTCCTGTCCCAATGTTCCATCCTCATGTGGTGACCACCTGCTTCCTCTCTCCCCTTATCCTCTCTCATCTCTCCTCCCTCTCTCCCCTTGTCCTCTCTCATCTCTCCTCCTTCTCTCCCCTTGACCTCTCTCATCTCTCCTCCCTCTCTCCCCTTGTCCTCTCTTATCTCTCCACCCTCTCTTCCCTTGACCTCTCTCATCTCTCCTCTGGGCTCTGGATGGGAAAGGCCCAGTCCTCTGCATGAGTTCCTCAGGAGGTGTTGGTACGTCCTCCACTGTACAAGCACATAATCTGGGGTTATCAAGGCTCTCAGAACCTAATAGTTGTTAAGCATGCAGTATAAAAATAGATAAATTAGATTCTAGTGGTATAAATAGTATTGGTACCAGTACCAGTATGCACATATAACATGTATGTGTGTTGTATACTAACCTACAAATTCAGGTAATTACCAGACAATAATAAAATCTTATGTAAGATTTTAGACTCACTCATCCATTGGTATTCTGGCTATCTGATCTGTCAGCAGGATGTTTACTACTGTCAGTGTGCTTTCACATCATTTACAATTAACATACAAAATGATGCCAAAAAATCATTCATAGCTCACACATTAGCATGCTGTGATGCATCAGTGTAAAAATATGAACAAATATGAGATATGTGATGATTACAGACGACTAAGCAGATTTTCCATATTAATTATTATTAGGTGTTTTTGCTGTCCTGGTTATTCTGGTTAGATGATATGTATTAATTTAAGCCCCATCTCTCTGGGAGTCCTTCCATTTCATCTCATGACCTGTCATTCCCCATATGGAAAGAAAATATGTGCTTGTTGTCACACTATCCTGGAAGGAGCTTTAATTCTGTTTACACTCGGCCCCTTGGAACATCCTTTGTAGGTTCTCCTAGGCGTTGGACATCTGCTAATGATAGCAGAGCAAATCACTGACTGACATGTATTTGAACTTGTCACTGTTTACGTGACACTCAGCAGTGGGTTTGTTGTCTATTCAGCATGTCAAAGGTTGGCAGGTCAGACCTGTCATTTATCTGCCCAAGTATTAAAACAAACCCATTTGATGTGCACATGCAGGTAGACATCAGTAGCCGCTTTACTTTACTTTATTTCACCAAGCAGACACAGATAGTTCTGGCATCATACAAACAGCAGAGGGTCTCTGCTGGTAAGGTGAAGTGGGGGTGGAGCCTTCACACATCTCTGCAGGCATTTTGTCAGTCTGTCTGTCTGTGTCCATCTGTCTGTCTGCTTGCTTGGCTAGCCCTTCTTGGCTTATTTTGACATTGCTGTGTGTATGTGTGCATGTTTGTGTGTGTGCGTTTGTATGTGTGTGTGTGCGTATGTGTGTTTGTGCGTGTGTGTTAGTGTGTTTATGTGTGCATAGCCCAGCTTGCAGATGAGGTTGTAGCCAGTGGGAGAGTGTTCAGGCTTAGAAGTGGGCGGTGTTCATTTTACCATTAAGTCCTGCTTCCTGTCTCTTCCTCTCTCTTTATCTCTCTCTCACTCACTCTCTCTCGCTCTTACTCTCACTCTCACTCTCTTTCTCCCTCCCTCTCTCTCTCTCTCTCTCTCTCTCTCGCTCTCCCTCTCACTCTTTTTCTCTCGCTCTCTCTCTCTTTCTCCCCCTCTCTCTCTCTCTTTCCCTCTCCCACTCTGCAACTCTTCCTCCTCCACCCTTGTCTCTGTCTCCCTGCTGAATCTGTCTGTAGGGCTGTTCAAACCCCCAGAGAGCCGCTGGGAGAGGAGGGACTGGAGCAGTTGCAGGCAGCCCCACAGCCGCCTCCTGTCAATGCCCGGACATGCTGGTGAGGGCAGTGCAGTGTCCAGGTCTACCACCCCCAGTCTCTCCCCCATTAATCCCCCCTGACCCCCCACTCTCTCTCTCTCTCTCTCTCATACACACACACACACATATGCATACACACACACACATAATCACTCACACACTCACACACACACACACACACACACACACACACACACACACACACACTCCTCCCTGGTGTGAATCTTCAGTGGTTCGCACTCTTCAGGTCTAATATAGCAACTCTGCCATCACCAAGACCAGTCTGGGCCTCCACATTACCCTACTTTAGCATTTGAGAGCTGCTAATGGAAGATTAGCTCTTACTTCTTATTCATGGCTAATGTGGCAGGAATTTGATATGACATTTGGTGTTTTAGAGGGAGATTGTTAGGCCAGGGTTTGGTCCGTGTGAGTGTTTGTGTGTGTGTGTGTGTGTGTGTGTGTGCGAGCGTGCAGTCGTGCGTGTGTACGTGTGTGTGTGTGTGTTTGGTTGTGTATCATATGAGTTTGTTGCTGGTTTTATCTACTGATCAGTTATGTGTTTGCATTGCTATTTCTTTGATATCATTCATTTGGGCAGGTTATTGTGTTCTTTTGTCAGTGTTTGTTGATTTTACACTAAAATATTGGTGTCAGGGCAGACATGTCACCTTGGCCTAGTAACCATCACATAGGCTATGCAACCCTCACAGTTTTGTAAACATTCAGAAAGTTAGTTTATGTTAAAGTTCCCATAGAGTTGAGACTTGGCATTTGTGCCCATAAAAGAAAAAAAAGAAAATTAGGTTAGTCAGACCAAAATGTCAGTGAAATGTCAGCCAGCTAAAAGAAATTATGATTGAGAAAATCCCAGCAATGAGGAGGAGCAGGAGTCCAGAGAGCCCAGCATTTTTCCATGTTTTTCCATGTTTCCGTGCTGTTTTACAGTAGGAGGATTAGGGTTAGGCTGGTGTTTTTTGAGTTGCACCTTTTGATCCGTCTGCACCACCATACATTTTGCTTCATCATTATACAACTCTCAGATGGCTGTCTGATTGAATTGTATGATAATATATGATTCCCATATCTTCTTGTCATTTCAGTTACAGTGCAAGATGTACTTTCTTGTTCTTGTCCCAAAGGAAACTGATAATGTAATTTGTCATTGTTTTTAAGTTAAGTTGCATGTCATGTTTGTGAGTGAAACACCCACCTTGGCAATGTCACTGGATTGTTGCCATGTCTCTCTCCCCCTCTGCCTCTGTCATATTTGGCCATGATGATCATAACATTCCTCCTCCCCTGTCCCCCCTCCCCGTCTCTCGTCTGACTCGCCTGAAAAAAGTTCCCATGATGCACGGTGCCTCCACTTCCACTGTTTCGTCGACTACGACCCCAATCACCAATGTTCCTTTTGCCGAGTCAGCAGCATCCAATCAGGTTTGCCCCCTCATTTTGGCCTCTCCTCTTATTTTAGCAGTAGGGCCTCAGACCTGGGTCCATAGAGAACGAACATTATTAAACTGGCTTTGATGTCAAGAATTCCAGTGTTGTATCCTTAAGCATAATCATCTGTTCACCAACTCAGCCTCCTTCACGTGTGTTTGTGTTTTAAACTACTGCCAGGTTTCCACACTATTGTTTCTGTTGCCCTTACTTCTTAACCTACAAGACCTGAGCACAGCCGCCCAAATATTTCCTTGGGAGTTATACTCCCATGAGAGCAGGCTTAAACAGCCCTGGGTGAATGGTGCAATTTTGCTTTAGAAAACAGCCAAAGCCCTGATGGATCGGAGCTCTCTATGGATCACAGATGGGCCTGCTCTCCAGCTCAGCATTCACCTCAGTGTTATTTGCTCTGTGTTGCTGCATGCTCACTCACGCTCACGCTACTGTCACTACGTTCTCAGGGTTCTATGGGTTCTCAGGTTTGAGGGTCTTGAGGGAACCACACTGTCTGCTTGTACCCGCACCATTCATGTTACCGTATTTGATCCTTATTCCTTTTGCCCTCTCTCTCGTTCTGCTATGCCCCTCTTCTTTCTTTTCTTTTTCCCGCCTGCTCTCCGGTTGTGTGTAGAGTGTGGTCATAGCACTGTTGGATGTTTAGAGCAAGGTTAATGGTAAGTCATTCTGTACTGTTTGGAAAAGACACAGGGGAACCAAAATTAGGAAAAACTGCCAGGATAAGATAGTAGTTAAACAAGTAACTCGGACCTTTTTGGTCCATTACAGAATCTCCATAAGAAATAGTTAGATAATACTGTATATTAGCCATCAGCATGTTGCAGAGAGTTTATCGAGGTGTTTCATTCATTATTGACATTTATTGTTTATTATTCTGTGTTAGTTGGTTTTGTCTAAGTTCTGAACTGAAATTATCTGTTAACACTTAACTGTTAACTGAAGTTCTGAACTTCAGTCACTCTGTGTTCATAATGCTTGATTGAATATTTTTTCCATTAATCTGCATAGAGATGGTTTAGGCCCGGGCTCATAAATGTTTGATCTCTTTTACTGCCTGTTTTTTATTCATTTTAAGTCAGCGAACGACCTCATGTCAGGATGTGATTGGTTGCAGTGGCAGTGCTGCAGTTTGCTACCTCGGTTCTGTTTTCTTTGCTTCATATAACCCTGCCGTATCCCAAGGGACAAGAGGGGAGTCAGCATTCATTTCCTGCTTTGCTTGCTTTTATGTTCCAATTATTTCTTAAAAGCAAACGCCAAATGGTTCTGGGTTTGGTACAAAGATAAGATACCCTCTTTTTCACAACAACATCTATATTTTAGGATATTTCAGGTGATTGGCCTCTCACCATTTCCTCTGAAAATCCATTCGAATTACAGCAATTCATAATATAACTGCTGCAAATCAGACCGATGTCTTTTGTGGTGACCACATAAGCACCTCCCATCAGACTGATCTATTATCTCATGTCTGTTTCATTTTAGCACGTTGTCTCTTTATTCCACTGACACACTATAGTGTCGTTTCACTACAGCCATGAAAATGCAGCATATTGAATGAGTTGTGTAATGTTTCTCTCTGTCTTTCCATCTCTGTATCTCTGTGCTTTTCATCCCGACAGACCCCTCCGAGGTTCTGAGTGCTGACCCGGTTGACCTCCAGTGTATTCCCATGGAAACCTACATCTGCCCCATCCCCAAGCTCTTTGTGGCAGCCCCCATGACCCTAAACCCAGTAAGCCTCAACCGAAACTCCAGTTAATACGCCATCAGCCTGTTAGACACCCTGTGCCCAGGAGCACAAGAGAGAAAATGGAATGCAGCAAACATGTGCCTAATCTATATGTTCCCTGATGGGGCTGTCTGTTCACTTCTTCAACCTCTCATCTCTCAAACATTCACACCGTGGATTTAAAGAAAAAAAAAAGAAAACATTGACAAAGGGTTTGTTACAAACTAACACAGGCAATACCTACGTTTGGGCCCCCAACTGTTAAAGGAAGCCAGCCATGTTGATGCAGAGGTAACTTTCCCAAGCGAGGCCATGTTTTTGAAGCAGGTAAAGCAAGAGCTCCCCTAGTCCTTACAGCCATACAGACACGCGGAGAGATGATCGATGGATCAGTCGATCCCGCAAGGACCCATGTGCACATGCCGGTGGGAACACTGAATTCTCCTACACAGCCTGCAGGGGCTCAGGAGAAGTAGGCCTAAGCAAGCTTGAGGCACAGATCATGCCGCACACAGAGAGAGCGGGAAAAGCAGACGGGTGGGAAGGGAATGTGTGCCTGGGTTCCAAGCATTTCCATTTGAAAAAAAAGTCTTTGAGGCCTTTTATGTTTTTATGGTCTTTTTAAGTGATGTTGGCTGTTATTTAAAATTTTCTTTTTGTTGTTTTGGTTGCCCAAGATGAAATAATGATCCTGAAAAAAAGCATTATCATGTTTACATTTCAAAATGGCTGTAGAATGCCTCTTTTTTCATACTGTTTCTTGGTTTTGTTTTTTAATCATATATCCATCAGGCCATGATTGTAAGTACAGATTCCAAAACAGCATCCAGGGCAGATAGCCAGGGGGCAGGAAGGCTTCATCTTTTTTTCATTTTTTGTGTCCCTTTGTCTGTGCCTTTGGGTGATGATCTGAAATTGAATGGGCTGGTTTGTTCTGTCTCTTCTGTCTAATATTCTCATGGATTAACTCAGATCCACAGTGTGCTTCACAATAGGGAATTTTAGTACAGTTATATGAATATCTTGCTGTGGGGTTTCTATCCACGTTATGGATTTGGTAGTTGCGTGATCTACAAAAGCAGAGGACTGCATGTTGTAGCAGGACACAGGACTGCACCTTGCACCCTGCACCCTGCACCTTGCGCCTCCCACCAACTTGTCTTCAGTGCTCATAACAAAGTGTTCAATATTGTTTGATCTGATGAGTGTCTAACAGAAAGTGGTCTTTTATAAATGTGCAATTCCAAATTTACTGAAAGAATGTTTTTTGGCCAATTAATTGGACTGTATCATAACATGGTAGCAGGAGATCTTTCTTAGAATGTTGCTCCTACCTTTTAACTGCCTTAAGCAGCTGGTATCGATGTCTGATTCATCTTAAGATGTGTAAGATCACACACAACAGTGTTTATAGATCCCAGCATTGCTGCATATGTCCTTATAATAAATAATTATTGTATAATTAATATAAATAATTTAGCATGTTCAGGTCGTCTAGAATCTCCTCTAGTTGGAACATAAACAGAGAAATTGGCCATTTCCATCCCTTCCTAAAATGTGGGGTTGACTAGTCCGTGCTGGCCGTGCTTTTTTTCCCTCTATCGGTCCTATGTTCATCTGTCCCCTGATCGTATGCGGTGGACAAGCCTTCTTTTCTCGGGACAGAGCCATCTCTGGCGTGTGCCATGTCTCCTGATGCCCCTGGAGAGATGCAATCTGTTTGTCTGTCCCCACTGCTTCATTCTGGCATGGACATGCGCGTTATGTACAATTTTGAGCCTCTCTGCTTGTGCCATCACAATAGGATAGAATGCTCTCCCTTAGTTTAAAGCTAGAATGTACTGTAGAGGTTAGTTACACCTCTGGGACCCAAGAGGTTCAGAATAAGTGATATCAGTGTTTAGTCTACAGATCTCCAGCCTCCCTGTTACTTGTTTCCCTGATGCCTGTAATATCATTGAATTTGTTTTATTTATACCAAAAAAAGCTGTTATTGCAGTTGTGAATGGGAATGCCATTTTTAACCTGTTCATTTATGAAATGACTTTCAGCTCAGTAGTCCTAACACTGCACATAGAAATACATTTCAAACATTATTGTAAACAAGACATGTTAGGCGTAGGATAAGGTGGACAGGTCAGTCACAGGAGCAGTGTTTAGCGCTGCTGAATTTCTTCCTGTCCTTCCTTCCTTCTTCCCTCTTCCTGCTTTTTTGTGTGATGTTCTTTAATCAAAATGACATGCTCTCTTGTTCTAGCAAGTGTGAGAGTGATGATACTCTTCCATGGATAGAGGTATTGTCAAATCCTCAGCGTCACTGTAAGGCTACATGATGTCCAACAACATGTCGGTGTGTAGCGCGTTTTTTTTTTTTTTTTGAGGTAGGCTACCTTTAACCGATTTTGGAAATGAGGTTGGTTTTGTTAGTTGTCTACATATGGTACTTTGTGGGATGTTTTTTTTTTTTTTTAAGAATCGTTAGCTTCATTAACAATGGGTGTCCTTGCTTTCAGGTCAGTGGACTCTAAAAACCGGGTGGGTGAGAAGTGTGCAATGGAGAGAGATGGATCTAGAATGTTCTTTAGATGGCTTTGCTAACAAAGGTTGACTCCTAGAATGACATCCAGAAAGGGCCTTATCTGCATATGTGAATGTGACATTTAGGACAAATGGAATGTCAGACGAGATTGAGAAAGAGGGCATTCTGTTGGGAGTAGAGCTGCTTGAAAGCCTAGACCCTGCATCTCTGTGAGGCTGTGGCCTGTTGACTATGCTATGACCAGTAAATAGGTTTCATGTGAACAGCACACATACTTAGTGTGTGTTGTTGGGAGTGGGAATGGCGAGAGAGGCTGGGAATAGAGGGATGGGGTATGGACGTACTGGAGATGATTTGAGAGTAACAAAAATAAGAAACACAGAAAGACAATATACTGTGTCATGAGTCTCTAGTAGATTGTGTGCTGAAAATTTGTTTTGGAAAAATATGTAAAATCTGCATTATGCTAGTCTAATATGTTTTCGTCTTTAAAATAACTGTTTAAAAAGATGCTCAGAAATGCTGTGGTTTAAAAACATGATTTAATTTCAGTTACTAAAATTCTAAAACTTACTACCAAAGATTCTAGAGCGATACGTACTAGAATCTTTGCTTACTACTGTATACATCAAAAGAATTACGTTGGAGCTCAATGTCCTGCTAAGTTTGGAGGTTCTCCTCTCTCTCCCTTCTTTTTTCACTTGCTTTCCCTCTTTCTCTCTCTCTCTCTCTCTCTCTTTGAGAGAATTATGCCTTCTCCAACTGCTGTCCAGCTGGAAATAACAAAATACTTGATTAAAGAAACAAACAAAAAAAATTATGTGCCTCGTTGGGGGGCTCAAAGTTTTAAGTACACTTACCTTTTTAAGAAGTGTGTTACTTGTACAAGATTCAGTAGTTAACTAGAGAATGGTTTAGTGTTAATATGAGAAATAGATTTTTTTTCAAGTTTTCCCATGTGTTTCTCACAGTGGTATTTTTGTTACATTCTGTCTTAATTATAGCCAAGAATCAGTCTGTTTTTAGACAACGAATTGTTAGTGAAATTTCCGTCATTTTAAATCTTCTTTCATCGTCATAAAAATTCTCATTGCATGACAGATATAACCCAATTCATGAATAGTTTATGTAGACTGTAGTATAAAACCAGAATTAAGAAATATATAAACATAAATATATACATTTGTATGTATACAATGATAGAGTCATTGTTACTTATGATAGTAAGTTGTTGTTGCTATGGCAACAAAACTACAACATGGCTACCTTTGTATATCTTAATTGTGAATTTTTTCACACATAAACTGAAATAATGTACAACGTTAACTTATTCAGAAAGGAAATGTGTAGTCTGGGATTTAGTGATTGAATATTTTGTAAGTAAAAAAAAGGTGAAAACATTAATATCCAAAGGCCCTCTGGGGAGATCATATGTTATCTGCTTTGGTTTGGGGTTTATAATTATTTTAAGTTTCTGATGGGATGTTGATCTGTTTTCATGGGAGTTTTAGTATGCAGCATCTGAGCTTTTGAATTGATGATGGGTTGGATCGAGGGAAGAGAGACTTTTGTTTTTCATTTGACATCAAAATGGAGATGTTTTCATATAGTAATCACATAGAGTCAGTCAACAATATACACTGAACATATCACTGTATACTTGGCCATTTACTGTGGTTGGGACAGTGACTGAGTGTTGCTGTCAGTGCCTGTTGTGGTGGTCTGAATGCATATCCCACTGTCAGGTCTCCTTCTCCCCTGTGATCCATCCAGTTTGCACCCAGCTGTGCTGGGAGCCATTGGCACTGGCTGTGATGCCGTCAGTGTACGAATGTGTGATATTCACCTTGATTGCACTTATGTACATAAGTCAAAATACTCAGAATTTATTTTGAATATACATAGATATATATAGTGAATTGATATAATTCAGCTGACCATATCGGTCAGAATACAGGTAAACAGTGGTCATTTTAATAGGCTGTAAAAGAGATAGATGCTGTTCTGGGTTTTGAGGGATTTGTCTTTTATTCTGTTTGCTATTGCCCTTTTATTGTTGACAAAAGCATGGTTTCTCACTGAAAAAAGGGATGTATGGATGCAATTGTGTCAAAGAAGCTTTGTAGATTGTCATAGCTTACAACAGAGCATTGTGCGCAATGTGCCCTAAACTCAATCTGATTCTGAAGATGTTTGGAAAAAGGGATTACATAACAGAATTTCTCTCAGACTCAGACTAGAATAGCTACTACTTGAGTCTACAAATCAGAAACCAAAGAGCCACCTGTTACCGTCTCATTGTATTCTCTGAACATGACCCAGTGTTAGAGTAAGATTTGGAGGGTATTCCAAGAAAATGGTAGTGGCAAACCAGGGCAAGTCAAGATGGAGGTAGTGGTAAACCTGCTAATAGAAAGAGCCTGGAGTCCTCTTTCTCTTAATTAAAAACCCTGCAGGCTACTCAGGTTTACCACTTTCTCTAGACTCTAGGTTAGCTGAGCCAGGTTTGCCACTTAATTAACTACCCTCTTGGAACACTTCCCTGAGCATGAATTCATATGTATGCCACACTGAAGACCTGTAGATCACGTCCTATGATTGGATTGCTAATGTTGGTCTGCCCTCTGCTGGCCAAAATTAGAACACATACCATATACTTGGGATCAGATGGTGCGCTGGGCTCATTGCAACAAAACACGCAATCAATGAATTTGAGTTATAATCTTTTGTACAGGGGGTTGAATTATTTTTCACATTTTATTTTACATTGGTTGATGTTTTATTGTTTTCATGACAACTCTCCACAAAATATAACAGTGGATTTGCCAGCGGCTTTCAACCAACCAATTCAATATCAACAAGTCACAGAAGAACTACACATTCAGAAAAAAGGCTCTGCTAGTGCTTAACGTGTACATTTAATGTTTTTCAATTGCTTTGGAAGCCAATCAATTTTGTTGCCATGGCACTTGTCCTAGAATTGGAGGAGGGGCTGAGCCTCTGTTGGTTGCTATATGTAAACGCACCCATTTGGCCACAGAGAAAACTTCAAGGCCTTTTATCTGTACTGCAGTGTGGACAGTACTTAGACATTTTGTGATTCCCAAAATACATACAAATGAAAACATACAAAGTGAAGCACTTTGCTGCTATCACTTGCATCCCTATGCTTAATAATAGCACAATAAAGCATTGTCCCTCAATATGTCCACTTGTGCCTAAACTCTGAGCAGTAAAAAGACACTTGTAAGAATGTTACTACTTTTCTACTCCTGCTAGGGCTGCTTACAGTAACAGCCCAAAGATCCCTTGCTGGGTTTTTGATTCACCCAGAAACGGAAGTCAAATAAATTTTCTTCCAGACATTGCTCAACAGGTTTTGTCCCTTTAAATGTATTGTTTGGGAGTAGCCATAGAACTTTCGGTCACGCTGAACAAAGCCGAGAATGTCCACATTGTCTCAAAGCCATACATAACAGGCTCCCCTCTCCTCCACTTAAGGACACAGTGAAACTGAATGCTTTTACTCTTACTGTTAAACTGCTTCTCTTCCTATTTAGCTCGTCGTGCTTGTATGTGCTAAACAACTGTGCTTCATGCCAATCTCTTTTGCTATGAATAACTATATAGATATATGCATACATTACTTCTGATGTTTTTGTTGGACGTTTTAATAAAGCACTTATGGCAATTTTTCTGTAGCTTGTGTTTATTTTCCTTAAGCTCAAGTTGACAGAGTATTTTAATATTTACTTTAGAATAAATGCAGAATGCACTTCACAAAGGTGAACAAAAGTAAACCAGGTTGAAGAAGAACAATAGAGGGAAGTGGTGTGTCAGAGTCTATGAGCGTGTGAATGTGACTTGTCTTGCCCCGTCCTGTCTGAGTCACTTTTGTTCTGATTTGTTTCCATCTACAGCAGCTTAACCTTAGTGTCTGCACTCTGAACTGTGAAACTCATGTCATGGTAGCAAGATCTGCTTTTTAGATGTTTTAGGTGAGCTTTGTAAATTCTGTAATGAGCTATCACTACGCTGATAACTATCACTACGCAAGGCGTAGTTTTTAACTCATATTTATAACAGCATTATTTTTTTAATCATTAATGATTTTCATACAGGTCCACACATAAAACTGTATATTGTTAGTAGCTATCAGTTTGCATTACCTGGCTAACAAGCTTGGACACTGACATGGACCACACATTTCAACTGATTTAAGAGCAGTGGACTACTAAACTTTTTAATGACATTTTTTATTGTATCATGGAATGGTATTCAGGAAACGGTAACCTACAACCTACCTATTATTATTATTATTATTATTATTAGGCTAATCTTATCAACTTCCCTGACTCAAATATATTATGATTAACTAATTAGACTTGAATAAATATTGTTACACAGGACCACCCAAATGATATACCCTACAGTGAAGTAGCCTGTTTGTTGGCTCAGTAGCACATTGCACTAAAATTTGAATTTTGGGGAATGATTATTCGGCACATTATAGGGCGCATAATATAATCAGGCACAGGCATTTACATGTAGACGTTTGTAGGTTCATGACAAAAAATATTTATAAAAGTCCAAATCATGCAAGTTCATTAGGCCTACTTGAATTTGAAACATGCACTAGTTTACAAACATCAGATCCTCATTAACTGTACTACGACCACAATTTCCGAAGACCCTCCCAGTCGCAAAGTAGGCCAATGGGGATAGACATACTTTTTTGGAATGACCAATTAACATACAGATCACCAGGCGGTACCCACCTTGATTTATGGGCCTGCAACTAAACTTGAAAGTCTGCGCTGGCCCGTTCGGCTCATGAAGGGCCCAAATGCAGCGAAATCTCTGCGCAAATATAGTCGACTACTGTTAAGGGGACTTGAATCTACAATGGGATTTGCATGTAGCTGTAGCTCGAGGAATAGTGCTCAAGGAATGTACACAGGTAGATTACGACCCTGATCAGCGGCGTTGTGCTCGATGAGACTGGGAGAGGCCGGTTGAAGCAAGGCCGGCGGAGTAACGTTAGAGGTGTCATTTTCGTTTGAAGCAACGTGTTGCTTATATTATATCGGACTGAAATTCAATCCCGTTCCTTAAAACGGTGGGTAAGGACAAGCATCTTGGAGACTGGTGAAACGCCTCTCTTGTGTGTTGGTGACAGTCAGTCATTTTCAAGTTGCTAATGTTACTTGAATAGCTTTGGAGAAATAGCTGGCTAGTTGGCTTACAAGCTAGCTAATGTTGTTTTAGGAGCTAAGGGTAACTCCTAACGTTAGCTTCATCCAGATTTAATGCAACCAAAATGGAAACAGTAACGTTATTTTAGGAATGGGTGGTGATATCATAGCCCCTAGTGTAGCTATCAAGATGAATTTTAACATGTAACAGTATTGTCCACGCGTTGGATCAGTCCTTATTTTGGGGAATCACTATTTGTGATCTCAAAGTATATGCAACGTTTTGTGTTTGTATAAAGGTAACCAGCTAACCTTAGCTAGCTCGCTAGCTGACACAGTTCGTTTGAGAGGGCATGGATGGGCGTAAAGGCTTCAGCTTTATTTGCTAGCTAGCTATCCAAAGCAAACAGCTAGCAGAGCGCGGGCGTTGCTCGGTTTGTCCAAGGCACGCTGCTAAGATTTTTGTCTTACGTTCAACTTTTTCATAGATCATCTCGTTGCTATACTTGCTTTTGCGACTGCTGTCTACACAGTCCGTAGTGGAATTTGTATGGTGTAACGTTAGCCGTTTGATTTATGTAGCTTGTGAACAAACACGTATAGCTTGGGTCAGGCACATAGCTACACCCAAATGAAGGAGTACAAAGTGGTTGTGCTGGGCAGTGGTGGCGTCGGCAAGTCCGCGCTTACCGTCCAGTTTGTCACCGGCACGTTCATTGAGAAATATGACCCAACCATTGAGGATTTCTATCGGAAAGAGATTGAAGTGGATTCCTCTCCGTCAGTGTTGGAGATTCTGGACACCGCAGGAACAGAGCAGTTCGCATCGATGAGAGACCTGTACATCAAAAACGGCCAGGGCTTCATCTTGGTTTACAGTTTGGTTAACCAACAGTCATTTCAGGTAATGCTCAAAGCAGTTTTCCTGGTGTACTCTGTTACAATGTATTTGTACCCTTCGCTATGTAATGGATGAATGCATGAAGTTTCTGTCATCTTATGACTGTCATCAGTTTTGTTGTAATTGTTCGCATTGGCAGGTTGCTCCTGCCAATACATCAGCTCCTAAGTACTCTTCTAAACATGATTTTCAGGACATCAGACCCATGAGGGACCAGATTGTGAGGGTGAAGCGCTTCGAAAAAGTCCCGCTCATCCTAGTGGGAAATAAAGTGGATCTTGAGTCGGAGCGGGAGGTGGCGGGCTCTGATGGCCGTGCTCTGGCTCAGGAATGGGGCTGCCCTTTCATTGAAACTTCAGCCAAGAGCAAGACCATGGTGGATGAGTTGTTTGCGGAAATTGTGAGGCAAATGAACTACGCGACACTGCCAGAAAAACAGGAGCAATGTTGCACAGCTTGTGTGGTGCAGTGAAGACACTGCTCTCTACAACCATACTACCCTCTCCACCCCAGGTAAAGGCATACAAACATAATAGTTTGCTTGGTTTAGGAGGACAGATTATATAGCCCCCTTTCAAGCAACGAAGTGGCAACTTCTGGAACCTATCTAGCATCCAGTCACAGAAATAGGCCACTGGTGTTGACTATATATATATATATATATATATATATATATATTCTCATCAAATGTGTTGAGGAACTCTTACATAGTTAAACATAATGAAGAGAAAGCAGCAGTGGTGTGGCTGAGATTTGGGAGTGGAAAAAAGAGAGGCCTGGTAGTAGACGCGAGTCTACAGAGTTTGTTATCATTAGATCACAGAAAGAATGTGGCGTGAATAATAAAGCAGCCAGAGCCCTAGGCTAGAGGAGAGGGGGGGGTTGTCTCGGGGATAAGGGCTTTGGGTGCTGGGAGTGGGAGATTCCCAGGGAAGAAAAGGAAAATGTTACATCCTGAATGAAAATTGATGTTCCAAAACAGGAAGTAGATATCTACCGTGTTTGAAAGGCTCTTCAGGCACAGTCTCATTCACATGCAGTCTCTGCAGATAATAACCTCGCTTTGTCATGTTAACAGGTTAATGCTGGATTTTTGCTCTCGTTCTTCTCATATTGTCTGTATTCTGCTGAAATGTTCAGGAGTGAATACAGTAACTGCAAGAGAAAAAGATAGGAGATATGTTGTCAGAGGTAGCTTGTGTAGTTATGGGTCATGTTGTGTCTTTAGCTCACAGATTTTTACACAGCAGCATTTCTTTAAGCATTTGGCTAAACTGTAACTGTTCTAGAGAATAATCATGTCTTACAGATCTGACAGAAATTAAGCTACAGAAGATGTCTCTGTGTACAGCGTCTGGTTTTGACAATTTATGTTAGGAAGTAGTATAAATGGCAAAGTTAACATTAAAGTACTATGAACTTCAGTGACCCAAAGCACACAAATTCCTTAATGAATGGCCTGGATAGCAAGTGGGATTGCCAAGAATGTTACCCTTGGATATTTCAGTTTGTGTGTTTTACGACTTGGTGAAAGTTGGTCAGAAAAATAGTCAGTGTAGGAGTCCTGCACATCCTTTTTTTTTTTATTTAAGTTCAGTATGTATCAGGGATCATTTGGCCTCCAAAGTGATTTTTACATTGTGACTACATGCTGGATTCTTACTGCTGGTAATTTGTAGGTATTTCTCAGTCCAGTAACGCTTATCATGTTTTAAAGGTGTTTTATCTCTTGGAGGAGAGCAGAACAGTGGATCCTCTTTTTTTAATTTTTGAAAAAAAAGATTTTTGATTTATTCATGGTAAACAATGAGATGTCGGGTGAAAAAAAAGAACAGTTGCTAGGCAATGAGGCACTGTTACATGTACTGTTTTCAGAAGTGGATCAGCCTATCCAATGTTAAAGTAATTCCAATCATAGACTTGCTATGTGAGCTTGCTGAGTGTTGTCGGCAGGAAGGGAGAGCTATAGAATTTTGTACAGCATAGTCAGGAACACATAAACACGCAGCTCACGCTAACTGAATGAACATAGGCTCACTTTCACTTTTCATTACTCGCGGTACCTTTCAGTTACAAACTATTGCTTTTCTGTGAACTGTCACAGTGCCACTCCAAACTCTGCAGGGTTAGTACAGGCACTGAAATTCGCATGAAAGGTAGACTGCATGTGATGTGACACTATCTTAACAGTGATGGGAGTCCTACATGTATTGAGTTATTTAAGTGCATTGCGTTTTTGAGGCATCCTTAACAGGTTTCAACAATTTAAATGTTTATCGCAAACTAATCGGATAAAAAATGTCTCCTCGTTTCAGACACATTACCTGGCAGAATGCCCTTTGAACCAGTCTGCTTCAATGACGTCAGACCCCCGTCAGTCACCAGCGACACTACAACTGCATCTGCACACTTCTGACGCTGGTTGGCTGCAGAGTCCAGTGTTGCCCCACTGAAGGCAACCATGGGCGCTTGAACTTCTCCAACCCCTTGATAGCCTGACTGTCGAGCACACTCACCTACAAATGCACTGGCCTTTTGGGTGATCTAGGAAAGACATAATATAACTCATAGCAAAGAACGATCATAGGGGATAGGTGACATGACAGGGCTATTGGTTTTTAGTATTTTTCAAAGGGCGTTGGGCTAATGAGCTGTTTAGGCTCATGGCTAAAGCACCCTGTAGGTGCTCAGCCATATACATATATATATATATATATATATATATATATATATATAATATACCCTGTGTTTAAATATTTTAAATTTGGTATATAATTTTAAGTGACAACAGTCTGCAGGTTTGAGACCTGTGCTATCTGTATTTTTTTACAATGTATGCTTTTTTCTCCCTCTTCATCCTTATTAATCTATTTATTAAAATCTTTAATTATTGTGGTAGCTACTTATTGCCTTTTATTTTGTATTGGTGGTTGTTTTGCTTTTGTGACCGCAGTATGCTTTGTTTCTGAAGTGGAGCATTAACGACGCCTTAAATGATTTCAGTCTTGAATGTGTTGTCAGTGTGTCTTTATTTCTTCCACGAACGTGGAATTATCATAAAAATTGAAGAGATGTGTCTCATAACTGCAAATCTTGTGTGGTTTGGGATGTGGGGAGTAACAATAGACTGTATGGGAATAACTCGCTTGGCAGTGAAACGGCGAGATCTTGAACTTTCAGGGGTAAGAAATCTATTGTTTCTGTAAATCTAGGTTTACTTACTTGCACATTTGTGATCATTTAGGGAGTTCTACACGTGTTTAGTCAAGACAACAAAGGAGGCCCATGATCGAAAACCAAGGCATCAAACTTATGTCCACTGCTCCAGTCCAGTAGGTGGCGATAATTCACCGAGTCTCCCTCGTGATCTGTTGAAATAGAAGAAAATTACAACAGATCTGCAGCTGACGAGTTTTCCTCCACTGCTCGCAAGTGTCTTGCAGACCAAAGTTTAGAAGTGTCTGTGCCTTATGTTTGATATCATGACGCGTGTGTTTGTAACAGTCGGAACAACAAGATTTGATGAATTGGTCGAAACTGTGATTTCTGAGGAAACAGTCAAGGTAAAGATTTCTGTCAAACCGATCCGTCCAATGGATAGCCTTTCTCTGGTTCAACTTCAGTCTGATGACAATGTCATTGCTAACAGATTGGTGTTGGTCGGTTCGAGAACTAGATTATCATTGCTAGACGTCAATTTCGTTAAAATATCTTGAAATGTACCATTCCCTTTTGCTTTCTCGAAGGCTTTAATTGGTCGTGGTTACACAGAATTAGTAATTCAAGTTGGTCATGGTTCGCTCCTCCCTGGCCCTGAAAGTTGCCCAGGACTGAAGCTGGGTGCTTTCCGTTTTAAAGATTCTATATCGGACGACATGAAACAAGCTGATCTCGTTATCAGTCACGCAGGTAAGATCGTGACCAGAAATACATTTTGTAGACCTAGTCAAAACGTCCCCCAGAAGTTTCAGGAGGATATTCGTACATGTAGAACGTTTTTGACAGTGTGTTCTGTTTTCAAGGGGCTGGAAGTTGTCTTGAAGCTCTCGGAGTTCAGAAAGCGCTACTGGTCGTGGTCAACGACAAGTTGATGGACAATCACCAGCTCGAGCTTGCCCGGCAGTTGCATTATGATTCACACCTGCTATACTGCACCTGCAGGTCAGTCTAAATGTACTGTCTCATGCTACTTATGTTAACAATTCCAGTTACTTCCTGAATTACCGTCCCTTGCAAGTTGGCTACTGTCCTGAGTCACTGACGTGCCTAACGACTTGCCATGTGTGTTCCTAAGTTAACCCATGGGACAGTTGGCATAGTGCTAAATGACAGAAGGCAAACGGCACAAGACTAGTGTGGGACAGTGGGCGGGTGGCACTGATCTGTGGCTGGGACAGTAGACAAGTGGCACAATACACTTTTTATAGTTTCTTACAATATAAGCGAAAATTCTGAATTTTATGTCTGCAGAGTGGCTGTAAAAGGTTGGTGAGGGTATGTTTACCACAACTGCATCTTTGTTTCTCTTAATCTTTATTAGTAAATATTTAAGACCATAGCTAAAGTCTTGAAAATGCAATGTTCATTCTTGTCCACATGGTGTTCCAACTGCTTAACAGTCTGAGGTCCTGCTAATGTAGTTTTTCATTTCACAATGCACTTCATCTAATAGAATGGATTGCAAGCATGCCATTCAAGTACCTGGAATCTCATTGAGGAATATTATTCTTTTTTTCACAGAGGCATGAAGACACTGTATTTTAATTTGACACGCAGCATCTCTCTGGGATGCTAACCTAAATAGTTCTGAAATGCTTCCCCTAGATTCTCTACCTTGTTTTTCATTTTGGAAAAAAAGGTTAAAATGAGTATTTCATATGTTATCTATGTTCTTTTTAAGGCTTGATGTGATCGCCTTTGGCGCTGTGCTGTTCTTGGTCCCTGCCTTTATCTGGCACCTCTGTGCCCGTTATCCTTAACTTCTCACCTGGAGAAACAAAATACTGTTTTTTGATTGGCTGACAGGGTGTCCGTTATTCCCTGATAAAGGGACACCTATGAAGTAGATCTGGTATAAAAAAAAAAAAAAACTTGAATCACTGTTCCATATCAACAGAGTCAAGCCATCATACACTGATTCAGAAGATCATTGAAAAGTTGATATTGTGACATTATGTGACATTCCCACTTGTGCAGACCGGAACTTTTCACTTTTGCTTCCATTGTAACGTTTTATGTTGCTCTGTCTTGGTCAGTATTTAATGATCTCTGATATCAGTGCTCTTTTGAATGGTAACTATTGCAACCATAGTAAGCAACAGTTGAACTAGCAAGCAGCAACATGCTTGTTTTTCAAGCAAGTGGTCAGTAACCAAAGAAAATAGTACAGCAGGTTTGCTTCTTTTAAATTGAACTGTCTGTTCTTTTATGTTTTAAATGCTTGTTTATTATCTATGCGCAGAAGTTGCAACTGTGTGATAAGCAGGATAACAGCCTCCAAGGTGTCTTCATATTGGGGAATAATGGATTCATTTGGCGAATGCAAACACCACTCCCCTTAACAGAGTTGTGCCATTCTGTGCCCCCCCCCGTTATTCCCCTATACTGGGACACCTCGGTGGCCGTTATCTCTAACTTACAATCTGTTGTATATTCTTTGTTATTCTTTTAGCACTCTGACTGAAACTTTGAAGAGCATGGATTTCTCCACACTGACACCTTTTTTACCGGGCCAGCCACAAAACTTTGCAAAATTCCTGGACAAGGTCCTCGGAATTGTTTGACAGATGCACAGCCTCAGTCAGCATCCAGCAGACTTGAATAATTCTTGTAAATGTGGGATGGAACAGCTTGACTGGGAACGACTGGGTTGCTCTCAACTAGCGGTAATGACCCAACATGGACTACTGAGTATTGCATTTGGCCTAAACATGAATGACCACATTTCGCTTAGAATTGGAGCTGTGAGGTCATCTGAAACTTATGCCAGGTTTAGGTTCCAACAGTGCTACAAACTTGTCTTTTTTACTACAAACAAATGTTGATGATACATAGATACAAATGCCCCCCTCCCCTGTAAACTATTTAATACAACTGACTAATATTAGTAGCAGCAACAAACAGCGTAAAAATGAAGTTAATAGGCAGGCTGACGTCAGGTTTGGATATCAGAACGGAATAAGCTCCTACATTATAATGGTACAGAGAGATTCTGGTTCTTTACCAAGGACATTAAACATCCTTGTTAAATTCAATTAAATTGCAAACTGCAGGCTGCCCTAGAGTTTGGTTAGAGGGTGCATACCTTTCCCTGTGCTTGCAGCTATAACTTAAACCTGTAATATCCCGTCCCTATAGAGGGAGCTATTGGCTAGGCTAGTGGTGTCAGACAGGACACTGCTAACACAGAGAAGAGAATGGTATGAATCTGATCATCTTACTCTAGGGTAGACTGCACATGAGCTAATTTCTCCAAAGTTGGCCTTTTTCCTTATGGAATACTTTGGAGTACAACATAGCATTTGGAAACGTGCAACTTTTGTTTCCTGGTTCATAGGTCATCTGTCCTCACTACTAACACTTCAATGTCTTGCAGTGTCTTTGAAGAAATTAGACTTCCAACAATTTCTGGTGAATTACCTGGAGGACGCAAGGTCATAGAACATAGTAACCAGAAAACCCTCACTATGTTTCAGTAGTCATGCCAGAAATTACAGGCAAAGATAAGACTAAAATACACAAATAGCTTGCAAAGGACTATTGATGTTTTTTTTCTTTGCCTGTGCACATACTAACAAAAACATGGATGGTGTTTCATTTTAGTGGCAACAGATTACAGCTGTCTAAATCCCTCTGTTACATTTCGTGACTAAACCTTAACAAATGTTTCCCCTACTGCACAACAAGATGCAAGATCCAACACTCACGCACAATTTGCTTGCGGCAGTCACAAAGTATGCCAGATGTTGTACCCGGGACCCATACAGGCCCATCTTCAGAGTATAATGTAGTGCAGCAGAGGCTGTACAAACCTGTAAAATTACAATCCAGATTTTTTTCAGATGTGTTTTCAGTTTTCAGTGTGTACAGTTTCACTGATAAAAACAGATATAAAGAGTAGTTTGTTTGAATGTGTAAAATTATAGGGATATCGAACAAGCAACAGGCAAATGGTCATTAAGCTTGAGGCATAGAATAATAAAGACTTCGAATTAGCCTGTGTAATTGTTTGTGGTTTGTCTATTTGATGTCATGGTACCTGAACCATGTGCACACTCAACAAATGACAAGGCTACAGGAAGTTAAGTGCTGAGGAAGTTGTTAACAGTTTCGAGAGCTTGAAGAGACGATTGTTGTACATGCTATGGACATTTTGCTTCAGACGATTCTTTAAAATGAATCCCAGAAAGTCATTCCTCGCGGTCTTTGCTGGACTTATAGTCTTCTGTGTTATGGGATGTTGTTCTACCTCTTTACCAAGTAAGTACCTCAAGTATTATCCCATATGGTTAATAATGTAGCACTTTGTGTAACACATTGTGTAATGTTACAACGTTCTCAATATAAAATAGCACAACATCTGAAAGATTTGGATGTCCAGTCTTTTCTTTTCCTTATTTATAGACATTTATTTTGGTTTTAAATGTTTCAGGTCTTAAAAAGTAATATTTCAGTACTCAGTCAAAAAGGTCAAAAGGCGGAATTTTCACACCCCCATATAATGTGGGCAGAGCTAGATCTAGAAATCAGCTAGAGGAAACTTCCATTACTGTTGAAACTGGGCCTTATGCTGAGACACAATTTGTGTCCCAGCACAGGTGAAAAAAACTGTTTTTGACATTTACAAATTCCTTGTACGCTTTCATTGTATGGCATTTTCAAGGTTGGCTGTTTCAGCATTATAGATCAGTACTGACCTAGTTTGTTTATTTGTGAGCATGAGTGTGTTAATTATCTTGACAGCTGTGAAATGTTTTGTCATAATGACTTTAAGAGAGCTGAATTAAAGGAGAAATGCAGTGTGAATCAGTCCATAGCCCTGTTGTTCGAGGTCACTGAGTGCTAGGAAAAAGGATGAGAAGGTTTAATACAACACAGACCAAATATTAAACCAGCCACTAACATTAACTCAGAGTTTCTGTGGCCAGTTCAGCCAGTTCACTATTCAGTCTATGTTGTATCAAATTTTCTCGTTCTTTTCCTACAAACAGGGCTAAGTATTGATTCACATTGAATTTCTCCTTTAGAGTGCTGGCTGCAGTACCTGGTACTTAGACGGGCGGATGCCCACGGGGCCTAGATCCAGTCCTGCTACATCTGTCTTTGTTCACTTACTAGGCGAATTCAAAACCAGGGATGACAAAACAGGCCTGTTTGACTTGGCTGGCTGGCTAAGTGGGTGGGACTTTTTTTGTTGGGCAAAAGTCACTGATGCTTACAACATATGCTTTTGCCCAGCAAAAAAGTCCCACTGAATTAGCCAGCTCGCCAGCCAAATCAAACAAGCCTGTATTGTTATCTCTGCAGACGGCTGCCTGATCATCTTTAATCTTGCATACGCCTACTGTCTCTTCACTATTCTATCAGAGTAAAGACAAAAAGTCCCACTGAATTAGCCAGCTCGCCAGCCAAATCAAACAAGCCTGTATTGTCTCTGCAGACGGCTGCCTGATCATCTTTAATCTTGCATACGCCTACTGTCTCTTCACTATTCTATCATAGTAAAGACAAAAAGATGAAAAATAATAAATGAGTTATAATAATAAAAAATATAAATAATATAACTGTAAATTGCAAAAAAGAGAAGTGTTACATTACAGTTTGTGGTAATATTCTTATTCATGTTTATCCGTGCAGGTGTTAATTGTTACATTGTTAATTTGGAAAATGTAAACTGCACCTGGAGCTGCAATCATAGTGGCAAAAACTTGTCTTTCAGTTACTTGTGAGTATATTGAGGTTTTGTCAATCCTTTATTTGATTTTTCCAGTTGTTGTAAGATCCATTCCTTATACAAATGTGACTAAAGACACTGTTTTCCATTCTTGGTGCCTTGTCAGTTTTGCCAGGTTGCCATCCAGAACATGTCCAATGTATGACTATAAGGAAGGTTGTAGTGTTGGCTGCATCTTTCCTCTTGATGGAACAGGCAACAGATTTGCCCCACTGAACACCACACTATCTGATGGGACCACAGAGAGACATCAGAAACATGACATAGGCAAAAATGGTAGACAGCTTGTGATATTAAATAATTATGCTACATTAATGCAATAAACATAGAGGATAGGGATAATAATGGCAAATGTTTGAATCACCTTTCTTCACATCCTTACAAATGGTGTTTTTCCATCATCTTTGTTATGAGTGAACTGTATGTGGGTTGCGTTAAGTCATGAAAATCTTGGGCCTAATTGATTTGTGTGCTTGCATTTGTAATATTTCTTTGTGTTAGTGTCAGTGTTGGTTCATGATTGTGCCATATTTTCTCCAAAGTGAAACTTCATCCACCCCAGAACCTAACCCTAATATGGAACGGTAATAGTGGGGATATATTTCTCCACTGGACATATGGTGGACCCCCCAAAGAGTCGTGTGTCGAGAGTGTAGTTTCTTACCAGATGGGATCAGAGGCATGGCAGGTTAGGATGTCTTTGTTTTGAAGAAGATGTAACAGAGAGTTGTAGAGAGATGAAGCCATACGACCTCTAACAGTTTACATTTAGCTTTCATGTTTGTATTCTGTTTGTAATTAACAGGAATCAAATGTGCTTCTGGCTGGAACCACTTCCTACACTTTGTCCAAAGTCTCTGATGAAAAAGCATATTTGTTTCGAGTCAAAAGTCGATATGCCACACAGTGTCGACAGTCTGAATATTGGAGTGACTGGACAGCAGCTGTTTCATGGGGGCCCTTGAGGGCCAGCAATTCAACAGGTGAGCACCAGTACCTCATTCACACATGTGTGGCTGTGTAACTCCCTCACTGAATCACTCAGAAGTGGCTGATTTCTGTTTTTTTGTTTGTTGTTTTTCTCCCAGATATCCCAGTCAAAAAGGGCCTATATGTTGCATTAGGAGTTATGAGTCTTGCCATTGTCCTAATCATCATGGTTTTTGTCCTCTTGGAATGTGAGAGGTGAGCAGGGGTTCTTCTCCTTACTACTATATAGCCATTTCCTTTATGCCTTGTGATACTTAGTCAAATATAGCTTTAGTTTGTGTAAACATGGCATGACTGTGAAGCAATTGTTGTTTTTAATAGGATCAAGGTGATCTTCATTCCGGTTATTCCTGACCCAACCAAAAAGCTAAAAAACCTCTTCTACGAATATGATGGCAATGTTGAGGCAAGATTTTCTTTTTATGATTCATGAATGGGTGCAATAATAGAATTGTGTGAATATACATTGTCTGCTAAAGCTGTTAATTGGGGTTGAAATAAACAGCTAAGGACAGCAACTGTAGGAAATAAACATAAGAAACTGGACTTCATCAGGTTGTGCTTTTGTGTGTTTTTGCAGGGATGGGTACAGATATCTCCGAAACTGAAGGATGCTTTTGAACCTAACTTCAATGAAACTGCCTGTATTGTGACCGAGACTAAACCTATTTTGTAAAAAGGACATTAACAACATAGCAACTGACTTTACCATCAAGAAATCCATTATTCAGTGCACCTTACTTGTGTGTTGCTATGTATTGTCATTTTTACACCCACCAATTCATTCATTTCAGCATTGAAGACTCTTTGCTGCCCTTCTGGTTTAAGTACTTGATGAGAATCATTACATTTTTTAATGAGATTTGTTTATTTTGCACAAACATTAGTTAAGGTACGACAGTATTTATTGTATAAGAAATTTGCTGTCTTGGGATGTTTCATCGTGTTTGATCAAATACCACATGATGTTCAATAAAACACATTTTAATAGGCCTTTTTAATAGAGAGCTTGATTCATTCTACTTTCTACATTCTACAGCTTGACAGTCAGCAGACCAACAGGCATTCAATGGCAATGAAATAACTGAAAATATATTTTACAAAAGGAACTCCTTTGGTTGTGCTTTCTCTCTTCAGCCAGACACACTGTAAGATTCTTTGTTTATGACACCTATGCGGCCCACCCAGTCTGTTCAGGTGAGAGCCTACAGTAGATGTATTTTCAAGCACAGGCTAAGTGCATTTACATTTACATTGATGCATTCAGTAGACGCTTTATCCAAAGCAATATTTGTCAGCTATCAATTTCATCAGGGCCAGTTTCCCCTAGAGCAACTTAGGCTGAAGTGCCTTGCTCAAGGGCACAATGGTGGCAGCCTGTAAACATAAACTAGCATGCACATACACAAACAAAGCAATGTAAAGAAATGTGACATTATTGTTACATCACAGTCAATCACTTCAAAGACTTTTCAAAGATTTAAAGATTTTAGAATACTTTGGGCTCTGTTGTAGCATTATGACATCGCACCATACCTGACATCCTGGCATTCTCTAGTCAAGAGTTCATCCAAACTGATCTTCTTTCACTAAGGACTCGAGTTCCCCAGGTTCTGCTTGACTTGATGTTCGTGTACATAAAACATGGAGGTGAGACTTTCTGTGTATTGTAGCATTTTTAATGGCACAATCTCAAAACCTTTATTAGATAAATAGTGAAATAACTTTTCTATTGTTCATTATTCCATGTTTTTGGGGAGTAATCCAATGTAATAATGACAATAATATAAAAGATGCAACAGGCTGTTGTAAAGAAATAAAAGATTTGGGGGTTTTAATTTTTTTTTTCTTCATGACTACATTCATGAAGAAAAGACGTCTCAAGATTACTTATCTTCTCTTCTGTATTTAATCTATAATTTCCTCCCGGGCTGGCTGTGCTTTTGGGAATACAGATGGTGAGCAGTTCCTCACCAATACCAACTGCCCCGTCATACTGCTGCTACAGTTTATAAGAAACAAGCTTGGGCTGCTGGAATCAGGTAAAGTTATAAAAGACAAATAAATTTGTTCAGATGCACAGCAAAACATTAATAACTTTTTATGCTGAACATGGATATTTTCATATCATCATGAAATATTTTTGAAACAATTAGAGTATCACTAGTGCAAAATTTTGTCTACTGTCCAGAATTGCAAATGAGCAATTTAGTGATAATTAATGCCAGCAGACATGAGTGTAAAATTTCATTTATTGAAGGTAACATGTGACTCCTTCTATTATTTGTAAATGACCTGTAGATCAAAGCAAATTAGACAGTTTAGGAGCACAGTCCAACAAGGTTGGAGGGATTTGGGAAAGGTGTGTGTATCGGGGGACAGAGGCCTCAGTGCTAAATATTTCACCTGTTCTCCACTCCATGGCTGGTGTCTGCTTACGGCATTGGCATGCACTCTCATGGCTACTGGTCCACTTCCATCCTCTAATGATTGCTCCATTACCAGTGTCGTTTAACGGTGCCTGATTAATACCCTGTCTAATGACAGTGAGTGAGATGGCGTTGGGAGTGGCTGACTTGTTGGCCTCATCTATGGCTATGCAGTATAACTCATTGCTCTTAACCAGTAGCATATTCTGTTGGAAATGTCATTCACACCAAACCATATGGTTAGAACATCTACAATTAAAGACTGTGTGAGGAAATATATTTCTCCCTGTTTTCAGTATGTCTTTATCATGAGCATGAGTGTGTGTGTGTGTATGTTTCAGACTTGGTGGATCTGTGTGATGAGCGCGGTGTCCTGAAGCTTCTCTTCTTGTCACAGCAGCCACAGGAGAGTGCCAGTCGTTTGCTGCCTTCCCGATGTACCTTCACCGTGTGTTCCATTAACCGTATGCCTGAACCCACCACCACTCATCCCACCCATCTCTTATCGAATTCACTATATTCATATACAAGTGGTTGTTTCTTAGATCTACAGCATGGAAATGTGTCTTTTCCCAGGACAGTCTGATGGTGCTTATACCTCTATTACACCACAGGTGGCCAACCCTGACCCCACTCTGCTAGGTACCAGTGTGCTTTACTATTATCTACCAACTGTATCTTACTATATTTATCTACGTACACTCTACCTACAGATGAGGGTAGCTTCAACTAATGCTTTTTGGAAAGGCAGCTAATCTAACAAACAGTTGCAAAGACTTGAGTAGGTGTAGGTGACCCAGAAATAAAGTTTCCATGATGAATTGACGCATGTTGTGTAAATGGCAGAGGCCTTGCAGACGCAGACTGACAATTTGGAGAGGGCCCGTCTCAAGCAACTTCGGTCCTTAGAGGACAAGCGGAACACAGGTGAAACACCCACTCAGCTTCAGCCCACACCACAGGTGAGTCTACTACCTGTATTACTTTTGATGTAGGCTGTGTGATACTCCCACACTCTTTGTGCTAATATAACCAAAATAGACATGCAGACTGTGCACCTGTTACACACATTTCTTTCCTACTGTGGGTGTACATTAAAATATTGGTAAATAGTGATCCTGTCAGTGAAATTGCTGTCCAAAAAATTTTATTTTAATTTTAAAACGTTATTTAACATATAACAACAGTGTTTCAAGAGCATAAAGGTCAACTATCAATAACCTTTTGTGAAACTCAGCAAATCACACAGCAACAGCACAGCACAGACTGCATCTAAACCACAAATAATAATACTGTATGTTTCAGTGACAAGAATATCAATATGGAGTTCACATGTGTGGGTGGGTTCTGATTCTTCACTTTTGTCCAATAGGCTAAAGGAAAAGGCAAAATCGTTCATATGGACACACCTGATGAGGAACCACAGCGCCGCGTAGGAGGCCGAAGAAACAAACACTAAGTAACATCAGGCCTACATGTACCTGAATATGCAGTAGATGTATACATACACATTTAGACACTCTTTGACTCGTGCATTTCTATATAAATAATAGTTCAAAGAAAGTTCAACTGCAGCTTTGTCTTTCTACATCCCTTTCAAAGAGGTCCATTATTTCTTGTATGCAGTATATTTTCAGTCTTCAGCTTTAACTTCTATTATGTAGTATATTTCAGTATTCAACTTGAATTTGACAATCCAAGGCCCAAGGCTGCTGTGTATAGCATACATTTTAGGATTGAAATGTTGATGCCAAATTATGTATGAAATATATTTTTGTTTTGTCGAGTTTGTTTTGAGTTTTGTCAACATAAACCTATCAGGGACATTGTCTTTCTCACCATAGTGACAAATTAGTAGCCTCATGCTTCATGGCATATAAGCTGCAGCTCTCTTGGTTTGTGTAGGCTACTAACAATTAAAATATTAGATTATGAATTAAGATTATAAGATTATAATTACTTATTTTCTTTTTAAACATGTTTAAGATTAAGATCTAATTTCATATTTGGCCTATAACAAGGCCTGTAGCTTTTTTTTTGTTTTGACCTGTTGTTATTCTGATGTTACTAGTCGCTCAATATCGTACAAGAACAACAAAACATTGTGAGACTTTCAGTTCAGCTAACCTGACATTAGGATTTGGTAACATGCGGCCACAAGATGGAGCCACAAGCTCAATCACAAAGACGTGCCTTTCTTAGTCGTGGTGGTTCATTGGAACCTTGCTAGTAGGCCTACCCACATGAAATCAATGAATCGAGTTCACTGATGGCGCTTAAGACTGACAATTAGCCTCTTTTGTAAGAAAATGAAGGTCTTTAGATAAATAGCTTCCTTGTTTTTTCTTTAAGCTCTTATGAACAAAAATTTGAGCTCACATTTCACAGAGTTGAGCTAAATGTAGGCTAATTTGGTAGCCTAGCCAGGTAGTTTTGTGTAGCAAAGATGATTTGTGGCCTTTGAGGCCTAGGTCATCATGGCTAATGCTATGGACTGTTAGACTATGTAAAAAGCAACCCCCTCGATATGCAAAACAGTTTTGTATGATTACATCTGGAAACCAGTTGGTTGTTTGAATTTGCACTGAAGAAACAGGCCCATTGACAGTTAAAAACCAAATCAGTATGTGCTCAGTCACATCAAGATACTTTTATCACTAGTCTCTGGTCACTCTGGGGGGGGGGGGGGGGGGCTAGCCCTGGTGGTAAATATTTCACCTGCTCTCTGCTCCACGGCTGGTGTCCGCTTACAGCCTCACAACCACTGAACCCATCATCAACCACTAATGATGCCTCTATCTCTAGTCTTGTTTCGTCACCACGGCCACAGGGGAGCGCCATTATCCACTGCCTCCTACAGCACTTTCACCTTCTGATACCTTAAGCACCCCAGCCAACCTCTAAGCTATAATGCATCCCTGCCATGCTTGGAAACAAAGATCAAAGATTTCTGTTGTAATGGTAAATGGATATATCCATATACAAAATGTGTCGGTTCAAAGAGGGCCCACTTCAGACAGATTCAGTGCCATAGAGGACGTGCAATTCATGCAGGTCAGGTCAAATCTGTGTTACTTTTACTTTAATATTACTTTTACTTTCAAAAAAAATTCCATTGGCTTGTAGCCATGCACAAATGGGTAATAACAGCTACTAAGACTTGTATTTAGTGCCTGTATTTACTTCAAGAGTCAGTAAAACAGTAATGTTTGTGTAAGCAATGTCTTCCTGAAGCATTGTTGAAATAAGCAATATGTGTCAGCTGCAATATGAGAGTCCTCCAATACAATCTTCATTTCAGTAAGCCCATGCCATAAAATCAACTGTGAGAAAAGTAGTGCTATCTAGTTATCCAGCTGTCTGAATACTTACAATGAACATTTTAGGCAGTTGACATTTTTATTTTAAGTCAGTTGAGACTTATTTCTGCACTTCCTGCAAGGTTTTTGAGGTCAGGTGTGACTAAAATTGGCCCACATAGCTACTTTAGGGTTAAGATGATGTCACCTTTCATAACTATGATTGGTGGGTATGAATAACAGTTTGTTGCAAAACCTTTTGGCTATGAGAGAATAGATGAAAATATCTCAGAAGCATGAAATTAGCAAGAAGTGGGAAATGTGACAATTGTGTATCTGGCATCTGGTTTCCATATTTGTTTCCCTTCACACAATGACAATCTAGGCATTTTAAATACAGCTAGACACTTGGAAACAGAAAACGTGAGATGTAAGAGGTTTCAATTTGCCATTTCTTTTAACTTTCTCTTCCTTCTTTTGTTGGCACAGGGACCAAATGGTATTTCACGCAAGGCATTCTAGATAAAACTGGGAACTTGAAAGGCTTTGTCACTACTTTTGGTATGGGCTGGACCTAACCAACACAAAGTGGCATTATGTTCAGAGCAAATAGGTACCCAGATTTGCTCTGTGTAGTCGCACCAGGAGGATGACAATGATTAAGCCAGAACTATGAAATGGCAACATGTGGTTAAACCTCACTATAAATGGAAAATGCAATACTACTTCAAAGCATAAATGTCACACAGTTATCATGAACTTCAGGAAGAAGACTTTGATAAGAGCTGTTATAACATCCATTGTATAGCTGCTACAGTTTCACATCAATTTGCCAGACCATTATTTATGAATATAACTATTCATGAGACAAGAAAATGCAAATCATGCTTTTTTACTTTTGAAAATTAGGTATTACTGTCACAACAAAGGTCATGGTCGACAGCTGTTTTGTTGACCTGTGGTCAGATTGTGATGATACTTCCTCTTATTGAAAAACTCCCGTTTTGTGCTCGCTTCGTGCTTCTCTTTCTTTCTCTTGCTCTGTCTAAATCTCTCTCTCTCTCTCTCTGTGTGTGTGTGTGTGTGTGTATGTGTGTGTGTGTGTGTGTGTGTGTGATACCTACTGTGCTTTCATAACTCAAGACAACTTTAGTTTGCCCTAGAGTGTGTCTATCTATCTATCTGGGGGAAATCTGAAGTTTCTATCTATTCCTGGAATTTGTTAAAAAGGAAAAAGGAAGTGGGATACTCCCCTTGAGGTGTGCAGAAAATCAGTCACTTCAGAACCTTAATAAATACAGTAAGATTGTGATGTGGACTTCTGTTGCACAACAGGAAATGCTGGTGAGACGTGACCTAAGGCTTGTCTGCTTTAGAAAAAACAGTTGCTGATGAAACTCACATAGTCAGCAGATTTACTTTAAGTTTCCAAAAGTTATAAGTGGAGGAAAAATTAACAATACATTTGAAAAAACAAAACACCAGGAAAACATTTGCATTGGCAACTTGACTACAAGGGGGATGACTTGAAAAAATGAAAAGAGGAAACAGAGAGAGAGAACTAGGTAAACTATTCCAGTCAGAAGAGGCTTTAAATTTGAAGGAATGTCTCCCAATTTCTATCTGTCTGTCTATATATATATGGAATTAAGTGGTGCTTCAAATAGGGTAAATATATTTGTAAATAAACATAATCCAATGAACTGTTGCCTGGCCTTTAGTAATAAGAGATTCAATAATTGGTACGTATGACAGTGATGAGTTGTGAATGGACACCTCAGCACATATCTACAGCGACTGTCATAAGAGGTTTAAGATTTAACTCTGTTGTGTTCTGATGAACAATATCAGCATAGTCAATGATAAGACAACGATAACCAGGTTATTACCGGGTAAAACAATTATAACAATTTAAACTGAACAAATTCCTAATCTTTCTCCAGAGTCGTACCATTTGAAAATTTTACTGAAAGAACTTTACGACAAGCAGAACTAGTAAAAGCATAATTGCTTTTGTTCGCTTAAGAACCACTTTAGAATGACATTAAAATCTTGTATTGAAATTCTAATGAACTTGTTGTCCAACTGAAATGATTCTTCTTGCTGTTTGTTGGTGTTGTTTGCATGTACTGGCTCGGTAAACAGGAATCAAACTGAGTGGTTCCGGTGGAGTGATACATAATTTCAACTAATCAACAAGTGTCTACATGAGCACGATTGGAAGGTGTGTAATTTGACTGACTGAGATCAGATATCAACAACCTTTCACCATCACAGACTCTGCCTTTTAAAGGCCTGTCTCTGTGAGGTAAATAAAGGGGATGGGGTGGGGGCAACCTAGAGTGCAGCTGCAAGGCTATGATTCTTCTATGATAGTAGTGTTAAACAAGACTTGAGTATCTGAGATTCATTTACTGTCTGTAAGCTGATTATTGCTAAGAAATTGTTCTGGCCTGAGAAGGAATGGGTCGGGTGATTTAGGGTAAGGAAGAACTTCAGCGTGTGTCACTGTGCTTGTTTTATTGTGTTGTGTCCAGAAGAGGGTCTCCATGAAAACAAGATACTGCATCTCAAGGGGTTATCCTCCCAATAAAGAAATGTAAAATGTGAATCACGGACAGTATATTAGCCTGGGTAAACCATGGTGAAAATGAGTGAAATCGTTTTGGAATCTTCCTTGTAAACACAGTTTTTCAATTGTTGACTCCATTCCAAAAGATATAGGCCCATGTCACTGGTTGTATAGAAGTCACTGCTTTGTCTGTCATCAAACGTAAAGCATGCCCCATACCAGATAAGTTCTTGTGACCTGATATTTTGGTGATTGGGGTTCAACAAAAGATGTATTTTTGGGAGCACACATACACTTTAAATCAATACATCTGGCTTGCTTAGAAGTTATATTGTTGAAGCCGGATTTCCTAGTTCCACCTTACAGATAGTTGACACCTAATGTCTTGTGTGTGTGTGTGTGTGTGTGTGTGTGTGTGTGTGTGTGCGCTATAGCATGCAATCAGACTGCAATTACAAAAGACAGAGCAGCGTCTTCTTCATTCAAGCTCTGCAATTCGCCCCTTATACTTGAGTCAGTTACTGGTATCTCTTGGGTCCTACACCAGAACCCCTGGTGAATAAGGCACTTGTTCCTCCACAGCAAGAGAGAAGCTGCTGTTTGTTGGTAAGTGGATGCATGCTCCTCGGCCCCTCTGTTAGAATGAACTGAGATTGAATGATACAAACAATTCCTTTTTGCCATTTCTGTCTTTATATTTCTTAATGTTAAGGCTTTTTTCACATGTGAAAACAGCCTCAAGAATCTTTTGGTTTACAAACACTGGTAGACTGTCTTCTGTCTAAACAAATCTAGCTTATAGGCCTCACTGCTGTGGAATTCTAAAAGGTTTGGCAACTAAATAATTGGTTTGTGATGAATGTCAAAGTATGCTCTTGCACAGATCATCATAACCTAAACTTAAAAAGACAAGTAAACAAAGATGTAACTCTCATTTGATCGAAACAAGTGTTCATAATTATTCAAGATGTAGAGTAGTGCGCCTCAATATTTTTCATCTTTCAATCGTGAGTGCAACTAACACAGCACACAGTGAAGTACACATTAACCTGGGGAGCAGTCAGGGGTTTGGTGGCGTGCTCAAGCGCATTTCAACCATGGTGCACCGGTCGCTGAACCAACCGACAATCCTTCAGATACCATTAGGCCATGGCTGCCCCAAACAATATTTGTAAGCTGGCCAGACTGAAAGGCTCAAGTCAACACCATGACCATAACTCATTTACATTTATGCATTTAGCAGACGCTTTTATCCAAAGCCTTTTATCCTCAAGGGCACAACGGTGGCAGTCAGGATTTTCAACCCACAATTTTCAGGCTACTTGCATGCTAGCCAGGTTACTTAACCACTACGCCACCACCGCCCAATGACTAATATAACTAAATAACTAAAACACTATAGCCCAGATATGTCTTTTAGGAGGTGTGACTGACAAATTGTTGTGTGCAACATACGGACAACTAAATAGGTATCTCGCGTGTCCTGAGAAAGTGAAAACATCTGAATTTCATGAGGGTTCAGTTTAATAAGACATGAAAAGAGATTGCATGCCTCACAAGGGCAGCATTCATCCATTATTGGTGAGAGGACTCAGTTGGTTTAAGCCAAAATAAGCAAGTGAACAGGAACTGGTGGATATCACATACCTAAAACTCACATCAATAATATTCTACTTAAGTGGAACACAGCACTGTGTATGATGCACCAAAAAACAAACAAACAAACAAAAAACATTATCTGGATTCTGATTTAGAACTGTGCAACAGTCTTGGAAAAAAGTCGGGTCAAGGGTGTCTCATATTCTCAATGGTTTCATTCTCATTTATTATTATCTGGGAGCAGGGTTAGATTATTGAATACAGTTCCCCTACAGCAGACAAAATGAGCCTACTGCTACTACTGCAACTGCTTAAATGCCAGGCTTACATGGCTTTACTGTAAGCCATGACCCCCTGGCCTTAGGCCCGGTGGGCCCATTCACAAATTCGGCCCCATCTAGGCCCATCCTTACCTCAGATACATCCTATAATGACATAACTTATACTCCAGTATAGTCATAGCTCACACAGTAGACTATATTACAAAAGAAAAGCAGTGAAACTGCAGAAGTAGCTGAGAATATAAGGTTTTAATGACTTATCTCAGCCAGTAAATTTCTTATTCCCATCATATTCCCAGATCATTTTAAAGACCTGAAGAGAGAGAGAGAGAAAGAGAAGTGAGAGAGAAGTGTCCATCATCAAAAGAAAGCCATTCTTATCACAGGCCAACAGCACAGTTTGGAGCAAGACTCAGGGTATTGCTACTCAGCTGCACTTGTTTAAGTCTGATTCATTTTGTCAGGGAAATAACATGCTGACAATCCATGTAAAGCCACTCCAGAGCCTATGCAGTCAAAGAGGTCAAAAACCTCTGATCTCATATAGGCCTTATGTCACATTGCATACAACTGTATTCGTGGATGAGTGAATGACATTCTATGTCCATGCATAAGCCTATATTATCATTTCCTTCCAACATACTGTAAATAAATTTAGTGTTGTGATGGAGGAGAGACTGCTTTAGCGAGCCTTGGTTCTTCATGTCTTGGATGATCACATCTAAATCTAGATTCACAACCTTAAGGAAACATGCATGTTGAGTAAAATGTAGCCTAGGTCTATGACAGCTGAAATGACATGTGGCAAAGATGCAGTAGGCTACCCCATGCTTTATGGATCTGAAAGTACAAGTTTAACAGCGCAACTATTAAAAATGAACAATAAAAAGGAGCAGGATTACGTCAGGGTTCCAGGCACCTTTCACCAAGGCTGCTAACTGACAGGTACTTTTCCACCACTTTGCTGATTGGCGTTGTATTCCATCATGTTGCAGTTCAATTCTGGTACCTGATTGGATGGGGCTGTGTTAAACCGCCCACTGCCGTCGTCCCGCCTGCTCAATTCTCTGATTGGATGCAGTATCTCGAGTGCTGTCAGTCTATAAGGTTATTTTCCTGCCCAGTTATTTCTTATGCCCGGACTTGTAGAACGTGTAGCGGATTGGGTTTGAAAGGAAGAAGCTTGCACAGCTAGAGATAGAAGAGCCGTATCCATGCACTAACAACGAGGAAAATGATCATCTGCACGAAAAAAATGGATTATCTCCTCGGAACTCAATGCCAGCGGGTCCAAAATCAGGTATTAAAGCAGCTAACTTACCAGGAAAATCCGTCAGAATGAGGCAACTATTACTTCAGCTGCGGTGTTAACATACTTAGAAGTTGCTTTCTTACAGACTGATTTCTGCTTTCTCACAAACAGTTATTCTGACTGGATGTTTATTTGTAGCTGGAGACCCCAGGTGCTACCTGATGACCTGGGTGAAAACCTAGGAAATAAAAATTTACTTTGTCCCAGCTAACGTTAGAGTTAACGTTAACGCTACCATGGTCTGCCTTGTTCGAAAATTAACGTCACCCATTCGTGTTGGTTAGTAAAAAGGACAACGTTAAACATTAAAATACAACTGTAAATTCTTTGTTGAGACGGTTAACGTTAACACAACTCACGTTAACGTTACCCTAACTAGCTAACGTTAACTAATCACATCAATGAATGGTAACCTAGTATAACTTTGACATTGTAGAAGCACGACAATCCTTTCTCTTTGTTACATTTTTCCGAGATTGTGATGCGTGACAAAGCATCCCGTTGATTTTCTGAGATGCTTAACTTTAGCTGACTGTTTAACAAAGTTCTTTGCCTGCAAAATGGCCAAATTACCCGTCGCTCAGCTAACAAAAGGATACTGGCTGGTTTGGACCAGCTGAAAGGTCCAGCTGGCTGGCTGCTGTAAAGGGTAGCTTACTAATAGTACTTTTAAAACTTTACTTATTTGTAATAAAAAAACGCCACTGTTAGTTCGATATATACTCAAATGTACACCAGTTCTTTGTTATGTTTGTTAGAAAGGGTTTGCAAGGATATTAAGTTTGTTCTGTGTAAGGCCAGAGCTCTGGGTCTGTTTGAGGCTAATCAGCAATGGAGAACACTTACCTCTATTCAACATCAGTGGGCACATTAGTTGTTCATAATTGGCATTGACGTCGTCATTAGTAAACATTATTTGTTTTCTCATGTCATGTATTGCTAACGTTATGTGAAATTGTTTGCTGGCATCAAGCTACGTGCTGCGTAGCTCTCGCGCAGCCAAAGCTAACTTGGACTAACGTTATTCTGCTTATTTTGCTAATGTAACATATCCTGCATGAAAACTAACAACTTTTGGTTTTGAGATAACCAAGTGCAAGTGAACTTTTCACCTTTCAAGCACACTGTCTTTAATTCACCAGTTAGTTAAGTCTGTGTAAATTTCGAGAAATAACAGCTACGGTATGCGTTTCGACTTCTTTTGTGTCTCGCGAAGATGCCGTATTTTTCCGTTTTTTATGACAGCCAGAAAAATATCGTTGATGGTTTTTCTAGTCTTTAAGAAACAATGAAGAGTTCCTCAAAATGGTGATATTAATGTCGTGGAAAAAGCCCCCACAGTCTGAACGGTAACGATAGCCTGGCACCAGATGAAACTTAGAACACTTTTGAATGAATGATATTAGCATAGCTAACTATAAGCCATTCTATACGAGATCTTTTTGTTCAAATCTCGGTGAAATTTAGTTGAGAGAGTGTAAAAATTGAATAAATTGATCTTTTTTGGTTGAATGTTGGCTACTTCCTATTATATTTCAATCGCATTACTGCTGTGCATCACCAGTCTTTCAAGATTGCCAACTGCACTGTAACAGTGCAATGTTGAGAATTTCCTTTGGCTTGTGCAAGAAACTTGCGGATTTTCCAGAATAATATGTCAAGAAAGGATCCCATTTGGTGGTTGTTGTACGTCTGCATTCATCATTGTTGTGGTATTTCATTGGTGGTGGACCCAAATTGCAATTTCGCTGAAGTCCAAGGCTAAGTCCTGCAAATACCGAGTTCTATGGGTACATTTATTTATGCGTTAAACAAGTTGTTTTCGTATATTCGTAACTTATTTTTAACCGTATTTGCACGCATGAGAAGTTGAGTTTTTGTCGTCTTTGTGTACTGATGTTGTATACTCTGCCAATCAAAGTTGTTTTTCTCTTCTCTAAGGTGTTTTTTGTTGACCAACCAACAGGGGGCGTTGGGTAGAAGGAAACTTGTTTACCGCATTTCTGTCTGTAGAACAATGGAGGAATGCGCTCTTTAAATATTTTTTTCGTTTATTTTTATAAAAGCAATTTTTCAGTGATGCGTGTAGTACTTGGACGGGCTTATGTACTTTTATTTTTTGTGTGTCTTTTTTGATACCCTTTTAAAAGAACTATTGATTTTTTTTCATTCATTGTGGAAAGGCGACCTGCATGTCCTTGTTCTGCAGTAAGCTATAGCTGTTCATTTTCAGAGACCACTTCCCCTGCAGCAGATTTTCCTTGTTATTAACAAAACCAGATGAAATCATAAGGGATTTGAGATTTTTTTTGCTACAAAATGCAGTAGATTCAAAATGGGTAAAAATGTAGATACCATGGCACTGATAAAAAATTATGCAGAATTCTTCATAACTATGCATGCCACTAGGAATTTGATGGAGTGCTGCAGAAATGCCCTCCACCACCAGCATATCTTTTGCAAAGGAGTGGCAAACAGTAAGCATTGATAAACACATACTCTAATTGGTTGACATCTTCTAACTCTGCTATTCTATCACACCTTGCCTGTCAGACACAAGTGTAGCACAGTTGATGATGGTGATAATCTTTTGTTCCTGTTTAAGATGAAGATGTGTATATTGCTGTGAAAATGGGGAGAATGAGAAATGAGGATTTGCTGTGTGATGAGAGAATACAGATCTAGTGCAGTGCAGTGTTGGCCCATTTACCCATTCAGACTCTACTTTAGGGTACAATATAAAATGGAATCCCCAGAATCAAAATAAAAACCAACAGAGGTAAGTGTGTACCACAGTTAAAAATGCCATTTGCATTTCCTGTATCCTTGCACAAGGTAGCAAGGTGGCTATTTTGCACATTGTCAGCTGAAACCTCCTTTGTTCTGTATCCTGTCTGTCTGTAGCACTTGCTGTGTGGCCACTGGAGGCTGTGTAAGCCATGTCTGTGTGTCTGTCTGGTTGGCTGGCCCTCTCTTTAATCACCCCCTGTGTTCTGCAGCTGGCCGTTTTGTTCTTCATATTAGGTTCAGGTTGCCAAGCCAAAAAAGAGGCCTGGGGGAGGGAGGAGGGGTGTCCCTACAGTAGAGAAAGGGAGAGTGATGGGTGTGTACATAACACCAGAGGCGACACAAGCGCATGACAAGGACAGACCTTTTCTGGACCTCCAGGAATGCAGATTAAATATCTGCCTACCTCCTGTTTACTCCAGAGGGGCACGACTTCACACACACCCCCATCTCGCTTGCTGCCTTGATTGGATTTCTTCCATCAGGTTAGGCTTCTTTTGTGCGCAAATATGGCACTCTTGAGGTATTCACACCATGACAGGTGTTCTTTCCCTCTTTCTTTTCCCCACCCTTTTTCTAGCAATTTTTTCTTAGTTGGTTTGTTCTCCACTTACCTCATGCAGCACAGTCTGACTGAGCACACATCAATAAGAAATTCAAACAAATTCATTTGCGCTGTAAAACTCAGACAAGAAGTACAAGTTTAGGCCGGGAAAAATTACGTGATGACCTTTGTGCTCCTTTTTACAAAAAATTTTATGATGACCAAAAAAATGGATCTCGGTCAAATATTGGCCATGGATGAAGACGAAGCCTGTTAGGGGCAGGTGGGGAGTGGGGGAGTGGACTGGAAGTGTTGAGTTGCCCATCTGATCAGCAGAGCTCCCCTGTGCAAACAGCTCTGGTTTCGTTGGAGCCACACTGTTGCTGCCACTGAGAAGAAAACCTCTTGTGCTTGTGCCTGCTGGCAAACTTGGCAGAGAGATTTTGTTGGGGGGGTATTCTATTCAAAGCACTAGGCCAGATCTTATTCAAATGTATTCAAACTCCCAAATGCTGTTTTGCTTTCTCTGCTCGTGTTGGTTTGTGTCACTTGGTTGTCATTTAACATAGTTCTTTTGACTTGACAGCAGGTAGGCCTAGGCCTAAATCTCCTCATGAATAATTGGCATAGCTATAAGCTACCCATTCCAGTAACACAGTAATTAATATACCTAGGTGATGTTTGCAGAATAGGGCTGCACAAATATTTAGACATAAGACATAGACTGTGTATCTAAACTTAAGGGGAACTCTGAATTATGAAAGGAAAGATTCCCCAAGTTACCCGTAACATCTGTTTGTCGAGTATACGACAATGAATCAACAAGACTGTAGGAAGAGGATGCTTGATGCCCTTGCTTCCTGTTTGAAGTTTCTGAATTATTCATGTGCAAGGACATGCCATGGCATGTTGAGGTTAGTTTTTAACAACATGGCCGAAGAGCTAAAGAAGTTGTCCATTGAGGATCAATTCAACAAACTTGGTGAGTTTATTCTCATTATTTTTACACCAAAGTATCACTCTATCACTCAGTAAACTGTTCAAAACCATTTTAATTCCCATGTATGGAGAACAAGGAACAAAAAAAAAACTAAATGAGCAGAACAGCAGACTAATTTTGTAGACCTTCAGCCCACCTCGTGACTTGTATTAGCATTATTCATTCACTTCCACCAAGGCCAGGCATCTCGTGGAAGATGATGTTTTCTATGGTTCCGAGGATGCTCCCCATTCTCTAGATACCAATCCTATTGGTTTCCTCTGACTGGGAACACGTGAACGTCGTTACGCGTTCCATTGAGCCGTGACTTGAGGTGGAGGTGGAGGAGGCAGGGGGTGCATAATTTTATCACTGTTTACTGTCGGATGTTTTTCTGGGTCAGTCCCAGCAAGCTGTGGCTTGGGAACAGATGTTTGGGTCCACGTTGATATGCGATATATTTACAAGCACGACCACCAGCCAGTCCAAACCATCTCTGTCGGGGCCAGAGTTTGAACTGTTACGCCAAAGTTAGCATCTGCCTTACCCTCCTCAATACACCCAGTGCTCCTCCTGTAATGTACATAACACATGTGGGATGTTGTCACATTCTCACAGTACCCACTCCTTCTCTTACCCCCTTTCCTTCCCACTGAAGGGTGCACAAACACCAGTCGCTGTTGGTAGTGTCCAGTGTACTAGACTATTACATTTCTTAATTTAATTTGATTTATTCCAGCAAATGCAGTACAGTGTCGACACTCTTTGGGTTAACCAACCAGGAGCCTTCCAATGACATCAGGGTTCCTCCTTCATGAGTTTATTTGAATTCACACCACCCACTGGAGTAGGATCACAATATCCTTAAAAAAATCTTGACAACACCACCCAGACAAAGTGATACAAATACGTGTAGGTGACAGTTAGAGGTAGGCCAGCAGCAGAATTTCTTCACTTTGTGTGCAACCTATGAGAGCATGACCTTTTCGGTTGTCAGGACTACCTTATCAAGTAGCCGAATGCAACGGGGTCCTGATAACTGTTGCATTACAGATGAGTTTGACCTGGTGCAAAATACCTTTCACCTAAATTTCCAAGCATGCTCCCCATGAAAAGACTGAGCTGAGTTTCTGCTGGTTTGTGTGTGCCAGTTGCAGGGCATAGACATTGCATTTCAAGACATTTTTCTGCTCCGGAACAACGCATGGGTGGGATATTGGTCCAGCAGTCTTTAGCAGTTTGCCTGTTGCATCAGCTGGGATTCCCGGCATACATTTGTCCTGACACCAGTTGCTTCTCTGGCCAAGTCTGAGATGACTGGCACCTGTCCCGCATAGGCCCATCTGGCAGCAGGCCAACAGATTGTCTAGTTTCAAAGAATGGCTATGTAAGACCCTATATTATATTATGAAACTAGTCCTAGAGACCAGCACATTTTTGTCTGTTAAAAACCTATGGGGAGGGGTCAAACATGATTTCAACTATGAAATTGCACCTGTTTGTGTGTAAATCTTGTTGACATGCTCTTCTGTTGTATTTTTTTTTTGGTTGTGAAGGTAGCCTACAATGTAATATATATATATATATATTTTTTTTTTTTTCACTCAAGGTTTTTACCAGTTATCCTGGTTTTGGCTGTTGAGCAACATTCACTACATTACATTAGTTACTGAGCCCCTGTACCATTGTGACAGTATAGCCTAGGTATGTATGCCTGTACAGTTCAGAGGATGGCCACAACAGCTTGGTGCAGATTTCCCATTGCGGAGTTAAGTTTGCCTTGAGGCAGCTCTATGCACCTGCCCATAAGAGCCTGTGAACAGCAAGCACAAACGTGCGTGTGTGTGTGTGTGTGTGTGTGTGCGCCTACACTACCCCCCCCCCCCCCCCCAACAATCTCCCTGTGTTTGCTTGGCCTTGTCCCGCTTCTAGCAAGGCTGGGTGAGACAGAAGTCTAACTCTATAGGCTCCATAAGTTACTTTTTTTTTTTTTTTTTTTTTTTTTTTATAAAGACACCCTTGACCCCATTCCCTGCTTTCATGCAGTGTGCCTGTGTGTATTTTATTTGTTGGGACTGTTTGAGTGGCATGGCACCTGCCTTTCAGTGGAAGGTAAACTCCCATGGGCACTCCACTCTTCCACGCCCCACACCCCCCTATATGCACAGCACCAGCATTGCCGATCACTTCCTTGAAGGAATAAAGTAGGTCATGGTAGAAGTCTGCACATAGTAGAATTCATGTCCTTATTTTTTTTCTCTCTCTCTTTCTTTCTCTCTCTGCCCTGCTTTTCACTGTGTGTTAAACATACACAGTCCCACTGCACCACAGCAGCCGGAGAGTCGAGGTGAATATTCTACTGGGCCGTGCCAAAGTGTACTTCATTTGTCTACTGCTGGGTGACGGTCGGTGATCTAAGAGCTTCCTCCGGAGCTCATGATTAACCTAAGTTGTTTATTGTTGTCGCTGAGCTTTTTGATTTAAAGCTACTTAAAAGGTCACGCTTGAAGCTGTGAAGTTCACAGCCTGACCCACAGTGGGGGTGGAAGACGTGACTCATCTTGGACTCGCTCTGCCAGGGTGGTGGTGGTTGTGGTGCTGCCGGTGGATTAATATGCCAGAACATTTTGGAGATCCATCATGGTGGTCGCTGATTTCTAGGAGCTGTTTGTGTGAAGCCTCTCATAAAAACACATCTCTGCTTGTGTTCCTTGGACCAGGAGCAGAGATGGTGTTTATCTCTCTTATCTGTGCAACTGCTCTCCCAGCTGTCTCTCGTGGCTATTTATAACCCTGTGGGGTGGGGAGATGTGTGGAGATGCGTCCCCCCACTGGGCACCAGGGGAACTTTAACTCCAGCACTTCCAGCAGGAGGGCCGACCAGTGGGGCCTGCTGAGACGCTCTGGGCTTCACGGCTGCTGTTGCTCAAGCAGGACCAGGCTGCTCCATCTGTGACGACACTCAAGTGATCCCTTTGAAGCCACACACACATGCGTTCACACATACACACACACACACACACACACACATGCGTTCACACATACACACACACACACACACACATGCGTGCACACATACACACACACACACACACACATGCGTTCACACATACACATACACACACACACACACACATGCGTTCACACATACACATACACACACACACACACACATGCGTTCACACATACACACATACACACACATGCGTTCACACATACACACACACACATGCATTCACACATACACACACACACACATGCGTGCACACACACACACACACACACACACATGCGTTCACACATACACACACACACACATGCGTTCACACATACACATACACACACACACACACACACACATGCGTTCACACATACACACATACACACACATGCGTTCACACATACACACACACACATGCATTCACACATACACACACACACACACACACACACACACACGTACAGAGGAGCAGCCAAAACAGCGACACTCCCTCTCATCTAGCCAGGTCAGAGGCTGCTCAGTTTCCCCTTTCACATACCAGCGACCGGAGACAAGAAGCCATTTTAGGTCCAGAGTTGTTATTTAACCCAAGACGCTTCGTGCTGCTTCTTAGAAGCTCTTGCACAAGGGGGCCTCGTTTCAGTACTTCCATTCCATCTCTCCTTTTTTGTGTTATATTGCCGTGGGATGTTTTTAAACCGCTCTGCGTTTTCTGTGGCCTTTCGTTAATGCTGTGTCTACTTCACCTAATTAAAGCTGTAGAAATGTGAATCATCGTTAGATTAGAAATAATGCATTTTCTTTACTGAAAGGCCAGACATCTGTTATTTTTAGATTACAAGCATAATGCGTTTTGTGCACTGAAAGGCCAAAGATCTACATGGATTTCTTGAATTTTGTTGTAAACAAACAGGGCAGTCATGCGCTTTTCTGATTTTATTATAGCCATGTGCTTCTTGTTGTGCATGTTAAGTCTAGTTTTTTTTTTTTTGTTGTTGTTTTTTAAGGTCTGATTAAAAATGGATTTAATCATTCAGAGATGGGGTTGAACCTATTAACCAGTGACCCAGTCACAAAGTGACACAGCTGGTCGGTGACACATTTACATTTTGATGTTGTGGTAGAGTTATGGAAGGCTAGTGAAGGCCTAGTTTGCATTGTTAAGTTGGGTTGTGGATGGTGTAGCAAAGCAAAACAGAGTTTCTATTTAAATGGGTCTCAGGAGAAACTTGAAGGAACTACAGTGATGCTTTGCATGAGTGTTCAGCTGCCAAAAAGGTTATCAAGTTGCTTCATGATTTTGTCACAAAAGATTTAGGTCACCTACCTGCGTGAGAATTATATAAGGATTCAGGAAAAGGAAATCTGCGAGTCTTAAAGGCATAGTTAAACATTCTAGATGTAGCCCATGCTGTAGTCAACCTTCACTCAGCCATGGTCATGATGCTTAACTGTCAAAATTATTGAATTCTTGTCATGTTAGCATTGCATCAGCTAGAGCTGCCGTATTTTGACATGGTTAGATGATGCCCCTATATTAAGTGCTGTTCATATTAGGAACCTCTCTAACAACAGTAGAACAATATAAGTAGAACGATATAATGACAGTGTGAACAGATTCTAATCGTTCTGCAAATCATGCTGATGATGATCCTCGACGGTATGATGATATCTCCACATCAGTACCCGCTCTAGTGTGGACATTCATTCACATGGGCCTGAGTGAAACCTTAAAACTGTTGTTTTTGCCTTTTATCGTTGTAGTTGGTGTGTTTAGTGTGAACGACACATTAAGGCTAGGAAGTGCAAGATATGAAGGGGGAAAAAATGAGGTCAACATGTTTTATTTCTCTGGTCAAGAGCAAGGCAGTATTTTTCCACAAGCTAGAACAAGCCAAGACCTTGGGTCTTGATCTCAGCACTGAGACCCAGCCTGGGGAAGCCCAATGCTGTAGACTTAAGAACACAAAAGACCCATAGTATCTGAGCTACAACACACAGTTCTTGGGTATCTGTATACGTCAGGAACTGGAGTGCACGGGGAACAATAGGGCTAGTGATTTGTGATGTTCATTATTCATTTTGCATATTAGTCATCACGTATCAGGATTGCTTTTAAAAGGCCACAATAAACCTGAGGTAGATGCATTAACATTCAAAGCAGAGGCTAGAACCTGACCAGCATAGTCAATTCAGCTCTGCCCAGAGCAGGCCTGCCATCATGTTTTCATACTGTCAAATAAAATAATGTTTGGTGCCAATTAAAAAAAAAACACATTAAAATTCATCTACATTAACACCTCTTCATTATTACAGTAGTGGGTTGGCATGTGTCCATATAGGATGAGCACAGGCCCATCTCTTTTTCTGTCTTTGCTTTGTCTCGCTTTGCCTTAAAGCTGTTTCCTCCTCCACCCCTTTGTCTGCCTGACTACTCCTCTCTACCTCTCATTTCCTTTTTGATATATATATTTATTTAATCATTTATATATTTAATTTTTTAAGTCCTCTTTGTCTTACACCTCCATTCTATTGCAAGCCAAGGAGATCAGTTCCCTTCATTTTCCATTTTGTCCTTGTGTCCACACACACACACACACACACACACACACACACACTCTCTCTTACATCTGAATCTGTCTTGGGATTGGGGCTTTCACACACTAGCCAGCCAGACAGACGGGCAGGGAGGGGAGAAAGAGAACGGAAGGAGGGGCAGGATCTGCTCTAATCCTCTCAGTGCAGACACAATGCACACCAACACTGGCAGAAAATACACACACAAACACACACATACATACATACATACACACACACACACACACACACACCACTTGCTCCTACTCTGATTCAAACACACCACCATATGTCTGTCCTTTTCTGTGTTTTGGGGCTCACTGGGGCTTGTTTGCTCCTAACTGCCCAGTCCTGTTTCTCCTGCCCAAGAGGGTTTGGCACGTAGTTGCTCAGGCTCTTGAGGTTTCAGAGCCTCGGCTCCTGCGATGTGGTTAGATTGATTGTCTGGAAAATGTGGCACTCGGAGGGTAAAAGCCGTTGTGAGTGTAGTAGCACAAATTACAACTCTGTTTGTCTGGTAGGTCTCTCTTGCAATGCTGCTAGTCAGGGAAAGTTATCAACAGCATATATGTACATGTTAAACCAGCCTCTCACTGGGACAAATGGTCAGTGCTTTTATGACCCACGGTTAATGTGCTGATTGCCTCGGCTGTTTCCACTTAAGCAACTAAAGGACCGCTATTAAAATGTCATTCACCTGTATTGTATTGTTCTGTGTTCTTATTATTATCATGTGGATGAATGGCAGTAGATTATTAGTTAGTAGCTTAATAGCTATGTTGGGGACTAGATGATGCTCATTCTTTATCATGCTGAACAATAGCAGTCAGATAAAGACATGAACACAGCCAGAAAACGTGTGTCTGTGTGCGCAGGTGAAAGTGAACTCTGAGAAGGAGCGTGCCTCAGCACTGTGCATGAAGGCCCTGGCCAGCAGGGGGCGCTTGGACTCGGTGTCTGAGCATATGGCCTCCCACCCACAGTACCTGGAGAGCTTCCTGCACACGCAGCACTACATCCTCTACATGGACGGCCCTCTGCCTCTGCAGTACCGCCACTACATAGCCATCATGGTGAGAGAACACACATGCACACACACACACACTCACACACTCACTCTTGTACAGCATTGAGCAGCAGTCAGATATTCTGCAATAGCCATATAATGGTTAAGTGCTTTTCCACCGACAGACAGTCCTGTTTCTGTACACAAACCAACATTTAAACCATTGGGAACATTCTGGCCAAACAAAAATGGCTTCATAATATTATCCTTCAAGTTGGAACCAAAAGTATTTAAAAGTAGCAAACCAGAGTGGGCATTAGTAAGCTAAACTAGCCAACTACCATTACACTGCTCAAAGTAACTAGCGTTAAACAAATTCAACCATTTTATTGGACCACTTCCACATAATGTTCTCCTGTTCCATGCAATAGATCATTAACTCTTGTTTATGCATGCAACACCTTCTGTTGATGCATCCTGGGTTCCACTCAAAACTGGTGTAAATGTGGGAAGGTTTGCATGAAAAACACAAAGGTTCAAGGACGTGCTCTCTGTTGGTTAAAATGTGGCCACTGATAGACAGATCTGTTAGCCTGACAAGTAGTTAGTTTCTCGATCAGTGGTTGCAACGCAATATCCCATTGCCGGCCAACTGAGTTGCTCACTGAAAACACGACCCCTGATCTCCGTATTTAAGTAACGCTAGAAATTACTTTGTCTTTGTTCTGAGCTTTCTGCTAACTTTGCCAATATGCCTCTCCTGTGCCAACACCTTTGTTAATCTGTTTGCATGTATGTCTGTGCAATAGGCAGCAGCACGGCACCACTGCAGCTATCTGGTGTCACTGCACACGGCCCAGTTCCTGCGGGCGGGTGGTGAACGTCAGTGGCTGCAGGGCCTGGAGGCGGCGCCTGCACGTCTGCGCCACCTGGACCACATCAACAAGGTGCTGGCCCACCAACCCTGGCTCACCTCACGCTCCCACATCCAGGTACGGTTGCCTCGCGCCGGCCGACAGCACCCTCTTGAAACATTCGGGTTCTCAAATGCCAGTAAATCTCTTCAACAACATTCAAGCACAACATGTGACCTACTCACACAATGTTCACACTTGAGTTTAGTGCAACCATTCTGCTCAACACTGATGGCTCACTGTGTGTCTGTGTGTGTGTGGTGCAGGCCTTGCTGAAGAGCGGTGAGCAGTGCTGGTCTCTGGCAGAGCTGGTTCAGGCCGTCGTCCTTCTAGCTCATTGCCATTCGCTCTGCAGCTTCGTCTTTGGCTGCGGCACAGATACCGAGCCCGTCTCCACTCCCAGAATCCCTGACGGCACGCCACCCGGCTACTGCCTGTGCGACGCCGCCAACGGCAACACCACCGTGCCCCTGACACCCAGCGTGCCTTCAGAGCGGACACCTCGACGACGGGTATGTTTACAGTCTGTTTACAGTCTGTTTACAGTCACTGTGGGACTACATGCAAATGACTGTACTCTCTGGTAGAGGAAATGCATTCATGTTGTAGAGGAAAGTCACCTGGTCTTCGCAGGCATTATTCCATTGGTTTTGTGGTTTTAGGACTGCTGGGGGGTATAGTTATGGGTAAAGTTATGTGGGTGTATATGGGTATATTTATGGGTAAATTTATGTGTGTGTGTGTGTGTGTGTGTGTGTGTGTGTGTGTATGTATGTGTGTGTATGTATGTGTGTATATATATATATATATATATATATATATATATATATATATATATATATATATATATATATATGCTTGCCTCTGTTCTCCCTGCAGTCTCTAGACTCCAGCTGTGATGTAGCCTTTCTGCGAGAGAGAATCCAGAAATCTCAGGAGGAGAAAGAGCGGAGAGGAGAGCGGCTGCTGTATTCACAAACACTCCTGAACACAGGTAACACACACACACACACACACGTTGGTATACAAACACATTAATCTAAAACCAAGAGGTGGCATGACTCATAGACTCATGTTTTGTGTAAAAGTTTGACATTGCCACAGAACTGCTCATCACATGTTAGTTTGTGGCCCCATACACGACATGCCCCCCCACCCCCCACCCACACACACCTCTTTCCCTGTTTCCTTCAGATGTAGAAGAGGAGGAGGAGGCAGATTGCTCCGCAGACCCCTCTCGCTTTGTTACCGACCCGGACTTCGGCTACCAGGAGTTCGCCCGGCAGGACGACGACCACTTGCAAGTGCTGCGGGTGCAGGTGAGGAGTACTCTGAAGCCTCAAAGTGTTCCCTAATTTCTCTGCCATGCCATGCCATACACTCCCGCAGGTTACCAGGTTGAAGGTCCCAGTTGTACATCATGTAAAAGTCAGTTGTTGTACTGAGCCCAGTTGTGATTGATTGATTGATTGATTGATTGATGCCATACCTACATCAATACCCTCGTTGTTTTCACTGAACACTGCTACCCTTCCCCTTCGACATACACAGTGACAAGTGAGGAAGTGCTCACCCCCATGTGTTGCAGGTGTCCACACTCGGAGGGTCAAACATAGATTTGTCTGCACTCTGCCAACATTGTTTGTTTAAGCTTGTACATGTTATCAGATGTGGTTCCCCATTTTGTATTGGATATTTATTTGAGGAGATGTTTTGTGTCTGTTGTGTTAGTTGCTTCATCTAACATGAAATGGTATGAAAAGAATCACACAGATGGTATTGGTATTGTCAGAATGTCAGATGGTATTGTTTGCACATAGACGTCTGGCATTCTGAACTAGACATTGAATTTCCACTCGCTCCGCTGCCAAAATCTTCGAATTCAAGTCTCAGTTTATGTAAGGGTGGGTATTGGGCTGTGTGTGTGTGTGTGTGTGTGGCTGGGTGGGTGGTAGAGGGACAGCATAGCAGTTTGATTGACATACACTGTGTGATCGTGCAGGACTACTCGTGGGAAGACCACGGCTTTTCATTGGTTAATCGACTCTACTCGGACATCGGCCACCTTCTGGATGATCGCTTCCGGAGTGTGGCAGCTCTCCCCTCCCCACATGGCCCAGACCTCCAAAGAGCCATTTGGAATTACATCCACTGCATCTATGGCATAAGGTACAAAAGCACGCGCACACACACACACACACACACACACCACTCTCTCTTGCTCTCACACCTGCTCTTCCTACCACATCCACTGTATCTATGGTATAAGGTATTGCTCTCTGGTATTGCTCTCTCCTCCCCTTCTCATAGTCTCCATAGCACTTTAGTCCTCTGAGCCAACCATCAACACTCAAACACGATGCCATACGTCCTCTGCTGTGTCGGAGACTCATTGGGTCTTGTTTGATACTAACTTCCAGTCCAGTACACAGTATTCTACATAAAGGATTAATGTGCTGGCAAAGGTTCTGATGGACTGTGTCTGTGTCTTGTGTATCCTTAGATATGATGACTATGACTATGGAGAAGTGAACCAGCTGCTGGAGAGAGGCCTGAAGCTTTACCTCAAAGCCATCGCCTGCTACCCAGATGTCACAAAGACACCCATTTGTTCTCTTCCCTTAGCCCCACTCAAGCCTGCGGAAAAGGTGTGTGGTGCTGTGCTGCACACTACGACTAGACAGTCCACTCGCCCACCAGGGGGCCTTAGGCATTCATTTGGAAGCGCTGTGTTTCTGATTCTTTTCTTTTTCTTTTTTCTCTCTCTCTCTCTCTCTCTCTCTCTCTCTCACTCTCTCTCACTCTCTCTTACAGGTGCATGTAAATTTGTTGGTGATGGAGGCACGGCTGCAGGCTGAGCTCTTGTATGCCCTCAGAGCCATAACTCAGTACATGATCGCCTAGGAGACGCATGTCCCCCTCACTGCCAGAGTGATGGCTTGGGAGCTGGAGAGTGGTTTAGAGAGAGCGTTACATGTGTGTGCACACAGATGGTACGGATCCAGCCCAGGACTGGGCAGACAGACCAATGCGTTGATGGATGGATGGCAGAACGAGAGGGAAGAGCGAGAGAGGGGGGGGGGCAGATTTGCTTTTCTTTCATCATTCGAAGTTTACCAGTGTGCCGAGGTACTGCTGTGAAAGGTTCTTTGCCAAAGGTGAAAAAAAAAAAAAAAAAAAAACCTCTCAAAAGGTGCAAAGCAATCTCTATTTGTGTTTTATGTTACTTGTCATTGACTTTGCCCTAAACCTTTAATGTGCAATTATTAATATTAATAAGAGTTCTTTTTCATTATTATTATCTTGTGAATGACTGAAGCTGTTGTATTCAGGAGAGGTGAAGGGGATGTCATGCCAACATCACATTCTCTGTCATTCTGACCAGAAGATCTTTGAACTCTTAATCTCATACAGAAGTTTAGGTCATTTACAGTTGTTTTGAATGTGAATCATTAAGTTGGGAGTCACGGTTATCTTTTGTTCTTTGTGTATTGTGTGTGTGTGTGTTTGTTTGTTTGTTTTTAAGCTAACAGAACATATGACCGTTTCTTTGTGTTCTAAAAGTGTTCAACAGGCTCTGCAAAATAATCCATGTGAAAGGCAAAGTACATGCAGAGGAAAGCACAGAACTGTTCCAGAACACTGCATAATAATCACACCACCATAGTTTCTTTTAAGTAGCACTTTTTAAGAAAGAAGAAAAAAAATGACATAACTCCTGGTGATTCGTTAGTGCAGGTAGCGATGTTGAAGCTAGTCTTTACTTCAACCCTTTGTTGCGCAGTGACAGGGTGACTGTCCTTGGCCGTTTAGGCTGGTGGTTGCCCCTTAATCATTTCAGAGCAGATCCCTACCATGCTCAACCCCCCCCCCCCCCCCCAAAGCACTTTGGTCCTCTGAGCTTCATGAACACAGGACATCTTAAGACAGTTGGACAAAAACAGCTCTAACCCTAACCCTAACCCTAACCCTACAAATGGACACTTAGAAGAAGCCTTTTTCCACTCATGCCTTTTGTGTTTAGTCAGCAAATTTGGGGAGAAAGACTCAGTCCAGTCTAAACCATAAGCCATAGCAGTTTAGGGCAGTAGCCTACCATTGGCTGTTGAGTTGACCAGAACATTAGGAATGTCCACAAAACTACACTCTCCCTGCTCTATCCTTTATTGATTGCCAAGCAAGACCACTTGCTAAGTATAAATAGCATTAATGTGTTTTAGCACTGTTCCACTTGGTCTAATCCACTTGGTCTAATCCTTCTAGAACAATTGAGCTTTTTTTTTTTTTTTAACACCATACCTTGTATTGATTTGGACTGAGTATATCTGCTTGGTCCTATGACCAGTCTGCTGCAGTTCTTTGACATGAAGCAGACATTGTCTTTATGGAATTAGCAGCAGCTTAAACCATACATTTCATAAACTGATCTGCCATTTTGGAGGTTGGTGTTAGAGAGGCAGTTGTTGCACTAACCAGACTGGATTTTCTTCTTTTTTTTGAAAGATCTGACTATCCCACAAAGCCTTTATGAAATATACTTCAAATGTCTTATGTGCTTTGACGTTTTTCTTTTCCCTCTGATGTCTGATGTCAAATGTCACATGTTGCAGATGGGTCGATGGGTCACTAGTAGGCCTTATGGTGTAGTGGATCTGTTAATTCTGTGATGCAGCCAAGTTAGACTTGAAATGAGAGCAGGCAACAATGGTATTTAATGAAGGTACAAGTTTCATCAGATCAACATTGTTACCATATTGTAGAATTTTTTTTTTTTAAATGTACTTTTTAACTGAATCATTTTTATATTGCATCAGTTTGTTACTATGATTGGTCAGCTATTTTGTTTGTGTACGAGTGTGTGTGTGGTGTTTGTTACGTTTTTTTTTTAGCGTGAGAGGAGTGCTTCGCTGCTGCATCCTGGTGACTGTGCACGAAACTGAGTTTCTCAAACCACACAGTGGGAGAGTTCCCCTGCATGAGTGTGGGTGGCCATCTCGGTCTGTGTCACTGGCAGGAGGCTGCACAGATATCAGTATGTGCATATCACCACAAACCGGGTGGTTGACAGACAACATAAGAGCTACAGTATGTACATGCAAAATCAAGTCTGACCGAAGCATGCCAGCCCTGACAAGGTGCAATGCAGTGCCTTTTTGCATAGGGTTGAGAGGTTGAAATTGGTGTGTGTAAAGAGACTGTTACATCTATGGGCTGCTCCACAGGTTATTAACAGCATGTGTTTCCTCTTTTGCTGTGTTGGAATGCTAAAGACACCAATGAAGATGGGCTCTTGACGAGCGCGCCCCCAAGCTGCTACTGTGGAGTCATGGTGACTGACAGTCAGTCGCCACACTTTTGTGCCCCAACAAGGATGTAACGCTGCCCAGGACATCATAGGGCTGTGCTGATTGGCTAATAAATGTTGACTAGCCAATGGTGGCGCCTCTTTAGTTTTTATTTTATTTTGTTTTGCGGCTCTTTCCATCTGCCCAAAGAACTTGTAGGACAGTGCCTCTGACACTGAGATTGGAAGGAGCATGGCTACCGCCAAGTTGTTCAATTATTATTTACCGCGTAAATAAATGGGACAATAAAAAGAAACAAAAAAATGTCAAATGTAAGCTAAAAAAAGAAAAAAAATAACATTCTTTTCTTCGGAAATGTGAAAACTTATTTTTTCTATAAAGATATGTGATACCATATCAGCGTGATGTGTGTTTATTTGTAACTGTAAGATCACAATATTATTTATTTATCATAAGTGTAACCTTAACTTCTTAGTACATCCTGGTCCTTAAGTTTAAATCAGTGCACCTTACTGTATTAGTTTGACATCAGAACGAGAAACAGCATTTTCAAAATGCTACAAATCCGTTACACGTTGATTCATATCAGGTAGCTAAAATAATTGGGATTAACTATCATTTATTCATCACAAATATCTGAACGCATCTAAAGTGAGTGGGGAAACAACAGACTTGACCAACCTTGCTCATGTCTCAAATATGCATAACTATGTTACGTGATATTTTATTAGCCCTCTTCGGTATGATGGGCAGAAATACGAGTAAACGGCGTTTATTGTTTCCGTTTCCACCAAATGCAGAGCTATGTTGCCATGTACAGCAATGATTGTGTATTTTGGCCTAGAGAAGACAGGTCATCTTGAGCATCCCTTTAGGGCAACTTGTATTATTGCGTCAGTATTTTTACGTGTTTATGTGTTGATGGAATAGACGGGCATAAACTATGTGAAACAGCATTTGCTTTACATTGTAAGATGAGACAAGCATAAGTGGTGTCTATGGGACTTCTGCCACGTCAAGTCTGAACCCTTTTCCATGGGCAACTCTACCCTCTAGTGGTTTGTGAGGGAATCATCTATATACACACACGCTTTTTTTTTTTTTTTACTGTTGACTGACTGACGCATGCATGACGACACAATATGGAAAGGTTCCATTCTTAGAAGACATACAGGAACAACACTAAATCATTTTGGTTAAACAGATTAAGTTTAATTCCATTTTCCAGGACTGTTTTCACAGTCATATCTGGCTAACTTTACAATATGTAAAGTAAGATTGGGAAGAAAAAACAGGAGGAAAAATAAAACATCAATCAAAAGTAATCAAGTACATGTATTGGCTATGCACAACTCATCAACCCACAACAACCCCTTCCCTCCCACATAAAAAAAACCAAACCAACCAAAAGAACTCAACCCTGTGCACACTCTAAAAGTCTCATCAAACCCAGTCATAAAAAGAGAGTAAAATTGAGCTAACTCATTATTAAGAGAAAAAGAGTAGTAGAAAAAGAAATACTAAGAAAATATAAGAAAGTACTAAAGTTCAAAACAAATCATGAGAGGTATTATTTAAAAGCAGGAAGAGGAGGGGAAATATACTGATGAATCAGAGACAGACAAGGCAAGGGGAGGAAACTCCTGCAGAAGGTCTGAAGGATGGCCTAACGTAATATCTAAGGGGTTGTCACCTCTCATCACACCACACCGATTTTCTCTCCATTCACTGTCCAACGCGCTAACCTTCGCCACTCTGGTGTCTACAGATTCAACAATCTCGCTCACAGCCACATGTCCTTCCATACAGTCAGTCGCTCTTCCAACACTTGGCTCTCACACGTTAGCAGAACAGACGAGACAGAGCCTTCTGGTTTCGTGCGTGCGCACACACAAACACACACACACACCTATGTGTACGCATGAACAGCATATGGAGTGGGAGAATGGACAACCCCTACACAGGCAGGGCCACAGACACAAACTGTTCATGGAAACTAAATCTCATTTCCATGAGCTGTTGCGCTCTGCACACCTTGCTCTCAATGACAGCATAGCAGTGCTGCATAAACTCTTCTACTTCTGATCAAAGCTTCCAAACTCCAGCCAAATTGCCAGACAATTCTCTGCATTCACAGTTTTTATTAAGAATCTATTTAAGTGACATCTTGGGGAACACAATAAAAGGTTATTTTTTTCATCCTACACTAGGTTTCTTAGAAAAAAAAACATATCCAAAATATTTACTTTTTTGCTGCATATAAATGTTTCAAGGCCTTTTAAAATCTAAATCTGCCCCCATTTTCCTCTGCCCCTCTTATAGTCACTGATAGTAGATTGTAGCACCGATGATTAGAAAACAATGCCATGACACAAGAGGGCTTCAATCTAACATGTTAGGACAAATACAGTTAAATGATGATGAAATGTACATCTACATTTCCTGAAAGAAACACATTGAAGTGAATGCTATTTTGAGTCAATTAAAAGTGGAGAAAACATCCAGACAAAAACTATTAAATACAAGTGTCCTTTCCACTAAAACACGTGAATAATATATTCAACAGAAAAAAAGAATGAATAATGAGAACATAAGAAAGTCGGGCTTGGTATATTTAACTCTGCGGCAGCAAGATGCTCTAGTGTTCACTGGCAGCTTTACAGCATCTTTGAATGAGTGAACTAACAATCCAATGAATCTCTCCTCCTAAAATGAAACATGGAATAAAGTATATTTATACCCTCTGTTAGATATTGTAAAAACATGCTGGATGCTCTGAAGGGGCCTGCTAGTTATCTCTCTTTCTGATTTTTTTGTCTTGTTTTGCACAGAGAGAAAGCACAAAATAATAAATTTCAAACTTGCTATATGATTATCTCAACACTTCTTTTATGAAGCTTTTTGCTGACACCATACTCTTTCTTTTAAATTACCCTGAGATTTAATCATTGCATTATTCATTGAAGTTGCGTTCAACCAGTTCGGTCTCTTTTTTTTTTTTCTTCATGAGATGAGATTGACTTCCATCATCAGGTAAAGGTACAGGCAAGAGAGTGTTCACCAGGACATTCATGTAAAGGGGTCAATTAGTTCATCCACTTCCTAAAACTACTCCTCCAGTCAAGTGTGGCATTACACAGAAGGATTCCTAAGAAAGTTCCTCCCTGTGCGGCACCAAACTCTGATTGGATGGTTTGTGTTCTGTTAAGCTTATCTCCACTGAAATAAGTCCCGCCCCTCTCGTACTCGCCGATTCTGACATGCAGTTCTTAGTGTTCCTTTGGTTATATATAAAATCTACATGCTTTTTTCCATCTTTTACAAAAATAGCAGAATACATAAAAATTACCGTTAGAAATCCTCTGAAGTTACTTTTGCAGATTAAAAAAAACACATTAACAGTATCTTCTGATTAGTATGCATATCTGTTAAAGATGCATTATAATTGTAAATTTTTATCTATGCTGGCTATGAAAACTATAGTCCCATATACTCATATTCTCTCTTCAATGCTGAAACTCCATACAAAAACATTGTTAGTATTATAAGTAAGAGAGCTGGGTGAAAAGTAAAGTCTGGTCACGCCCCAGGTCAGATGTTCAGGGCCATTTCATCACACCTTCTATGCTGATAACCTCTGCATAACATCCCATTCAATTTTTGCTTCCACAATTTCTCTCTCTCACTGCCAGGCCACATGCTGCAATAGAGAGCATAGCCTAGGCATTTTCCCTCTGCTGAAATGATTCACCATTACTTTGGGTTGGTACTTCTTTCGCTTCTGGGCTAAAGGACTCTTCCGTGTCATGTTTTTACCTGCTTCAAGCTTTGCTGGCTCAAAACTGGCGCATGCATTTTAAAAAAACTTCAAACAAATTGCATTCTGCAAACGAGGCATACTGTCTTCAGTAATAACACTACACCAACTAATCACATGTTGGCAGAGGAAAGAAAAGAAAAATTGCCTTTGAATGCCCTGTATAAAAATTCCACATCATGTTTCTTCATACTGTTAATGTTACTAACTGCACAATTATTATTAAAAAGCCAAAGAAGAAAAGCGTAACTCTTTGATTCCTCTCGTGCATCAGCACAAGTGTAAAGAAAATCACAAGTCCTTTTCCTGAGCAGAGGTGGTCACATACTCAAAACTGTAGCTACTAATCAAGTGATCAGAATTACTGCATGACTGAACGACTAGGAAAAGAATTCAGTCTGGCTTTGCCCTGGCCCACTTCCACTCGGACATAACAACCCAAGGAAAAAAAGATCACACTTTGTACCACTGAGCAGCGAGCATGTTCACGTATCCAGGCCCAATCAACATCTCTCTCGGTCCCACACTTCAATCCTCTCTTCAGCCACTGGTCCGGTGCCAGGCTCCTTAAGCAGTGGTCCAGCAGAAAAAACCAGAAGTACCGTGTCCATGCTAAGCTACTTTGGTTTTAGTTACAAATGGGCAATAAACTTGATTAGCAGTTTAGTTGTGCTTCTTTTTCCACCCGACAAGAGTAATGTCTCATCCTTCTGCCTCGCTCAACAGCCAGTATTTAAAAAAAAAAAAAAAATTAAAAAAAGACACAAAAAATAAAAACAAAAAGAGAAGGAAAAACCAATCCAAGTTCAAACAGATGTTAACGGTGTCTGCATATCAGCCATCTTCTGCCCCCCAGGCCACACTTGGGTTAACATTGGCACTTAACAATAATGAGGTCTGCTTCTGTCTTCCAAAAAAAAAAAAAAAAAAAAAAAAAAAAATATATATATATATATATATATATATATATATATATATATGTGTGTGTGTGTGTGTGTGTGTGTGTGTGTGAGTGTGTGTGTATATCAGATCAGCAACTAAAAAACAATATAAAAAAATTTAGTCCACATTTTGTATCTTCAGAGGTACAATGGCAAAAGAAGAGGCAAAACAGATCCAAGCTATGCACCAAGTGTTTGTGGTGAGGGGGTGATGGCTGTCCTGCAAGAATAAACAGAATTAGATCACTTTCTTCATTACCATGAATGAGACAACAGCAAATGCAGTGATAGATTATAAACAAGAGTAAATAGATGGAAATCTTTTGTACCATTGTTACACAATCATATCAACATTTCAACATGTTCAACAACATTATCAATAACGTCATTATCATCACGTTTATACTAGATTTAATTTGGTACAAAATCGCCTGCTAATATCATAAACACTACAAAACATAGTGATCCAGGCATATTCTATACTGTCAAAACTAAAAGCCCAAATATGCCCCAATGTTTTGTGCATGCTTGCGATATAAGCAGGCTTTACAAAATGTATTATGTGTCATTTTGTGAGGCTGTCCAAAGCTGTGGCCAGTAAAGGAAAAATACAAGTTCTTATTATTCTTGGTTGTGTTCATTTTTTCTGCTGTGGCCTCAGGCACTGATTAGCTTCAGTTTCACAATGGAATGTGGATAGCATAAATGCATTCACATCATACAAACAGTATTACTTCCCAGATCTGATAACCCATGTAACATAGAACGTTAATTTTCAGCATGAGTACTACAGCACTTTTCAGAGCGTCAACTGGAGATTGCCGCCAAGTTTCCAGAAGGACTTCTTACCTGCTTTCAGCAGCTGGAGAATTAGCTGGGGACCCATTTGTGAGAGGAGCTCTGCGTGGTGGCAGGCCCTGGGTAGCCCTGGCTCCCTGGCAAGATGGGATCAAAGTTGAAGTCAATAATGTCTCCATCCATGAGGTCACTGTTGATGATGTAGTCCACATCACAGTCCAGGTTCTCTGTGAACATTTCAATATCCAGGTCAGTGGGCAGGCGGTCCTGAGAGGGCATGAAGAAGCCCGGCGTGCCCCCGCCGAATTGGCCCATGCCCTGGGGACCACCGTTGCCACCGCCTGTGGAAGGTACCCCGCCAGGGACCCCCGGTCCCAAGAGCCCCCCGCCTGGCATGTGGTGCTGGTTCTTCATGGCTGTTAGCTGAGTAGGGTCCTGGCTCATGCTGGACAGCAGCATGCCTAGGTCCATCTGGGAGTTCTGCTGCTGGGGTGGCTGCTGTGGTTGCTGCTGCTGTGGCTGGGGCTGCTGCTGCTGCTGGTGAGGCTGGGGCTGGAGCTGAGACTGGGGCGGGAGGCCCATAGGCCCCACGGGGCTGAGCTCCAGGGCCTTCCCCATCATCAGCCCTGCTGGCTTGGCCTGACTACCCACCATGGCTCCCCCTAGGCCCAGCAGCCCGGCGCCTCCCTGGCTGGGCATGAGCGGGTCCACCTGGGTCATCATGACCTCGCTCGGCGGCGGGGAGTCGGAGGTGAGTAGAGCCTCCAGGCTAGAAGGCACCCGGGGGCCAAAGTGGGCACCGCCGTGAGACCCGGGCCCTGGCAGCGGGTTGAACAGGGAGTTGCCATAGCTGGAAGGGCTGGGGTTGGAGCCTGTGCCCTGTGGCACAGGAGTCTGGCTGCCAGGCTGTGGCGGGCTCTGTACAGGCTTGGCTGTTTGCATCCGACCGTAGGTGGGGAAGCCCGGGCCACGGGGCAGCAACGTGGCAGCGGAGGGCAGGGGTGTGGGCGGGGCCGGGGGCGCTGTGCTGGGGCTAGCGCCACCCTGCTGAGCAGTCATCAGCGTGAGCCCATCGATCAGGTCCAGCTCCTCCATGAGGGTCTCAGTGAGGGTGTGTGGCAGGTTACTGGTGGAGTAGCTGCCCAGCAGGCTGTCCTCGGGCAGCTCGTCATCCTCCTCCTGGCCAGGGGCGATGGGTGACAGCTTGCCGCTCAGGGTGCTGGCATTGGAGCTGGTGCGTGGCCGGAAGCTCGTCCACATGTCTGCGTCATCCAGGCTGCCACGAGACGAGGGACTGTTGCGGCTCACCCCCCACTTGGGAAACTGTTGGGAGGACCCAGGGCTGTCCGCACCCCCTGCCCCAGTGCCACCTTCGCCTGCCAGGCCACCGCTGGGTGTGCCCAGGCCAGCAGCTCCGGCCTGCTTCTTGGTCTGTTTTGCACGCATCCTGCTCTTGAGCAGCTTGCTACTGTTATCCATAGAAGCTGCACGCCTCCGTGGGGCTTTGCCCGTCTTTCCACCCTCTGGGTTGAGCATCCACCATGAACTCTTGCCTGTGGACTCATTGTGAACTCGAAGAAACTTATTGTGCAATGATAAATTGTGTCGGATAGAGTTCTAGAGATGCAAAACAAAACAAAATAATAGACATTTGTTACAACTATTATCAAGACTTAAAGGAAAAATCTGGAATCTATCAGCTCATATCTGTTGTTTAAGGCTGCTGAGTGCTGTCAGTAGGTATTAGAATGACAGCATTTGGTGCAAGGTAGACCGAATAGCTGTTGGTTAGCTAACGCTAACAGATGCGGGATTATGGAAACTAACCTTCCTTGCCCTTGTCAGTTAGCGTTGGCTACAGTTTCACTATTTGGCCTATGTTGCACCAAATTCTGTCGTTCTCTTACCTACTGACAGCACTCAGCAATGTAAAACAGCAGAGCTATGGGTTGATTCATTCCAGACAATCTCTCTAAAGCATTTAAAACACATTTCTCCATAAAATCATTATGCATGCAAAAATAAAACATTTAATACCACTTCAAATTCTCAGTACTCACCTTCCATCCAGCTGAACTGTTGCTGTCTCCTTTGTCCTTGAAGTAGGGTACTGTTTTCACCATCCAATCATATATCTGTGCCAACGTGAGACGTTTCTCTGGGGAATTTTCAATTGCCTGGCTGATCAAATCTGCGTAAGACTGATTGCCCCAGGCATTGCGCCGGGATGACCCTTTTCTGGGAGTGGCACCGCCCACTCCAGCTGCGACTCCACCCTCAGTGACGACCACTTTCTCGGGCTCTGACGTGATTTGCTGAGGCTCATGCTTATCTTCCTCGGCGGGCGGGGTTCCCGCGGCTGACTCTGCGCCGTCTGCCCCCTCTGGTTTGACAGCTGAGATGTCGGGTCTAGGCAACGGCCAAGTACACGACCTCGGTCTGCTTTGTGGCTCAAAATCTGGGTCAATCGGGGGTACACTATCCTCCTCCATCATGTGAGTGAGTTCAGATGTTTTTTTTTTTCTTCAAGAAAGACGTTCAAGTGCTGTTTAAACGTGCATGGAAATATATATATTTTAACTAAATAACTAAAGGTTTAGAATACACGCCAGACAAATGCTATTTTTATAGACTAGGCTACACTAGGCCTAATTGTCACTGTGGTTTGGGGGTGGTGTGGGGGGGTCTTGGGTAGAGGCTTTAATGCAGGTTTATGCTTTGTTATTTCTGACAGCACGGTGGGGATTCCTTGATTTGTTTTAGCAGTTGTACTAAATCAAGTTCAATATTCCTAAAAATAATTCAACTAAATCGCCTCCAGTCCCTATTAGAAGAGTGTCTGATAGAAAAGAGTCGCAGTAATCTGGATATACCAATATAGCGTCGGTTAATCCTCAGATTGGGGATTAGAGGAACAAAATAATCTTCTTAATAGTAACTATCATAAACCTTCCGATTTACAGACAGCCAAGGAGGGTTGGAAAAGCATGCCTTTGTTTACAAAAAAGAACAAAGGAAATTCACATGAAGTGAAATACCATCCTATCAAAACATCTGGGATGGATTCAAATGTGAACAAAAAGTAGTAGACTAGACAGTAACTGTCTTGCTACAATAAAAAAGTATAGCTTTTCAATGGCTGTTACTATTTGCTTTCACTAGACATCAATACAATGAATAACTCTAATAAATAACATTAGAAATGATTCCACTCAGAAACCAATTATATTATTTTCAAGTTGTTCTAAGAACGCTGCTAAATTCTGATTAATAATCACAAAAACACTTCAGCACCGACCGAATATGAAAAGACAATCAAGAAACATTCTACACATTTGGATTACTATAGTAGGTCAGTATTACAAAAGAGCTATCAGGTGTATGGGCCCCATCAACACTTGTAAACAACGTTAGAACGTGCTTCTCCACCCGAACAAAACCTCTTGCCTAATGTAAAATTACCCAGATAAATTTCCAAGCATTCAAACTTTCAGTTAAACACTATTGCTGGCAGTCTGACAATGCTACACGCTTCAGGCTAAGAGTAAAATATTGATCTGACAAGTAGGCAACTAATCAAGGCTGCTTGTCAATACATTAATTTAACTGGAAAGCTAGCGTTCCCGAACAAAAAATACCTCCGGTAAAACCCCCTTAACCAACTACACCGGCATATCAAGTAAAAAATCTTTCAAGTATAGACATGAAAAGCAAAGATATTTAATTTAAGCTAAACTAGTTATTGTAACCTGATCAGGCTGCTAGAGATGTGCGCTTTAATCTGTACCGTTTATTGTGGTGATGCAGTATTGTCGGTCAGTAATTACACAGTGGAGCCAAATTCTTGATGGTCACATTGGTCTTTCTTGGTCTGAAAGTGTTGAATGAATTTTAAAAGAATAAAACCGATCCGTATTATGGTTCAAGTCTGCACGCGCCTCCACGCTGTGGTCAGGCGCGTGTCACCATCTGCCATGTTTCTCGAGACGCAGCAGCACACGATGCTCGCGCGGGCATAAACCAGTGGAACAGTTTAGTGAAGAACAGTCCATGTATTTTTGAGTCAATTTGTTGATAGCTCTTTCACCAATGAACGTGCATATCCTTCTTCAGATGACTTCTATCACATTTCTTGTATGTTTGATCCAAACTCGAAACGTATGCTAACAAGCTAGACACAACATTGGAAGAGTTGGATAGCCACTTAGCAGGCTAACTCTAGTTATTTATGAGTTAAAATCCGTCTCAAAACAATCGAAAAAGCAAATCTGTCTCATGACTTGAATTCACAATCTTCTTAATCGCAATTCCCGTTCAATTCCTTGATATCGCCGGTGTCTAAAGAGTCATTCATCGTAGATCATTTTTGTAATGTTTTGTTTTGACTCGAGGCGAAGACTCCCTTCTGACGTCTGTTTACCACTGCCAGACAGCTCGTACTGCGTCTGCGCACAAAGGATTGCTGGGAAATGAAGTCAGTCATGTGATCACTTCCATTACGAAGGTAAACAAAACCGAGACAACCTCAAAACAGGGGAGATACCGGTTATGTAACGTTTCTAAAGGTATACACCTAGGCTCTGGCTTAAGCTGTCTCGTCATCACATGGCAGGATAGTTCCTTAATTAACCCCGGTTGAGTTTGCAGGCTGGCCATGAACAGAGGCGTTGAGCATTCTAAGAAGTGTAGGAGTGTGTTTCCGAGAAGTAGGCCTAGTTTTGTTAATCAGACTATCCATAATGCTCCCTCGTCGTTTTCCTTCAAAAATCCCAGTCCTATTTCTGTTGATCGTTAATAAGGGCAAACCCGCAGGTTTGCCGGCTGCAGTCTACTTAGGCTGCCTATTTCAGGTTTAGGGACTGTTACATTTTTGGAAGAAGAAAAAACATCACCGCAAAAGCTTCAGACTATAACGAGAGAATATATGGTTTTATATGAACTTATGACTTATACGTCTTACATTATTTTAATGTACGTGACAAATAAATGTCTTAATCCTTGATCATTTGTCTAAGGTCTGTTGAAAAGTTTAAGCAGTTACCCTACAAATCCAGAAAAAGTATAAGCCTACTAAGTTGTCATATTAATACGGGCATTTACTCATTATGTGGAGAGCATATTCGATTAAAAACTACACTTCCCATACTCCCGTTTCACGGCTAAACTTAAAGAATTTGTTGGAGGGTGGGAGGTTGAGGACGCGTTGTATGATGCAATCCTCGTTCCACTGCGAGAAAGCGTGAATTGCTGCGATCAACCTTCAAAGTAAACTTTCGTTTGCGGTCGGTAAAGACGTTCCTTTAAACAGCTAGTGAACAATGGTTTTACCAAAACCGTCATCCCCGATAGTGTGTCTGTGTTTGTGTAGTCGATGTGCCTATTGACGTGTGTGCGCGATTCTCTTTCTCTCAGTTAGGTCTAATTTTACCCTTTTTTAAACACACTATGGATGCTCAGAGGAGTTCCATCCTTAGCTTTGTTTGAGTTACCTAAACTGCAGTACAATAGACAAGGTAATGTTACTGCCACAGATACATATTGCGTCTTGCACCGTTGTTTGGGGTGATTGTTAACCCCCCCCCCCCCCAAAAAAAAAAGGCTTTGGCAGATTTGCGAAAAAAAACCCTCAAATTATTAAATAATGGGCAAAGTGCAAATTTGTCACTCAATGAGCAACGAGTTTTGTACATGAACTATCGTCAGGTCGCGGGTCACAGTCACAGTCCTATGTTTTGGGTCACAGTCCTGTTTTGAGGCTGCTCTACTCTGGCAAAAAGCTTTTTCAGTTATAATCATGTTCTCCAAAAGCCCAATGATCAATGATCCAAACCATGCATGCAGTAGCTAACAACAACTACAAGCCCAGATTCAAATCTTTAACACCTACTATGAAGAGAGCTGAAACAGTTTCAGCATGTTCAAGCAACAGAGATTGTAATTGAAGTTAATTTTTTATGAAAGGTTATCAAACAAATTCCCAATCTCTAGGCTCTAGGCTAGGTTGACATAGTTTTGCAATCCATTCTAAGCCCTCTGTCTGTTTTTTTGTCCTTTGCAAACTGCTTACTCAGTATTTGCAAATGTGCACTGTTTTAAAATTCTCATACGTCATGTTATTTGCTATAATTTTGATGATTGCATATTTTTGTTCTATGCATCAGTTGGGTCAGTACAACATTAAGGATAGGAGACAATATATTCAGTAAAAATATCAGGGAATGATTATGGACTAATTAACAGTAAAGTGAGCAGGTTGGATGAGGTAGGCTAGTTTGTCCTGAATTGCTCAAAAAAATCTCAAAAATTCTTTGTATACGCCATATGTCCAACTAGGGTTGCTTTGCTGGCAAATTTTTATATATGATATGTGATCATACTTGCCTTGGACAAGCGACCACTTTTGTGTCACAGCCAGACACATGGCTAAACACATTGCCTTTCTGATCTAAAATTATGGATGCAAAACTATTTTCTTAAACTCAACAGTGACAAAACTGAAATTCTTTTGAATGGCCCCAAAAGTATCCCCTCAATCCCACAGTCTCACTCACAATTGATGGCTCTCCTGTCCACTCCACTACTGCTGTTAAAAACCTTGGTATTCAACTTGACTCCACCCTTAGCTTCGATCCTCAAATAAACACTCACCAAAACCGCCTTCCTCCACCTCTGCAACATTGCACGCCTTCATCCCTGTCTCTGTGTCACTGATGCACAGACTCTGGTTCATTCTTGACTGTCCTACTCTTCCCCTCTTCAAAGCTCATCTCAAGACCTTTCTGTTTAATGACCACTTTTCCTCCACATCCAACACATAGTTCTGTACACCCAGCTTCTTTTTGCTGTATCATCTGCCTGTTTGTTTTGTTGTTTGTTTGCTGTATTTCCTTATGCTCTCATTGTTTGTACTGTACTTTTTCTTTGTTGCTTGTTTGGTGTATTTTCTTATGTTCTCGTTGTTTGTACTGTACTTGATGTAAAGTGACCTTGGGTTTGAGAAAGGCGCTATATAAATTAAACTTGTTATGGCTTAAATCTGCCAGGTGTTTTCAACAAGTAGTCTCCAAAGACATTACTGGTGGCCCCTGACCATGCATGCAAGCAATGTGGTCATCAGTATTTCTTTTATCACTATTCTTTGAGTTTCTATTTTTGTCAGAATGCTGTAGAATGTGTACTTGGCTGATGCTTTTATCCAAAGCATGCAATACAAAAACAATACAGGTCTATTATTTCGCCCCCCCCCCCCCCCAAATAAATAAATAAATAAATAAAAAATGTGTCCACAAGTCTGAAATGAAACCTTATTGCACGTGTTCACGTATTCACAGTCCTGTCCCTAGGGTCAAGTCTGTCGTCTCTTCACGTCGTAGGTTTTGCAAATAAAAGAAAACACATTGTGGTTTAGGAAAACAACTGGTTTTAACTTTTCCGCAGCGTGAACTGTCAGGGGGCGCTGTTGCTTGCCTTCCATCGGATGCACTGGAAGATTTCAGAGTAGACTCTTTTGCGCGCTCTGTGGATGAAGGCATTTCGAAATGTCTGAACCCACTGTTGCAGATACGCGCCGTTTAAATAGCAAACCACAAGATCTTACCGATGCATATGGTCCCCCTAGCAACTTTCTTGAAATTGATGTCCACAATCCGCAGACTGTTGGAGTAGGCCGGAACCGTTTCACCACTTATGAAGTACGAATGCGGGTGAGTCTGAAAAAATCGAGGTCGGTGAGTTGGGTTTGGCCTACCCTGCCTTGAGTTACGGCAGCGTTACTTCTAACGGGCTAACATACACCCTTGCTGACCCTGTGGCATAGATATTTGATAAGTGTATTTATTATGAAATGTGTGGACGGTAAAGTAACGTCAACTGTAGCGATGACCGTGGCTAAAAGTGGTGTAACTTAGTTGAGACTCTCAGCATGCATGACTGTTCTACAACAGGTAGCTTCACGTTAGCGTTTACCTGAACCTGAACACCGTAACGTTGGGTAACGTTAGCGCTAATGTTTTTCGTTAAACATTGGTTAACTTTTATTTTACCATTTTCGCACGTCAGAATTACACGTGTCATGTTACGTGTATATTTAGTATGAGTGTATTAGATGGCTGAATTGTTTACTCATCTGAAAGATGAAGTTTGTCAGGGTATTAAAACCCATAATTAAAACATTCTAGAAAGGTCACTAGTTTGCTGTCCAACCTCAGCTATGTAGGTAACTCATCTGCTGGATATTTAACTATGGCGATTGCTGTGTTCGTTGCACGAGCAGCTGTCAAACAGCAAATGTAACAAGATTCGTGACTGAAACCTCTGTCAAGGGACCAGCCATTATGCAATTGAAAAGTAAGACAACAGATTTTAAACAAGGTACTAATATGCAAGTACTGTATCTGTATTTCAGAGAGGTCCGAATACCTCTTTCAACGTGTTATGCTATTCTGAGTTCACCTCACCTTTTTGTCTTGGGTATTGGCACAGATCTATCCGATGTATTTAGATTGACTGTCTGACGGTTCGATTCAATTCAATCGAGTGAATCTCGATTCACTTTTGATTTGATAGGAATAATTTATGATACTGTTTAGCAAGGTTTGAAATGTAGAGCTCTAATTGGAACACAAATGTACAACTGCACAGCCACTGCAACATGTGAAAAAAATGAAGGAAAAAATACATTTAAACCTATAAAAGATGAATTGAGTTTGAATTGTAAAGGCCTATATTTTATGGATAGTTATTGAATCTCAGACTAATATTTAATAATTATTACTTGATTTTCAAGCCTGTATTTGCTAGTTCATAGCATTTAAGCTATTTTGAAGAAATTTTCAGGTGTGCTGCTTATAGGTAATTTTAATTTGCTCATAGGTGAATGGGCGGTAGTGGCAGAAAAGTATGTTTGAAATGAAATCTTTTGCAGACAAACCTCCCAATCTTCAAACTGAAGGACTCCTCTGTCCAGAGGCGATACAGCGACTTTGAGTGGTTGAAGAATGAGCTTGAGAGAGATAGCAAGGTAAGACTGAATGGCTGTTTTTTGTCTTTTTTTCAGTGATTTCAGTCTTCTGTAATATCCTTGAAGTTGAAAGGTGTCAGGTTGTATTAAAAGCATACAACTATTCAGTGTTTTTTTTCTATAGTTACTAAAATCTGAAGTAAGCGTCTGTTGCTGTTGTCCAGATGAGGCTATGATAATCTTCCATCTTTAAGATTGTAGTGCCCCCTCTACCTGGAAAAGCCCTGAAAAGGCAATTGCCCTTCCGGGGCGATGAAGGCATCTTTGAAGAGTCCTTCATTGAGGAGCGTAGAGTTGGTCTGGAACAGTTCATTAATAGGTACACTGCACTTAAGACTATATATTATCGTAGTTGTTGGTACTGTATGATGGTTATGATGTGTTTCGTTTGTAACAGTAATTTTCCTCCTCATAGAATTGCTGGTCACCCCTTAGCCCAGAATGAACGTTGTCTTCATATGTTTCTGCAAGATGAGAATATCGACCGAAACTACATTCCTGGAAAAGTACGGCAGTAGGGTTGGGTGTGCTATGAGCAAATTACCATTAAATCCTAAGAGTAACATTTATTTTTACACAGTAAGATACATATTATACATACATTTGTCAAATCTCAGCCTCAAGGTATCAGTTCTTCAGATTTTGGTCAACATTTCTGTCCACTCATTCAAAGCATTATTGTGGGTGTCTGCATAAGCACACTCTCTGAGTGAATGTGAAGGTGTGTATTTGTGATGGAGGGTTATGTTTGAAGAGTTCTGTGCAATTATGTAAATAAAATGTAAAGGAAAAACTGTATTATGTTGAAATGTGCTTTTGAATGTGGGGGAGTGGTCTGTTCTTGAAATGTATATATTGTAGATGCCACTGTTCTATTTTAGTGTATAAAAATGTCATAATTTTTGTCACAAATTATTTATATCTCTTCCCTCTTATAGGTGTGAATAAAGTAAGTTTCTTTTTGCCTTTCACTTGATTAATGGCACTTTTGATCATATCGCCAAGCCCTTTTGCATGACTGAATCTTGAAATTCCCTGTTTAACAGTCCATGACCACAGTCTAATTACTTTCTGCTTTGCATCTCAATGACATTCTTTCAGCATCCATTATTGTCCTTACACTCTGGTTAATGAATGTGCTGGGAGGCTATTATGAATATTATATATATATGAATATATATATATATATATATATATATATTATATATATATGAATATATATATATATATATATATATATTATATAATGCATTATATTGTATATTATGAATCATGTTCATCATCAGCATGTTTCATTACATGATTTAGCTTCCTATTGTAGCCAGATCTATCAGGGTTATTGTCATTTTCTGGGGGCTATACTACAAAGCAAGGTTACTGACAAAGGTGGGTAACTTCAGGTGTAACTTCTTAATACAGTGCAGCTCAGTGCAGTGTTTTTTTTACGAGATCAATGGTTACTCCCAAGTTACTCTGATTAACTAGTAACCTTGCTTTGTAGTATAGGCCCCTGATGAAGTATGACTATTTCTAAAACAAACACATATCATTAGCATCATCTCATTTTTAAAAAACAGCTGCTTTTTCTGATTTTCCATTTTCAAGTGTTTATGGTTTGGTCTGCAGAATAACCCATTTATGCTATTTGTAGTATAAACCAATGCATATTAAAATGTAGGCTACAGTGTATAATGAATAGAAATGTATTTATTTGTTTCTGTTTAAATGCTAGGATGTTTGTCTTTTATTTGGTGCAAAATATAGGTGAAGGATATGAACATTGAAGGAAGCGTCAAATGTTTTTTGAAATCATAGTTCAGAAGCAGACAAAGCACTTCCATATTGGATAGATTGATCACTGCAGACACTAAAGACTCTTGCTAGAGTGGCTAAAAAGCTGATAACTGCTGTACTTTTTCTTTAGTTTTTAACCAACCATGTTGCCATGTTGATGTGGGGACTTGAAGAACCATCCCTGAGTCACAGTGATGCACAAAGGTGTGTTTCAGTAACACCAGATAATGACAACAGCAGTCCTATCTCTGTCTGTACATGTGTAAATACATTCCCAAGTCTGAACAGACTACTGAAGTAACTTATTTAAGTCCTTTCTTTCCAAAGAATTAATTGTGCATGTTGCACATATGATATGATACGATATAATGTGCAGTTATGAATAAGAAATGCATTAGACATATGTTTTTGTTTTATGTGTTTTTTTTTTTTTTTTCTTGATGGTGAAATATATATGACTCGTGAAAACAACTAGGGGCATCATAACAAGAGTACTAAATTCATATTATTGCTTGAGTGAATTTCAAGACATTGTTTATGCTACCTCAAATAGATTGTCTGATTCAAACCTGGCTAATATTCGATTCTTGATCACGACTGCAATCTTTCTGTTCTTCAGTTTGTGAGAATTTTTTTTTGTGGCAAACAATGCTACTAAGATGAAGTTATTCACTATTAAAGTCTTTAATAGTCTACAGGATTGTAGTGTCTTGGTACAAATTATTTTATCGCTGTGTGCTACAAACACAAAAGTCAGATGCTTTTAAGGGATCACTAAGTGCTCTATTAGATGCTTTTCTGATTCATCATTTTGATGAATTGCTTGAAATCTTAACACTGGTCACAGTCAGTTAATTCAATGCCTTGACAACAAAATACAAAATATCAGTGACCTGTGGAGTGGGCAGAGCTGTGAAAATTCATTCAAATCATTCAGAACACTTTGTTTTATTAGTGATTTTTTTAAAGATTACCCTTGTAATATTTTTCAAGGATTTTATACCCTTATTTTAAGATGAACTGATTAATTTAGGACAGATTACTTGAACAACAGCTACCACTAGCAGACAAAAATGTTGACACAGGAAGGGCCGTGGAGGGTAGTTTCACTACTGGTTTAGAATAGGCCTACATTTTCAAGAAGTCAATTTTAAGAAAAAAATTTGGATGAGGTGAGCAAAATGGTCCGTATTTTGGTTATCAAACCCACTGTTATGGTTGTTAATTAAAACAAAGAATGGTCTAATTGCACATAGGCTAAATGTTCTACTGCTGCCTACAACCAAATATATTAACTTGTCAATAATCCTTTGTTCAAATTCTGTGTAGCAACACATACATAAGATGTTTTCAGCTATATTGTTGGCTGCTTCCTTCATTGTAGTTCTTCTTGTCCTAATTCAGTTCAGACGAAGAAGACAAAGTTAGACTAAGTCTACCATGTGTTCTGACTAAATTATCAGTATTACCTGAGTAGGCCGACCCCCTTCTCACAATAACATTTTGCCTTCATAGCTGCCAAAACATACAACTAAATCAGAATGCAGTTAAATCACCTCAATGCACACTTTCAAGCAATGTTGAAATGATGAAGAGCAACCTCAATAATGTTGTAGACCTGTGCTTTTCTCACCAGAAGTTGAAGTTAAAATAAAAAATAAAAATAAAAATAGTTCAACTACCTAATAACACAGATCACTAGATGGCCTAAGATTTGTTCTAACCTTTAAGGGGAAACTGCCTGGAATCCGTGTCACCAGACCTGCCCTCCATTACCGACTTTCCCACCGTGAGCTCCACAGTATAGATATAAATTCCAGAGTGGTGGGGTCAGTCATTTTTCACTTTTTTTAATCTAAATGCTCTGGCAATTTAGATAAAGGCTTTCCCCTTTATAGATGAAAATTAGAATAAAAAGGAATTAGAAACACGCACAGTTACATTCTTAAACACATTGTGTTTAAATTATTCTTTCTGTATCAGAAAGTTCAAACTCAGTTTTTGAACAGATTTTTAAAAACTGATAGATACAGCTAAATGGGGCAACCTGTTATATAAACCTCTTTGTATTTGGGTCTTCTTGTTTTTGTTCAGGACTGTCATATGAATACAGAAAAATGGGGCAACCTGTTAGAAAATGTTGCAATTAGAAGAATGTACAAGGTCGTGACACCCAGGAGTGTTCGTTGTATATGTTTTTTGGCCAATATCCAAGGACATCAGCACATTTCTGCACATGTGCACAAAATTATGACAAGGTGCTATGACACCTTCTGTTGACAGCTGGTGCCCCTAAACCACTCCCAAATAGTTGCAAAATTTCTTAACATGCACAGGCGGAACAGGAATATGACCTGCATGTCTGGAATATCTGGAAAAGGTAGGGCAAAGAAAGCAACGCAGCTTGGTGATGCATTCTCTCCTCTGAAGCTTTGTGGAGGTTGACTCATTCAAGGAGTTACAGTAGTTATGTTTATAAAAACTAGGCAGATCATTTGAATAGTGAATAGGATCATCACACTGAGGGGGTACTTTGTGTTCTTCCTGTCATTGTGTTCATTCCCCTCAACCATCCCCTTCAGGAAAGCTATTTTTTATTTTCTGATGTAAGTGGTGTTTTAGTCCTTTTTCGGTTTGATCCTGCCTTAGCTTGAAAACAAGTTTGTTTGTTTCTGCCAAAACCAATGTGTTGACTTGTGTATTTATTTTCCAGTAGAGTGAAATACCATAAATGTAGTTCAATTAATACAACTTAACTCTAAAAAACTTACTCAAATGTCCCATAACCATGCTGCTCCTGCAGCTACTACTAATGGTGGTGGTGGTGATCTAGTGTGATATCTCTCTGTTGTCTACACTAGTGACTTAAATGAAGATAAGGCAACATTTTATGACCAATTAATGCAGAAATGAATGCCCCCCCGCCCCCGCCCCCCCCCCACACACACACACACACACACACACACACTTACAGTATGCAACAACGTCAATAAACTACGACTGTATTTGCAAAGGCCTTTACGCCATGCATTACAATACAAGTCAGTCAGATGAGCTTAAACTAATTATCTGGGAGTTCACCTAACCTTCAAGCTCATTGGTCAGGGAGTCAGAGAAGAAATACACACGAAGTGGGACTCCCTTGACGCTTCACGCGGCACAAGTATTTGCCATGGAACTTGCGTGGGTTGAGACGTCAACAAAACAATGGCCATGCCTCTTGTCGCTCCATAAATGGTCTCCACTTCCGCTTAGAGTATCAAGTGTCTTTCCGCATTTGTAGCCAGTCAACCTCGCCTCTTCCAACTGTAACAATTACTACACTTTAAGTCGAAGTGCTGTTCGCACACTTAAGCTAATCACCGAAAATTTGTCCGGGACTTGACTGTCATCATCGAACCAGGTAAAGTGTGCTCATGATATGGAGACTTATGATCTTTACTGTTGACGCTAATTCATTTGTAAAATGATGACATCGCGCCATATGGACCAAGTCAGAAATTGGCATTAGAGCAATGTCCTTCCTCTTTTCAGATTTAACACTATGAAAGTGTTGTGTGTGTTACGTTACATTTATGAAGCTGAGAACCGGGTACTTGATTAAAATCGTTATCCTGAACTGACTGTGAAACTGATGCAATTGGTCCGCATGGTGTGATGTGTAAGATCGGCTAGTCAGAACATTTCTGATGCAACTGAAGCGCGTGTTGCCTCCTAAGTCATGCTTTCATTACTTGAGAAATCACACAGCCTTGAATGGGTATTAATTTAACTATATCATTTTACTTAAGTGATGACAAGGTGATTTTTCTCTAAACCTATACGCGGGAATTTCAATCGTACCTTTGATGAAATGCCATACCCCGCGTCGTTTACTTAGTTGCCCGCCTTTCACGTGCTTTGTCTTTGAAACTCTGATTAGCAAGCTTAATGAACGCTAGGTAGCTAATTAAAATGCTACGATATAGACATAGGATATCCTGTTAATGATCTGCTACCACGATAGTAAAATCAGTCCTTATGAGGATTCATATAATATACCTAGCTGGCTAGCTTGCTGCACATGCTATCCACCGAGGGTGATGCAATTCAACTATGTTAGAAAAGCCAAGGATTAAGCAGGCAAATGTGAGTTCGACAGCGCTTAGCAGTGAGTACCTCGCCAAGCTGGTTGGAGGAAGATGGCCAACTAATATTTGTCCAGTGGATGAATCCAGGTTATTTGTCGACCAATATACACCTAACAGCGGTCAGTGAGTATGGTGCGCTCTTTATATCGTCATGACCGGATGAGTCTTAGCATAGGTGCAGCTTCTGCCTTTTTCTATCATACTGAAATCACGCCGTACCACTGCGTAGTTGTCTGGATAAGTATGGTCATGTTAGTGCAACGCCAAGCGCAGTCCACACGCTGTTTTGATTGACAGTAACCGTGTTGGTGTGAGGTGTCTTTAAACTTTAGGATTCACTACAGACAGACATTCATTTTCAGTCTCAACACGTTCTGTAGTGTCAAGCCATGGATGCCATGCAGCTTCCAGAATGACTCATCATACGTCATAAACCCAGAAAAAGTACATAATCAACTCGGCCAGGTTTTTTTAATACCTATCGTTGTGCATCTTCAGATTCACTGTGTGGTTGCCCATCAAAAGAGAGGTAAAGCATTCATTGTGTTCAGACTGGTGATGGAGCGGTCTCCTTCGGACTGCCCATTTCGTATCAGAAGTGTGATAAACAGAATTCCAGCATTCTGTTTTTTTCCAAACTGAAAAAATGTGGTAGGGGTGGTCATTAAGCCTATTCAGTAACATTTGTGAAGGAGTCGTGCTTTGTTGCCTTGACCAGACTGTTCCAAAAGATCTTTGGCTTTACTCATCTGTTCAGTCAGTTTTACAACTGTCTTTGCTAAAGCAGTGGGGAGAACAGGTTGATTGCTGTAGACTGTTATCTCTGTAGGTTTTGTGGATATTGAAATGACTATGCTCATTCTTTTTTTTTTTTTCTTTTTTTTTTTTAAACCACAGCGTATTTCTGTAAATGACCACTCTGATCTTAACCAAACATTAGAATGTAGAAAACTGCAAGGTGGTATTTTTAAACCAGAAAATGAATGTGAAGTTGCAGCCAGTTGTGGAAACTAAGTGTGTGAATGATTTTAGTCTATGTTCAGTACAGAGAACATAATCTTGCTGCTTCATCGGGGCCAAGAAAATGTCATTCTGCTACGTGCAGCTTGGCTTTTTCATAGCCTGTCAGCTGAGTAGATTGATACCGCGGTCTGTAGAGAACAATAACAATCATTGTGGTCTGGGATTGAAGCAGCCTTGTATCAAGGTGCTTGATAATTAGACATGGCAACAGCATTGGTGTGTCGTAGTGATTGTCTTGGTTAATATGTGTATTTGAGTCATACAAGAAGTATCAGGCATTTTTTGCTCATGTCAGCCTGCTGACATTCTCAGTGGGTTTGTGCATTTTTGGTCCTAGGCCTTGAGTCATGCTGCTTTGGATCTGTGCCACTAAAATGCCCTTTAGCATTCGGCCATTTGGCCCTGCAGGTAGATTCTGTTCAACTACTGTAACATGGTTTGCAATTTATCACTTAACTCCTTTGGACTCTAATAAATTCTGAATTACTTGTGTACTTGTTGCTGTGAATCAGTGTAACTGGAACAGTGTGGCAGGTTTTGCAAAATGTCAGTCTGGTTGTGTGTGTTCTTGAACTCTGGCTGGTGACTGACCGTTCAGACAGCCTGATGAAATTTGCATGATGGCTCAAGTTTCTGCGCATGGAAAAAACTATTAACAGGCTGTTAATTGACACATGTAGTAACTTTTCTCTCTGTTGATGTAGAGCTTACTGGGCTTGTGTTTTACTTGGTTACCTATATGATGGGGTTTCTTTCTGCACTGTAAATATGCCCCCGCTTAGTATTCAGCAATGGATCGTTCATCCTCTTTTATAAAACTTTAATAAGATTAAGTCTTATTGTCAGGTTCCCTTCACAGGTGTTTTCTGATGCCTCTCTTTCTTGCAGCACAAAACCATGACTTGTAATATAAATAAAAAGAGCAACATACTGATCCCCCACCCCCCCAAGTGTTAAGACTAAGTACAATCTTTTGCTGATGGGAGAACTGTTTTGGTCCTTCACCCTGACCTGTGTAGATAAGCATTGACCATGACCTGCAGGTCATGTGCGTCAAAAGCACAGTTGTGTTGGGTAACTTACATTTTGAGTTAGCTTAAGGCATTCTATGCCTCGTATTAAAATGGAGAACAGCCTTTGTTTACTTTGTTAATTACACTGCTTGAAACTGGACCTGCTGTTTTTTTTGTACTTGTTCTAATTCTCTCTCTCTTGTTTTTTGTTTTTCTTTTTTTCAGCTTTTATTCCAGAGACCATTTTATTTATTTCTCTTAAATCTTCATTAGCACTCATCTGCAAACACTATGAAGGAACTGGTAGCCTTTGGAAGGAAATTGGTCCGTCGGCGGTTGCTGGACGTGAACCAGGAGGAGACCCGCTTTGCCCGCTGCTTGTCTACATTGGATCTCATAGCCCTAGGTGTTGGGGCCACACTGGGGGCTGGTGTGTATGTCTTGGCTGGGGAGGTAGCAAGGGAGAAGGCAGGACCCGCTATTGTGCTCTGCTTTCTGATAGCTGCTTTGTCCTCCGTTCTGGCGGGACTGTGCTATGCTGAATTTGGGGCTCGTGTGCCCAAGACTGGCTCTGCATACCTCTACAGTTATGTGACGGTCGGAGAGATATGGGCCTTCATCACCGGTTGGAATCTTATCCTGTCTTATGTAATAGGTAAGTGTGACTTTAAAAAAGGTAATGCTGTGATCATTTTTCATGTTTGCATTTAATTTGCATAATACTAGGGGAAACTTATCTGAATTTGGATTAGCTTATTTCTGGCAACTGCTTTGACATGTATGAATTAGGCAGGGACTGCTCAAATGAGAAATTACTGGAGATGTTTGTATGGTCTTCAAGAGATCATTCAAAAAGACATGAGTACACTTAACACCCCAGTACTTGAGCATACTCACTCGGACAGTAAACACTTAAAACATCAACTTTGCAGTCTAATTGACAGCCACTCATGTTTGACCTGCCCTGCTCTTTCCCTCCTTACACAGGAACGGCAAGTGTGGCTCGTGCTTGGAGCTCCACGTTTGATAATTTGGTAGAGCAAAAGATCTCTTCCTTTTTCTCTTCGTCAATGAAGATCAATGTGCCTGCGTTGGCGGAGTACCCCGACTTGTTTGCCCTCATCCTAGTCATGCTGCTTACTGGTAAGGCCCGCTTGTTCTCCTGTAAGCAATCAACACAGAATCCACTTACACAACCGTAGCTTACTTTCAGGCTTTATTGGTATTAAATGTCTGATTCTGGTTCCAGCCGAGCCAGGCTCTTTGATGCCGTGCTTATTATGGTTTCTGTGAAGGCTAACGTAAAGTAAGCCTGAGCATAGAACAACTCTTAATCATGCTGCAGCAGTACAGAATGTTTTCGCACCTCTCGCTTCAGCGAGGATAATGAGCTACTTGTCATTTTCTCACACTCCCTCTGCAACAGGCCTCCTGGCATTTGGTGTGAATGAGTCGGCTCTGGTCAACAAAATCTTCACTGGGATCAACCTGGTGGTGCTTGGCTTCGTCATCATCTCTGGCTTGGCAAAGGGAGACCGCAAGAACTGGAACCTCACGCAGGAGGACTACTTGGAGTACAAGAACCAGACCATGACAGAGTAAGTTCTTTGTTTGCCAGGGATGCGCGTCTCCAGGGTTACAGGGGAATGTGTCATTAGTGGTTCATTTGCTAGATTAAGAGGAAATGCTAGTTTGCGTGCCAGACCACATTTTTTTGGTCTATGGACCTGTAATTGCACCATGAATTTGCAGAGCCTTTCACAGCTGAACTTAGTTGTGAACTTAGTAGTGATGTAAAATAAGAAAATACTTGATAATGCAAGTCTATGCTTGTAGTTTTGGCACATGGTAAACATCAGCATCACATTGTGAATATGAGCCATCTAGCCAATGTTTGACCATTTCTGAAGGGCAAACTACTAACAGACAGTCCCAGACATTAATATTTTGCTGTTTTTCTTCCAGGGGATGCTGTTGATGGAGTTTTCTTGGGAGGTTTGACCTGGCTTCAAAGGAATTCTTTCTGGAGCTGGACCTGATGTCAATTGGAACTCTGCTCGCTTACACACTGGTGGCAGTGTGTGTCCTCATCCTCCGGTGAGTGCAAGCCTCAAAGTATGAGCGGAAGAAGACCGTTGTGCTTTCGTTTGAATGAGGGGAAGGCTTTTATGCATTGTGCTTTTGTGTGGACATGTGCTTTTGCCATTGTTCTGCGTTTCCGCGGCTATGTTTTGACTGTGTGTGCTTTGATGTGTGTGCTCATTTTTGGACTGTTGTGACTGCAGTTATCAGCCGGGGAGTCTTGGCGCAAACCCCAGTGGCCTGAAACTGGTGGAGCTGGAAAGGCTGGAGAAATCCGACACGACAGAGGGGGACAGCGGAGACGAGTTCAACCAGGAGTCTGAGACCAAACCTCTGAAAGACCGCTTCTCCATGAAGCTTTTGCTCGTCCCCAGATGTGACCAGCCCACCAACACTTCTGGCATGATCGTCTATGGCACCACTGCTGTGATCTGTGAGTTTGCCATAACCCTGTTGCCCTCTCTGTATGCATGTGAAACACATCACAATAGCCCAAAAATGTCAGACCAGTGGTCAGTTCAGCAGCTTAGTTCCTTGATGGTCATGGTTCGTTTTTAACCTCTCTTTATCTCTCCCTCCTATGTTGCAGCCATTGTGTTTACAGCGCTGTGTGTGGTGCTGGCCCTGAAGGGGGATGAGATTATAAACGGTGAGCTACAGTACGTGATCCCAGCCATCGTATTGACTGTCCTTTCTATCGTCTGTGGTGTCATCATCTGGAGACAGCCCCAAAACAATGAATCCCTCAACTTCAAGGTCAGATCTTGTTTCTGTTTCATTCAATTGCTTACCAGTAAATTACAATGTGACACCATGTAGTGTAGGGTTAGGCTCTCACCATATTTTTGACTATTTTCAACTTGTTTGGAATACTTTGTTGTAAATGGACTTGATGATGAACTCTGTGAATAGGCTTTTAGACTTTGAATTAACTTTTTTTTCCCCTCCTTTTGAATTGTAGGTACCACTTCTCCCCATTTTACCACTGGTCAGTATTTTTGTCAATGTCTACCTCATGATGCAGTTAGATGGACCTACCTGGCTTCGATTTTCGGTGTGGATGGCAATTGGTAAGTAACACTTCTCTTCACATTACTCCACATATCCATCCTGTGTATAACTTGATGCCGAAGAAGATACAGGAGAAGTGTATGAAAACGAGTAACCTTTCATCTCTAATTTTCTGTTTCAGGTTTTGTTATTTATTTTGCCTATGGCTTACGGAACAGTTCAGAGGGTGCAAATGATTCCCTCAAGAAGAAGAACCCCATTTTCTCAGTAGATGAGGAAAGTGAAACGGAAGGCGTGACTCCTTAGGCAGGACTGTTGATGAGGTTGCAGAAAACGTACACGTTGTTTTGCTATGTGCAGGACCAGGTCTAAACAGTGCACACAGTGCACACATTTCTCTTTAGTTTGAAATACATGTTTGTGATATAATGCCTTTTATCTTTGTTTTCATTCGTCGGTTTGTCCGACAATCTTTACAGACGTTAAAGGGCCCAATCAAATACTGTTTGTTTTTTTTCCTTGCAACATTGGATAAATTCTGAAGATATCAGTTATGTTCTGTGGTTTACAGTACACATTAGATATTGGGAGCCATCTCAACTTGTTGCATATGTTGGAGACGGTACAAATGACTAAGATGAGCGTATGTCTACATGGAATGGAATGTATTCAAAGTTACATGAAAATGGTTTGTAGTCTGCCAGACCATTAACCAGTAATCAGTCTCTGCAAAACTTGCTTTCAGCCTTCTCAAGCAGTTGTGAAATCCATTTTTGAAATTAGTTGCTGTTTGGTATTGCGCTTTGTTGGTTAGCTGTTATCTGTGTGTAATAACTGAGGCATGAGGCTTATTGATGAACATTGCAGTGCTGATTTGTGGGGATGGGCTGTGATCTGGTAACACTGCTTTTCCTTGAGTGCTTTCACCATTACATTCATGACTGTATTGTTTGTATCCTTCTTGTCGTGAATGGCAGTCTTCATTTTCTATCTGGTCTGTGCTAAATGAGTGGAGAGGGCATTCTCACAGTATTTTCTGCACAAAAAGAGGCTTGAACACAGTATGCTGATTTCATAAACAAGGACTGATTCTGATCCAGATCCCTGTTTGCGAAACCAAGCCAGCAAGTTTAAAACTTGACTTTCCTGACCATAGATGGGTCATAATTTCTCTTAGAGAGGATTATATTTATTTTTGGCAAGATTTCCAAACAATCATCAATTTATTACTATTATTTGAATATTTATACAGATACATGCATGTATATTTTTGTTAAATGCATCAATATTTATGTATGGTAAAATCTGGTTATTAAGAATTTTTGAATGTGTGTTTTTTTTTTTTTTATGTTTTTCCCAAATTGCCCCTTGGCCTGTTTTTAAATTGCTAATTTGCTGTGTGAATTTAAAATTCATATTGCTGTTCCAGTTACAGATATTTTTTTATAGTATGATTTTTGTCTAATCAATCAAAGATGATCCATTTCGTAGGTGTATATATGTCAGGACAACTGTATGTGTTTAAAGTCCAACACTACAGCTATGAGGATGTTATGAAATGTTATGCATATCTATTCTTTTTTTTTATTATCGTTATTAATTGTTCCCTCATCCTGTTGGGCATTGTCTTTTTTTTCCTTTTTGTTTTATGGTCTTATGAAATACGAAAGCTTTAGCTTTGTCAGCGTTTTGTCCAAGATGTAACCAGAAGCCTTGTCACAATGTGCCTGTTTGTTATTGGTTTATAGCTTATATCTTGTGTATGGTTTACTTTGAATAATGTAGAGCTATGTTTGTTACAACAATGCTGACCATTCACCAGATGATGTTTTTAATTATTGAAGTATTGACTAGTCTGTGACTAATCTACCTAGAAATTGAAGGATTGGTTATTCTGGGCCCAAGTACATGGAAATACTGTAATTAACTGTCACCAACTTGGCTTTCAAAACGGTTGTCCAGTTTTGAGCATTGCCATGGACCACAGTATTACAAACTCTTACACTTGATGTCTGATTTGTGAACTGATGTCTTTCTTTTGTCAGTGTCAGTATACCAGTGGATTGTACAGTAAATGTTTACACTTCTGTTATGTTTTTCCCCCCTCTGAGTCAGTTGTTAGTTTTACCTATATTCAGATGTGGTCATTTTGTGTTCAACACAATTACAATGAACTGTTCACATTAAGGGTTTAACCAGTTTATCTTTAAAAGTGTGTGTACATATATAACATCTAATACCCCACTAATCTCTCACTTTGTTTTTGATGTAGAATCACTAACAACAGTAGGCTTACTGTTACATTTTGGTACAAATATATCAACTGTTACTTGTAAATATGTGTAAGTATTAGAAAATGAACTGTATATAGAAGGATTTTTCTTTAGTAAATGTGTTTTGACAAATTACATCATGCTTTGAGTCCATTTTCTGGTATAATTCAAACAAAGAAGTTGTTAGACACCTGTGCACTATGCCATATAATTATGTCCACTAGCACCACGGACATTTCATTTGTGCTTGTAATCGAATAGTATACATTAAGTATTTGTGTCTGATATAAAATCTCAAGAAAATTACTTTTTTCTTTCAGCCTAACAAAATGGGGTCTTGTATAAAAACTTCAACTCCCATAGCCCTTATGGCTGAGTTTCCTGTGTACATGGACAGCTGATTTCCGGTGTCTTTAAATTCGCTGCCATCAATCTGATGTTTTTCAAGTGAAAAAGATCTACCCATACGATGGGTAGACCCACGGTTGTACGATAGCGTCTAATCCTAATAGTTAGATTGTTACGGTAATGTGATATTGTTTGTGTAATTGACGGGAAAGCCGCCGATTTGCATGACTTGGTCGGTTTTTGATTTCTATGTTTCTGTTCCTCTTTTTGTGCCGCAGTCTCAGCGAAACTAACGTTAGCTGGCTAGCCTACTGATTGCTGGTACTAGCTATTTTTCCCATTCCACTTCGCAGGTTTGAAGGTTGACTTTGTCGCACATCTGATCCTTATTAATGACATTGAATGTATTTTGTTTACCGTGCCCTTTGTCGGGATGGACTAATGCTATGTTGCTGTATGCTCCGCCGAGGGTTAACGTTAGCTGTTTGGTTAGCTATTAGTTAACACTAGACTAAGGCACTGGCGAGTTTATCGGAGCTGAACCTAGCGTTTCAGCTTCTGCTAGCTTGCTAGTAAGCACCAGCGTGAATTTTGCCGTCAGGTAAGCGTGCTTTTACAGTTTTATGTGAATTACTGGTATCTTTAGGCTCTTACTGACTTTATGCAAAGGTGCGATTGAAATAGCTCTGCAGCTGTGTGACGTTAACGTTAGCTTGCATGCATCAAAACAACCGTAGAACTTCTGTCTGACAATTTCAACCAAATAGCTAATAGACAGTAGCCCGCTAGACTTTAAACTAGCAGGCAGTAGATTTAAAATTGTTCGACATAAAAACAAAGTGTAAACGTTTTATGTCCCTGAATAATTTAGTTAACTTTAACTAGCGAGCTGTGTCATTTGTGTGTGTACATCTGCCCTGAAAATTACAATCGTCAGCTGTTGCATTTCAGTGTCAGTAACGTTATAGGATCAAAGTTGTGTGCGTTTGCCTGATATACTGGCTGGTGTGTTGAGGTTGTAGCCTTGAACTGGTGCCAGGCAGTGGGTAGCATAGAAGGGTTGGGGGGGTAAAGAGCATTGAAGCGCACACAGGCTCTTTGTGCCAAGGGTTTGCCCCCTTCACAGCCGACGCATCACATCCTGTCTGCTTTCCACCTCTGCCCACAGCCATGACAACTCAAAGGGATCCAGATACGGTGAGTCTGTTGCCGTTTGAGGGTTTAACCACTGTTAATATTACTAACTCTGTGTGGTTGACACCAATATGCTCGATGTCTGTTTACATTGTCTTTATTACCCTCATATGGTTGCCTTCTGAAGTGAGAAGAGGGGCGTGTGTGATTATATGGGGGAGGAGGGTCCAGACCATGCTTCTTGCTCAGAAATAAGCATCACCCACAGACATTGTGTTGATTTGGAACAATGCTGGATTCATTCAGGGTATATATGGCATGGACTTGTCATTGTCAGTTAGAATGTCTCTTGTCAATGCTGGTCAGTTCACTGTCAGCAAGGCACATTAAGGAATTTTTTGGATGTGTTTATTATGTTTAGTTATAATTTAGTGTCCACTTTGTTTGTAATATAAAGTGCTATTTGGCCACTTTGTTGACTGGAGTGGCAGTGGTTTTAAGCAGTTTTATTTATTTATCTATATTATATGTATCACTCAAAATGTATTTATTTGTTTTTGATGAGCTTAGCATGCATTTGGCTCAGAATTTAAGAAGTTAAGAGGATGGTCAATTGGGGAGGAGTTGTTATTGTCCTGTTGCTAGGGGCAACATGGCAGATTTTGTTGTTGTGGGTTTGTTTATCATTATGTGGGTTGGGAGGGGGCAAGAAAGGGTGATGACCGTAATGATGTCAGATCCACATTGCTCCACACTGCCGCGAACACAAACCCTAGAGTGTTGTTGGGTAGGGTGGGGAGGGGATTGGTCTGGGCACGCATGTCTCCTCAACCCTGTGGATGAACGGTTTAGTGTTTGTAAACAGGCTGTTGCCCTGATGTCACAGTTCTTGCTGCAGCCTCTTTGTTCTCAGTCCTTTGTGAGGGTCCTATCTCAGAACATCTCAGAACATCTCAGACATGTGCCTGGAACGTGTATCTTCCTTGATTCCAGAGAGTGTTCCCACCCAAACAGCTTTATCTCCCTCTGCTCCCCAGGCTAAAGCTGTATTTATATAACTTCTATTAGTAGTATTGAGAGGTTGTGAATGTAGACCGCATGGGGCGAAGAGGGCTTGTGCCAAGTTGTGCGGGGTGTTTGGTGTCAGAGAATGTCAGGAGTTGTGTCACTCTTCAGCTCATGAGCAGGCCAGCTGTGGTGCGGGGAAATGAAGTCCCTTCCCCTTTCGCCGGGGTAGGGTGCGGGGGTCATGACCTGAGCTGCCAGACCCAGCTGGGTGCAGAGCAAGCTTGCACTCCCTGCTGGTCAGACATGTCTCTTGCTCCACCAGGAGTGTGTGTGTGTATGCATGTGCGGGTGCGTGCGTGCATTAGGGAGGTTCATTTTCTTCCCATTAAATTTCATCCTGATTCTTCCATTGTTATATGCCTACATGTATATGCCTACATTTTACAGAATAGCACAAAGAAAATAATCATATTCTGGCCCATTACACATGATTCACAACTCATCAGTGAAGAGAATGATTTCAGAGAGTCACAAACTTGTGCAATTGTGCAATATAGTCAAAGTGACTCAGGTTTCATATTTCATATTACTGCTCAACCTCTGTGAATATGCCTCTTCATCCTGTACGTGTGGACTTTGGGTCTAACACTTAGTCAGCCATGGCTGCCAAACTCTTCAGGGCTCGCTCCACTCTTTCCATCGCAGTTTGAAGACTTGTATTCATTTTCAGCCAGATGCCAGTCATGCCCAGGTTTTACATGACTTTATATGTAAACCTCATTACGGAGAAAAATGTAGCACAGCCACGGGGAAAGAAAAAAAAAAAAAAATTTGTTACATATATTGATCCCTACGGCTAGAGGGTTGAGCAAATCACTGTGTTTCTACTGTTAGTGTACATTTGGGAAGTAGTTGCTAGTTTGCTGTACGCTGACCTATTTGTGTGTGTGTGTGTGCTGTGATGGCCAGTATTTGAGCACATCTGCCATCTTGTGACGACAGCAGCAGCAGCGGAGTGTGAGCTTTTGCTAAAGCATCGGCAAGGCTCTACAAGCTATTGTTATCATGGAACTCCCTGGAAGATTTAAATCTCCACCCCGAGTTTGAGATGAGAATCATCGCGAGCCATATCTTTGATCGTGGCCAACACACTGAACTCCCCCTCCCCCTTCTAGCCTGGGTTATGCACAGGCCATGCAAATTTAATAACATGCTCCAGAACTGTCTGAGACACCTGGGGTTATTGCATTAGGCCAACAGCCCTGCTTTAAGTTTGACAGGCCTCACCCACAGCTACCCCCCCCCCCCCCCCAAAACAAACACACACACACACATCTCCTTTGACTGGAACCTTTACATGAATGAAGAAAGCCCAGCTCCAGGCACAGTGAATGAGTGTGGGGTGGGGGGAACAGACGCTGAATTAGGAAGGCCTTGACAATCCAAGCAGAGTATCTTGAGGTCATTAGGTATTACATGGAAGGGCGTAGGTGAATGGGGGTGGGGGGGGGGTTGTTGTGTGTCTGGATGTTTTGGATCTTGTGTTGTAGATCCTTTTGTGCTCTCATCTCAGCTTAACTCTTGGAGAACTAGGAGTAGGAGTCAGGGTAGGGGTAGGAGTCAGGGTAGGGGTAGGGGTAGGAGCACAGGTGGGGGAATCTTGGCTGACAACTTCCTATCTTGTCTCTGCAGGTGAACCTCCGGCTCATCCTGGTCAGTGGCAAAACGCAGGACTTCACCTTCTCCCCCAATGACTCAGCTACCGACATCGCCCGCCATGTCTTTGAGAACTGGCCTGCAGGTGAGGGCTCATCTCACAGAATTAAATAAGGAAATCCATAAAACAACAGCATAGTGCTGTCACTGCCTGTGGAAAGTACTGTATGTAATTGATGCTTGACTGGGCACCTTTTTCAGCAGTATCAGTCTGTGCTGATGTACTCCTTCAAAACTGATGTGCTTGCATGTGATTGATGTAGTTGATGTGCTACAGGGACACAGTTATTTCTGTCTGTACTGGACATCTGGAGTCATTGCTACAAAGCCCGTTTGAAGGAGCCAAAAGTCCTTTTGTAAACATCCATTGCGTTGGCCAGAAATTAGGATAAAGTACACAAGTCTGTGTGTATTATACATGCAAATTATGATTTGGCAGATGTAGCTGAAAGCTGGTGACGTATAAATTCACAGGACATTCAGCAACGTGGTTTGGAAGCCCAGATGGCCCACTAAATTAATGAGTCATGAGAGCAGGCCTCACGGTTAAAGTGAGGAGTTTACGACAGTTGCTGATTCTCTCACAGTTTTGTTCTAAATATTAGTGAAAAAGTAAGTGTAAAATGATCGCTTTTAATGGTGGGTTAGGTCGGGTGCTATGCTGTGGCCAAATGACCACATTCATGTGTCCGTCCACTGGGACTGTGGTTTGAATCTGACCCACACTTCTTTCTCATTCCCACACTTTCTCTCTCTCCCTTGCCTCTGTTACTCTTCACTGTTTGTCTTGTTTGAATAATTGTGTGTGTGTGTGTGTGTGTGTGTGTGTATATATATATTGTCATTTCAGCCATATACTTAAATACTGTATATAGTGAGATGAAGCAACGTTGCTACATTAAGATAAAATAAAATAAATTTAGTGACAAAGACAATGAGTCGCTGTCTCTGCGTGTGAGTGTGAGGAGTGCCTTCGCGTTATCTGATGTTTCCTCTCTGTGCTGGCGTCTGTGTGCAGGTTGGGAGGAGGAAAGCGTGAGCAGCCCCAGCATCCTGCGCCTCATCTTCCAGGGACGCTTCCTGCACGGAAATGTCACACTTGGAGGTGAGCACCACCTCGAACTGCTCTCGCTGCCCACTCAACATCGCTGCTTGCACCAGTTAGGCAAACAGCAGCATCCACTCCTATCTCAACTCCACATGTTCCTGCATACTTTAAGGACAACTTTTTACACTTAAAGCCCTGTTTTCTGATCATTTTCTGTGTCAGCATGTCAGTGAACATTTCTGACCACTCAGTGAGTTTCACTTCTTTATAAACGAAAGTTTAATGCATTTTAGGAAAGATTGCAACAATGCGCCTATGCAGCCATTCTGCAACAACCAAAAATTCTCAGAACAGAGGCATTCGTCAAAATCTCAGTCTTAACCACTGTCTTTCATCACAAATGCTCAGAAAAACGCTTGTGTAAAAAAAAAAAAGAACTTGCCCTTTAAAGACTCCAGTACGTGTTATGCTCCTGAGAATTTCTGATGGTGATTGGAAAACTGACAAATGGGTAATTACTTGGCCATTGTGGTCAGTACAGTCATTGGGGAACATAATGGACAAACAAATTGACTCGTTGCCAGCTATGAGTTGTGGTGAAAATGTCCTCAACTGTCCAAGTGTTGTCCGAAAAAAAAATGGCCTATTAAAATGTTTGCCTTTTTCTCTTGGACAGCTCTGAAGTTGCCCCCTGGCAGAACAACTGTCATGCACTTGGTTGCCAGGGAGACCTTGCCAGAGCCCAACTCGCATGGTAAGGTGCCAGACACTCATCTAGGCAACTGTTGCCTCCTCAGCTCTCCTTCTTCTCCTTCTCCTCCTCCTCCTCCTCCTCCTCCTTCTTCTTCTCTTTCTCCTTCTTCTCCTCCAGACAGGTTCAGATCCATCAATCTTCCTCTAGCTACACTTTTCTCTCCTCACCAGCTTGCATGTGTCCACTGGCTGCCAGACATTGATTAGTTCCAACTTCTCCAGTGCAAAGAACAGCCAGTTCACTGAATCCCCGTCTTTGCAGTTCTTTTCATGGAGTGTTGTGGATAGTTGGAGCACTATGGCTCAATCGCATGGATACCAGGAGACTTTTCTGTTGAAATATTCCAAGACCCTGTTGACGTGGAGACGCTTCAAGTAATGTCAAGATGTGCTAGTCTTGTGCTCAAGAATCCCGAGGCCAGTAGTCAAAAGGAACGGGGCCAGCACTATTCAGGAAATGTGTTTTGCATTTGAATTAAGACTAAAGTCTGCTCATAGCAATTTGATATTCTCTTAGAACAGTGTTCAATTTTTGTACTTTTGGTATTTTGATTTCATACCATATTAGATGCCACAAACAAACATGTGATCCAGTTCCGTTTTAGCCATGTGGTTATGCTTAAATTTACAGCCCTAGGACAACCCATGAAAGCCCTTTCACCTCATAAATAGTTTTGTGTGTCCCATATTGTCTTTGTAATGAGCCCTATCAGGTTTTGTTTGAAAAGCGCTCGCAAAATGGAAATGGGACCAGCTTCTCATTAATACAGACTTTCATTTGTGCGTGTATGCATTTGGACTTGGATGACTGCTGCTTTTCTGTTGCTCAGGTTTTACCTCAATCATCACCACTGACTTAGATTAGAGTCTATGGTTTTCATGTCTATTTTTTTTTTCCTATCCATCTTTAACTCTCTGTTAGCACTACCCGTTGCATGCTTTCCTTGTTATCTGTCCCATGTTGCTCTGATAATGCACACAAGATAGCACAATGCTGGGAGTCTATATGTAATCAGCTGTTATGCAGTGATGCAGCTGGGGCTCCTCACTCTCTCCCCCTGTCTGGGGCACCTCACTCTCTCCCCCTGTCTGGGGCACCTCACTCTCTCCCCCTGTCTGGGGCTCACAGCTCACACGTGACCAGGTGTGCCTCAACATACCTTTAGCTGAGTGCACCTTATCCACCCAACACAACTATGCACGCTTCTCTCTCGAACAAATGTTTAAACAGCCGGGTAAAGCTTGTTTACAGTGTGGAGTTTGGTGAATGCTTTTGATCATGTTCTTCCTGTCACATGACTGACTGGCAGCCTATCGCTCTTCTCTCTCTCTCTCTCTCTCTCTCTCCTATAGGCCAGAGGAACAGGGAGAAGACCACAGAGAGCAGCTGCTGCCTATTGTTGTGAAACAAAGAGAAGAAAATAAAATGCTACAAAAAGGACCTGACTATAACCATCCTTCCTCTCATCCCATGTCACATCTCAGCCTTCACCCCACATAGGTCCCTCTGTATGTCTACCTATTGTGTGCTTTTGAGGTGATTTTTGTTTGTTTGTTTTGTTTTTGGCCTGAGAACTTTCAGCTGAATGGACTGAACCCTTGCCTTGTTCTTGCACACTTTTTTTTTCTCTCTCTTTCCTTTTTGTGCCAAGTATTAATATGAGAGATTTTTGTCTTATTGCCAAAATTTGCATCAGGATTTTACCCTAGACTGTGTGGAGGAATAGGGGGAGGGAAAAAAAAACTTTACAGGATGCTGCCAACAGGAGGAGGAGGAGGAGGAGGAGGAGATGGGCAAGCAGGAGCAGCACTCCAGCAAGAGGAAGGCTGCCACATGAACATTCTCTGCTCAAGCATACAACTGCCTCTCGCTCACACAGAGGACCTTGTCTCTATCATGAAGATCCACAATACTTAAGGGATTGCAAACCATGCTGACGGTCCTAAAGGGGCATGAATCTGTGTGTGCGCGCGAGTATGTGTGGTCTATAGTAAGAGACATTGGACAGCAGTTACCTTGGAACTTCATCAGAATTTATTCTGTGTGTTTTTCATGGTCTTAATCTCACAACGTTACCCCCCTCACTCCCCCTTATTCACACCCAGTCTGTCGTTCTAGACTTGCCTGTTAGAAAGTGCCATGTGTCAAAACGCCCTCCTTCCCTCCAAATAGGAATCTGCCATTTGGTGTAACTTAGTACCTTCTGAAGGACACTTGTTTGCAGTGGAAATGATCGACTGACTGATCTGTGAGCAGTTTTCTCTGGACTGAACCAGTTGCAGGAGAGGGGTTCCAAAGGGTCCTGTTTCAAAGACATAAGAAAGAAAGAAATGCAGAGGAGCAAGAGGTGGTGGCATTGGTGTTGATGACAGTGTTGACACTGATGCACGGAGTGGTCTTATTAGTGTTTTATTTGGTGTGTGTTGGGTGGGTGTGTTTGTATGCAATTTCTGGCCTTGAAACCCCAGGATATCCCATTTCGTGAAGTGCAGTGAAGATGTGTGGTTGCATGAATTGACAGCCAAGATGACCGTAGTGCAGTGCAAAACAAAATGACAACAAAAAAGACAAAAAAAAGAAAAAAAAAAAAGAAGATGCCTCACTCTGCCTCCAGAGTTGGGTGAAGCGCTGCCATTTTGTCTGATGTTTGGCAACGACTTGTGCCCCCAGACTAGACGTCTGTATGCTGATGGAGTCCTTCACGGGCGGTGGAAGCCTTATGAGGAGTACAGGAAGGCAGTCAGGCAGTCAGGCAGACAGGCGGGGGGAGACATCATTAAGAGACGATGTGGTGATTCGGATGGGGGCTTAGGGGACACGGGAGGGGAGGGGATGGGGCTAGGAGTGATGATGAGGCTTTGTGTACCCACTGTCTTTTTGCCCCCAACCACAACCCCTCTTTCTTTTGGTTGAAAAGGGTTAGCATCACTTAACATCCTCTCAACCCCAAGGTGCCAAGAGGATGCAAGATCTCTGGATGGTTGGATTCCACTTTGATTATTATTGTTATTATCATCTTTTTTGTGATTGTTGAAATAAATATTAATGATAGAAGGTCTTTAAAAAGGAAATCTTTTAATACATATTGGTATTGCATTGTATTGCTACACTTAAAAAAAATGGCTTACTGATGTTGATTGAATGAGATCATTGTCCCAAGGGATATATCGATATATGTTTGTGTGTGTGTGTGTGTGTGTGAGAGAGAGAGTGCGAGAGAGAGTATGAAGGCAAATGTGTGTGAATGTTTTGGTAGTAATGGTGCAGATGAAGCAGGAGAGCAAATCAGTCATGGGTGACTGTGGTTTCCATGGAAACAGCTTGTGTTTCTCCTCTGAGCAGCCCCCTCCTAGTCTATTAACCTCGGTCACCACTTTGACATTTAGCTTCAGATGATTAGCAAAAGTTCTGCTTAAAGCTTGTATTATAAATTAATAAAACTTCTTTCCAGATAAGAATGATTTTTGTCTTTGTTGTCAATGACTGTTTTCATTTTTTTTGCCTCAAGCTAGGGACCACTACTGTCCCACCCCCCTTTGGTTATTGCTGAGTGAGAAAAGAGAACTTTTATCCTTCCTACACAAAAATGTTTTTGAGACTGGAAAAAACCTTGGCACATTGGCTGATGTTTTTTTATGTTATTTCTGATCATGGATTACAAAATCCACACAAATCCTTAGTTGTTAGAAAGATTTTGCATAGCTGACCCAGTGTAATGCTATTAAATACCACTGACTGAGCTCATGAAATGCTAAATCTGCCAGTGTGGAATGGATTGGATGGATATTTCCATAGGAACTGTTGGTTTTGGCAGTTCACTGTAACTAGGGCCTTTCACCCTTGGCATAGATGTTTGCCTCTAGATGGCAGTGTTGACTCTGCTCTACTTAAGTGAATGATGAACAGCCTGGCTGTTCTGGAATCAGTGTCCACCTCCTGTGTCTGCACTCACACTGACCTCGAGAGCAAATTGTTGTTAAACTCATTATTTGCACTAGAGCAAGTCTGCAGCAGTCATGATTATGATAGTAACACACAACGTCTTGAGGTAAGAATTTCTAATGCATTCATAGCTGAAGTAGCCTGCACAGCACATCTGTGTTACAGATATTCTTCATATTTACATTGGCTCAGTGATACACCAGGCTGTGTGCCCCTAGAAGAGCAAATCACAGTTTTTCCATTCCTTCTGCAGTGGCAGTTGTCGTAAGTCTATGGGGTACCCTTATAAAGTTTGTCTTTCATTTTCAATGACTGTTTAATTTTTACTAGAGCCTTCCTGATTCAATATATTTTTCCTTTAGTGTTTTTGAAAAGGTCGCTTTATGACGCAAAGCTGAGGATGATCCAGGTTTCCACTGGATTCTGGCAACAGTCACCAGGAAAACTCGATCCGTCCAGACACTTTTATTCCAGCGCTGGACTCCTGTTCCTAATCTTTTCATTTAAACCCCAGTGCTTTTGTGCATCTGTTCCTCACTCGCAACTTGTCCCGTTCCCAAAGTTCTGGCAGCTCCTACGCACCCGCAGACAGTAAAAAAATTTGAGTGGAAAGAAACATCCGTGTTTGTGTCAGAAATGTTACTTGTTGTTGGACTCGCAGTAGAATGTGACCTTTTCTCCTAATATTGTTTATGTAGCCTGATCTGTTTGATTTATTGTGTATGTGCAACATATAAGCCACTCCTGAGAGTAAAACGCTTAGCTTTCAGGCCTGAGATGGCTCAGAAAGCTACTTCCTTACAGGTACTCTGCCTGACTGCTGCACAAATGTGCTGAGTGTGGTCTGTGGGTGCCTGTGGGGAGTAGGACTTGCTAAATAACAGAGATTGAGCTGAGTTCGCTGCAGTAGCATAAGTGACCCGACACTCTCAGCTTTGACTGCATTTCTCCATCTTTGCCAGTTTCTCCTTTTCGTGGAAATAAGGAAGGGGGGCAGATTCTCCCAGGAAAAGCCCAGGAGAGACATGTTTTTTTGGGGGCCTTGCTATGTGGAAACCCCGTCACGGGCTGATTTCTCAAATCCTCTGAGGCCCATTCATTTACCTCTGTTGTGGGAGATACACTCCCCCTCCTAGTCCTTGGCCTTGACCTTTCCAAGAGCAGCCATCTGCCCACATGACGGTGAAAAATATTATATTTTATCTATATAAACATACTAAAAGTAATGGATGTGAGGTGCTTACTGCTGGTAGGGCCTGTGGTCTCCTGACGTTTTTCTTTTCCATCTTTAATTCTTCTCTGGATTTTACGCCAGATCCATGCCTTTTCCCCCTTCCTGCCACAGCTGAGGCCAACATATCTTACTCTGTCAGTTGCACTGATATTAAAACCAGCTGTGTGTCTGATATGTCCATCCAGAGCAGAGGGACTGAGGACACTGATAAGACCCGCTCCCACGAATCACATATTCAGGCCCTGACATCTCAGTATATCTGGTTAATATTATATTATATTATATTATATTATATTATATTATATAGCAAAATTATTAGTATATAAAAATAAAATATTACAAAACATTTGCTCAGTGTTTATTTTTTACCAGGGGTTTCCAGGTTTGTTTCTCTTGTCTTGTTACTACCCTGCTTCTACCTCATCCCGTCTTGTGGACAGTTTGGGTCTTGGCAAGTACTACAGGAGCTCATGAGAGAGTTCACTAGGCCAATGTGCACGCATGGCTTAAATGTGTGAATCTCCTCTCCACTGCCTACGCTCCTTCCAGAGGTCACCTCCCAGCAGAGTGCGAGACCCAAGGCTCCCTCAGCCCAGCATGGCATCAGAGGACAGCCGGGGGAGCCGGGGGTGCCGGCCGCAACTCCTCGTTCCTGTTCACTCCCTCAACAGCCAATGGGGAAAAACGTACTCTCCAGCTTCTGTTTGAGAGGCCGTAAAAGAGAGAGAGAGGAAGAGGGAAATAGAGAAAGGGGTGGGGGTGACTGCTGGGGTATCAGTAGTTGGATAGGAGTTGCCTTTCAGTAGCTGTGGGCGGGATGTGTGAAGTCGACACAGTCCCTTTGTTGCTGTAGCCGTGCAGAGTTGGTTAAGAGATATGTCGAGAGTCGGCCTAGATGGGTGAAAAACATTTAGCCACATCTATATCTCCATGTCTGTTTGCCTGTTTATTTGAGCTGTTGGAACACTGAATAACTTACCACTGGACTGAGGGGACTCAGGAGGGAGGGGCAGACAGCATTACAATGTGAGCTCTGTATCTCTGAAATAGAGAAAGAGAGAGCGAGACAGAGGGCAGTTGGAAAGAATCTGTCGTTCTGGACAACATTAAAGAAAGAATTTTTCAGTTTACTGAGGGAAATGTGTGACGGTGTGGTGAATGTTTACCCACTGCCACCTCATGACGCCCCAATCTTATCCAAATTTCCTCCTCTATGGAAACACCCTGTTTCCTCTCAAGACGTTCATATGCATGCCATAGAACTATTAGACTGAACTACCAAGAGTTTGGCCATGTTTACTTATCACATGCCATCGTCTAAGTCCATGCTTTTTTTTGTGTGTGTGTTTTGTTTTACTGTGGGTTGGCTCTAGGAAGGTGTTATAATGAAGAAAGTTCATGAATCTGAGAAACTAAATCCAGAAAGGTTTACACAACCCTTCAAGTTATGTCTTTGTATCTAACTGCAGTTGTGTGCAATTATTGTATTTCACACACACACACACACACACAATGTTATTGCTCCTTCTAATACTGAACCTTAAGCTACCCATTTACCATCATTTCATAAAGGACGCTGGAAAAGTCATATAAACAACTTTATATTGCTGCTGTTGACTGTTATTATTCTGGACGTTAAATACTGGCGTCATTTTGCTTTATTGGAGTGAAATTTTAGGCTTCAGTGTCAGTTTAAGCATTCATATTTATACACTTATTATGCTGTCATCCTCTTGTTTTGTGAAACCGCTGTAAAATACAAAGAGTAGCCCCACATAAATATGTATAGCTCCACTTTTTGGTTTGACCTAAGTTACACTTCCACAAACATCTTTCCAAAAGTTAAATTAGATTTTCTTCCAGAATCTTCATCTAAGTCTTCAGACAACTATTTTCCTCTCATTCCAGTGGATTCCAGATTAGCTGGATCAACAAAGAGGTGCTTTGGTTCATACTGTGCCACTGGTCAAATTTGTCTTTATTAGTACCTCTGGGGATTTTTCCACAGCCTGTGTTTGCTCACAGCATGTAATAGCAAGACCTCTGCGCGTCGTCTTCATGCCACTTTAGGGAGGATTCCAGCACCTGTGGGACAGCAGCTGAAGACGCAGGTAGGGGTAGGTGAAAATGTTACGCAAATCAAGTGGAGTTTAGTGCTATGATGCTTGTTGCCGATACGCGGCATCTGCTGATTCCTTAACAAATTTATTGAGTCTATCCAACAAAGGATGATAGTTAGCAAATGTTGTAGCATTGTATAGCTTTCAACAGCTGCTGTTATATCAATGAGTTTTCTTTTGAGGACCATTTAAAGTAATGTGGAGTCAGTCCTCTACCTAACAGGGCATTCTACTTTTGTTTATAGTAGATGCTCAGTCTGTGCACTGCATGAGTTAAAGACATCATTACTTTTAATAAAAGCTCTCGGTAAGGCCCTTACCGAGGGCCGAGGGGGGTGGGGGGGGGGGGGGTGGGGGGGGGGTTGGGAGACTCCAGTCATGCATTACAGCAAATTGCCTCTGTAAATCCATTGTCGTAACAACTCCAAAGCAAATGAGAGAGTATATTAAGAAAGGATGTGAGGAGATTGTTGAGGTTTCTGTTCTGAAATTTCTGTCGGTCAGATGCAGCAATCTTAGATCACAGCTCCAGTGACAGATTCTCATTTTAATGCAAATATCTAACAGATGATGTGTGAACTTTGGGCCAGTTGTTGTGGATTTTGCAAGATGTTGTTTGGCTTGGCATTGCACAGTTTGTTAAAACAGTTCAAGTGATCACTTTGGGGAATGGGCTTGTTCAGGCTGGACCTGTGGCTTGGGTCTGTCTGAAACCATACAAAGAGAAAAACAGCCCATACACATGAGGTGCAGTCCGTGCCAAAACCCCATGAATGGCCCTCAGTATTGTTCAGTGTTGACAATGACATGCAACAATCTGACAGGCCGCAAACTCACTCTGCACACAATGGTGCTCCTAAGAAGCTCACGTTTCACGCAAAAAAATTCCCAAGTGTCTGTCCTGTGGGTGGATGACAACTCCATTTCCCATGAAGTGCTGTAAAGTGCTAGAACGTTACTGTGATGGCTTCATGCTCTTTAGTGCATTAATTTGAAAAGAGCAGCAGCACAATTCATCCATTCATATGATCAACATTGGTTGCTTACATTTTCTGTCTCCCCACTGTTCACAGCTACCCGAGCTCATGCTCATAACGCATGGGACACCAGGTTGCCAGATCACAAGGTACTTATTCAGCATCACTAGAGAGGCGACTCAGCAGCATTTGTTGCCATCTGGTTTGAATGCTTCAGTCGTCCTCCCCTAAGACAGCGATGACAGCATCTCCATGTGGACACTTGAGTCAGCCTCACTTCCTCGTCCAAACTAATTGGAGACTGCGGGGACGGGACTGAGCTCAAGTCTGATTGTTTGCGACCCTACTCTTGAGTGTGGGTGCGATCAGAGCTTGGCTGGGCTGGCTGAGATCACACAGACAAAGGACCTCTGTCTCATGGGTCTCTCGAGATCTGACACGACCTTCACACACCTGTGGTGCTTGGACTGGTGGCGTCTGATCACATCTTTCTCCAACCCTCAGACTCACACACAGGAAGAACGTGATGGTATGTTCTAGAAACAAGCGAGGACTGATGATCTGTTTCACAACCAAAGACAGACTTTGTGCATGCCCTGGCTGGGTTGGACGTGGCTGTGTCCATGATTTGCTGGTTCCAATCTGCAGGACGCACACACACTCACACACACACACACAGTCCTCGCACACAAAGAATGTGTTCAGGGTTGTCTTTAAGCAGTGTTTCCAGTAAGTGAAGACTGTAAGGCTTTCCAAGTCAGTGCAGGCAGCTGAGGGGTTGATGTTGGAGTGTGCCATGTCCTGCTGGCCAAGCCACATCAGAGCAATTAGCCATGCTCCAGCGGAGGGAGTCGCTCCAGCATGATACTAAGCATTACTTAATCATTCTCTCAGTGCTCACCCGCCTCAAAGCAGTTTCTTAGTTTCATAGTTCCTTTCCTCCGGGTCTCAACATTTTTTCCCCTTCTTCTGCTATGTGTCAAATATCGCAGACAGCGCCATGGGCCAGAATGCACCTCCACAGAGCTGAGCTGAAGGATCCGTATGTCAGCAGCTACTGTGTCAGGGCCATCATCACCCCCTGCAGTAAATTACAAATGGCCTCTGTTAGCTACATGGTGGTGGTGGAGTGGTGCGGGAGAATAATGTCACCCAGAGGTCTGCTTGTTTAGCGTATACCCGACGCCTCGGGTTTCCATTAAAAGGTGCCGAAGGATTCGGTGGAGTTTGTGCACACAAAAGAACTTCAGGTTTCCACTGAGGTGGTCTGCACTCTCTCTGAAAGGAGTTTCTTTGGAAAGAAAAAAAATGCAACTTGGCAAGTGAGCAGAAGGTTCTGGAAGGCTGTAAAAGCGCCGAGAGGGAGAGAAGAAAAGGGAGGAACAGAAAAAGGGCTCTGTATCGGCGTCTGAGAGCAGAGGAGCCGGGGCGAAGCTTCAGCGCTTGGCTCACAGAGCTGCGTGACATGGAAGGTGGATACTCCCTGTGCCTGGCTCCCTGTGAGGCACATCTGTGTGTGTCTCTGAGCACGTTACAGTCTTAAGATGGAGGAGTCGTGAAGGGTGGGAAAGAAAGGCAGGGGTTGAGGCTTTCCGAGCTTTCCGCGTTTCTAAAATCAGACTTCCTCTACAGAATGCCGGAATTGTAGATCTGTAAAGGCAACTGTAAAAAACATCTTGGCAATTGCATCTTTTTCTTCTGTTTTTAAGACAAGGGGGAGGATGTTAAAACTTTACAGCTTCCGGTGTAACTCACTGGTAACCAACTAGATGTTTATACACATGTAAAACGCATTAAAGCATACCATATGGAAACATAGCATATTCTGAAGTTCAGAATGATTTACTAGGACTTGCAAGTAATTGGTCTGTAAAAGAGAAATCTGTCTTAAATAGAGCAGCTCTGATAACTGGTTTAGCTATATGAGTGTGTGTGAGTGTGGGTTTTTAGATGTCATGATGTTTTGGAATTTATTTAAGCACAGAGAGAGGTCCTCTGCACCCCAGGTCAGTGTGTCCCATGCGGGCCACTAAGGTATCAGATCAAGCATCTAACGTTCACCCAGCACCTTTGTTGTTGCAGCGAAGCAGCTCTCCTTATATGCCACTTGCACACACCTCTGCAACCCAAGACAGGTGAACAACCCCTCCTTTAAAATATGCTCATGAATGCTGGCGAAACCTTTGTTCAGAAGCCATAAAAGATTAGATGTGGAAGGCAGACGACGCCTACGCAGTAAATCAGATGGACTGCTGTCTGTTCCTGTCTCAGAGCCGTGAGCCCTGCACTGGGCCTCAACCTGCCCCCCTGTTTCCTGCAGTGAGTGGCTTTGCCTCTGATCCCCGTTGGCTGGACTAGCCCACCCAGGCCTCTCTGGCTGGCTGGGTCAACTTGAGCTAATTCACACAGACAGCTGTCTCTTGAGTTAAAGTTCAAAATGTTAACCTTTGACACTTTTGTCAGTCTTTTCTGTGACTTCTCATCAAAGTTAATATGCTGGAGAGATATTGAACACAAACACCCAAAGCCTCGAGCTGAATGAAAATAAACAGGGATCATTTGCAGCTTTGTCATTTGTTTTTGGCGACAATGACATCTACATCTAGGAAAATGGATTCCCACACCAGTCTGGCAGTGCATAGATACAACACTGAATAGTTCTGGAACGGCTGTGATAATTCTATTGCTTCGAGACCTTTTGCTGAGGACATCTTGGCAGTGTTCCGGCAGTCATTAGACTCTAATTACACTCACAGCACATGTTTGTTATGTGGAATTTGCAGGGTCAGAAATGCTAAGAAGGGGCCGTGTTGGACTAAAGAATGAGGGCACATTCAAGAGAAGCTCAACAGAGAGACAGAGAGTTGTAGGGAGAAGAGCCTGTGAAGAGTTCCAATCATGACAACATTTGTTCGCTAGACACGCTGACACTTCCTGGCTCCTCATTTTTCTCTCTCCCTCATTCTCTTTTGCTCCCTCTCTCTTTCTCACACAAATCTTCTCTTTCTCTCTCTGTCTCTCTCTCGCTTTCTCTCCCTGCCGTACACAAATCTTCTCTTGCTCACTCACTCACCCCTTTTTTGCTCTCTGAGGGAGGCCTTGGCTGCACTATAGCTGAGGTATGGAGATCATCCATCCTCAGTCTCGTCTCTCTTCAGCACAGTCTCCATTTGGCCCTGAGTCTCCCTCCTCAGCTCTGTGAGTGCCGCACATGGCACGCCTTAGAAGTCGGGTGTGAGAACAGATTAAAACATGGATGGAGTGTTGGCTTTTGCTGCCGATACAAGCGCTCTTGTCTCTGCCCTCTCCTAAATACACGTTGATTGCTTTTTGTTGTTTTAAGCGGCTTTCGAATAGATTCTTTGCTGTCAGGGACAAGGCTGATGCTTTTCCATGCAGTGTTTTCTTTGGCTCGACACAGCGGAGTTCAGATCTCGCATGGATCTTTCCAGAAAGGGAGTACCATAAACGGGTCTTTAGCACTGAGCCTAGACTCGCTGGTACTAATGCCATTCTAAAAAAGGTCTTGCCTGGTCAGTAATGCCCAGACACAAGGTTTGAATTAAGCAGTTGTCATGAGAGTGTGTTTTGTCAAGCCCCAGATGTCAGACTGAGTTTGGTCTCTTCGGTGTTAATGGATTTATAAAATTATTGCAATCATCTGTGGATTAGCGCGCTAGCGAAAGACAATAGCTTCAATTGAATCAGCTGAGAAACAATGAGGAAAGGCTGAGCCCAATGGGAAAAGCAGGGCCATATTCCAGCATTGTCATCATGACACAAAGGTCCCATCTTTTCCTCTGTTGTGATTGAAAAACATGCTCTAACAGAGTCCATGTGTATTAGATAACACACTTTTTGTGCCATATGTCAATTGGCTTGCAGCTAAGCCCTTTCATTCTGAATTCCTTGTAGGCTTTTTTTCTGGTTGTGACTCTCAAATCATGTTTCTTACTTCTTGCATTGTCAGTGAAACTCAGGGAATCATTTGCTTTAGTTAGATTTGAAGTATTTAAAAGCTTAAAGGTTTTTGTTGGGGGCCTAGATTTCCTGTAGCCCACAAGAATGGTTTAAGGCTCAAGCCACATATTCACTGCTCTGCAATCCACAGAGACCATAACAGGCTGACTTGTCCTTCCCAAGTGAGAAGGCAAAAAATCCAATAATAAAAGAAGCCTGCCAAAACCTCTGAATTCCTGATGAGGGAAAGAATGCATCAGGAAAAGAAGCCATGGCCTCCCTCACACCCTCCTCTTTCCCCCTCTACTCTGCACCATACTTTTTTTTGGTATACATGAAAATTTCCCTAATCCCTAGCCTATTGCTCACACTCATCTATGTTCTCCTACCAAGGGAATAAGGTTTCGAAGACTGAATAAGGCTTTCTGCCAGCTCAGATTACCTAATTGCTGTAGTTTAGACCACTCATATTGACTTACTTAGCCACTCTTCCCAGAATCATCTGGGGTCATGCAATCAGTCTTACTCTCTGCTTAGCAATGGCTCTTGTGGTTCTAAACAATGCAACAACCAAAGTAGTAGTCACATCACATAGTGTAGTGTCACATCACATTTGGTTGATGTGTAAATAGTCTGTGTGAACCAGTCAAGATGAAAATTAAAAAAAGTGTTACCCTTGTATTTTTAAAGTGCACAAAACAATAGGACACACTTTCTTTACTTTTAGTCTAGAGATAGAGATTTTGATAATCAGGATGAGAATTAGACTTGTTTTGCCAAGAGGGTTAGCTCACAAAAGGACACATGCATGTAAGGACATAGTATAATAGAACTCCTTTTATAAAATCAAAACACATAGGTGCAGATAAGGTGCAGATTCCTTTCATCCTCCAGTCATTTCCCACTCTTTGGGTCTTTCCAGCTGAGACCACACAGAACTCTGATTGGACATGCAGAGCAGCTGTGTGATACTGGCCTGCAGTCTACACAGTTCCAGCCTGCACAGCAGCAGCAGTTTGATTTATGACAGGCGGAGGTCTTGTGTTTGCTTGCTCACTGCATGTTGCACTCACACTCTTCAGCGACCCAGTGGGAAAATGTCTCATTAAGGAGGAGTAGAGACACACAGAGCAAATTGCACTGATTGGGCTCCTCCTGATCAGAATCTGCTAATTAGGTCTGGATGAGGATGCCTGTGTGCAGAGCTGAGTTTGGTGAGGCAGAGTGAGGTGATTAGGCCTAGCTGTGAAGCACTGTTATTGGCAGAAGTGTCTGTTTCTGGTGTGTTTTATGCAACGCTCATACACCCTTGTGTTTCCATGGCAGGGATCTTTGTTCAGCAGGGAGCGGCTCCAGCAGGACTGATAAAATTCCAGAACATTCCGCGGAGGACTTAGGTGGCCCCGTGTCGCGCTCCGTTGCCCCTCGGCATGCCTGTGCTGACAGATGAGTGTCCAAGCAAGGGCGACTGTCATGGCTCTGTACACACACACACACGTGCACACACACACAGACTACAAGCCTCGCCTGCCTGCACGGAACGCTGGCCAAACATAGGCCGATCGTATCACCAGTCAGGAACTCCAGGTAGAGTCTTAATGGTGGGATTTACCAGGGGATCAGGCCATTGTTGGTGAAAAGAGGCCTTCCGGCTTTAACTCTCACCTGCATCTAATGCAGTTCTCTGGAATGGTTCAGCCAGAGGTCGGCTGTAAATAGCTTGGGCAATTTAATCAGAACCTCACAGGAGAACTGTTCTGCTCAGCTTGATGAGTTGACGTTGTTTTCCTGGCCTTTGATTCCCCCCAGAATGCAGAATGTTCTCTCCCCTCCCAGCACAAACTGTTGTGTTTAATTCATTTTATATTTGATTGTTAGTCCGTCTAGGATGCCGGGAGAGGAGGGGCGGAGGCTGGGATGGTGCCACTGGTCGATGGCGGGAAAGAACTGGAGGCCGTCTAAATTAAGTCCCACGTATGTGGGTTGACACGTTGAAAATTTGTAACCTAATCTGCATGGGAAGTGGTCCATGACATGGGACAAACGCAGGAGAGAGAGGGAAAGGAGGGAATGTTGTCTCATCTGTGATGTTGAGTGGTTCTGAGTCAGTGTCCATGAGTGGAGAGAGAGGGGAGAGGGTGAAGCGATGCATGGCCTCCCCACCTCGAACATCACCCTTCAATGTGAATCCCACACATTGCCCACATTGCCATGCAGTGCCGTGATTGGCTGAGCACCGTTTCTTCTTGAAAAAACCTGATGCAAATGTAGACAACATGTTGCTACATAACAGAGATTCTGTTTGAATGTGCAGCTCTGACAATTGTGCAGAGCAGAAAGAGTTTCTAGCAAGCTGTGTAATTTGAAGTAATTTGACGTGGGAGCTGGAACACTCTGCCTTTTTTGCAGCGTCTAGGACGTCTGGCTCGTGGACTTTCCCACTCCCTTTCCATGCTGAGCACAGGGTGCGGGTGTGCAGTGGTGGACTTGCTAACTGAACGACCATTATCCAAAATGGGTGTTCATTAATCTGCCATAGAAAGTTCCTGTAATTTATGTTTGCTCAGCTGCCTGGCTGCATGACCTCCGCTCCCATTCACTTTGCATCCACCAGGGACACAGATCACGCCTGTTTGATGTGAGGAAGAAGAAATAAGAGAAAGAGTGTGAGAGAGTGAAAGGAGGGAGAGAGAGAGAGAGAAAGAGAAAAAAAAGAGAAAGAGATGTATGGCTCCTCTGCCTAACTCAGAGCTCCATGGAATTCTCTCAGGCGGGGTCTGCAGGGCTCAGTGAGTCAGAGGCGTGAGGCAGAGCCATCCAAGAAGTGCACAGGCATCATGCTTTGCGGCAGCAACCTGCAGGTTGCTCCAAAGGTCAGAGTTATTGATTAGCACTGGTGTGTGCAGTTCCTGCTGGCTCCCAGTAGACTAACATCTGTTGTTGTGGAGCCCTGGACCGCAGCAGCACACACACACACACACATACTGCCTGCAGCTGGCCTCCCCTGAGGACTCATCGTGCCGACGGATGATCCTGTGTGTCACAGCCTCTCAGAGGGAGAACGGAGAGAACAGAGAGACAGAGTCGTTGACAACGATTGCAGTCTGGGGGACGCAGATCCCTCTCCGCCTCTCTGTTTCCAATTGATGTGAATGTTTGTTCTATGTCAACAGGGGACATGAAAGGCCTTGCATGTGTTTAGTTGCACGCCATGATGAATTGTTTGGCTAGCGCGAGAGTAAACAGAGCCAAGCTATTGTGAGAACTAAAAATTGTTAGTAACATCCTATTCGCGAAACTATTTAAGAGCCATCTCTGGGACACTATACTAATTGGCAAATCTAAGTTATTCCTTAAGATGCAGAATACTAAGCCGCATGTTGCACTAGGAGGCTATCAGCAGTCTTTGCTCTCAAAGTCAGGGTTTGGTCTATCAATTTCAAACAAGACCATTTGAATCATACGCTCTCTGTGCTTATTTGAAAAATTATGCTTTTACAGAGCTACTCTGTTCCTAGTCAGTTTCAGCAGAGCTGAACATCCGTGGGTGGAATGACATCAGAGGCGCAGGCCGCAGCATGTGTGTGTGACAACGAATGCAAAGCAGTGAACCTGTAAAAAATACCACCCGAACGTGCCAATGTGTGTTTTATCAGTCGGCTTCTGGTGCAGGAGAAATAATAAACATTTACTGTGTGTGACTTTCTACGCCCCTCACTATAAGTCAATGCGGGTCCATGTGCACGCCAGCCTGTTTCTGTTGGCCTGCGGGCGCAATGCAGACACATAGTCATTTTTCCTTACATAGTAATTAGATGCAAGGTTTCCAAGTCGTCCGTGTCTGGCATGTCCGATCTCATACCTCAATCTGCGTTGCCATGGCGGAGTTATTGGTATGCTTTCTCAAAGCTTCAGATTCATATCCACACCCAAATCAGGCTTCTCATCCAAGAAAAGGCCAGGGTGTGATGAAGTAGTGGAGCCAAATTATCTTGCCACATCAATCTGAGAACATTTGGGCATATTCGCCACCTGAAAATAAAGGGACATAACAAGAAAGCTAAAACACAAGGATTGGCATCTCCAGTCTGTAGCATACGGCATTTCGGCATGGACTCTAACTTGAAGCAGATACTGTTTGAAGTTGCCCACCGACTGGTGTGATAACAACCCTACTGCAGATTTCTGAAACAGTATCCAACCCCCGCCCCCCCCCAATTCTGTAGCTCTGCCAGTGTACCAGGTCTGTCTTGGGCAGCCGCGTTCTCGCAGTCAAAGCGATAAGGATGATTCATCCAGCATTCCTGCACTTGTTTTCACTAACAGTGTTTTCCCTCGTTTTCCACTCGCCTCCAGTTCATGCTGCCAAACTGAAGATGACCTCATTCTGCGAGGGAAGTGTAGCTGTGTGCATACCCTCTAGGCCCGGCAGGAGTGCTGGGGAGAGCAGGATAGACAGACAGGCAGACGCACTGACTGCCTGCTGGACTGATAAACAAATAAATAGATTCATTTTTAAATAGTACCACTGGGGAGATGTGTGTGTGTGTGTGTGCGTGTGTGTTTGAGGGAGAGAGAAATATTGCCTGGTTGTTTTCAGATAAGAGAAGAGCGGTTTGAAATGGAAAAAAAGAGTGCAGGCCAAATCTCTCACGCAGGCATGTTATTGGAAAGGCTAATAGCACATATTGAGTTGAGTGCAGAGAGCAGTTTCACAAGAGGAACAGGGGGAGGTGAAGTGGGGCCTGAACGCTTGAGCTGCTGACCACGCTGAGAAGCTTTTGGTGCGGTGGGGGGGAGGGAGAAATAAAACACTCCAGTGATCATAAAAGAGGGGCGGGCAGGACGTAAAGAAGCGGAGGAGAGTGAGAGAGAGCACGGCGAAGTGCAGAAAGGGGACATTGTTTGCGTTCACAGCCCAGGGCCCGGCTGAGCAGTTAGTGGGAGCCCCGGCATTCCCGAGGAGCACATTAAAAAGTCGGAGGGACAGTTATCTCAAGCTGGGAGGGTCAAGAGCGAAGGGGGCTGCTGTTATGAAAGGTTCAGTGGGCCGCTGCGAGCCTGGACCACTGGCTTGTTTCGGAGGCCAATTATAGGATTAAGGGAGCACAGAGAGGGCCCTGTGATCTCGTTAATAATCCCCACTCACATTGAGAGCTGTTGTAAGACAGCCGCCGCGTCAGCTGAGCAATCACAACAGGGACAGATTACCCATCAGCCACCACACCCCCCCTTTCACAACAGGTCCACCGGTGGAGGGAGTGCCACACCTGCACTCCAGCGACACACTGAGCTCCAAAAGCTCCTGCTGATGCAAAGAAGCTATACACACACTATACTGTACATTCTCTGCCACCGGCGGAGGATTGTGGGTGTGTTGGTGTAGGTGTAGGTGTAGACCAGAGAGCGTGTTCAAGCACAACCAGTGGGACATGTAATATGGTCTCCTGTGGTACTGTGATAGGGAATATAAAAAAATGACAAGAGAATGAAGAGGTTTGCTAGCTGTTTTGAGGTGTGTGTGTGTGTGTGTGTGTGTGTGCCTGTTTTGTGTATATGTGGATGTGAGGGTTTCTTTATGTGTGATCATAGGGAAGGATGAGATGTCTGATCATGTAGGCTGTCTCACTGGAGTTCTCTTGAAAAGCCCCAGGGCAGGAGTCCACCCCAGAGGGAAGAAGATATAGGCTCCTGAAAGAACTCTATCACCCATTATGGCCATCTCATCTTACACCGTCAAACAAGTCCTCCATTTTGGTGGCAAACTCGCTGAGCACCTTTGCAATTCTAATGGGCCACAATGTTGCACTCGGGGTATGAATAGAATGGCACAGAAGCTCACTCTCACACAGGCTTTGACTTGTGCTCTCTAAGTCGGCCGTTTCCATGGATATTGTCGGTATGCTTGTTCAGACATACTTTGCACTAAGCCACACATATGGAATCTTTACAGTTTCCTCTCAAACTGAATCCGTTCTACCCTAAGTCCCTCGGAAGTAATTGGGTTCACCCAGGCAGCTACTCTAAACTAACTAAAAGACACCCTGAGGGCGTGTGTCTAGCGCTTCTGTAAACCCCCCCCTCCAAAAAAAACCCCACAGCTTCTGGAGTTGAGCAAAAGCGTCAGGGCCTGGTGCTGCAAGTGGATCTGATGCTGGGACTGTTTGTGTAAAGGCAACACTCGGCACATTTCTAAGGAGTGAGGTGGTGGACTGTGGGGAGCTGCTCCAAATTTAGCCGGTCACGTGGAACCCATTTAATTGGACGTCTGCTGTGTTTGCACACACAGTGAATCATAACGTATCATAATGTATGGAACGACCTCAGTGCAGGACACTGACCATCGTGGGAGACCAGCAAGGCGTTGACCTTGTTAGGACATGTCTCTGATGTCCGAGGTGACAGAAAGGGAATTTTGGTTGTGTGGACTTGTTGCATGAGGTCAAAACTCACCCCACCCCCACCCTCCTCGGTGCACCATGCACTCTCCAGCACCATACAAGCCCCCCGGGTCCCCTCTAGTCCTGAGGCGTGAAGCCAGGACAGGTCAAGAACAACAAGCCTACTGTACAGGGAGTTGGGAAATATCCAGGACATTGGATTCCAGTCCTGTTGGAGACTGTTAGGTACTTTTTTGTTTCGTTTTGTTTAAGGCTGTGCCTGTGCCTTAGTTCTAATGACAGGTTGGGGAAGAGGAAGGGTGCCCACATGTGACTTGCTTCTGGCTCTTTTTATGACTGTTTTCCATTGCAACTGAAGGTGGCCAATGGGGGGGACTCTGAGAGCTTGAAAGAGAATGAGCGGCCCAGACGAATGGATGGTCACTGGCCAACACACACACGTGCAAAGGGGATCCTCTCTCGTGTGCCACGAACCCCCCTAAATGTGTGATACCATCAATGCACTATGCTTTCGCGTTGTTCCTCACCAATTCACGCATGGTCAAAGAGGACCTTTCCCAGACTCAGGGCCTGTGCTTTGGTTGTCCCCACAGGACAAGCCCACACTTTCCTGGTGACTCACTGCCTGATTGTCTCTCCTGATGTCTCCACAACAAAGTGTTCATATCACCAACATGACCTGAAATAGCCCCTGTGGAGGATAGAATACAAGTGGTGTGATGTATGTGTGAGAGAGCCTAAGAATCATGTAAATTGATTCCATGAAGTCATTCAGACACCAGGGCAGAGTGGCTATGTACATAATGGAACAAACAGCTCTTGACAGATGTTCAATGAGATTTCAAACTCTGTGGCTTTGGGGTCTATCTGAAGCACTTCCTATTGTGAGTAACACATCTGTCTCAGAGGTGTGGTGAGCATGAGGACAGCCTTTCCTCTGGACACAGGGATAAAGTCTCAAATTCCACATTTCAGCATGAGGTGTGAGAGGAGGACTTCAGTAAGATCAAGGTCAGAAGGTTATGCGAGTTAGTGGATCTGCCAACCTGGCCACAACATGCCTAGACATCTCTGGAATTTAGCTAGCCAGTGGACTGTTGTTGACCCTCAAGGCTAGTAGTTCGCCTCTAGTTTCAAATATTCTAGCTCAAGTGTGGTAGAAATAGCAGAAATGTGGTAGAATTGTTTCTTAGCCATTTCTTCCAGGATATTGTATTGTATTATCTCAATGGCATAAGCACATACCAATGGATTTCCTGGAAGTCATTGATGAAAATTCTCTTCTGTTCTTCCTCCTTCACAAACTCTTTAACTTCTGGTAATCGTATTCCCTGGATATTCACCAGAAGCACAATGAACTTGACCTATAATTGCTGGCGAGTCCTATAGAAACATAAACCCTCCCACTCATCGTTTAAGTTATGAGAAGACAGAGTCCTCTGATGTAGTAACGGCACTAGGACCGCTGGAGCAGGCGCAACAGCGTCTAGTTGTCTATTCGCTACAGCAGCAGCGGTCCCACAATACTTTTTAGTCGCCTGTCTTTTATGGGACGAAGAAACTGTACTATCCTATACTCGCAGAATAAGGTACTTTGAGTTTTCCACCATTCGAGGAAGTAGGGTGGACGACTCGGTGGACCGTCATCGATTAAGATATTATCGCAGTCGAATATTGGGGAGACCAGCTGGACCTGTCAAAATCTCGGGCGAGATGGGACTTCACTTGAGAATCAACCTACCCGGTGTTCACGAGGAAGAGGGGCATGACTGAAATTTGAACGAATGTCGTTTTGGACTTTCGTATCAGGTAGAGTACCACTCTTACATTCAAAATGAACAGTAGCCCAGAATGCACAATGGCTCCTCTGAGCATCTTCGTCGAAAATAATTTAATGCGTAGTCTGTTGAAATAAACTATGTGTGGAATGAAAATTTGCCTACACTAAGGGTCCATTTAGCTCTTGTGCCAAACTGTTGTATTTAGTATAAAAGTCTACTTAGTATGGAATGCATGGGAACAGTGAACAAACTTTGACGAACCTACAGTTTTTACGGCAAAACAGTTTGTGTAACCGCGCAGAAAGTAGGGACTGGGCAAACAGAGCTTGTTGTCTGAAAGTTTACCAACAACGCAAGCAGTGGACACGAGCTTGAGGAGCGTTCAATCAAGATCTGAGAGATAACAAAAGACAACGAGGTGGGTGGGTTTGTGAACAATACTGTGGTCTGGGAGACAGGTTGCTCTTTGGGAATTCCAACAGCGTCACAAGGGGTCAAAGATGCGTTAAACAGCCCATCTAGTCATGGTTGAGGGAAATTAATGTGTGACGAGCAAGGGACAAATGTGGACATTTTGTTGTCAGAAGTAATAATAAAGGTGTGAATGGAGATTTGTAATTTTCCCTTTTTGTTTATGGATTAGTTATCTGATAATCTGTTTATAGATCCGAACGTGACAATATAATTTATAGCCCCCATCCTTTACCAGGACCTGACATCACTTCAGTCTGAATTCTAGTAGTTAAAATGCAGGTAATCAAACGTTGAAAATGCCTATGCCAGTCAGTAACTGTTGTTTGTGTCTTCCGCGGCATGTATCATTGTGTTTTAATATTCGTCTCTAAGCAGACAAGAGTGCTTAGTCAAAATCTGAACTGAAGGGAAGATTCATGTAATATGGGATTATGATGTGTGCGCTGCGTGGGCCCCTTCGTCTCCTCTAGTGTTTAGCTCATCAGATTCATGTCTCAACCTGTGATGAACACCTGCGCCTACTTCAGCCAGAAGACCCTGAGGGCCCATATTCTTTGCTAATGGATGTCAGTACACTTATGTGGGTGCTGAGGCAGCCACTCTCATGTACTGTATTATGGCTACATTTGAGACAACTGAATAAAGCACATGCTCATCTTAAACTTTAGCCCTTTCTGTGTAATGTAATGACACAAGCCATTTTGAAATGAATATGGAAAACATATCCCTTAAATTATACATATTGCTGAGAATTGATTGATTATTAAAGGTCCAATAAAAGCTCTGTATGTATTCTCCGTTATCATTGGAGGCTGTAAACAAGTCCTCACAAGGAATAGTAAAGTTTCATGATACCTAGTAATTTACTTTATTTTACTTTAATTTACTTTATTTTACTTTAATTTTCTATGTGATCATGTACATGTAGCAAGACATATTTGTCTTATCTCAGATGCTTATTTCACCATTACACCCACACACACACACACACACATACACTACACTACACATGCACACAACCCCAGGTGTAACTACAGATCCTTTTGAAAGGATTACAACATAGTTGAAATTAATATTCCTTGAGAAGCTGACAGCCCGACTGACCAGAGGTGGGGCAGTATATGGTGGTGGTGTGAATGTGTGCGTGCGTGTGTGTGTGTTAATAGAGGTATAACTGCTATGGCCTGCAGCAATTCATTTGAAAGTATGGCTGCTGGATGAATTGGAAAGGATATTGCAAAGACTGCCATGGTATGTGTTGAACTGCTTAATGTGTTGAATTGGCACACAGGGCTGATCATAAATCAGCTGTCTACTGGTCATCAAGAATTGAATGGTGGCCTCTGCACAGCTGCCAGGGGCACTGTGGGCATCAGTTTAATGAGCTGAGTTTTACTGATGGGATGTTTATTTTTATGGATTGCGAGAAATCACAGGATTATTTTCAATGTCTTCTTTGCAGAACAACCAATAAACAGCCATGGCGCTTGATCGCTCAGTGATGTCTTCCCTTCTTCTCTACTTGTTTCTGCTCTTCTGTCTGCTGCTGCCTCACGTGTCCAGTGCCTTGTCCCACCAGCCTGCACCCCCACATTTCCCTTCCCTGGTGGCACACACCCCACTGCCCCTCTCTCGCTCCCGCTTCAGTGCCCAGGCCCAGCTGGACTTCACCACGCACTGCAATGCCAGCTGTTTCCACCGGGGCGAGCAAGTGAGGCGCGATGAGCTGACCGAGCAGCTGGCTTTCGAGACGCTCTATTCCAACGGCTCACGCACCCTGACCGCCGTGGACCTGGAGGAGGATGAGGAGCCCCCCATGCTCCCACGTCCGTCGAGGCGTTGGAGCTCCATCAGGCGCTCACGGCGTCAGAAGCGTCAGATCTACGGGGCGGATGGGCGCTTCAACATCCGTGGTGAGCACTTCCTGTTGGATTACCCCTTTTCCACAGCTGTGCGCATCTCCACCGGCTGCACGGGGGTCCTGGTGTCCCAGCGTCACGTGCTCACCGCCGCCCACTGCGTGCATGATGGGAAGGATTACGTGAAGGGGGCGCGCAAGCTCAGGGTGGGCTTCCTCATCCCACCCTCCACCTTGGCTGCCAACATCACCCTGCCCAACACCCCTTCCAAGAAGCCCCTGGTGCGCTGGGTGCGCGTCAAACGTACGCGCGTCCCCAAGGGCTGGATCCAGGGGCCTCAGGAAGTCAGCATGGATTATGACTATGCCCTGTTGGAGCTGCGCTGGCCCCACCGTCGGCCCTACATGCGCATGGCCGTGGCCCCCTCCTCCCAGGACCTAGCCGGCAAGCGCATCCACTTCTCGGGCTTCGACAGCGACCGGCCCGGTGAACTGGTGTATCGCTTCTGCCCAGTGGAGGATGAGTCCAACGACCTGATCTACCAGCACTGCGACGCGCGTCCTGGGGCCAGCGGTTCCGGGGTGTACGGCCGCGTGTGGGATGACCGGCTGGAGCGGTGGGAGAGGAAGGTCATCGGAATCTTCTCCGGACACCAGTGGCTGGAGATTGACGGAGAGAACCGGGATTACAATGTGGCTGTGCGCTTCACCCCCCTTAAGTTTGCACAGATCTGCTACTGGGTGCACGGGAACCAATTGGACTGCACTAAAGACTGACGTGAGACGCTGCCACGATTGGTGACAGAATAGGTGTAAGGTTTTAAGCAACACAATGGAAGATGTCCCATGATGTCAACGATGCCCTGTTAGTAAATAAGGAACATAGGGTCACAATCCTACCCAGTCAACAGTTTTGCACAGTGCAGTATCAAGCACTCTGGGTGCACCTTGGCAATATCACAGACTTCATTATCCCTCTTAGCAGCAGATTGAGTTTGAAGCCCCTTTTTAAGGTAAAAGAACTGCTGGTGTTGTTTTAATGTGGTTTTGAGTCCATGTTAGTCTTTGGAAAACACTATTATCCCCTGAACTATTTTTTGACACTTTATTTAATCCAAATTGGATCTGACAATTGGAAGTCACAATTCCCCTGTGCCTTAGTAGAACTTTATGCTTTCAGCGCCTTTGCTCTGATTGATTAAAAATAATAACGGGTTTGTTTCCATCTTGCGATGTTATAACCTCATTTTGCTCTTAATTAAATATGCCCAGAATGTTGTCCTGAAACCACTGATATTTGTGGGGGAGATCACATGATCACAGATCGTCTGTTTTGATTTAGCTTTTGCTCACTGTGTTTTGAGCTACACCTGTCATTTTCATATTTTGTCTTGTATCTGACTTACTGGTCATTGACATTTCACACTTTTTATTTCTGGTTATAATGGTTCATACTCAGTTCAGCAAATATAGTGGCAGAGGTATTATGTGTGACTGCTTAAAATTGATAGCTTCAATGGGCATGGTTTTGGGGGAACCTTATGTTGGATATAAAATTATTTAAAATGCTTCTATTTTAATTAAAGATGTCTATCTGAAATGAATGCCTTGTACATAATTACACAACCAACCATATGACAATTGTAAAACTATCAGTCTATGTAACTAAGAAGGCTAACACCATTCTTTAAAAATGCTTCAGATAGCTTACAAATTGGTATGTGGTGCCCTCTTGTGGTCATACATGAATATTAGTGGTACTAAATAGATGTTTTAGAATGATAGTTTCATGACATGGACAATAAACAGTGACAGACATCAAATATGTTGATCACTAGACTTAAATTGATCATCAAATATGTTGATTACTAGACTTAAACTGATCATCAAATATATAATTGAAGACTTAAACTAATCTTTAACTGATATGCACCCTTTGGCATGAGCAGAATATGCATTCAAATGACCATCCAGATCAACCCTGATGGCAAGACCATAAGCATATGGATTGTAAGCAAGATGAATGGCATTTTCCTGTTCCTGTACCAGCTGTAGTTACCAAAGAGAAAGAGCTGATTCACAGACTTCCACAGAATGGAAACTGTAAACATACAAATCTAATGTCCTTTAGCCAATGCATTAAGGTCAGATCAGAGCATCCAATGCATGCCACTACAGGATAGGAAGGAAGGAAAGTCAGCATCTACCACTGGATGCACATTGCAGTCCTTTTAAATATCAATGCAGATATGGCACTGTAGATCATTATGTTCACAGAAAACCCCTGGACAAACACACTGGACTTTTAAGGAGGGATACTTCTGACTTCTAAGGAGTATTTTAGATACTAGTATTAACTGAAAATGGTAGTTTGTCACAAGAACCTGCATCAAGTGTTCAGAGCCAAAAAGGGGGGGGACAAAATATCATAGAAGAGAGCAATATAACAACTCCACTTGAAGAGGAAACTAGACTGTAACAATTGCAGCATGATGGCACATTATTTTGCAACTCAGAAGAATTTAACTTTCATGACTTCACAAAGACAGAGTTTAAAAACTAGAATGTAATGTGCATATGACTCCGCTTCCCAAGATCCAACTCTTAGTGAATGCACTTAGTAGCCAAATGGAGTCACAAGTCAAATTCTGAAATTCCACTTTGAAAATCAAGAAAAGACGAGGAGTAATTTAGTGCCTTTTTTTATTAGAGATAAGGAGACAATACAAAACATCCACATGCCAATAACCATTGTAAGATCTGTACACAGGCTGTTCAAACAGTCACTCAACAACCTTCAGCTCATTTCTTTACCTACCAGTTCCTACATTTTTTTTCCTTTTCTCATTTTTATTTTTAAACACGTGAAGAGAATGTGTTCAATATTATTACAATGATGCCCTGGATTGAAACTTGTAAAGGGTTGTGAAATAAAAACAAAAACCCTGACAAAAGGGGTAGGGTGGGGGGAATAAAAGGCTATGATTTTTCAAAATGATTTATATAAAAAAAAAAATCCCAGAATGCTTTTTGTTCACGTGCAATCATTCTTTTGGAGTGAAATGTTTCTCTTGTTATACTTCCTATATTCAAGTGCGTACACATACAAAAACATACCAAGAGGTTTGGCAAAAAGGAAAGTAACAAAAAAAACGGTAAGAAACCGTATTTTGCAGAATTCAATTGCTGTAAATTGCAGCTGCTGTCTCCCTGTCTCCGATTCTCCAGCACTGTATTCAAACCCAGAAACAGAGGGGGAAGAAAAAAAAAAAAAAAAAAAAAAAAAAAAAAAATTCTGTCAGCACATATTAATTTCTCAATAGTTATAATCACTCTCCTTCATTTTTAAAAAATCTTTTCAATGTCCTTTTCCTTTTTGCACTTGGAGTTGTTCCTTGAATATGAACCGGAATGACAGCCTAAAATTGTGTGGAGTTTGGAAACCGTCACCCTCACCCTCCCATCCCACAAATATTGCCCCTTTAAAGTCCCACCAAAGACCGTGGCTCTCCCCTCTGCCCTACCCGGTTGGAATGAACAGCTAAGCCCCACAGGGAGGTTATCCTCATTCGCTGAGGGCTTTTCCTTCCAAGGAGACCACCGATGTGCCACCTAGCTTCTCAGCCAGACTCCTTCGGTCCTTGATGTCATCCAAACCGTTCAATTGCCACTCGTGTTTGATGCCTGCCAAGGGAACCAAATGTAAGTACAGGGATGTAACAGATGTTATAACATGGCTTACGAAAAAAACCAAAAAAACAAAAAAATAACCCACATTAATCTCCATCACAATGACTTACCTGTGAACTTTTTCTTGATGGCATCCTTGGAGCTAGCGTAGATCATCTTGCTTTTCAGGGGAGCCGTGTCTGGGGCCCTGAAAACACGTCAAAATGAAACTTTAGGCAAGAGCTCATGGCAAATACACTCCACTGAACCAGGAAAAAGCCGAGACACAGTCTTTAGGAATCCCTTATACTAACATCCATGAGGTGTGATTTTGTTTGTGACAAGGAGTGACAAGGCTCATTTGCATAGACCGACTACCTAGGTGTGGGGATAACACTACCATATGGTATTAAAAACCCATTCAACACACTTCATGGATTTCCAAACATTGCTAAACATTCTTATCATGAAATTTAAAACGTTCTTGGCCTGAACCCTTTGTCATTGTCAAGTAGCAACAAAACTCACCAGAAGATAAAGACCAGGTCCTCTTTCTTGGTTTCCTTGGTCTCAAACGTGGCATCATAGAGGGCATAGCGGCAGTCGTTGCTGGGCAGCATGTTGATAAGCTTGGTGTAGGGGTCGCCATCGTCACCCTGCAGGATCTCACGGCCCTCCTCCACGATAATCTTCTTCTCGTCGCTGCTCAGGCAGAAGAGCACCACCTTCTTCCTCTTCTTCTTTTCGTCCTCGCTGAGGTTGGCTTTGCGCACCTTCATGTCATTGAAGAGATGGAGCACATTCTCGTCTACTTTAACCCCAGATGCCTGATAGAGAAACAGACAGCAAGGTTAGTCACAGGCCTAGGGACTTTGACAACATGCTCTGGTATTCAGTGAAACCAAAACTGGTTAAGCCACACATATGCTTTGCTACATTGTGAGTCCCTGTCAGTTTGCAAATACTATTTTTCAAATATGACACACCACACACACACATATATATTTATAAAAAAAAAAAAGAGAGAGACACTTCTCAAGATGGTGCCAATGGAAATTTGGAAATGTCATTTGTCCGGAGGCTGCACTTGCAACCAAGGACCACATGGTGGCAGCAGACAGCTGAACCCGGTTGGGTTCAACTCTGACAATGGACGCCAAACTACAAGGCAGGTACAGTGGGGCAGATGGCTGAAATGAAGGCACCCAGCATACGTCTGAAGACAGAAGGGTGAACCTTGGACAAAGCTTTTGTTAACTGAACCTCCAGGACACATCACCATCTCCTACTGATCTTTCTGAACAACATTTTTCCCCCGCTTCCAACCACCAAAGGATGGGTTTGGGTGCAGCACAAAGCTCACCATTCATCTCTGGGATCACGTGATCCCACAGTCACTGACAGGGTGGCGTGGCATCAGAAACTGACTAGCGTCAGGAACAGAAGCACTTCCTCAAATGTTTTGCAACCAACCCTTGAGACTGTAGAGAAAGCACGTGCGTCAGCAGAGCACAAATGACTACCTCAGATCACACAAGGCACACAACTCAAACACACACCCATGGCGATGGATTTACAGCTGCTGACTATCTTTGTCTTAAATTAACACTTAGGCTACGTCTGCTTACGAGTTGTATGGACTACAATAAAAACTATTCTAAGATGTATACTGTGACTGCACTGGAGGAAAGGGATAAGAAGGGGGGGGGGGCAAGGAGTTCAGACAAAAACCACCTAGTCATAGACAGACAATACAACTTCTGTGGGAGTCACCAACAAGCAGTCTGAGTCACATCAACACCATCAACTCCACACAGGTCTTCTGATTTCCATTAGTTTACGCAACAGGAGACAAAGTCCACAGGCAGAGAATTAAGCTGCAGGTTAACAGCCAACAGGGCACAATCCAGCACAATGCCCTGTTCTGGCTATGGCAAAGAATGAAGGGGCCCAATGATCGTCACAAGATAAAATGGGACGAAGACAGCGGCAACAGCACTGAGGAAGCGCTAAGGAAGTGAGCCGCTGGGACCACTCACACCAACTATAGCAAGGGCCCTCGGCCCCACCGGGTGTGCGTCTGTGTTGGTCCTTCAAATTAAAGTTCAAAGAGCACTTCCTCATCTGTAGACAGGCCTCAGGTTGTGGAGGGGCCAGGCATCAGCAGCAGGGTGACCCACTTTGAAAGGAATGTGCGTATGGTGGTGAAGGGGTGTGGAGGGCTTTGCCAAGGGTGTGAGCACAAGAGCTAATAGAAAAGTGAGCGTGTTCAGGCACCTCGCTGGAACACGCATGGACAATGTCTGCAGTGGCACAATATCCTTACTCAGTCCAGCAACTGGACACAAATGACATTCATATTTTACAACTAGTGTTGTTTGAGTCATGACCCAAGACCAGCATAGGCTGTAATGTGGTGTGCAAGCTGTAACCCACCAGATCCATCAAACACAGTGAATAGGCCCATCACAAATGAAGGAGACAGAAAGTTGGCCAAATAAATACATTCAGATAGTAAACCCAACAACTAGCCCCATCTAATAGGTTATGGGGCCTAGGGGCTATAATAATCTCTAGTCATAAACAACCAAGTGACGTCATCAACTTCTCAAGGTTCAGGTAAGAACATAATACATCCCAACATAATACACCGGATACTAATGCCATGGAAGACCAGAAATTTAGATGACACGCCGTCATTCAACGTGTGTGCAGAAGCAGGAAATAATGGCGATAACCACTCAAGCTACATAATACTTGTGTGTGTCACAAATATCAAACACTCAAATTAGTTGAAGTGAACAGGCGACCTAGAAATACAAAGAACGCTGAATGCCGTTGAACAGGAACCGGCGTTTCCTTCATACAAGACAGCGCGCTTGCTCGAGAAGGCCAAAATTCACCACTGGAAGAGATTTCACAGAAAACCATTAACTTTATGAATTCATGTTTTCATTAAGATCGTTTACTGAACTGTAGCTAATATTAAACGTTGCGTATTTAAAGAAAGAATTAAAGCAACGAGTAGATTTTATAGTAGTCTAATCAATAATAGTCTGCACAAACTATTCCATTTTTACTAGGATTACTAAACCTGATACTAGATTTGACATGCCTGGCCAACATTCCGCTTCGTTTTCTGGACAGAGAAATGTACAAACCAGGATGGAAGAGCATTTTTTCCTTACAGGGCCAGGCCGACCCAGCAAGAGTCGTGCGTTGCCCAATCACTTTTTAGTCAAGTAACACACACATTCAACTAAAAAAAAAAAAAAAACATCTGAAAGAGCACTTGAACAAGTGTACTGCGTTTCGAATAATTCGATCGAAACTCGCTGCTTCTCAATCACCGAAACATTTGACAAACCAGGAAGCGCCTCACATCGTGCACTCAGCTTGACACGCAGACAGGCCATTTTCCCCGTCAGTAAAGCAAATACCAAAAAGCAAACTACCCTACATGTACGACGATGGGAGCGAACTGATAACGGCCTTTTACTTACTCCATTAACTTTATTTACCTATTCTAAGGGCGGCGGGGAAATGTGTGAAAGAGTCAGTCAGTTGAAGCAGCATCGGGAATTAGGGTGGGGTCATGAATGCAGTCTTCGTACATCTGCTAAATTAAGCCGCAAAACGTTAAGTGTTATCACTACCGACGGGTCAAAACTATAACAAAACGATCAGACAACACCGGTAGGCCTTCGCCAGATTTATGGTGCCCGGTATTCAAACATTTGTTCGTACATGTAAAATGCTTGAGACAACAATCCGGAGACAAAGGATGGAGTCGAAATGACTAGCTAGCAGGCTCGGTCCCATTTGTAGCCTGCGGGTTAACTAGCAAGCAGGATGCCTTCACTGGAATGCGATGCAGGGGTCTCGTTTAACGGTACCATTACCCAAACAATACTCAAACGAAACACAAAGATGCACTGATCAGAAGTATGGTCTTACGAGGACCGATAAGATGGTAGCTCAGGTTGGGCAAAAAACGGCCTTTGGCCTAAATTTGCGGAAATAATGCGTGAGGAAATGGCGCCAGTTGTTTTTAGGTCGCTTCTACTCCATCTTAGCAGTTTAGGCCAAATTCTTAGCATCCGACAAAGGGGAACAATTACATCTTTAGATCACACATGGCCAAGAACAATGGGACAGCAACAATCATGATGCAAACTATTTGAATCAAGCAGATTCTGCACCACACTGCTCAACCCAGTCGCCGCAACTGATAAAGGCGTCAAAGTGCCAATCTGGATACTGGCCATACAACAAGATAACGTTATACTTCAAACTGATCACACAATACAGAGAGGAAGCTTCAAGAGCCATTAACCAAAGATGGCAGAATTGTTAAATATAAACGTACCATGGCTGTCTCTGTGCTAGTCGGCGTCTGACTGGGAATTGAATGAGCTGTGACGCGTTCCCCGGTTTCGCACACACTTTATACAATTCACGGGCGCGCCTTCCTACGCGTGCTTGGTGATGCTGCGTTGGGCGCGAGCATCTCAGGAAGAGAGTGGTCATGAGTTAAAGCAAGGAGCATGATGGGAGATGTAGTTGGATGCTTACGTGTTTTCACATAATCTCCATGAAAACATTTAGCCAAGAAGTGTTTTAAGATGCACTATGATAGGGTAGTCATCTCATCCGCATTTTTAATTAGAGTAATAGTCAGTATATTCCACATGAATGCTTCTGCAAAATGAAACCGTGAAAATGATCGGCGTCTATTCAAAAAGACTGAACAGGCAATTGAAATTTGCCAATTAATCGTGCTGGAGAAGGTTTACTTCTCAGCTCCTCAGCCTATCAGCCAGGCCGTTTCTACAATTTAATGGAAGCGCGCATGTGACTCCCATAACAGTCTACTCTTTCAAGGACCTGTGTTTAGATATAGGCTAGATTTTAACCGCTACAAATATTTCAGTTTCTCTATATTTCAGTAAACAACAGCACTTGTGCAGTTCACTATATAACCCTTGTTACAAGTGTCGCAATGGACCCACACTATTTCCATCACAATTTGCTGTGCCTCACCCTTTGTCTGTATCTGCCCCCTTTAAGGTTCGCTTAACTCACTTCCAAATAAGGAAGCAAATGGTGACGGCCATGAACGCGCATCACCCAATCGCGTGCACACGACGCAGCTCGCGACTCTAATCGCCATATATGGAAACAAGGGCATTTCTATTCAACAGCGAAATTCACACAGCGAGACAGTGTGCAACATGCAGTGAAAAAGGAAAGAGAAAATGAGCCAATGAGGGAAAGAAGAAAGCAGGTTGCAGTTTTTTAATGGAAGATTGTCGTTTTAAGCACTGAAAATCATTGTAAAATAAGAAATACACGTACAAATAAAAAATAAAACAAAACCAATGACCAGTGCACGACCTTTGTAGCTTACTCTATTATCGAACGTAGGATGTTGGGATGTAGCATAAGAACGGAACATGACAACAAAACAATAGAGAACCAAACATCTAAGATGAAACAATTTTATAACCACTTCATAAATGGTCACAATTGATGAACATGAACATAAAATTGCTTCTCTTATTCTGTACTGACACCTACTGGCCACTGCAGTACCGTTTAGATGAATCTGAGACGACATTGATTATAGACATGAAAGAAAACCTTCAGCAATTATTTCAGCACATCTGTACTGTAAGGTATTTTGGTAAAATGTGAGTATACACACGGCGATATATGCTTGTTTCTGTTACAGTGTAACTAGAAAAAACCAGTAAGCCCAGAAGCTTACTAGTAAGGGACCAGGTAGAATACAGAACTCTCCGTTCAGGAAAGGTAAGGCATTCATTTGTTTCTGCTACTGGATGTGATACAAGTAGATACAATTTAGGTATGGTCCACATAGCATGGTTGGAAGAAATTATTTTACGTGTAGACAACCTCAGCCATACAGACAACTTATATAGCCCTGTTCATGTAGGCCTGCTGATTCCACTTAGGCAAAAACTACACAAAGGACAAAGAGCATCATAATGTTTTCTCCCTCAGTATGCTAGCTTGAGGCCTACTCCAGGCTAGCATTAATAGTGGGAAGATGAGACGCAGTATGCCTCAAGACCCGGTGTCAAATATCTTGCTGTGAAACCACATCCCAGTGAACAAACAATAGTGTGTGTCTTTTCAGCATACCCAAGACGGTGTCCTACTGAAACTTACAAATTATAAATATGTATGTGATCATGAATATGATATGTATATCATACATATTAAAATTGTCCTCAGGTAATTACTGAACCAAATACCAGCACCAGATTGTATTCTCAATTCATAAACAATGAAAAAAGGTCAGCACATCAAAATAATGCATAAAATACTCTTTATTTGGTTATCGTCGCTTAAATCTGTTCAAAAATATGACTTGTACCAACAGCTTGAAAAGCTGACAAGAAAATGAATTCCATGCATACATTTTTATTTCTGGAATGAATAATAATAAAAAAGAAATGTAACAGCACAATGGAAGTGAGGGCAGGAATATTCTAGAACACTCCTCACATTGGCTGCTCTCAGCCATGGAATGACTGACAGACATGGAATGTGATGAGAGGAAATCTAAGAATGGTATGGTTGTGGGTAACCTCAGGAGATACAGGAGCAGAGTCCCTTTTCAGATTTGGTACTTCACTTTTACCTGAAGCATAAAAAGGTGAGGCAACCTCAAACAACCAAGGACACCATTTCACTCATGACAGATGACTGACTAGCAAGAAGGAATGCACTAAAAAAAAAAAAAAGTAGTCATGGTGTTGTTTTCTTTTGACTGGATACAAAACATGGATATGGAGAAGGGGGAAAGGGAAAAATCTTTGGAAACTCAGGATGATGTGTGGTAAAAGATGTGGTAAAATGACGAGAAGGGAGCACCACATGATTTAGAAGACGTTTAGCGTTCCTGTAAACAGTTCTCAGCTTGAGAGCAGTAGGTCTGAAAGGGAATGTGATGTACTGGTCTGCCTCCTGAGAAGAATTAGATCTGACAACCCAGAGCAGGTGGGGAGGGGGGCTTACATGCAAAGAGGAAAATGGGCAGTGCTGTCAGTTCAGATGGGAATGCAGACCAGGCAAGAGTCAGAGTTGCATCTGAATTCTCCTGCGAAACAATTTACAGGCTTCTGATATGAGCAACAGCAGTCGTAGGAGACACAGCTGGAATGCATGAGCACGATCTGTTACAATATGAGCGAAGCTTGAACAGCAGACAGCAGAGCAAAGTTCAGTTACGTTTATACGTCAGCATATACACCATCACAGTGCTCCGGAATGATTTCAAAAACTCCTGGGGGGGCGGGGGAGAGAGAAAAAAAAAAAAAAAAAAAATCAACCAAATTTAAGAAAAGTGCAAAATTCACTAATTGACTTATTTTACCTTAAAGCCATCTGACTTGATCATACATTCACACTAAGCTGGTTATCGGCAGTGCCTGTATGTAGTCAGCTTTAAAAAGGCTGTGCACACTGTAGGCCAGCAAATGCAGGGCATCTGAGAGCAGATGCGGGCTGGTGATGCCATGTCTTTTTTGGTAGATACAGGCTGATGTGCTTTTAATGTAGTGTCAACTTTGTTCTTGTTTTGTACATAAGAGCACACACAAGGGAGTCCTCCTGGCTGCATTTCGTTAAATACATCATAATTTAGGTTTTCTTGACTGACTGGCAAGTGAGATGGGGTCCTAGCTTGATTTCTTTTGCTGAAGGACGGTGGAACCTCTCGACTTGTTCAACACAACTGTGGCCTAAGAGAGAAGGGTGGAGAAATACATGAGGATATGATTTCACTGGAGCCTTAACACAATGACAGTGCATATGTTTAGCAAAGCTAATTGTACATTGCCAAAGACAGCACGAGGTGTAGCATATTCTAATTTCACTTCAAGAAGAAGAACCAGAGAATTTGTTACAACCCTGGACCGAATAGCGAACATCTTAAACTAACTGAATAGTACCGTAAGTAATGAAACAGAATATGACCTTACGGTTGGTGTTAGGTGCTAGTTCACTATTCAGTCTATTTTGTATCAAATTCTCTCCCTCTTCTTGCTACCGACAGGACTCAGTGAGCTCCAACAACAGGGATATGGAAATGCTCTGGACGTACACTTTCAAGCCAACAGTATAAAAGCAAGTAGGTTAGATATGAGGTTGAGGAACTGTCGTCTCAAAGCCTCACCTGCTCCAATAAGACTCCCGCGGCTTGATCGATGGCAGTGCCCACTCCGTGGTACTGGCCTGAGTAGCGGATGAATGCCCAGGTAAGCATGGCAAGCATAGCCACACCCAGGGCACAGTCACAAGCAAACGAAACAGAGGCCAGGCCAATAAAGAGCAGGATGCCAGACAGCACGTACAGGAGGCACACAAGGACAAAAAGAACGGCAGGGGTTCGGAATGCACTGAAGACATTCTTCGACTGGGAAAAATAAAACAAAATTATGGTTGTTATGTTACTGTGTATTAACACACAATACTAATATCAACACTATGCTCTGGAACAGTAGGTGTAATAACAATAGTCCTGATGTAATAATAATAGTCCTGACTATGGCACTGTAGATGTCATAATGAATTATCTTGGCTCTGGTACAGTAAACACTGTACTGTGTAATACAGTGCAATAATGTAATAGTCCTGATTTCATAATGTGATGAAGTCCTGGCTCTGGCACTTGCCTCGTTGTGTTTGCTGAAAGAGTCCCAGAGTTCCTCAAGTTCGGTCTGCAGCTGGGCCAGGTAGCGGTCGCAGAACTCCTGGCCTCCCATCTTCTTAGTGGAGGTGAAGAGATGAAGAGCTTCAGTCAGAAAATATTTGTGCTTGTCCTCCAGAGAATTAGGGGCCACATAAGGCAGGTCTCCTCCACACACCTGAAATGCGTATGCGCACACGCAGAAGCAGACGCAGAGGGGGAGGAGAGGGAGAGGTTAGAGGCTGAAGTGTATGAAAATGAGCTACAGGCTAATCCACATGCAAAACACTAAACAGACCTAAGGAAACAGCCATCCACACTTTCATCTGATCACAAAGTTATATTTTTATTCTACATCACTATTGAACAAATGGAGCACACTTATGGCTTTTTGCCTACACTTGCATCACGAGAAAGTGCATTAGATGCTTTTCACACCGGTGTCCAGGGTGTACAGACAGGTGCAATTCTGACCACTAGTGTTCAGATCATGTTACTGCACAAATTCCTTACACTAAAACTCCCCCTTGTCAGGGATGCATCAAAACAATCTTTTATACTTGCATGCAGATATGTGATCAAATGCACTATATCTCTAACCATCAGTGGTTTAAGTGAATGGACAGTAACACTGTGTCTTGTTTGCTGATCTCTGAAGTGTCCCTTTACACCTGACCTGCGATCTGTCCACCTGAGATGCATTTTAAAGCCCAAGGGGTAAACAAGGTCTCAGTGTCACATCCTCACCTTCTCCATGTTTTTGTAATACTGGTCTTTGGCCGCAGCGACAGCTGCAAGGTTATTGGCTTCTGCTGTAGCCTAGGAAAGAGAACCGAGGAAAGTTTTGTTTTTTTTGGCTCAAGTACTGGAGCACTTGGCTGAGAACATAGAGAGCAGGGAGGTTACCATCAGCATAGACTTTGGGTGTGGCAAGTCTTCGCCCTGGTAGATCTTGATGTATGCCTGAAGTCAAACAAAAGGAGATGACACTGTGAACTCTATAGAGAATGGGATGAGTCATGGTCATTGAGTCACAGTCAAACACCTTGAGTAGGCAGGCAGGCAAACAGGCAGACAGACAGGCAGACAGAAAGACAGACAGAGACAAAGCAAAGGTGTTGGCAGAGTTGGCATCACGTAGACCAGGATTGGCAGGCTCACCTTAAAGAACTCCACCAGGCCACGGCAGGTCACCTTGTTGCCGTTGATCTCTTTCTCGGCCAGGGCATCAGGCTTCAGCAGCGTGGGGATTAAGTTGCACAGCTCCACTTTAAACTCTGGGGCCACATCTACAGTTTACAGCAAAGGGGCAAATAAATGAGATCTTCAATGCATAGAACAAGAGCATGCCAGGGGAGTCCATTTATATTTAATTCTATTTAATTTTACTCTTATATATAGAGATTTTTGTATTTGTTTATCACAATAGCAAACGTAATGTCAGTAGACAATTGGAACATCTTTTGCATAAATATGGTTTATCAGGCAGCAGTCCAAAGTTTGCGATCAGGTTCCAAAAGTTGACCGCTGAGACATATTTGAGAGGCTAGTGGAATTCCATACCACTGAGCTGTCCTTTAAAGGCAGGACTGGTGGCCACTTTCAAGCCAGGATGTGGTAAGAGGAAGCAGGAAATGGAGGTGAAACAGGAATGAATGTGCTCCCTCACTGTCTGCAACTCCTCATGCTGAGTCTCCTTCACCTGTGTGTCTCACACACACACACACACACATACACAAACACACACACACGCACAGATCAGATAAAATATCAGGAACTGTGTTTATCTTAAATAAACTTGGTAACAAATGGCAATCAAGCATTCCTAAAAAGGGTGTGTTGCTGTTCTGGTATAATGGATGAGCAGATAAAGGATTGGTGAAACAGAAGAAAAAGACATCAGTGGGTACAAAAAAAAAAAAAAATGATACCTGCAGTCGTTTGTCCAGAAACTGCCTTCCTCCTTTTAAGCCATACTTGTATTCATAGGGGAAGCTCCAGTCTCGGATCAAGAACATGAGGGACTGTGAGGAGAGCCAAACGAGTCAGAAAAATGCAGATGCCACCATTAATGACTGAAAACACGAGTGGCTCTAAACTGCTGTGACATAATTTATCCATTTAGGGTCACAAGTGCTTTGCTTGACAACACCTCCCCCACCTTCAAGGTTATTAGTCACAGAAGTGACGGATTCATGGATTACAGAAGGGGTGTTCTCACCAGCAAGCTCATTTATCTGGTGAATGAATGAAAGTATATTCTGAATGAAATAATGAATGAATGAAATTATATTCTTTTAACACATTAATTAACTGATCCAATTTTTTTTTTCATGGCACATTTAAGATGACCTAAAAAGCAACTGTAGCTCTGTGTATTGTGCCATTCTCATTGGACTTTCTATGGTATCCTCATTGGACTTTATGTTGTATCCTTATTAAATGGATCCCTGGTAATATCTTTTATACATTGACAACTGCAAGGATAGATTTTGTGACCAGGAAGTGGTCAGTGGCAGTCATGGCTGCAGCTTGTGGAATTATCAAAATGCTTTTGAAACATGTTTCAACATTTATGTCTCCTTTAGTGTCAGAGTCTCTAAACCATCTAGACTGGCTGCACCACTGTAGTGTCTCAACTCAATATTATATTTCACAGCAGTACTGGACACGCTACGTCTGAATAGTCTTGGAAGGCATCAGATTCCATCTGATAGAAAATCTGTTGGCCAATCAGAGAATGGACGCAAGCGCAAGAGCAAGCATTGAGGGCACAAGCATTGAGTTTGAAAGACTCAAAGCCAAAGCACAACATACATCATTCTCAACTAAGATTAAATCCATTACAGGAACTCAGCAGTGCTCCCAGTCTGTCCTCTGTACTAATTTTGTTAACCCTCGTAACCACAAAGTTCTCTCACTAACCCACTGCAGCATGTTTCCTGGAACTGGGTCTGAATCAGGACCAAACTGTTGTTACAGAACCCTGACCGCAAAACAGCTCATTAAGAACAACGCCTGAGGCAAGCTTTCAAAGCCGCCCGCAGCTGAACCCCACACAAGAGTAGTGATACAACAAAGTTGGCTTAAATCACATTTGTATTTATGCACAATATAGGCAGACAAACAGATACAATTTCACTGCATTCCTTACACCCAGTAACTATATGTGACAGTATTTGTTCTTGTATCCCTTGTATATGTCTAGTGTAGGAAAGGGGCATCAGTAGTCACTCAGTTAACACAGAAAATGAATGCAGAACACTGCAGTTCGCCCACCACAGATACAACAAGAAATGAAAGTGGCAGCAATAGACTACAGTCTAGCTGGCAGACTTCCTCACAGCTTGATATATCACATTCTGAATAAGATGCTGCCATGTAAACTGAATATTCCAATTATCTTAACCCAAATAGTCATATTCAGAATAAGATTAGTATTCCAAAGTATTCCAAAAGGTCACGTTAGTGAGGTGCGTTCTGGACAAATAAAAACCTTGACATGATTCACCTTTTTGAGTTTTTGTAGATGGGAAGAATCACAGAACGAACGTTGAATGATGGTTAAAAAGATTTTTCGATGAACCGTCTGCTAGTTGTTAATCAGACTATGCAGTTTTGCATGTATTCTACTCATATAAACTCATATAAACACAATAACTGCAATAATGTGTAAAAATATTCAAAATAAGATCAATAGTGTGATTATTGCTATCCATGTAAACACATTCAATGTTCTATAAAGATTCAAGCCCCACCCCAACTCTGGCACTGACTCCACACCCCACTCAGGAATAATGCAACATCTAATGTCTGTGTGACTCATCCGATTACTGACAATAGCTTAGTACAGAACTAGATGCAGTTTTTAAAAACAAATGAACCATCTGACAACTATGGTACATACCTGAAAGGGCTTCAAAAAGATTTCATCCATTGCAAGGCGTCCATATTCTGTGAATAGCTGTGAAAACAGAAGAACAATTATACAACAATTAGGTACAAAGGTCAAACTTTTTCCCCATGTCTGATTGGAAGAGACACATTCTAAGCATCATCAGAGGTAAGTACATTCCAGGACATCCCCACAATGACTCTTGCCCAAGGATCCTTTTTTAAATCTTTGCTCTTCACAGTTAGTTATCACTCCACATTTTGCATCGAGTTCACCGACATGAACATTCCATTCATTCGCAGCGAGAGAGCAAAGATTTTCATAACATTTTCAAAACATTTGGCAGTTATCTTCTGATAAAAGGTTTTAATCGAGTAGGGTGTATACGCAGCTTAGCACGTGACAGAGACAAGCAAGCAAGCTATACATATTGTGTGCACAAGCACATGATAGCCTCTCTCAGTGAACTTCACCTTCAATTTTGAGGGGTGGTGATGAACGAAAAAAAAAAAACACAGTAGAATAGTAGAAACACAATTTGATGTCTTAACACTTCATTAGTTGGTAGAAGAATTGCTGAATAAAAGCAATACTCTTTTTGGATTGTCGCCATGGCTACATTCACTTCCGCCACTTAGCCTCGTCTGAACCACAGCCATGACGACATCCACCACCAACCACCGTGTTCCATTGCTTAATCAATGGTCACATTCTAAAACAGATGCGACTCTTTATAATCTCTCATTACTGCCAGTGCTGGTTTGTCTTCAGATCCTACTCAAGCACAGATACGTGGTCAAAACTGTCCATTAAAATCATTAATCCCAATTCAATGACTTTGCTTCAGCCCTGAGAAACCAAGCTAGTCATCACATAACTCAGTTGCACAGAAGAGCCAGATTTTTTTGTCGCTAATGACAAGACCAGTATTCACCCATAAAACCCAATGCATTAAGCTATCCCCTGCAGCCTTTTAAAACCACTGTGTCCAACAGTAGACCACTTCATTCCCTCTGAGAGAAAACCAGGCCAAAGGCAACCTATTTGAACAGCGAAACACCACCCCTACTGGGTGTTGCAAAACACACAGAGAGACTTAAAGTTGCAGCGCATTGTAGCACATGGGAGAAAAGTGCTTGGGTTGTGACAGTGTGGTAAGGGTGCTAACCTGGAGCTGCTGGAGGTCATCTTCCTGGATGTTCTGCGAGAGGTTATAAATCTGCAGAGAGGACACATCACAGGAATAAGTCTCTTGGTAGCCTAAATATTCAGCTTTAAAGCAACAACAAAGTAGAATTTCTTTTGTAAAATGATACCAATTCACATGTTAAAGACTTATGTGTATGGCATGAGAATGCTGAGGATCCCTTGTGGCATATAACACAAAGAAGACTAAGGATATGGCGCGGTGGGACATCCCCACAGAAAAGTATATAACTGGATATGTTCTGCTACTGATGAAGTTCCACCTCACCAATAGAGTGTGACGTATGAATATGTGATACCTGATTTATCCACCAATAGCAAGACAAACACTTGTCTTTGTACATCAAGTTCAAGAACACATGAAGGACTCTAAAACTTAAGATGTGAGTCGACTGATTATCCACTCTATAATGTTGCTTCGTCCAAGTTGCTAATACAGTGGAATCCCATACTAGTTTCTGTGACTCTGAAGAGATGGAATGTCCCACACCTTTTAACCACACCTCAGCCCTGATGAGGGGCTCAAGGCCCTGTCAGGCATGTGCACGCACGCACACACACACACAGGCTTGTGGCCTACCTGCATTGAGCTGGTCATTGTGCTGAGGGCAAAGATTGTAGCACAGTCTTTTACTGTGGACTGGTTATCGAAGGCACCTTGAGTGTCCATGAGAAGTACAGCAACCTGGGTAAGACAGTGATGCAACACAAACATCCACCAGTGACAATGCCAACATTCCCACGACTAAAGACAGGTTCTTTGTACGCAGTCATGTGTTCCAGCCAAATTGTCCAACGTTACATAAATATTCAGACTAACCAAACTGTCATAGTACAACATTGCATTCAACATGCACATTGATGCTCATTGATGTCTGAGAGGAATATAAAAGGCGCAATTTAGAGTGAATATGAAATGCTTTGGGGTAATGAAGATCTCTCACTGGAGCAAGTATAGTTCTAAGCTATAAATGCATTTCAGGAAATTGCTGTTTTTGTGCATTGCTTGAGCTCTTTTCTACAGACTTATGTCTTGGTAATTAAGGAGCAGTCTCTGTGACATGCTCGAGTTTATGTTATAAGATTACAGTAATCAAACTCTACATCTCAGTTAATGCACAAGCTATGGGCCACAAAATGGGAGAAATCTAATTTGAATCAAACCATAGCCCTGTTATGTGCTTTCGGTAGAAAAAAGAATGAGAAAATTGGATGCAAACTGGCAGCTAACACTAACCAAATGCGGCACTTTAAGTTTCAATTTCCTAAGTTCCAATTTTGAATTTCCTAAGTTCCAATTTCCACTTTCCTTTAAGTTAAAATTACCTATGTCCCAATCATTCCATATCAGCAGCTGATTCGCTATTTGGTATATGCTGAATCATATTTTCTGGTTCTTTCCTACAGACAGCATCAATAGCACAGAGGGCTATTGATTGATTCACACAGGATTTCTCCTTTAATAGAAAGTTTCTCCTTTCCCACCCTTAAGTACCTGAGAGCCGTCACTCTTATCCACTAAGAACACCTCGTTCCACAGCTGGATGCCTGTGGTCTCAGGTTCTGAACCACCCCTCCAGGAGAAGCCTGTGAGCGGCTCATCTTCCGTTCCCAACCAGTCCTTTTCATCCTAGGGAGCAGGACAAGTCAGGGTAGGGGAAAGAGAGAGAGAGTGCATGAGTGCGTGTGTGTCTAACAGGGGTCATCCTGCGCAGTTTATTCCGGGGCTCAAACCCGCAACCTCACAGCAACCAGATTGAAGAAGCGAGCGCCCGTGCCAGTCGACCAAAAAGCCCAGGCTCCCAGTCAACTAAGTAGCTTTTGAAGTTCTGGTAGGGTGGTTTACAAACGTTCCAGACACACACAGCTAGACTAGCTGGCATATGTGTTTTTACAAGTGAACGAGTGAGTGAAGGGCTGACAAAGACAGAAATTCCTTTGAAAACACACACACACACACACACACTAATACACATAAGTAGAAGTGAGACTCTAGCCAGTGTCCCAGTCCCCCCTGACCCCTCCCTGCCTCTGACTGGTAATCACTAGCATATTCCAGGGCCCCCAGCCAGTTCTATATGGCGCCTCTAGAATGACCAGAAACAAAAGGAAGAGTGAAACGAGAGGAAAGGCAACAGTGGCAGTTGTGGTGGAGCAGAGTGACACAAAAGGCTAGTACTAGGCAAGTAGGTGGCATAACAGGAAGACAACCAAGACCACTAACTGACAACATGCGAGAGGTATTACAATTACTGTTAGCTTATCTCTTAAATGCACGCAAGTGTTTTTTTTTTTTTTAATTGTTCAGTCTCTGTGTGTGTGCACGCAGTCACTCACCTTCCTGTGCATATAGCGAAGCATGAAATCCAGTAGGAAGCTTTTGCCCTTACGGAAGGCCCCAGCCACTGACAGAACCACTACATGCTTGTCCCGGACCTCTGGTGCAAGAAGAATCTCCTCCAAGGCCTCAGTGTCCAAATCAAAGGAGTGGTCCTTCTTATTTACCCGGACTATTTGAACTGCGCCAGGCTCTTTCCCCATTTTGCTTCCCTGATGCAGCAGCCTGTGTGTGTGTGTGTGTGTGGAGGGGGGGGGATTGTTAACACAATAAAACAATAATTAAAATGTGTAAGCAACAAGGTATTTTTGCAACTCATAAAAAAGCTTGACATGAGTTATGAGATCTATTCAAGATGCAAAGCATTACTTGCTCTTGCACTTCTTGTGTAGGGATAAACGACAGTTTATGAAGCTATGCGACAAGGTTACTGGTTAGACGCCTGGGCTCTCCGTGGAAACTTAACTGCGCTTGTAAATGAGCAAGCGAAAAAAGCGGCCAATGATAACAGCGAAACGCCAACCGCGTGCTCTATGGTCCTCTTGAGTCACTCACGCATTCCACCGCAGCTGAATGAGTTGCTTTGTTGTTCCGTCTACCCACACCCGCCAGCAGGAAAACATAAGCAGCATTGCTGTGGAATTAACCACTGCTAATCAATTAGGATAAGCAACAGTTCAAATACACTAGCCGTTGAGGCTGTTACTCCCGGAATAATCTCAGGCCCTTAACACCTGACCCCTGTTTCGGCATCATGACTAACACCATGTCATCGTCAGTAAAGTTAATTGTCAGTGAAGACCGCCAAGTCCTGACTAGGATGCAAAGGATGTCAGTCGTAGGTTTTATAGTTATTATGTCAGAGTTCAAGGACCACTGACCACTCAAGGTCCACAGGCTTGGACCGGCTAGAAATAAAGAGAATGACAAATATGTGGATCCACCCAACATGTAATGGCACCTGTCAGACGTGTTACACTTAACTTAGAATGTGCGTAATGTTGACTGGTCCGTGGTCTTTTCTTGACGTATCGTTAGCCAGAGATTCCAAATATCACATTTCTAAAGTACATTTTCATCATGTCAGGATGTCGTAATGCCGAAATCAATTAACATTAGTACGTAAGCCCATTAACGCAGGCTACGCTCCATAGAATATTGAAACTCCACAGAGTTGCAGAGCAACCTATACATTTGGCTAAACAGACATTTCACTTGGCTTTGCTAAATTGGTGAAACGCGAAAAGGTAGCTAGCTATGCTAACAGGAACACACTTTGAAAACTCACGAGCTAGCTAACGTTAACAAACAAGCTAGCTAACCTAGCATTAAGTGTACGAGGATTGTATGTATATAATGCTCACATAGCCTGTGCTGCTGGTAGCAGCGTAGCGAACAGATTAGTATAACTTAATTATTTGAGTGAGACAGAACCTGTAAAGTGACATAGGGCACGTGCAAACTAAAAAAGTGAACTAATGTCGTATTCACGTTGTTAAATAAAGCAGATAACTTAGAGATGCGGAACACAATTGTGTTTACACGGCTTCCAATCAATCTAGACTTAAGACAACATACACACAAACGTTGCAATCACCTATCAAACAGGTCAGCTATCCTTACCTTTGGTCTCTTTGAGTTGGCCCAAACCTCTTTTTTACAGTAGCCGTGCCTCAATTAATACACACTCAAACTAAACTTTTACCAACTACGAATCCATCTGACACTTCCCACATCCGACTGCTCGACAGGATTTGTAGTTTATTTTGAGAACGCTCCCAAAGAGTTGTCGTTATGATTGCATACAATTGAACTACGCTGTCAAGAATACTGTTCACCAGTTGAGGAAATGTAACTTATATGGGACATGGAGTTCTTCCAGCGGGTTACGACTGCGGAATCAGCCAAATAAACTCACATAAAATTAACTCAGTAAAATCATTTAAACTCTTTCTCGTGAATTAAGTAAAGCATACCATCACATCTGCACAGGCTATGTATACTCAAACACGCTTCGCAATAAACTTAAACACAACTCATGTTTCTTTATGTTTTTTTTGCGAGTACCATCATTTTTTCCATTTCTGCCACATTCAGAGGGCGTGTTAGTAAACCAAATGCCATGACCGCGCCCAGAACTGCAACCATATTTTATTCTCTAAGGCACATTCCAAAGAATAATCAATTGCAGTACATCATAGTAAATTATAGTATATGTTCTTTCCCTCCTGGTCTCTGAACATCTCTGGTGTTCTACGGTGTTCACATCCACTGCAATAGAATGATCCACTATTGTGAGTTACATTCGAGGTATGTTTAAGATAAATTTAAAACATCTTTAAAACCTTCATAAGAACTCTTTATTGCCATGCAAATTATACAGACATTATGAGACCAACTGTCTTATTCCATGAAGCAAGATGCAACAAGTAAATCCAGTCATTTACATAAGAAAGAAATCAAATGTTCACATAATGTTAAACAGAGCTCTACAATCTAAAATAAACAAAAAGTACCATATTAATACTCCAATATGAACTAGAAGCACAAGATTAGTCATTAAACATTATTGGTGCCCTGAAACAAAGTGGAACCACTGGCAGTATTCTTATACCTCTTTATAGATTTCCAGTTTATGAATAACAACAATACATTTGCCACAGTGTGGAAAACACAAAAATAGCAAGTTTTGTCAAAGAATTTCAACTGCAAACTCAGAGAGTATGGTTGCTTCCAGTTATTCATAAAGTTTCAAGAAGAGGGTTCAAGTGCATTGGCTGATTTTCATGTGAGGTACACCTACATCACTTTGTGACATTAACAATTCTAAGGCAGTTTTAAGGTGTCAACATTGAGCAACCACTCCATAAATAGTCAGCATGTAGCAACTTCATATCATCATATAACGAATCAATGATATCATCATATAATGAATCAACAAATCACGCCAGTTTGTATCAGTCTGTGAATATGTTTAGTAATGGCTGCCTGACCTCCTTTTTTAATTACCCAGAATGCCCACCCCCTGCAAGGTCAAGGAGTGAGCCAGCAGCTTCCTGGGCCTCTGCATCCAGCTGTAGTATCTCTACTGTCTCCAGATCCAGCTCTGCATCCCCAGGCAGAACTAGGTATTGGTACTGATTGAACTGGTAATAATGGAGCTCAATGTAGCCACTGTCAGCAAGTGGGTCTTTCTCGCCCTCCTTTTCTGCCTCCTCGTGAAGGGTCACTGACTCTATAGCAACCAGCTCCTCGTGGTCAGGGGTCAAGGAGCAGGGCGCACTGGAGGAAAGATCATCTGGGGAAGAGGAGTAAGTGCCGTGGAAGTTTAGACATGGAGACGATCATGTGATCAGAAATTTAATATTCAATATCTACTCTAGTAGTAAGCAGTCTGGATTGGAAGATGTGCTTGTCTGATGATTACAGAACTGACATACACTGCTCTATGACAATGAATGAATGAGAACAATAAAGTGTAACCTTAGCTGTTCATATTTACACAATTCAGCTGTTGCCCAAGAGATGTAGCTCAGTGTGTAAGAAATACAACCACTCATTGACACAAGCTGAAAATTACTTTGCATAAGCACCACACTAAATGACATATAAAGTGGGCAGTTCTGGTGTTACTGTGGCTATAGGTTGCCAGGGCAATGCCAGGTTGTTCCCATGACAATGCCACCCAAACACACCAGTTTTGCAACCCTGATAAAAGTCAGACCAGACAAGAAGTTGAAAACTTAAGTGATCACTTTGACAAAGCTAATTAGTTATGTAGAATTGGAGAAGCTTTAACAAAAGCAATGAATATGAACTCTTCATTTTCTTAACTTTTGTCCTAAGAGGGCACATGGTACCCTCTTAGGACGGTATTTGAATTTTCACAATAATGATCATATCTAATCAGGCTTTGATTGTGACTTTAATATTCTGGTAGGCCTACCTGACGTTTCCACAGTTTCATACATGACTGGTGGCCCACAATTAGAAGCCTCTTGCCTATAAATACATGGAATTAAAGAAACAACACATACAAGTTAATAAATAACTTTGTTACCTTAGGGTAAATATGAAGTCCGATATGATTTACTTCCATGTGTTTATACTTACAATACAGGATTGTTTAGAAGATTGACATTTGTACTGTGACAATAATGTGTTTTCTTCAGCACCTCTAAAAGAGCAGGTCGATACTCTGGGGACACGCACCACAGTGAGCCCTTTCCAACACACTGTAATACAAGTCATAACTACATGTCACCACAAATCATATGATACACAAATTGCCCACATACAAGGATGCAGGAAGGTACCTAATAAAAAACTGCTGGAGCAAATGGACATGGCAGACCAACTTGTATCCTCCTCACCTTACTTTTATCTCTGCTGATGCGGTGGAAGCTCTTACTCAGGGACAGATTGTGCCGAACCGAATTTCTCCACCCTCCTGGGGCAGACTTATAGTAGGGGAACGTGTTTACAATCCACTCATAGATATCCTTCACTGGAAGCTGTTTCTCTGGTGAATCCTCTATTGCCATGAATATGAGGCTACTGAAGGAGTATGGGGGCTTCCCAAGGGCATGAGAACTCTGAGGGGAAGGGACGAGGTTCTGCGGTTCTACACTGGCCAGTGAGGTCTTGAGCAGCGGCTGCATTGGGAGAAGGTTACGTCTCTGGTGAAGCCAGCTTAGACAGGTCAGGTCATCTTGGTCAGACGGAAGAGCTGACCCATGGCAGTGTGAATCGAGTTCAGCAAAGGGCTGAGGAAGTGCAAGACAAGAGGGAGGTAAGTGGGAACGAGGGAAGGAGACTGGGGTGGAGGGAGACAGAGGAGGAGTAGGGGGCACAGTGGCAGAGGAGTGAGGGAGAGAGGGAGACAGTGAAAGGTTTTTGCAGGGAGTGCCTGGGGACTGGATTGGAGAGAGGGGTGGCAGTGAATGATCTTTCTCCATCGCTCTCCCTGCCACAAACAAGTGATATTCACATGAACCTGATTGAAAAAATAAACATAGAATACTGAAATCACTTCTTGGATCCGAACTGGAAGGTGACATTGATATGACATACAGCTAACTCACGTTTATGTTGTAAGTGATTTTAATGAAAGGCGTTTATGACATAAAATGCACAGTTAAAGAAAAATCCTGAAGTAGAGTGGACAAAAGAGTCATGCAGTTCAAAGTCCTAACAAATATTTTTTTGCTCCACTATTCATGTGTAAATGATTTAGCGAGCTATCAAGCGGATCTACGGGCTCTGGTCGACGGAGGCGGATAGGTGCATGCAAGACAAAGGTGGTTAGTATTGGATATATTTTTTTGGAAAGTAAGTCAAATCATTGAATTTTCTTCCAGTTAGCAAACAAAACTAAAATGAAGCCGCATGGTGTTCCACCTGAGAAAATGGCGCTAGAATATTAAGTTACATTTTCAACAATTAGCTAGGTAACCTTTCTTTTGTGAGCATTGGGGTGTTTCGATAGGGACAGGTAAAAGCAAGAGTAACTTACCTTTAACGCCAAATGAATGTAAAGTTAATAATTTTACATCAACGTAGAAATGCACAACGTGCATTTACCAGTAGAAATAATTTCGTGTGAACAATCCAGAGGCAAGAACCCCAGCTCGGCACAAGAATTGTCACTGGTGTGCGCGTTCTTACTTTTCCCTGGTTTCCTTAGTAACCAAAAGGACGCTTTGCAGCCGGCGCGCCTCTCGGTCGACCTTAAAGTGACATGCCCATGAATCTGATTTATTACTGAAGGTACCCCCACAGTCGCCATTAAATCTAGAAACAGACTATTTTGCTTTACTAAAATAACCATAAATTACCGACCACATTTAATCTGATATATTGAAATAGATGGTACGTTGTCAGGTTTGCCACATCAAAACTCAGAGGCTTTACAGGTTATGCATAATATTTAAAATTACAGAAACACATCACAATAATTTTGTTTTGTTTTTACCTTTATATCCAAAACATGAGATTACTCAAGAGGTTCACTTCAACCGACACATCAACCGAAATGAAAACATAAATGCATTTGGTTAAAATTCAAACATTCTGTTTTTGTTTCACTACCCCCCCCCCCCAAAAAAAAAAAAAAAAATTACTGCTGTTCATGCTTCCAGTAGCACAGATAAATACAAACGGAGTTATACAAGTGTGTGTTCACGACATACACAATATTTCAGCACAGAATGTCAATCCAGGATGTTGCAAAATTAATCTGTATTTGATATAGCCGAAACTCCTCAAATTCTTTCATTGGCATTTTGGTTGCCTGCCATTTCTCCTTTTGATTTAGGCTATCAAAACCAGGGACAAATCGCTAACATGGTTCTAAAAGGTAATTTTCTGCTGAGGTGAACGACATTGCCATATCCCATATTGCCATATTGAGTGCAAGCTTGTGTAAGGATTTTAGCACCACTTTAAACACTCCCCAAAACAAACAACCTACAAGCAAATATCTACAGACCATTTTGAGACAATGGCTAAAGGCAGGTGTAGTAATGACACTCCATCACTTTTGCTGAGGGTCATCAACATGTGATTTGAAAGTTCCATGCCAGCTGACACTGACAGAGGGGCACTACCACGTCACCTGACCAGGTGAGAGGTGAGCCAGTAAATGATAACTGGCTGAAAAACAGCGGTTGCCATGGTGATGTAGAGGCGGAAACGGGGTTTGGCGCTTGCTCCGGCACCCATGGAGTCCGAAGACAGCGATGAAAGAATCTTCATCTTGAGTGAGCGGACCTGAGAGGAGAGATGCCAGTGAGATTATACTGGATATATAATGATGCTTACAAACAACTAAAATAACAAACCATGTTGTATGGTTACCCATACTCATACAATGAGTATCTTTGGACTACTGGCCTATAATACACATATATTACATATAATGTAAATGTTTCTGTAAAGCTCTGAACTCACTATGAAAAACATGAGAGCACAGGAACTCCAGGCCAAAGCAACAAAGTACCCATCACTGCCAAAAAGGAGGCCACACAGGACAGTGAAGATCATCCTACACCAGAGAGAGAAAACAGTTTAGCTCCAAACGGTCACAATGCGTTTCATTCAGTGTTATGAAATAATCTTTGTGCTCCTTTACAAAAGAGCCATATGTTAGTGTACATAAAAGCAAAGCTGACCTGGAAGCGTTTTAGTGAAGTGATAAATGAAGAAGCCTTACCCCACATATTTGTATCCACTGTAGGCGATTAGATCGAAGGTGGAAAGGTCAGAGTGCACGGTCAGCAAATACAAGCTCAACAGCATGGCCAACACCTCAATGACCATCCAGACCAGCGCAGTACTAGCACACAGCCCCAGGACCTCTGGACTAAACCTGCTCCACAGAAAACACAAACGAGACAGGAGACATGTAAGCATATCGAATAAGGTATACATTGTATGGGGCCAGATGGCTTCTGCTACGACCATGTAAAAACATAAGTGGTAACAACTACATTTTTATGTCAAAAGAGAGCTATTTTTGAAATAGCAACATAATATAGTGAAACAACTGTTGTGACATAATGCTAAAATACATGTGCTTTGTGTTATATGCAGTGTTATATGCATATTTATGTGAGATATGCACTTAATTTAGCAGGCAAACCAGACCCCTACCACCACTCTTGTAACACCACATTACACCACATGTGGCGCTGTATAAAGTACAACACAAGTTAATTCTAGGAAATTGCTATACAAAGCTACATAGTGATCTGCAGGTAAATGTATCTAACCGTTTCTGGATTCCAAGGGCCATCCCGGCTAGCAAAATGTAGGTGATGAAAGCCATTGCTATGATAAATAGAAGACACCTCAATTAAAATCAGGAACAAATGCCCAACAGTGACTTTTTAAAAGGGGGTACTGAAAAATAATTCAGATTTAGGCAAGTCTTATGACACAAAACCAAAGGATTCTGCATAAGCGGAAGAGGGTATTTTGACATATGATCACAAGCAAGTGTTTTCATCTTGTGTCCCATGTTGATACTATTCTTAACCTAACAAAGGAGTAACCTTGACTCACAGGGTATGTAGAGGTCAGGAGCATTCACATCATGTCGGGGTGGCAGGGGGGTATCTCTGTGGTATCGCACTTCCCAGTCCTTAATAAAATCACAACACAAAATTATACAAAAAAATTATATACTCCCATGTGTATACCATGGCATGAAAAGCTCTCTGTACTGTTCCTGATGACGGGCGGGCAAAGCCCAGGACAAAAGTTTTTGGTTGCACTTTACTTGACACTGCTGACATAAGAGTGACATGAGCTTGTCATACAAATGACAAGGCACATGTGATGAACATTAATGACACTTCATTAATGTTTATGATTGTCATTAATTGTCATTTGTTTTTCTTAAATGTCTGCACCCCTACAACTTTGGGGCAACTTTACATTACAAAAACTGAATGAAAACAGTCATGAACAGCTCACTCTTAAGGCTGGTGCCCACCAGACATAGACTGTCAGATGCAGGTTATGGAATGCATCTAACACTGTGATATTTCCATTCACAATGCTACCATCAAAACGCTGCAAAATTACATAATTTAGCCCTATTTTAAGGATAACAATGACAGAAACACATCTTTTTAATGCAATTTAGATCAACAGTGGCTTTGTAAACATTAGTATGTAATTAAAATGCTGTATCAGCCAAATATGAGCTAGATCATCAATATTGCATTAGTCACTTTTATTTATCAGTGGCAACGGTTGCTAAGGGAAGAAAAGTCTTGTTTTTAACCAGTGGTATTATTAACTTCAGCCCAAATGGTCGGAAAAAGCAAATATACATGAATTTGCCTATTTCTATGGGCTTGATGTGCAGGTTTTAGAACAGTTTTGTAACCCTCCATGACAGCTGTGTGGCAGACGTTTCTAGTGGAGACTAGACAACATGGCTTTGCCCTGTTGAAAATAATGGGGTTCTAATTTTCTTTTTGCCGTGCTGCAGACGTGCCAGGTGGGTGTCGGGCCTCTATGTCGACAGAGTCAATCAAACCAAGTTTTACCAAGTTTTCTACATCTAAACTATGATGACTATCTGTACAGCAGTGACATGAGGAACAATATGACCCTCACTGGTTTTGAGCAAAGTTATGAACAGCTTTCATAGATTCAATAAAAAGTGTACAGATCTCTGTGATAAAAGCAGTAGAATACTTGAGGACAAGTTTGCCCAGTATGACATCAATTTGGGCATGAATATTAAAATCTAATTTACCTGATGTGTATAGGGGAACATGAGAAGCATCAGTTTCTTGATTACATATTTAGTGTCAACTGCAAAGAAGTACTTCAGCTTGTTGATGGAAACAAACCGGCTTATCTGTAATTAGGACAAAACAGAGAATGTGTTCCACTGCGGAGCATCCACTGATGAAGCATTACTTCATGCATAAAGAGCATGCCTTACCTCCTTGTTGACTATATCCTTCCCCTGGTTAGCTATCGAGGAACCATACATCATGGCAGCGTTGGCCATTGGATCAGCAAATAAATTGTTCATGCCACCACCACCACCACCACCTCCACTAGGGGGTCCACTCATGTTGTACCCTGGATTGTAGTAACCCTGACCGGCCATGTGAGACCCTCCAGAGCTGGTATCATCAAAGAGCATGGGGTCTCCGGCAGGAGGACCCGTGCGAGCTCTTGGCTTAGCTGTATGAGTACCAAGCAAATTATATATATATATATATATATATATATATATATATATATCGGTCAGCTTCTGAAGCAGTGCTGTAAACCATCACATGCAGTCAATCCAACATTTCAAACATTTCTTCTCTGCCCATGGTTAAGGCAGATGCGAGGCAGGAATTAGGGACACGAACACTGCGAGTTACCATTGAATTTAGAAGTGTCTGCCTATGGACTAAACGTTATGCAAGTCTTTCACAGTACACAGTCTTGAACAGTGTTAGTTGAGTCTCAGCTGAGCTACACGCAACCAGCATAGCGAGTGCAAGTTCAGCTAAGTTAGGTGTAGGATAGGGAACGTTAACATCAGTAAACGTTATCCATAGCTGTTACCGTTAACTGGAAGGTAGTAAAGTGACGTTACTTACTCGCTCTGTGTCCATGATGTGGAAGGTCCATTTTCTAGCGCAGGCTGACTCTAAACAATAAATAAAGACACATATAATATCTTGTGTGTCTGCAAAACCGTTTGGTTAACTTGTACTTTTGACAGCAGATGTTGAGTCACTTCGTCAGCTGGGCATCCACGTCAATTGCTAGCTAGATCGCTAGTGTTAGCTAGCAGCTAACCTTATCAGAGGCAAAGAGCTTCCTGTAACTTTACAAACAGGAGATATAAACTGTAAAATTAATTCAACAAAGTGGTATCAGTCAACCAAGGCACTTCAATTTCACCAGTGGCTACACACTTCAAATATTTTAAAGCTAACATTGATTAGCTGACACTTACTTGTTATCCTACGTGTCTAGAGCCTCCACTGACCCGCCCACCAACTTTCAGTCATTGGTTGATTAATCTTTGCCTGCGTGGCAAGCGTTGCGATCCTGATAACTTTATTGGCGAAGGAGAATTTTTTTTGTGTTGAAAAATTCTACAAAACGATTGGTGAAAAAGAATGGCAATCAATAGCTAAATGTAAAAAGTTTACAAATAATGCAATCTTAACCCGATGTGAGATGTGGTCTAAGAATTGGTACTGTGCTCTGACATACAAATCCTAAATGTGGGTAATCGGCATAAATTCCACCACGACAATTATTTGTAATTCGAGACTTTGTTGCTATTCACCAGGATAACAGACGGAGTTTGCCAGGCCGGCTATTCATGTGTTTTAATCTATTTCCTAGGGACATATGCCCGGCTAGACAATTCTCCACACTGTCGCACCGTCGCAACGTCACCAAATGCAAGATATAGAGAAGTCTGTAAAAGCCTTCACTGTTTACAGTAAAAGCATACTAATTTATCCTTCTTCTGTGTTCAGCTACCACAGTAAATGAGGTACTAATAAGCCGTAATTGTTGTAATAATAATAATATTGTATTACATGTTATTAAAGCATTAAACTTTTGCCGTTATTTCATTATCATATTGCTACTATTATATTATATTATATTATATTATATTATATTATATTATATTATATTATATTAGGATCAATTAGAAATTACTGAAGCACCCCTGGTCCATGGTCCACCCTGGAGGCCCCATTTTTGAAAACCACTCGCTTAGGCTATTCAGTAGCTGATTACAAGATGGGACAAACTCCTTACACTTAAACATTTGAAACCATGCATTGACGTTGTCACACAGGTATACAGCTTCTGAAAGCCATTGTTACACAGCCGTAGACCAAACGTGTTAAACGGAAGTGGAATGATTAAAATATTCAAGTAATAAGATACGTGATTTATGTGTCTGTAGGTGAGTATAAGGTGTGCCTGTCCACAGTGTTCTGCACACCTGTATTAAGCGTCATAAGTCCCTACCAGGCAAAATGGTGTGTTAAGGCTTACGCAATCATTTTTGCAGGTCACCACATGTCTCAGAGAGCTATGTGAGGGTGTGGCATTTCAGCATTCCTGAATGAGTCATACTGGTCCTCTCAGTTTTCCTAGCTATCCGATTGTTGATACTAGGACACACCGTGAGCCAGCAATTTTCCCTTGATATGAGAGTTTCAGGATGAATAAAAGTAGAAACTGATATAGAGAAAACACATTGTTAGCCACTGTACACTGTACAAAATATTAACCCATAATGCACTGTAAAGTACTTTAACCTGGTTTTGAACGTGCTATAATAATAATAATCATAATAATAATAGTAATACTAATAACCTTATAATAATAAATGTCAAAAGACTATAAAGGCTAGGTTAAAGAGGGCGTTAATCATAACCTTTCAATTAGAGAGATTTGTTTTGAACCTAGCTTCTAACATACAAGGGTTAGCCGGAGAGTTTACAGAGCAGGATGGTCTTTCGGATGGCCCGCTGCGAAACGTGTTACAGCAATCACGTGCACAGTCTGAGTCATTTTACATGCCAGACGGCTTTCCCTGCTTTCGATTAATGTGGTAGCCTAAATTGTTGTAAATTATAGTCTAGCCTGGGCTGCTGGGGTACGCTATGCTACCGTTTCATGCTTGTCATAAGCAGGAGTACAAGTTATTTGAAAACAATAAGAAAACTCTCCCTTTAACTTCCGATGAGTTTGATCTATCAGACTTTGATAGGAAAGGCTATTTAGCCAACAAAAAGACTGAAACCCGCGTATTAGAAACTAATCGTAATATTAATTTATAAAATAAGTGTTTATTTGTATTTATTTGTGTATGGATTTTTTTCCCCTGGAAACAGACACGGTGATTTCATCTATTGTTTAACCAACGAGGAACAGAAGTAGAACTGTCAAAATGGGATTCCCGGAAAATACTAAATATGGTCATATACGTCACTCAGCCTGCTTGTGATCTGTGACTTGCCCGCACCATTTCCCGAAATGGGAGGGGCGTAAAGCAATCAGTTGAAAGAAATTGGGTGTTTATAATCCAATGACTCCATAATCTCACTAAAGCCTGAAACTGAATAATGCGAGGAGTCACACCGCATAACATGTTCGTATTTTGAAGACATTCTTGGGTGTTTTGAGATTCAACACGTGTTTCGTCGTTTCCTTATACCCCCAAAGATTGGATTATTCTTCCCGGCAATAGGTGGTGCTTTCTTAATTTTGAAAGTGCTGTATTTTCTTGGACAGTGGATACAGGTTGGTGAAGAAGGAAAGAAGGCATTTCGGTTTATTCAACAGCATTTCACTGTGTAACCGGGGAACACAAGGACACTATCTGAAACATCGCATTTATGTATCGGAACTATCTAAGAGGCACCGGCCAGACCTTCTCTGAGAGTAGCTCTGGCTCCGGATCCAACCCAACTACGGGAACAAGCACTGCCACAACACAACAGCAGCAACAGGTGAGTTACCTTTAAGGGCAGTGGCCTATTTCTCATCGACCCTCGCTGTTTTAATTGAACAAGCTGGGTAGATAACAACCCGATAACAACCCTATATTGATGCTGATAACAAACCTACATTGTCAAGGTGTGCGGCTTTTGCCATTGGAAGACAGTTAATTAGCCTACTGGAAACTGGTCAACTCCACAACTGTTGTAATCGGCTGTTTGACTCATACTGTATATTCTGATGGACTGTAGCACATTTTTATTTATTTGTTTTTTTATTTGTTATGTTCTGAACGCGCATGTTTTGTCACTTGCATTATTCATTGACCTAACTTGATATCACTGTTAACTTTTTAGTTGAGATAAGTTAAATGATTGAGATTGAGATTAAATAGATTGAAATATCATTCATCTTTACTGTCTTTTTTTCTGCAACCATAGAAATTTTCTGTGGCAGGATCAAGTCAGTTTGTCCCCAGTCTCAATGCAATCACTTCCAGTCAGGATCTGCAGTGGCTGGTAGAACCATCAATCATGGGTCCTCCTGGACCATCAAGAGCCTTGCGTCCCCCTTATGCCATGACAGTCGGTGCCCAGTCCATGGGAGGAGGCTCTCATCCTACCCAGAGCCAGATTCTCCGCCCAGGGGTTATAAGAGCCCCTGCGGGGTCAGGAAACTCCACAAGACGGCGCAATGATGAATATGTAAGATGCTGTTCACAGTTATGGTTGTGTGTGTGTGTGTGTGTGGGGGGGCTTCAGAGGGATATATTATGTGGCGTTAGGGCCAGCTGGAATCCACTGTCTATTTAGTCCACTCACAGAAAAAGGGAGTGCTAGGTTGACAGATGGATAGACATATATTTGACTCAGTGTCTCAGTTGCGTGTAATATCCTGTAGAGTTGCGCAGTGTAATCAAGTTAAAGTTGACCAGAGGTCAGCACCAGAAAGAAGAACACCTTCAGAATTTGTGCCAGTGCTTTAGACTGATGTACATTACATTATTTTGTTGAGATGTACTATGTTGTAGGTAGTATACAGTCTGTTGCAAAAATACATGTATTTACATTTGTCAAATGTGTTTTGAACATAATCTGTGTGATTTCTAATTTGTCCATGTTGACCTCTCACCCTCAAATATCCACTTTCAGACATGAGTTAACTGTGTGAAATAATGCGACAGGAAATGGAATACCATGTGACTCATTGGGGTAAATCATATGACTCAAACATGAGTCATCAAGGGGGTCTAGGTGACTCATCATTATAGGCAAGGGTAGGAAATAGAGGGTACACAAAGACAAACAGGCAAAGGACAGAGATGCTCTAAGATCTTTGAATGAGTAGATGAATTTGTAATGGTAAACAGGGTTCATTCATTTCACATGCCAAGATCCAAGCACATTGACTTGTAATAGCAGGAAACATCCAGCAGGTGGCAGTGATAGTCTTGTGCTGGAAATAACGTGGCCTACATTGACCGTAGACCTACATGAGAATTTCACACTGACTGTTGTATAGAACTGCTCTTATAACAAATCCATTATACTGAAATTGAATAGATATCTGAATAGACGTCTACATGATGTATTTTTGTAATTCCAGCTATCCCCAGAGGAACAAGAACGGCGAAGAATCAGAAGGGAGCGAAACAAAATGGCTGCTGCTAAATGCCGAAACCGCAGAAGGGAACTGACTGAGACACTTCAAAGTGTATGTTCAGGTCTATTTGGACAAAAAGTGGAATTTTCTCTGTTGTAAAACCCAGGTGATGTGATGCAAAGGTTTGTACAAGGAAATTTTAAATCTCTTCTCTTCTATAGGAGACAGACCAATTGGAGGATGAGAAGTCTCGTCTACAGAAAGAGATTGCAAACCTGCAGAAAGAAAAAGAGAAGCTTGAACTGGTCCTTGAAGCCCATCGTCCCATCTGCAAGGCCCAGGATTCTGACTCTGACTCTGATTCTGACACACGACCTGAACTTCCTACTCTAGGAGGCATCAAGATAGAACCTGCTGATTCTGACATGCCAGGACCCTCCACCTCAGGCCTGACAAAAGCGGACAAACCTAAGCCGAAAATCACCATCCCACCCATTTCTGGCTCTGCTGTCGTCCATGTGGAATCTGAAGCTCTGCACACACCTGTACTCCTGTCCACACCGTCCCTCACCCCGTTCACATCCAGCCTGGTGTTCACCTACCCGACAGCCTCTCTGGATGCAAGCCACTCTGTGACTGCGCAAAACCTCAGCCTTCCTGGCCCCTCCGCTTCCAGCTCACAGAGCTCCATCCACACCTCCAGGAAACATGAGCCTTGTGGTATTGCACATCGGCGCAGCAGCAGCAGTGGTGACCAGTCAGATCACTCGCTCAACTCTCCAACTATCTTGACCTTGTGATGATCTAGTGCAAATGAGTACAGAGCATGGACTGAATTGCATATGAAAGATGACGACGACAGTGATGATAAGGAAAGGTGTGATGGTTTAAATTCCCTTTTTTTAGTGGAGATGTCATCAAAGAAAACATGTCTAGTCTACAAGGTAACGACTGCAAACAAAAGTATTTTAAAAGAAACATTTCAAACATTGCTGTATTATTGTAAGTCGCTTTGGACAAAAGCGTTTACCACATCTCATATTCAAAACCCTAACCGTTGAAGAGAAAGAGTCATTCTATTCCGCTTACAGTGTGTGCTAACGTTGCTCACTCAACACTTTATTTATATAGCATCTATTTTAGCTTTATTAAATCAATCCATGTGAAATTATAGCATGAACTTGCAGAGCTATATTTATTGAGCTTCCAGCAACTTTGGACACTTTTTCGTGTGCTTGTTGTCCATTAATGGCATGACTGAAGGTGGATTGTAGAATTTCTGGCAGCTCTGCTGTCGTGATTGTTATGAGTACAGTATGTTAAACTGTTACATGTGTGCTTGTTTTACATGTATTAAAATATATGTCTCCTCCCATGAAGAAATAAAATCCTATCAAGTTAGCCATTATAAGTTACAATCTATGTTAATATATGAGACAGAATTATAACTTCTTTTTAACATTTCTTATAGGCCCTACACAAAAGATACACTAAAACTCAATTTCATTACATTGATATATGTAGCAACTGTCAACTTCTGCATATTTCATAAAAATATATTGTTACGCACTTAAATATTTTGTCTGAACATTAAACTGTTTTGTCAGGTGTGTTAATATGTCTGAGATGTTGAAACACAGAGGTAATATATGTAACTGTATGACATAGAGACACAACCAAGGCTGGACCATAGTGGTACGTTGAGATATTTATTTTCGAAAAAAATCTATAAATATATAATATTTTTGTATGAGCTGTTTGTTACTCTGTAATAACACATGTGAGACTACATGTTTTCTCTGAGGAAATAAAAATAGTGATTCATACATGTCTGATCTGGCTGTTGTTGGTCAGAACAAATACTACACTGATGTGTTCACCTCTGCCTCTCTGTTTTTGTTTGTTATGTTGTTTACCCCCCAAAACATAGACTAAACCTTATTACAAATGATGGATTATAGTAGTAGTTATGATGCATAAAGAGACAGGTAATCCAACGTGTCATGATGGGTAACAGAACAGGTCGCCTTCATGCGACTCAGGGTTGACTCATGCCATGTAGAAAAAGAGAGGAGAGAACTTAAGAGAGGAAGGGAAGACGTGGTACACAATTTCCTTTTAGGATGTCCTGAAAGCAGACAAAGGCAAACGCTAAGTGACTCGCACACCCCCTGTGACTGTTCAGTTGCTCAAAAATAAATAAATACTTGCATAAAACCCTTTACCAAACCCATATTTATGACTAATGTTTTTTTTTAAAAAAACATTTACTGGAAAGACAACTTGTGCTGATCAGGCAAATGAAAAAGTGCAACAACAAAAACATAAACCTGGCAGTGGAACCAAGGCACTATGGTATTTGGAGAGGAGAGAAGCCAGATGAGTGGAATTTATTTGCTTGTATGCGTTTGAACAACACGTGTGTCATGAAGTCAAATGAGGAGTAGCACTTCTGATTGAAAGCCTACGCATCCTCATCCTCATCAGAAGGGGAACTTAACAACCACAACAAAAGAGCTCTTGGAAGTAAGGTAGAAGTAAGAAGAAAGCCAAAATTGACAAGCAGTAATATAGTTTTTTTCAAACTACACAACAAATCAAGCCGCATCTCAGAAATGGGGAAAAAAATAGAGACAAGAAATTTCATGAACTTTGTGGCCAGTGCAACGGAACACATAGTCCTCTGTTTCTTTATCTCTCCAATGAGAAGTGAGGCACTCACTTCCACAGCCTTGAGAGCATATGATGTAGATCATGATAAATGGGCAGTCTGTCCTGAGCACGTCCTGATAAAGGAACCTCTGTGCAACAAAATCACTGACCAGAAATAGCTGTCACATAGACCACAACCTGAAAATAAGTAACAGGAATCTCCACAAATCATACCTTTGAATAGGTCTTGTGTCAAGCAGTAGAGAAAGAACATGCTTTAAATGCTTCAGATTTGTCACAAAAAAGTCATGACAGGATTGGGTGTCTCAATCAGTGTATTTTAAAGCTCTCCAATACACTACAAGCATAGCTCAACAGTTACAGCCAGAGACAATGATATTACTAGGCAATAAGATTTATGCTAAAAAGGAAGAAAAGAAAAACAACAAAATAGGTGTCACCAAAGTGATGTTGATCATGCCAGTGATACTGGTATTTAAAAGCATTTCTGACAATATTAACACAAAACAAATGTCTGGTGAGCCAAACTTATTCTGTGCAATAATAATAATAATCATCATCATCATCATAAACTATCATTTGAAAATGTCACCGATCTTTGAAATCGCCAGTGTATGAACCTAGAACCATGTGCCAAAAATCCAGTCTTGGGAAAATCCAGTTGAACAAAAAATATAGTACAGCTATGTGCAATGAGGTCTTCCAGCATAAGGTGAGAATCATCAAGATGAGAGCACTGAAGATTTCTATAGTCTTATTTGGTGCCGTTTCTCCAAAAACATAAGTTTCAGTGTTACACAGCTGGATCGGGTGCATCATATCCTTCTAGTTTCAAGCAAGGCAGCTGTGCCTCGCATGTGATACTAGACTTACTGAGTAATACTGAAAGCACCTCCAGAACCTGATTAGTGATTCCAACTTGGTTGTTTTACGTCGCAAACATCTAAATACCATCTCCTCAACTCTCTGATATGATTTTGTTCAAAATTTGCCCTTTCACTTCAGCTCAGTGGTTTTAATCTGATCTAAAATAGATCATTATGGCTCAAATCAGGATTAACACATGAATCGTGTTAAAGGATTCACCCACAGCCCAGTCTAGTGCAGTGCAGTAAAAAATTAGCCCACAATGACGTGTAGTCCAGTGCATGTGTTGAAAACCTGGGCAAATTCAGCAATTTGGCTTTTCCTTGCATGGAAAGACCATCATATTTAGATAAAATGTTCATTTCATTTCAATATACAGTTCCTAAAATAATAAGTAATCTTACAATAGTTCACAGAAAAAAAATAAACCAGGAGATGGAAAAGGCCTGAGCTCTCGGTAAAAATATCTGTATAACCTTCAAATCACCAAGTCTTAGAAATCCAGTTGTTGATAGACTGTCTTCAAAGGTAAAACTGCTTTGACAGAGGATTGGTGTCTGAGGACCATGTTGTCACAGTCAGTCGTCAGTCCAAGCCCCACAAGGGAAAAAACGGTAGCTCCAACACATCTCAGTGAAGCCATAAAACATATACAAGCTGTAAACTAGGCCTATCTTTTTGTCAACAGCGTACTGTAGACATTTTCTCTTCAGTTCTGTTTAACTTCATTTTTACTGGGATTGGGTGCATGAGGATAAAAGCTGGCGTTGGAGCACTTCAGTCATCAGGAGAGCACACCAAGTGGAGTTGATCCGGGCTTCCCACGCTCCCAGTGCTGGAGCTGCCATCGCCTAAGTCCCGGGCCACCATGCACGGTAGATTCAGCTCGGTGGACCCTCCAGGACTGGAGTCACTTCGGCTGACACACTCCTCCTCAAGCACTAAACAAAGTTCTTTCAGGTCCAAGTTTTCCTTGACTAGTCCGTCTTGCATGCGCTCCAAGTCGGCGAGTTTTTTCAGGTATCCACCCAGATCTTCCCGCATCACTTTTGCTGCGTGATGGCCAAATAATTGCCATTCTCGAGCCAGTTTTTTCACCTTGAGCCGGTCATCGTCCAGGAAACAACACAAATCTCGCAGCTCCTGGTTTTCCTCTTGCAGGCGCTGATTGATGACTTTCAGCTCCCTGATTTCTAGAAGATGCCCCTGCAGTTGTTTATTTACCTCCTTGATGAGTCGACCACGCTGTATAAGAGCTGACATCTTTTCTGTCTCCTCTTTACGCAGTCTGCTAACTAGCTCCTCTTTAGAGCAGGCGAGCAAGTCCTCGTCAGACATCTTTGACAACTCTCTGTTGAAAATTTCACTGTCGCTCCCCATTTTGCTGATATGCAACTGAGAGTAGGCTATCCAAAAGGCAGTGCAAGATGCGTGCAGTTCAAGCGTCCAAATAATGCATTCAGTGCACTAAAAATACATACTGCAAAATACTCACAGTTCTGCACCGCACAATTCGTCAATGTCGGCTAGAACTGTTGGTCACGACGCTCCCGTTTTTAAGGCCTAAGAAACAATTCAATTGTTGTAGTTCCACGATGAATCTGAAAACTGAACGGAATGGTGAGCAGTGATTGTAAACATGAAAAGCCCTGTATTTTCCCCAGTGTCTTTTAATCTTCGACTTGGTTGTACAGAACGTGTTTAAATGTGCATCCGAGGCATCATTGTTCTGTTATCGCTGAGGATGACGTACTAAAGCTTCCATCAAACGCGTTGTCCTCTCCTCTGATTACCGTTTTAGCTTGTTGATGAAAACGATACAACGATGACTAGATAAAGTGATAGAATTAACACAGGACAAGCACAAAATGACCCACTCTGCACGCATCACAATCTTGTGCGCTGGTCTGTTGTCAAGGATTAGGCTACAATGTCCGCTCTTCCTTTCTATGCCTTTCAAAGATGAACCAGCCCGCCTTTCCCCGTCACGCTGTTGATACCACCTTTAAGCAAAAGCTAATTCTTTTCTTTGAATCAAAAACATTTCTTGCGCATTCCCGTATTTTGTTGTATAGCATCTCATCGGGATCTCGGTGGTGGCCAACGATGTTTTTTTCCCAAAAGCGAAATAAATAAATAAATAGCGAGGAAAAAATGGAACGGTCTGTCCGAGTCGATATGGGGATGTGGTGATTCCAGTGAACGAGGTGCAATGTAGCCATAAGCTTACAACAACAGGAGAATACAGACAAATATTTTTCAAGATTAGCTACAGTTTTTTTTCCCCCGGTGACAGCCGTAATGCAAACTGCATATGGAATTATCCCCTGTTCTCTGAAACACCATCCACCCCCGCTTCCTTTTCTCCTTCCCTTACGGTAAAGATCCGTATTGTACCACATGGGAACTATGACATCACTTTGTCAAATTGTCGTAGACATTCTGTTTCCCCCCTTTAATCACGCTTCCTGTTTATGCTCTCCTTACCCAAAAGTCAACTTAATTTGAGCACGTCGTATACGTTAAGATGATAGTGACCTTTTGTGGGATGTGTCCCCCCAGCACACACACACACACACACACACACACACACACACATTGTGACACATACAGTGTGTCACAAAAGGCATTTTTGTAGATTAAGCCATGGTATTCAGCCACATCCTTCCGCCCTGTGGTCCAAACCTATTGTCACCATGAGGCCATAACAATGAGGGGTGTTTTTCAGAGGACAGCATGGGCGGGACTGGAAACAGGCCATGGGGAGACTACATGGAAAGCAGGGGGGTATACAGTGACTAGAAAGACAGTACTGAAAGTTTTAAAACAAAAAGACAGTTGACTATGTCATTTTTTCTCACTTGTGTAATTCAAAAAGACACAGAGAGATGGGGAGGGGAGGGGAAGGGGGCTGGGAAGGGGGCTGGGGTGGGGTTGGGCGGGCAGAGTGGGAGGGGTAGAGGGATTTGGGAGGATTTATAGTGATTAATCTCCTCAGGGAACTAGGGGGAAATTGTAGTAACACAACTTACCAGAGTTGAGTAGTGTAGATTTAAAAGTATGTTTTTTTTCATCAATGTTAATCATTTCATTCACACATATAATTAATGATAAAATGTCTAGAAATAATGAAAATATCCAGTGTATTTCAGACCTGTACACACACAGGATAACTTTAATGATAGCTGATTTGGGCTACAATGTAGGACATGTTCACAGAATTAGATGAAGTTATGTTGCAGAGATTACATGAACATAAGGAGGATAACTGAATCTCCACTTTCTCCAGTGCAATGAGAAACAGCGTCAGTACATATGTTTTTACAGCACTCTTTCAGTTTTTGCTCATTTTGTATTTTCTTCCTGTATGTTGCCCCCCTCCAGTCTGAGTCACTTCTTTTAAAAACAGCAAGCAGTTCAAAGCAGACTTCTTCTGGGCTCTTTGAGCGACTGAAGGGCATATGCAATATTAATGAACTGTGACTGATGCCTGTTTTTATTTTTGTCCATGCGCTCAAAAAACATTTTTTCCACACCCAGCCTCAAGTAACTGTGAGTCCTATTTATTCACAAAGTTATAGCTGACCAAATGCTATTAGAATGAGGATTATCTCTGTAACATTCCTTAATAATGGTCAGCAAACAGCTTATAACCAGATGCTTTATTGCTGACCAGATGTAGGAAGTCTGCTGTGGATGTTATTATGTAATGGTTGTTGTTACATTCAGGCTGCTTCTCATTAGACGAAGGCTGATTGAGGGGACATACTTGGTTAAATCAAGATGCAAATTATATTTTCTGCTGGGATGTATTTTTTTGTTCTTGTTCTAGCCACATAGCATAAAGTTGACTCTGGTGACAGATAAATCCTGGCAACGACTACAGTAATCTCCTCAGGAACTCATAACTGTTAGATGTTTTGAGTTACAAAGAACTGCTGGCTTTCCAGCAGTATTAGATCCAACCCTGAGAACATGGCTGAACAGCAGAGCACATTGTTCACACAGTGTTATAAATGATTTACTGGCGTTGGTCCCTATGTTTAAAAAATGATTTATTAATAATGCACCACACAGAGGTGGGCTTTCAAATAAAAGCCCGTAAAAGTAGACTTCTTGAGCATCCATGTAGAGACTGAATATCTGCACTGAGTAGTGTGTTGTGTGGTGGTATGCTATTTGGCTCACTTGTCCAGGTTAACACTGTAACACAAGAAATATTTATGTGTGTATGTGTGTGTGTGTGTGTGTGTGTGAGAGAGAGAGAGCTGTAAAATATGCAGTGGTAGCTTCACCTGACAGCAGAGAAAATATTCTAAATGTGGAAGGTTTTAAAGCTCTGAATTCACTTGTACAGTAACCAAGAGGCAAAGAAGGAATTAGAGTAATCTAAAACAGTTTGCCTTCACTGAAAAAAGAAGTACAGTAAGAATAACATGAACACAAAGAGGAGAGGCAAATTCCTTGTGCTGTAAGTAGGGGATCTCCCACAGTGTCTGACCGACAATCAAGCCACATTCCACATTCCACATTAGAACTAGAGACAAGATTAAACAACAATGACAAACGTGTCATATGCTCTACTTGGGAAGTGTGTTAAGGTGCTTCCCAGCAGAACATGGGCTGCCACAGAACCAACCAACAACCCACCCTATCAAAAAGTTTACAGCAAGATGTAAGATATAATAATATACGATATGGCATGGGGCAGTCTCATTTTAAAGTTTGTTAGATCCATAGAGGCTCTTCCTCACAGTACAAAATATGCTGTCACAGAGGACAATTATTTAACAAGCAAGCCTTTCTAAAACATGAAAAAAATAATAGTGCAGTCACAGTGTGCTAAAAGCTGTGCTTGGGGTATTCAGAATTTCTGCCCTTCACAGCACAATGTGTGCAATCAGTTTTCAGGAGCAAAAACAGAAACAGCAACAGAACACTTTTGATTGTAGCCTATTTCATAATCGTTATCAAGCAGGCACCAATCTTCATCAATAATTGGCCCATGATACACAGGTCTCAATAAGAATGTCTGGCATCTCGACCCCACCACCTCTATGTGCTCGCGTATACACCGCACTGCAAAAAATGCCTCTTCAAAAATAAAAAATACTCTTTTTGAGAAAACTTAGTTATTTCAAGCTAAATGATCTACCAAAGCAGCAAGAACATTGATTTCTTGAATTAAGAAAAAATACAGAGAAAGGAAAGTCTTAATTTAAGAAAATCTTTTGCTTTAAGTATTTGTGGTAATATATCTAAGCAATTAATATGATTAATTTGCTTATTTTTTTATTTATACTTTTTTTATTTAGTGTCTAGAAACTAGCCATATTTGCTCAAAACTAGTCAACAAAAGGTTGAAAACAAGACAAATGTGCTTGAATCTAGGACAATGATGCTAAATTCAAGTCAGCCCAAGGGGTCTCTCATCCAGTTGTTGACTAGACATTGTACTAGCAGCTTCTGAATTGTGTTGTGTTGCTTACCTCAGTGCACCACTGTCATTGCAACCAACCATGTGGATCAAATACTACATGTCTCTGTTGTAACTGTTTTGAAGTCGGTTTTGAAGTAATTCTAGCACAATTTGTTTCCAGTGTTTCAAATTTTCACAAGTTTCAGGTCTGCAAGTCATGCGATCTAGCACCAGCAATGGGTCAAAGTTGGGGCTACATCCATAAATGTAACTTCAGAACCATATGCCCAATTTTCAAAAATTATTTTCCAAAATTCAGAATTTTATTGAAAGTGAAACAAATTTTCACATCAGAAATTTAAAATTTCTGACCAAATGACAGAGGTTTCCTATTGGCGTTTCAATTTTCCAGAGTGTTCATCCAAGGCAGCTAATCAAAATAGGCAGCAGAGCCATGAGCTTATGTCTCAGCAACAAATTGATGATGATCCAAACCAAGTGTCCTTCTTTGGCTCCAGACCTGTTTGTGAGGACTTGCATTTACAAATAACTGTTGAAGCTTTTGCACTGACAATGTCAGTGCAATTTCCTGATCATAGGCTACCGTGGAGAGCGCCCAATTATGATGTCCATGGACAGATGTCATTGTCTTAGCAATTATGGTAATATTGGATTTTCTCAAAAATTTTTCACAGGCCACACATATTGTCCATTCTTCAGGAAAGTTGGCACATGTAATATTCAGACCAAGCCTCATAAAAGCTAATTATTGCCATTTTGATGCATGGAACCTTTAATGCAGTACAGCAACATCATGTGAGGTCATATCATAGAAAATCTGTCATTGATTGCCACAAAACATAGTGTGAGCATTTTTCACATTTGCATTGACCAAAAAGACATGATGTGTCTATTGCAACACTGTCCAATTATGATGCTTGGCCCCAATATTGCTTTTTGCAGACACATGTTAAAGTCATTTTCGGCTGCCACTGTGTTGCTGCAGTGACAGATCATTTTATTTAAATTCACCAATAGTGGTCTTATTGAGTTAGGTGTTTATGTAAATCAAATGTATTTGTTCATACTCATCATATTGTCATACCCATTCTTCTCAGTGGAATATCTCACTATGTCTTTATCCTAATATACCATACTGCATATCAAAATAAACAGGAGATCCTGTATAGCATTTCTCTGTATGATCAGTGACTCGAGAGCAATCTGGGAAATTATAGCACATCAAATGTACGCATTGCCACCCCCCTTCTTTCTTGGTATTATGGGTGATGCAAGCCGTATGCAAGTAGTATCACACCAAACACTGTGAAGTTCCGTATTAAGGGTGATTCCGTATAACAGCACACCTCGAAGGCCGTGATCCCGCTTATCACCCGGTTCCAACTCATGCGTGTAAGGAATAGACGTCATTTCAAAATATAGAAAAGCTTGCAGCTCAGTTATAAAGAAATCAGTTTAGTTGCTGTTCTACTTTTTTAACAGTGGTTCTGAGTAATAACAACTGATTCCATTGTTACTGACAGGTTCAACTGCCGTTTACTATGGTTGTTATAGTTACCATTCAAAAGAGCATTGATATAGAACGGTAATTAGACTTTTTCACCAGATCTACTTAATAGGTGTGCGTTATACAGAATTAACACACACCCTGCCATCAGTGACTGATGCTCTGTGACGTAGGAATAATATTGTAGGCTAAGTGGTACCTACAATGAATTGAATGATTAATGTGGAATTTAAGGCAGATTTGCAAAACATCTGAAAAACATATAAACATACATATAATATTCCAAAAGTTTGTTTAGATTTACCTCTGCCAAAATTTCCAGCCATGGCAGCATGCCATTTCAAACACCTAAAATGTTTTCTATTTCGGAGCTGTGTTGCATTGTTTTTGTGTACAAACTCATAGGTCTGTTAGCATCAGGAATCTCCATGGAACCACTGCTTGAGTTTTATGTATATATATATGTAATCTTTTATGATTTCCTTTCCCCCTCTGTGATATGCTTTGTTGTTGTTTTCTCAAAGATTAAATAAGTAATTTTGATTAAGCATGATAGGCCTACAAGCACAGACAGGTAACAACCATCTTGTATTGGACGGCAGCCTAAAGCATAGTAAAAGCATTAGTTTAACATGAAATTAGAGAGGCAAATTGCTACATCCCATACTGTAAAAAAAACCCCACTCTGACGCCGTCACGTGGAATGACGTCAACAAAAATGGCCATTTAACCAACGCGAAGAATACGGAAGCATGGAAATGGTGGTCTTGTATTTTAAATATCAAATGAAACGCCACAATACGTTACTGACTGGATGGATATAGAATTTGTGTATTTCTTTGTATTACATATGCGTTTAAAGTATAACGTTACATGCACTTTATTCAGCAAGGCCCCAGCATGCCTTGTTTGTAAACAGCTGCCATAATCAGCTAACGTTAGCTAGCTAGGTATATGAACATATACAAGTTATTTTGCACGTTTTAACTTGTTTACAGTTCTGTGCTGGGTTTCCGATGGCTGGAATTTTTCATCTTATGCGTTGTCATGTGTCTTTTGTCGCCCCTTGTTTGCCCGAGTTCTGTTAACGTTTGTACCTTAGCCACAAAATCGCGCCGAAGTGTAGTAGACGCTGCGACCAAACAACGAACCTAGCTGAGCTGTCATATCACTAGATATCACATAATTTTACTGTTGTAATTTAGTTACGTTACGTCAGTCACGATGTCTGTAGAACTCGATGTATTCGTTGGGAACACTACCATAATGGATAAGGAAGTCTATCAGTTATGGCTGAATGGATATACAGGTAACTTGCGCCATAAATTCATGTTGCATATCATTCATGCCATGTTGAGGTTCGGAGATATGTCGTAACTTGTCCTATTTTGCAGTGAATGATGCCGTGAAAGTACGCATGGAAGGAGGGGTGTTGGAGGAGTGTGAGGCTAGTGCTGAAGTACTCCTGAGTGACACCATGGATCAGTTTAGGACTTTCCAGATGTGCGAGCGCCTCTTACACGTCCCTGCCAAACTGGCTAATCAGCTGTTGTTCCAGATTCCACCTGATCGCCAAGCCATGCTTATCGAGAGGTTTGGCATTCTGATTGATACATAATTTGAGGCTTTTAGAATCATATTCATATTCAAATTGTATGTCCACATCAGTATGTGGACATGAAAAGGTTTTGTATACTAGCATTTACATAGAAGTCAAAGTCTCTATTATGATTGCCTCCTGCTTGATACACTTTTAGTCTTTTGCATGCCAGCTGTCCTCCATAAGTCATACAGTGTATGATTGAAGGTTGACATGAACACTCAGCACATTGCTTTCTTCCATCACCATTATCAAAATGTGTTGAGATTTGAGCCACGGTGTAGTCTTCCTACTTATCCATTTCCGTATTTATAGCTTTCATTCCCCTTACTCTCAGACTCAATGTCTGATGCTGATTTGTGGTTTGGGCCTCTTTGGGCTACTGCTGCTCTGTACAGATAACTTGCACAGTTCTCTACAATTTGTTTTCCAACTCTGTGTATATTGGCTAGGAATCAGAGTGAGCAGTTTGGAAATCTTAGCAATTGAGAGTATGTAGCAACAAAAAATACAGAACTTGTTGCTTTTATGGTTATGAAATACTGGCAAAAGTGGGGTGAGGAAAACACAGGAATTTTGCACCTTACATATTGCACCTACACCTTACTGCAGCTTTACATATTGCACATTTCATTCCACTTTCATATTACACATTTTACTTCACCTTACCTCATCAGCTACGAAGAATAGCTACTCCAGTACTTCCTTCTTGTTGGAAGTCTATATGTTTACCTGTATGCGTTATGTCTATTTATTTTTAATGTCTGTATTATTTATTGTATTTGTTGATGGATGTTATGTGTGTGTGTGTGTGTGTGTGTGTGTGTGTGTGTTTAGTTAAACTGCACATTTGGTGTCTGGTGAAACGCAATTTCAATCCTCTTTTAAATGTTTGTTACATAGTGAACTGACAATAAAGTACACTTTGACTTTGACATAGGGCTTTCTGCTGTTTGGACCTGCACTAATTTGTGTATTTCCAGTGGTAATATGCCTTTCTGCTGTATGGGCTTGTGCTAATCTTTATATTTCCAAAGGTACTATGCCTTTGATGATGCATTTGCAAGAGAAGTACTGGGCAAAAAGCTCTCAAAAGGAACCAAAAAGGATCTGGATGACATCAGTGCAAAGACGGGGATCACACTGAAGAGCTGCCGACGACAGGTAATAGCAAAATGTTACTGACTGTTGTCTCACAAGATATCAGTCTAAACCTTCAAGTGTTCTTGGACAAAATGGCTAAATTCAGTGATATATCTGAATTGTGTTTTATTCTGAATACTGCTTATTGCTGCGTTCCCTTTCAGCTTGATAAATCTGTTTTTATTGTTGTGTTTCCTTTCAGTTTGATAACTTCAAGCGTGTGTTTAAAGTGGTGGAGGAGCTCAAAGGCCCTCTAGTGGAGAACATACGGCAACACTTCCTGCTTTCGGATGCGCTGGCCAGGTGAGACAGCTTCAAAAAGCCTCCAAAATCCTTCTCTGGAAGAGCCCCAAAATTTCCACATCTACTTCTGACCTCTGTATCAAGTCATATATTTGAGTGGAAAATGTGGAGGAGTGAGTACACTTGTTTTCACTGCACACAAGGATGACTCATTTTTCAGGCAAGACGATAATGTGCTCAGAGTTTTTCTCTAAAAACCATCACACCCTTAACCGTGAAGTTTCCTCCCAGTCTGCAGTAGGTGTCAAAACCCTGTACACATCAACACAATACATGATCCAATCCTAGTTTTGTATAAAAAATAATGTAGTCCTGTTGATTTTTATGTATACATTTACGTGAATAATTCCTTGCGTGATGTGCGTTTGTTTGTAATGTATGGCTTTTGTGTACTTGGAGACGTTAGTGTTGTTGGTTGTATTCTCAGGGACTACGCTGCTATCGTGTTCTTTGCGAGTAATCGATTTGAGACTGGGAAGAGGAAGCTGCAGTATCTCACCTTTCAGGACTTCGCTTTCTGTGCTGGCCAGCTCATCAACAACTGGACCTTAGGATCAATGGGTGAGAATCTGGTGGTGTACCAAGTAGTAGTGAGAAGTCTATGTGGGAGGTAAATAACTGAAAGAATCATGAGGTTGGCTCAACCAAATCCTTTTAAACTCTGTTCACAACCTGTTTTGACTTGTCCAGATTTGAGTGTTTGTGCTGACTCAGACTTTGGTCTAGCCAGTCTGTCATGATTTGTGATGATGCTAACAAAATTATGGGAAAATGTATAGAAATATGTTATTTTATGTCTGAATATTTTTTTTAATTCTTTGAATATAGAAATGTATGTATAATATCCCTCAAAATCTTTTATCATCAGCTTTTTCTTTTTTTATCTGTGTTTAATCAATACTCTGTGTTTCAGATAACTTGGCAGAGGACATGGATGTCGACCTTGATAAAGAGTTTCTGCAGGATCTGAAAGACCTAAAGATTTTAATCACTGATAAGGATTTACTCGACCAGCATAAGAGGTGTGTGTGTGTGTGTGTCTGTGTGTGTGTGTATGAGAGAGGGAGAGGGGTGAGGGTACCCTGCTTGTGTAACCCTTAATTAAACCCCATCTATCTGCTTCTCACTCTCCAGTCTAGTGTGTACAGCTCTCCGGGGCAAAACAAAAGTCTTCAATGAGATGGAGGCCAATTTCAAAGTGAGTCATAGATCTCTTAGGAGTTGTTGTGTACCATGCACCCATCATGTCAGATGTCTGTTTTTATAGCAAGTGGTTAAATTAGTGTTTCTTGAAGGAATACTAACTTTTGGCTTAATCCATAGCATGTGTCTAACTGATGAATTGTAATGACTAACCTCCCTTTCATCCTGACAGAATCTCTCTCGAGGGCTCGTCAACATCGCTGCCAAACTGACTAACACGAAAGATGTTCGAGATTTCTTCATTGACCTTGTAGAGAAGGTGAATGTTTTAGTTATGGGCTTGGGTGTGTGGCCTTGGAAGATTTAGAAAATGGGTGTTTTTTGGGGGGTGGGATCTTCTCTCAAGGCCAAGGCTCTGAAATACTACACTGTGTTTTCTCCCCAGTTTATTGAGCCATGCCGATCTGACAGGTGGACCACTGTGGACATGGCCCTCTACCTCACTCACTATAGCAACTCTGCACATATACTGGACACCTTCAGGTCAGTGGAGGAGTGGTTTGTATTTTAGTGAATTTGAGTTTGCCTTGAACTGTAATTTCATATTGTGTCCAACCTCCATGCCGTTCAGCTCTGTAATAATAGATAATTGCAGCCCTCTCTTTGTGGTTACCTGGTGAACAACCACTTAGATAGTCATAGACAGGAAGTATACAGAAGTCAACATTTTTCCAAGCTACGTGTCAACGGTTTCTCGCAAATGCAGGAACGGGTAACCAATCTGTCTTGCTTGTGACTTCCCACGGATATAAATAAAAACATTTCTGTGGGTTGTTGTGTGTGCAGTCCAATTTTGGTCTGAGATGACAAAGAAAAGCAGCGCCCTGACCTGCTCCACTGTTAGAGAGGATCCGTTGAAGCTTTCTCTGCCTCAAGAAAGCAAGAGAGTGAAGTAGTAGCTTGTGCATTGGCTTATCTGTCTTAATGTGTGGGAGTGAGTTTGAATAGTCTTTGTGTGTGTGTGTGTGTGTGTGTGAGTGAAATTCAGAATTGAATTAGGAATAAATCTTAATTCAAGCTGCAGAATTGCAAATCAATTCAAATTGGAATGAAACGATGTGAAATTCAAAATGGGAGAAGTTAAATTACATTGTTTAAGAGTAATGTTGAACTATAAAAGTCTCCAACAGGTAGTTTGCCATCTGTTTAAGAGTAGCTCTCCAAAAGCTCACAGAAAATGTACATACATCTGTTAGCAAAGTCATAATAAACCTCAGACACTGTAAAATCTTGGCAAAAAACTCTTCCTCTGGTTTGCTTAGTAAGTAGTGTCTTCTATGAGCTATGAACTTATGTTAGCAGGTGACCAAGCAAACACCAGAATTGTCTATGACTAGATAACCAGTCCAAAGGTCAGGATATCTTTTTCCCACAACAAATTTAAAATGACCAGTGTTTGCTCTGCACTGTAAGTGTAAAGGATGGTAAAAGAATGTAGCATTTATCTTCACAACAATCAGTACAACAGAAAACAGTTGTAGAGTAGCTTAAAGACATTTTTTGAAGATTGAAGATTGAAGATTTTGAAGTAGGTCACCGAGGAAAAAAGGTTGGAGACCTTGTTCTATGTTCTATATTAAAACATTAGTAGTGCTTTAAATTTTCTACATAATGAATGTGCGCATGAACTGCTTGTAAACATCCCATTTTGTCTGTTAAATGTACTATCTCAGTCTGTTGTGTTACAGTGAAAGTTCTTTGAATTTTAATTCCTCCTTGTTGTTGTTGACTTAAATTCTAATTTGTCTTCCTGCAGGGAGGTCAAACTCATGTCCTGAATGGGAACCAACTTTAAAATTCTGAATTTTGTACAGTTTGTGTGTGTGTGTGTGTGCGCACGCATGCGTGTGCATGTGAGCGAGAGAGAGTCTGAGGGTTCGGGCAGTTTGGTGGTGAAATGTGTTTACTCACCAGAGGAGGTCACTGTGTTACACATCATTTTCCCCTCTCTATGCGAACCTTGTTTCTGGCCCAGTCATTTATCCAGTCCAGCCTGCCTGGAATGTGGTTGGGTGTTTACACAAACCCTGCACCACTCACAGACTCAACAAAGACATATTCATTGCCCACCCTTATAAAACAAGAACCTCACATCAAATTGATTACGCAAATAAATGTACAGGATTCAGACCCCCCCCCCCCCACACACAGAAATTGGAATACATTAACATTATGAGCTGTTAATTTAAGACCACAATTAACACTGTTTCTCTCTCTCTCTCCCTCAGGCACCAGGCAGTTTGGAATAGGTACATGGGGGTCATCAAAAGCTGCATCTTAAGAATGTACCATGACTGAAAAACTCTGTTTTGATGTTTTCTTGGCCTCTCACTGTCTCCCTGTGCACATGCCCAATTTGTCTTGTGCCCTTTACTGTAACCCCCACCCCCCCGCCTCGTTGTCCTGGAGTTACACTCTTCCTCGTTTCCTTGCTTAACCCCAACTCATTTTCTCTGCTGTAATCCCTGCACTCCTGCCAGCTGTCATTCTGTTTTTCTATGCTCTTTATTCGTCTGGACTGTCCTCATGCTGAGGTCCTACCTTCTCTGTTTGTGCTGCTCACTGGCACATTTGTGGGCTTGTAAATAAACTCATGTTTGTAGAGTTTGTCTGATGTTATTGTTTATGAAGGCTTTCCCATGATTCCCAAATTTGCAATCATCTGTGTTTATACTTTTTAGTGCTGGCTTTTTAAAGGCTCTGACAGGAGTTACTGTTTGCTAATGAATATAAATATAACGCAAACTAAAATGTGACGTTGGAATACATCATAAGCATTAATAAGAAAACTTTAGACTAATAACTGAATCTTGTGTAACCCCTCACGACTGGTCCAAAGAAGGAATTACAAATTGAACCACAAAAATATTCTTTCATAAATGTTTTATTGACGCATGACGTTTGACATCAAAATATGCCTTTGTAAACGCTTTTACTGAAGCATGACGTTTGCCGCCACATAGCAACTTGGTGTCATGAATCAACTGGCCTTAGGAAGTGACCATTAAGGTGTGAACATCTGTGAGGAGGCAGAGCTTCACAGCCAGCTAGCTGTAACCAAATATGCCTCATTCAACTGGGCCAAACAAACCACAGCTATAAATAAAGTGTCCGCAAACATATGGGGCTGCCGCAACGAACATAGAAACCTCATGGGTATTCATGGGCGCCATGGACTCATTGGGGATGCTTCTACTTGAGAGGAGCTAGAATGCAGTTGTGTGTGTGTGAGAGTTGGAGAGAGGGTGTGTGTCTCTACTGGGGGTAGAGTTAGCAGCAGGGGGGCACAATTTGGTATAACCATGGGGGACGGTGTGTGTGTGTGTGTGTTACAGACATGGCATCCTTGTAATGACAGCCAATTGGTGCATTGTGTGTGTGGCAAAGGCGTCGGTGAGCACGTCTGGCAAACCATTGGAAACAAATGACCTTAATTAGTTTTGAAATTTAAAGCAATATAATTATTTCTGAATTGTATATCAGGACAATTTGTCAGGAAAAATGTGCTAACAGATTCCAAGAATAGTTGGTTCACAATGCACTGAGAACACCATGGGTGAGATTTTATCACCAGATGCAAAAGGTCCAATACGGCTTACAAATACATAGCAGTGGCTAAGATGCACGAGTGTCCATCATTTCAGAACAATGTCAGATTGACATTACATCATTACAATGAATTCATTCAAACCGTTATAGTTAGATTTTTCCACAGAAACAGTATGACATGCATGATAACAAGTCTTTCATTTTGAGTGCTATTATACTTTCCATAACTTAGGCTGTTGTACAGTTCAGTCAAACAGATGATTCATTTTGGCAAGTTAGCCAAAATGTCACTGTCCTTATCTAATCAGAGTCTCAGAAATAATCCACATTATTGTCCTGAGGGCTCTTTCGACTGTGTGACATCTAAATACTTTCCCCTTTTCTATCAGCAAGCGAGGAGCTCCAGTTTAAATATTTAGACGAAAAAAAAAGCAAACTACTTTTCCAAGTGTACGTGTGTCTCTGACTTCTGCTCTCCTTCACTCTAATTTTTGTCCACATTCCTCTAGCTTCTCTTGCAAGCTATAAATATCCGGGCACGTCCGAATGAAAAAGATTCGGAGAGCAAGCAAGAGTTTGCTTCAAAATGAGAGGGAGAGGGAGAAGCAGTGTCTTTCTGTGTGTGTGTGTGTGTGTGTGTGTGTAGAGAGAGTGTGAGATGGAGAGGTACAGACAGTGAGATAGGGGGTGAACTGAGGTGGGGGTGGAAAGGGGGGGGCAGAAGCTGTGGGGGGTTAGTTTAAATGAAACCAGGTGTACCATGTGGCCGCGGCTCATGTTTGTGAGTAGTACTGGTGTGTGAATCTGTGAGTGAGTTGTTGCCTCGCGAATCAGGACAGATTTGGAATTTTGGAATTTGGGCCACAGACCAGGAATTTGCATCCTGTGGGGTCAGAGTAAGGGGGTTGTGGGTGTGTTGGGTAGGGTGGGGTGGGGGGGCTCTTGTGGGGGTCTAGTGGGTGGAGGATGGCAGTGCAGGGGGGCTGGATGGAGAAGATGGGGGTGGTGGAATGGGCTGTCCCTCTCCTCCTCTCTTTCTTTCTCTCTCTCTCTCTCTCTCTCTCTCTCCCTCCCCTGCATACATTCAAGACTCCAGCTGTCGGTTTTTATCCCACTCATTCTCTCTCAGGGCCGAAGACGCAGGAGGAGGAAGAGACGAACGAGGGCCACTCCAACAACCAGCAGTAGAGAAGCAGAGAAAGTAGCCACTCACACACACTCTCACTCTCTCACACACACATACACACTCTGTGACACACATAGGCAGACTCACTCAGAGGGTTGACCTGCAAGCAGCACCGGAAGGACAGGAGAGAGTGAAGAAAGAAGCCTGTGAAGAACAGGAGACAGAGGGAGAGAGGGAAAGAGAGAGAGACAGCCAGGGGGAAATAAAGACTGCAGAGGAGCTGAAGAGTGCCGGCATGTGAGTATAAAAGATTCCACTGTGTCTTTCTGCCATTGTATGCATGAGTGTGTTTGTGTGTGTGTGTGTGTGAGAGACAGAGAGTGTGTTTATGTGTGTCTAATGACAACTGAGAAGAATATTAGAGAAAATCCACGCCATTTTCCTTGACAGTGTTTGAGCTGGTGTCCTGTTGTGACACTGTGTGAAAGACAGTTCCTGGTTACTTAAAACTTAGGTAATGGACTATGTTGTCACCAGGACTTTCTAAGTAAGTGATAGAGAGAGAGAGAGAGAGAGCAGAGTAGATGTGAGGAGTGAACTGTACTGACTGACTCCTCTGCACACGTCACACTTACACCATTGCTGCCTTCCAAACTTCCACGGCTACAGAAGCCGAATGGGGGCAGGCCAGGCAGTCAGATTGCTAAACAACCCATAGTAAGTCTGTGTCTCACCAGCAAAACCCACACACAGTAACTCGACACCAAACCCTTTTTCGGTTCTGTTTTTTTGTTTAAATGGCCAGCATGCAAGAGGTTGTGGGCACACGGTCATTATGCAACATATACTGTATGCATATGGCATGATTACAAACCATGACTCAATGGACAGTGTTGCACAAAAAAACCCATTGCAAAAAGGACTCTGTCCCATTTCCAGCAAGGATTTCACAACTCCTCTCCAATGTTGCTTTTACGCAGAAGTGAGGTTTTAGGAATCATTATTGCGCAGGGACCTGGCTAAATGATGCATTATGACAGTTGCTCAGAGGGGATATGGAGAAAGCAGTGCTTGGGGAACGAAACAGGTGCCATTAAAAATAATTGCCCCCCCACCCCGTGCAGAAACCCTCACAAACGTTATTAGTACAGTTATGACATCATAGGCCAGCACAGTTACTCTCACTGTTCTCACAAAGGCCCTCTCTATCCGCCCCAAAGCACCATTCCATCATTATGTTTATGTGTTTTGATAATGACTGTGCATTGACTTATTGGTCATTTATATGGGGGCTCTTTGACTGGAGTACTCAGTGAGAGGCAGGGGAGGGTGACAAGGTGCTCCAAGGCACCCTCTAGAGCTTGTTTTTTTGTTTTTTTTCTCTTGAATCCTGTAAATAATCTGAAACACTGAGGCTTATTGTGCCCCCAGCATGCAATTGATTTCTGCCACACACATGCTGGTATTTATGTGTCCAGGGGCTGTGCTGGGCTGTGACTCATGAGGGGCTGGTGTGTCTCCATAGGGGGGTTTGTGCTGAGCTGCGTTGGCTGAAACCCATGATTCAGCATTCTGAGATCCTTTCAGTCACGGGTCATATCAGGAAGCGATATATTACAGAATATGTTACTCTCTCCCTCTCTCTCTCTCCCCCTCTGTGTGTGTGTGCGTACGTGTGCTTGCATTTGTGTGTGTGTGTGTATGTGTATGAGAGAGAGAGAGAGAGAGAGAGAGAGAGAGAGAATATATTGCCATTTGCCTGTATGTGGCCCTGCCACCCCAAAAGGTCAATCATTAAGGCCTCTGGTAGAAAATGCACCAACCTCACTAACAGAGAAACGTAATGTCTTTTCCCCTCCGTCTGTGGAGAGAGACTAACTTGATTCAAATTGCAATGTGTGTAGAGGTCTTTGTGTTAAAAAACAGACTCTTTATTGCCAAACCCAGAGCAAGCAAATGAAACGCCATAGACCAAACAATGCTGTCCTTAGACTTTTGAGTGACAGCTTAAATGAGCCTTTGGGACTGAGAGCTCCATATGCCAGAGGTGGAGGGTGGCACCGCAGACAACTGTGGGAAAATGTGGCTCCTGCTGACACAAAACAAAATCACACACACAGTCCAGCACAATGCTGCTGATGCGGAGTGACTTTTGGTGGAGAAAACCATGCCCGTTTGGAAAAGAACGAAATTGCGATTCCTCCGCTCAGTTTTTAAAAGCAGGCCCGTGGACCATGACAGAGTAAACAGGGCAACAGCCTTCGTGCTGGCCACAGCAGCGTCCTGAGGGCGCCACCCTGGCCTGGCTCCCGGTGTGTGTGTGTGTGTGTGTGTGTGTGTGTGTGTATATGTTTGTGTGTGTGTGTTTGTTTGTATGTGTGTGTGTGTGTGTGTTTGTGTCAGTGTGTATGTGTGTGTGTGTGTGGACGTCAGCCATGAGTGGCAGCCTCGCTCTAGGCCACGCAAGTGCCTGCATGCATCAGACTGGCCGCAGCCTGCCCTCTCCGCTCGGCCATCTCTTTTTTTCCACAACGGGGGTTTTCCTGGGAATGTGATACTCTGGGAATGAAAACACGGTCGATCCGTGTCTGCCATGACCCGTGAGGGAAGTGTCGGCCACATCCTCGCCGCGGGTATTCCAGCGTGGCGGGCGCTGTCGCCACTCGGGGCCCTCTGCCCAAGCCTATGCCACAGAGGGGGGGCCCTCCGGTGTAAGTGAGTGACGCAGTGTCTGTCAGCTGTCTGCAGCATTTGTTTTCTTATTTGGTCAGGGGCAGAGTGTTTGTGTGTGTGTGTGTGTGTGTGTGTGTGTGTGTGTGTTTTCTCAAGGATCCTGGTCATTGGTGGACACGAGCCGATGACCCAGGGTGGCATGTGGTGGGTCAAACAGGTGGGAACCAGCGAGTCAGCTTTTGCTAGGAGTCTCCATGCAAGTGTGAGTCAGAGAATAAGCTAAACTGGCTGTGGTGTTAGGGTGGGAAGTCCATAGTGTATTTTACTGTCGAATCAAAATGGTCTCAGACTGTCCATGAAGTACATTGTGATAGGTCTGCACAGGCCAAAGCTGTTTCAAACGCAGCCAATCTCTGTCAATCTGTAGACTAGGACTCATTGTTTGCGGATCATGGGATGTAGCATATGCTTATAACTTACAACTTATTTTTGTAACCCTGTCCTTCGCATCTAATTAATGTGGATTTCTCTCAGTTCTCGTGCCACACAGTCATGTGGAGCCTCAGAGCTGGAAATAGCCGGGAGAATCAGAGACTGAAAGGTAATAATCTAATCACAGAAGCCTCCAGTGATGGGACCTGCATTATATCACTGGGCTCAGAGAGAGAAAGACTGAGAGAGAGAGAGAGAGAGAGGGAGGGAGAGAGAAAGACAGAGCTGGCAGCCAAGGGTCCATAAGTCTCAGGTCTACAGTGAATACTTCCTTGTGGTCTGGAGAGGGAACCTGGCCATTACCATCTGGAGGCTGATGTAAGAGAGCTCAGGCTGCACATGGGGACTCGCACGTCGCCTTGCGGGTTGGTGTGTCAGGCGTGAGTGCAGCACAGTCCCACAGGTCATACTTTACTGTCCCTCCTGAGACGTGTCTGTGTGATGGCCACAAGCGGGAGTGCACGTCCCTTGTGTTGGGGACATGATACATTATACAGACAGGTCTACCTGGGGCTGGACACTGTCTCTGTGTGCTTATAGGCTATGTAAACATACATTTAGACACTGTGTGTGTGTGTCTGTGTGTGAGAGAGAGAGAGAGAGAGAGAGAGTGTGTGTCTGTGTGTGTGTCTTTGTGTGCAGGTGCGTGTCTGTGTCTGTTTCCCTCCACATGCTTGGATGAAAGCATTTAATTTTTCCTGGCTCTGTTTTGTTAAGCTTGCAGCTTTTCATGTTGACAGTAAAAATTAGAAAACGTTTGAATAGTATTTGGTTTGGCTGCTTGTACACATTTTCTCTTCACCTGAACAGGCTTCTATGAGAAGGGGGTCTTTGTCTGAGTGTGAGGACTCTTCTCTGGGCTTGTGTTCCCTCTTTCTAGAAATAGAGGAGGACTAAACTGACTGAGGCACAGGAAACTGTTTGACCAGTATAATGTCTGAGGAGCCACTAAGAAAGTTATCCTTTAACCTGTTTGTATGCCCCCTCCTACCAGGCTGTTCAACACCACCCATTATTTTAACTAGTTTATGACTTTATGTTTTCTTATTTGAGACCAAACATGAGTCACTGAGGATGCCAAATGGCATGTTAAACTAGAGAGCTTCATCTACCTCCAGTTTTTATGACCATTTCCAAGTGTGTGGTCTGGTTTTAACCAGTAGAGGGAGTCAGGCATCCATGCTGTAAAAGCAGACATATGTTGAGGCTGCAGGCGGCTCTCAGGCCCATCTGAGTCAACAGAGCCCAGCAGTCTCAACCAGTCTCTTCACAAGCCACTGGCTCCATTTGTCCAAGCCCCACAAAACAGTTAAAGGAGGCTGAATGGATCATTGGCTCTTAGACAGAGAGGTATGTGTACGTACCATGTGACCAGCAATCCTGATGTTCCAGCAAGTAAACTTACGCTCTCATATCCTCTCTCCCCTTTCCCCGCTCTTCCTCTTTCCATTCTCTCTCTCTCTTTCTTTCTCTCTATTTCTTTCTGTCTCTCACTCTTTCTCTCTCTCTCTCCTCTCTCTCTCTCACTCTTTCTTTCTTTCTCTCTCTCTCTCTGCAGATTTCATTGTGCTGCTGCTGTGAAAGTGAACAGCTCCCCTTGTTCACAGCTGAAGGCCCCTTGTTCCATATCGCCATTTACCTGTGTGGACCTGTGTGTGTTTGTTTGTGTGTGTGTGAGAGTGTATGTGTGTGAGTGTGTTTGTTAATTTGCTCTTTGCTGTCTCCTCGATTGCCCTTTCTGTTCGCCGTCAAGTCTGACAGCGCTGGCAGCGTGTGTGAGCATGTCGTCGCCCGTGTGTGTGTTACTGGTGTGTGTGTGTGCGTGTGTGTCTCTCCTCGTCCCCAGCGTGATTTCACAGCCACCCTCAGAAAGTGACACCTACACGGTATGGCCACCTCGCTTTCTCACTCTCCCTTTCCCTCATTCTATCAGACTTGAGCCAAATGTGATTATTGTGCATTTGTCCCTTGTCCTCGGTTTCTTTCTTATAACCCTTTTCAATAAGATTTATTTTTTCTTTGTATTATTTCAATAACTACTAAAATGATCTGAAATTAAGGCAGAGCCAAGAAACTGACACCAAGGGATTGGTGGGGCAACTAGAGAGGGGAGAGATGGTAAAGGTGTGTGTGTGTATATGTATGTGTGTGTGTGTGTGTGTGATGGTGAGGGGAGGAGTGCCTGTGTGTGTGTGTGTGTGTGTATGTGTGTATATGTGTGTGTGTGTGTGTGTGTATGTGTGTGGAATGGTGAAGGGAGGGGTGCCTGTGTGTATGTGTGTATGTGTGTGTGTGAAATGGGGTTAGGGGCTGGGGTGGAAGGGAAATAAAGAAGAGGGGAGTGAATTCAAGGGATTCTAGGATACTAACAAGATGGCTAAAAACGGAGGAAACCCACATTCAGATTTGTTTGTGGGTATCCAGCATGGTCATAAGGGTATTATTATTAGCATCAGCAGACATATAAAGCAGTTTACTATGTGAGTGACTTTCTAAATGTGTTCTGACTTTTTCCACATTTTCTCTGCATGTTTTCCAGTCTCTATTCCCTCTCCGTCTGCAATCAGGCTACACTTGACCCGTTGTCAAATTTGTTAAAATTGAGATTGCCCATTAATGCTGGTGTGATATGATTGCATTTGATTCATGTTTAATTGCTTCCATCAGAGGAATTCGATGCTCAGTGTCCATAACTGTGTCTTTGTCATCAGATGACATGCTCAGATAGTTCTGAGCTAATTCCGGCCTGCTGGGCCGTCTGGGTTTCGGGGTTCACTGATTTTGCTCTCTCACTCCACAGGAATGCACAGATGGCTATCAGTGGGACCCACGGACACAGCACTGCAAAGGTGCATCTCCCCATTTATTTATGTTTATATTTATTGGTACTTTGCCGACAGTTTTATCCAAAGCGACGTACAATACAAACAGTACATTAACAAAGAACTGGTTAAAAAATGCTAAATTTGAATAGGCCTAAGTCTCTCTCTCTGTGTCTCTCTCCCACCAGACATTAATGAATGTGTGACTATCCCTGATGCCTGTAAAGGAGAGATGAAGTGCTTTAACCATTACGGTGGCTACCTGTGCCTGCCCCGCTCCGCCTCAGTTATCCCGGCCCCAGACCCTCCAGCCCCCAGCCTCCCCGGGTCCCCCAGTCCTGAGCCCTATAACCACTGCCCCGTGGGCTACGAGCCCCAGGGAGAGAGCTGCGTAGGTGAGCTCAGACAGATTCACAGAAACATACTGTATTTATGCAGGAGGGAGATTGATAAAAACATGCATATGCAGATTTTAGATGGTTAGACAGACATACATGCATAATATACTTGCATAAATACATACATATACATACATAGATATATACATACATATATACATACATAGATTTATACATACATACATACACACATACATACATACATATGTATACACATACATTCATATATATACATACACACACACTAATGCATACTGCATAAAACACACACACACACACACATTACAAGTTGATAGGTATGATGAGGATGGGAAGAGACTGTGTGTGAGATGGATTGGGAAGAGGAGTGAGAGAGACGGGACAGGTGTGAGACAGGTGTGGCCCTGGGAACAACTCTGTGCTGTGTGGGGTGCGCTGGTGTTAAAGCAGCTCTGTGGGAGCACCAGTGTGTCAGTGTGTCTGCAGGGGGGGGAGGAATGCACACGTGTCCGGTAGGGACAGCTGTTGCCATCTAGGCCAAAGGGCACCGCCGCCTCTGGGGAGGTTTATGGCTACAAGCTGCTGGTGGGAGCCTCACCGGTGAGCTGGCACTAGGGCTGGTCTTTGTGTGTGTGTGTGTGTGTGTGTGTGTTTGTGTGTGTGCGTGTGTGTTTGTGTATGTGTGTGTTTGTGTGTGTGTGAGTGTGTGTGTGTGTTTGTATGTGTCTGGGTAGGACAGATGCATCTGCCTGGGATTCTCAGCTGTCCACACTACTCAGTGCAGTAGCGGCTTAATGAGGTAAGACTGTGACAGGACGGATGAGGTGCTTTACTGGCCTTCATGACTAGCAGTTTGTCACTGAGGCGCATTGTGTCCAAAGACTACAGTAGGAGTGGGTTTTAGTGTGCGTGGCCATGAAATTGTCATTAAACCTCTGTCTGAGTATCTGAGTGTCTGAGGAATATTAGACCAGCTGTTGACAAAACCCCATCAGAAATGAATGCCCATGCCCAGTGTCATACTGTCAGATATGTTAACTTTTTTGTCTAGAGTATATGTGTTCATTATTAATGAATGCTGTATTAATTGACTTTATCATTTAATGATTATGCCTGGTGTCAGACATAGACGAGTGTCAGATGGACGAAGGAGGAAACTTTGGCCATGACTGCCAGCCCAGTCAGGAGTGCATCAACACACAGGGGGGCTTCAACTGTCAGTGCCCAGACGGCTACCGCAAAGTGGGCACAGAGTGCATTGGTAAGAACCGATCTTTTGTCAGGTCAAAGGTTAGATAGCAAATGTGTCTCATCGAATGATTGTGGAAAATTTCTATTATGACAGCCACCATTACCATTTATGCATTTAGCAGATGCTTTTATCCAAAGCAACTTACATTTGTCAACTATCAGTTACTTCAGGGCCAGTCTCCCCTAGAGCAACAGTGGCCCAAATTTGGCCCCAAATTTTACTGTGGATGAACCACACAACAAACACATATTTGTTTGTACCAATTGAGGTTTTCAGTTAACACAAAAGAATGACTCATTAATGTGGACACGCTAATTGGAACTGGAACCCATCCAGGATCACTGATGGGACACTTCTACTGATTCTAGGCTCATATTGACCCAAATAGCAGATAGAGGTTGGTTTTGTGTTTAAGAAGTTGATTGGCAGTTTTGTTTTATTGATTCAATCTCTCTCTCTGAAGTGTGTAAAATCAAATAACTTAAGCAGGCCAAAAAAAAACAACGTATCTATCGACTATTTATGTTGCCCTGTGTCCTCTTATCCTCTCAATTCACATTCTCTTATTTTTTCTCTCTCCCTCTCTCTCTCTGTAGACATCGATGAGTGCCGCTATCGTTACTGCCAGCACCGCTGTGTCAACGTCCCAGGATCCTTCTCATGCCAGTGCGAGCCGGGCTTCCAACTGGCTGGTAATAACCGCTCCTGCATCGGTGAGTAGGCAGCATCCTCCCACACTCACCACGCTGGCCTGAGTCATCGCCCATCCCACAACCACCCACACACACACACACACAAATACACATGTATACACACACACACCCCGCCCCACACACACATACACTCACACACGCACACACTCACACCTCACACGCAAGGATTTCAGTCCACATGCCTTGCAGGCACATGAACGTCACAAGAAATTAAGCATGTATGAACACAACAATGTACGTGTGGATGAACACAGATATACTCAGCCATATGTGACATTGGTGATATATGCACGGAAATGTTGGATAGAAACAAAGAGGGATGACTGGTATGACACGCGTTCACATCCTGAGGAAGGCAAAATTAAAGATAAATATCAAATCACACACACACACACACACACAGACACACACACACACACACACATTCTCTCTCTCTTTCAGTCACACTCAGTGACACACACACACAGTCACACACAAAAGGAGAGTGAAACTTGGCCTTTCAGAAGGCAAACCCACACACTTATTGCACAATGGCATCCTACACATCTGACATTTTTCCCCTGCCAAGTAGCAAAAGCAGTTCCTTTTTCAGATGACTAATTCAGATGTGTGCCACTTTCTTCTGCTCACATTTCCCTACAATCTCATAATGCCATACTGACTTGCTCTGGGTGGTGTTAATGAGTGTATGTGTGTGTGTGTGTGTGTGTGTGTGTGTGTGTGTGTGTGTGTGTGTGTGTGTGTGTGTGTGTGTGTTTGAATGAGTGGATGTGTGTGTGTGTGTGTGTGTGTGTGTGAGTAAATGATGCAACCTCATTAATGGGGCAGAGGCAGAGGGCTGACTCCAGATGTGCTGTGCTGTTCTGTGTTCTTCCAGACGTGGATGAATGTGGGATGGGCGCCCCCTGTCAGCACCGCTGTTACAACACATATGGGACCTTCCTGTGTCGCTGTGATCAGGGCTACGAGCTGGGTGCAGACGGCTACACCTGCAATGGTAACACACACATACACTACAACACACAAACACACACACACACAGGCACGAAGTCTTTCATAATTGTCATAATTGCCTCTATTGTTTGATATTAATAAAATCCCCTAGAAACACCACCCAGCCCACAGCCCTGAGTGTCACAACAACTTCAGTGACATAATGACAAAATTGTGAGGAAGCACTGAGGTTGACATGCCATTACTTTTTATTTGACTCCCTCTCTCTCACACACACACACATTCAGTCAACCTCTCTGCCTGCACCCAATCTTATTTTGACAGACATTGACGAGTGCAGCTACTCCAGTTTTCTGTGTCAGTACCAGTGTGTGAATGAGCCGGGAAAGTTCTCCTGTGTCTGTCCAGAGGGATATCAGCTCATGGGCACGCGCCTCTGCCAAGGTGAGGACTTTAAACCCTTTTCTTTCTCTCTCTCTCTCTCTCTCCCTCACTCTCTCTCTTTCTTTCCTTTTTTTTCTTCCTTTTATCTCTCTAGCCTCTCCTCTCTTCTCTCATGGAGATGTAATCAATAAAGGATAGACTGTGAATCCCAAGTCACAGTCTCTGTGTGAGTGTCATAGTGTGAGTCTCTCAAGAGGAGGATCGACTGTAAAATTCCCCCCAATCCCCCAAAAGGAGTTTCACACTGGTAGCTGAGGGTCACATATATATATATATACATACACACACATATATATCTTCTCCGTGTAGGATTAATACAAAATAACCATGGAGGAATGTTAGTATTGTAGTATTCCTGTTCAATTCGACCCTTGTAGTTTAACTTGTTTTGTTTCCCTGTCTATCCTTTCAGATGTGAATGAGTGTGAGACGGGTGCACATCAGTGTACAGAGGGACAGAACTGCATCAATATTCATGGAGGTTACAAGTGTGTGGACACCAACCCCTGCACTGAGCCCTATGTGCAGTTGTCTGATAAGTGAGTGTGACCTTTCTACCCTTCCTCTTCTGAACACACACACACACAAACACGTTTTTTCTGTCACAATGCCACCAGCGTCCAGCCTGCTTGTGTGCAGCTATGCCATCTTTTCTCCATTAGCCTGTTTTGTTTCTGGTGTCCTTCACATATCTTCCTTGATTTTTTTCTTTATCATGCCTCAGTACAAATCTGATCATCTTTGTCACTGGAAAGAGTCCAGTGTTATTAACATGCCTCCTCCAGGACTCAAATTGATGGCAGGTTCAGCCAGTCAGTCTAGGGACAATTTTTCAACCAATCAGACCTACTTAAAAACAAAAAGATGTTCGCCATAAGCACGGTGTGTAGCCCTGAAGTAGGGAGACATCAGGTTTGGGAATGTTTCCCCTTCGACAACATCACCCCCTAGTGGTCAGACTCAGAGGCCCTTCCCTTTCCTTTCCCTAAGTAATGAGGCTTTCTGTGGTTCGATTAGCCATGACTGCCTAACGACCATAATGACTTAGTGTCGGGAGAGGAGACTGAGACAATCTGACAAGTGAAATTGGATAATTTGAAAAACGGCTGACTAGACACTTCTGCATTTTACATCTTCAACTTAGAAAGTTTGCCTTGTGTGGGAGAGAGCGATAGAGATAGCGGGGGAGAGAGAAGAAGAAAAAGTGGAAGAAAATAGAATCTGACAGGAACAGCATTTTGCTGAGTATGTTTGTGTGTGTGTGTGTGTGTGTGTGTGTGTGTGTGTGTGTGTGTGTGTGTGTGTGTTGTGTAATACCTGTGGCGAGCCTTCCCCCCCCTGTGGCTGTGTGTTTTCTCAGCCGCTGCACGTGTCCAGTGAGCAAACCGGCCTGCCGGGACCGGCCGTACTTCATCGTGCACCGATACATGAGCATCACGTCCGAGCGCTCCGTCCCCTCCGACATCTTCCAGATTCACGCCACCAGCATTTACCCAGGCGCTAATAACTCCTTCCGCATCAGCTCTGGCGACGACAATGGAGACTTCTATATCCGAGTAAGAATGGGAATGAGCACTAATCGTTTTCCTCAGACCTTTAAAGCTTTTATAGTACGTCTCCAGTGGGTCAATGTACGGGTCACAGTGTGTGAGTCAATTTATGGGTCATAGCCCTGATGTGATGCACTACTTCCATAGGGATAGCAACATCAGAATATGCGCATCCTGATATAAATTTATGTATGATGCATATTTATATATGAATTTCAGGATTTCCTTGTATGTATGCATGTATGTATGTATGTGTGTGTGTATGTATGTATGTATGTAGGTATGTATGTATGTATGTGTGTGTGTATGTATGTATGCATGTATGTATGTATGTATGTGTATGTATGTATATATGTATGTATGTATGCATGTATGTATGTATGTGTGTATGTATGTGTGTATGTGGGCTTCATATGACACAACACTGAGACTTTTATCAGGCTACATTTATCAGGCTGAGAGATTAAAGGTGTCTAATGTCCGTATGGGACCTGGTTTGTATTCTATTAGTAGTCCTGTGGATCAGCAGACAGGTGAAGCAGAGGTGACGCTTCACAGGCTCAACTCATTTCGATCTCCTTTTGTCTCTCTTTGATCTCCCTTGTCTCGGACTGCAGCAAATCAATAACATCAGTGCCATGCTGGTTCTGGCCCGAGCCGTCACCGGACCCAAGGAGTACGTGCTGGATCTGGAGATGATATCAGTCAATGCTGTCATGAGTTACCACAGCAGCTCCGCCCTCCGCCTGTCTATCTATGTGGGACCACATGCTTTCTAAGAACAGAGAGAGAGAGAGGGGGGGGGGGGGATGAGGGACAGAGAGATAAAGAGAGGGAAGACGGAAGGAGAAAAGCACAAGAGAAAGAGAAAGAGAGGTGGAGGAGGAAAGCAAGCTAAACTCGTTTACACATTCGCAGAATCCTTTGCAGCTCTTCCTCTCATTTGACATGGCCAAACAAAGTCCCACATTAGCGAATAACACGGTGGTCTGATGACCAATCCATATGTCCAACTGCTCCATCCCCAGGCTGTGTGATTGTGAAACAGGATCACTGCTAAACATCTACTCAGGTCCACTGTGTCCAGTGAGGTTTGCTGAGACCAGTGTGGCCCTCTGCACTATGATTACTGCTGTATGATGCTGTTTTAACATGAACTCCATCCCTCCCTCTTCGTCAGCCCCTACCAACATGCCTTTGAAGAGCAGGTAAAACAGAGTAGGCCAGGTGTTCAAATGTCCCGCTGGTACAATTTTATGTACATTCTTGAATGCCAATGATTCTACAACCTGCTCTTATGTCTTTTTTTTCCCATTTTTGATTGTTTATTGTTATTTCTGTATTTGAAGGTTACAAAAACACGTGTCCAGTACCGTGCAAACGCTTTAGGCACGTTAGTTATTTCACAAACTTTTGTCTTAGATAGTTATATTCTGTTCTTATTAACGTTAGTGTGCCTATAGAAAATAGACATTTTATGTTTTCAGATTGTCTTTTTGGAAGTAGTAAGATATTTAAAGGTGCAGTCAGTGATTTTACATGGTTTGTAAACAGGAAACACTTTACATAACAAAGATAATATCTCCTCATGACCCAATAGCTTTTCATTCTCTTAGATCACTGTAAAAAAAAAAATTAGTCACACTAAGGCCTAGGCTACTTTACTAATTAACTAAATAAATGAGACTTGGATGCAGATGAAAACAAAGGATCGGAAGCCTGTCTCCCAAACAATATCACAGAGTCACTGACTGCACCTTTAAGTGCAGTCACAAAAAAGAAAGATATAAAAAAGCAAACATTACAGACTGTAAAAGTCTTCATGTCTTCACTGACAGAGTACAGTGTAGCTTGGGATCATCTGAAATAACATAACAGTCTACAGTGCCAAAGGACTGTGGTGGTCTCTCTGTTAAATATCCAATTGTATCTTTTTGTTTACTGCATTTTTTATGTTTTTATTTTCCAAGTAAAAACTCATCTCATGTTTTAAAGCATCCTTACATTACAGCATTTGTTCACGTGCCTAACTCTTTTGCACGGTATTGACTCAGAATCTAAACATCAAAGCCTGGCTCTAAATATTCATGACTATTTCACCAGATATGAAGGAGATTCAATATTTGTCCCTAACTTGAAGCATTTCATTTAATTGTTAGCAGGCAAATACAATCAAATAACTAATCACAGAAAAATACTGAGTATTTCGATTTTGGAGAAAAGTTTCTGGATTGACAAGCAACAGGCTGTACTTGGGATGACTTATAGGCTCCTCCCACTGGTAACTGCACATCCATAACCTGAAATGTGAGGTACTCATCCCGTGAAGGAACCTCACCATTTACAGGTAGAGGTGATGATTCATTCATTCATCAATCATTCACTTCAGTGGATGGGTGAATGGGTTGAGGGGGTGCCTCATATCTGTACCTTACACTGCCATTATCTCAATAACCACTCAGATACACATTACACAACATTCACACATTCCCTGTTTACCACAAGAGACTTCATCACTACAACGTATGTTACCTTTTTTAAAGTCATTTTTTTTATTATAATTTGTACTTTGTGTGCTGAAAATAAAAATACAAAATATAAAGAAACAGTTGACTAAGTATTGTTATTGTGATCACCCCTCTGAACCCCAGCAACCAAGTTCATAGATCACAGTATAGCTGCAGATGTTTAGCATGGTATGTTGACTAGCTTCTTGCAGAATATGGATATCAGATGGGTTCTATCTTGTAGTTTGGTTGTGCTGAGGGGCTGAAATGCCTGTAGTGTGAACCTACTGCACACATTGATCAAGACCAGTAAGTAAATCAAACTTTATATTTCTAAAAATAGTCATTCTTTAGGTTACTCCATACTTAGGTACAGAGTCAGCATCTAATGAACCTTCTTTATAAAGAATACCTCAGTGACTGCTCACAAAAAAGAGAGACAAAAAGGAAAGAGATGATATAGATGTAGTAGATAGATAGATAGATAGAGAGAGAGGGAGAGAAAGAGAGCAAAATGAGTCATGGATGCAAGAGAAATCTGGTGTTAATCTGGTGATCAGTTCATAGCCCTGTTGTTCCAGGTCACCGAGTGCTGTTGTCATGAAAGAGAACACAAAAATTTGATACAACAGAAACCAAATTGTGAACCGGCAGCTAACACTAACTGAATGGAGCTTAGTAACTTACTTTCAGTTTCATTTTCCTATGGTCAATTCAGTTAATGTTCGATGTCTGTTAAATTTCTTGTTCTCTTTCTTCCATAACGACAGCAGTCAGTGACCTGGAAGAACAGGGCCATGGACTGATTCACACCGGATTTCTCCTTTAAGATCTGGCCACTGCTATACGGAACTAAAATAGTTCTCTGTAGAGCGATTCTTCAGTGGGGTGATTCACACGTTCCTTCTTTCTGCCACAGTGTCACCTGAAAGGCAGAGGAAGCAGCGGCACAGGAACCATAATGACTTGGCAGCACCTGTGTCCTCTATGGTGCTGCATCTTAGGCAAGTGCCAGCAGGTGAACCTCAGCACAGATTTCCCCCCTAAAACTAAAAAATACAAAGAAGTGAAAAGGAGGGAAAATCCCCCAAGTCCATTACCCATCGCCCCCGCAGCAGCAGCTGCTCCCCGGTTGAAAACCCTCCTGAAAAAAACCCTCTCTCAAACACCCAGTCTGCCCTCACTCAAGGACGATGACTCACCCCCCTGGAAATAAAAAAGGATTTATATAACATTGCAAAGGAGCAGAGACTTTCATTCGCCACAGGGGGGCAGTGTGACACAGACTCAGAAAATTAAGACCAGGGCCAAGAATAGTAACGGGTGCGGGTGCTGGAATCTTGCTCCTGGATTTTGAGACCTAATTGACCAATGAACTTGCTTCAACTCCTTCCGTTGTGTTACAGCATCACAAGACGTACAGAGAGGGGAGCGGATGGGGAGAGAGGAAGAGAGAGGGTGAGAAGAGGAAGAGAGAGAGAGAAAGAGAGAGAGAGAAAGAGTGTGTCATAAAAACTCAAGTTGGACTTGGAATCCAGCAGACCCCTGCAGACAGAACATATGCACAGACCATTTAAAAACAAACTGTACTTGCCCCATGCCACCCACACAAATACAAACATGCACTCACACACCCTCCAGATGGCATCGGCAGGGTGTTCAGATCAGCGCTTGGTGGCACAGATTATGACAAATAGCCTAGGTGGTGTCTGGGGGTGGATGTGAGTGGCTGAAGGATGGCAAACACACACACACACACACACACACAGGTGGCAGAGAGACAGGGCACCATGATCTAGTGGGCCATGTGCAGTGTGGGAGGGCTCACCCTGTACCAGGGCAGAGCACACCCACACAGGAACAAGCCTGACATGTCAGTAAACTTGTATTACATCTCGTTTGGAGAATATCTGTGTGTGACAAACAGACTCTAAGAGAAACAGAGAAAATAACACAGTGACTGTCGGAGGGGATATGAGCAGATCATGTGAGCACAGGCAGCACCACAGGACTCTGGTCTAAAGATACCTCAAGGAAGCATTGCATTAAATGAGAATGAGTCCCTGTTGATGTCTGATGGCTATGTATGACTCGACAGCTGTTTGTTGTGTCTGAATGGAGCAAGCACAATATAAAACCCATTGAAGGAGGCGGAGGTAGAAATTTGCCTTTGTGAACTTAACCTTTATTATCAACTAAATGATACATTGCTTCTTGCCATTTCCTAACAGAGAAGAGAGCAAACATGAGGAAAGCTGCCCTTTTGACCCTAGACCCTTGACCCATGACCCTTAGAGTCATGGATGTAGAATTACTGTTCATACACAACACGGTTGACCACTGACGAGAGCAGGGACGCCACCAAAGAGCAGCTGAGGGTCCAGCCCAAAGGAAGGAGGTATGATCCTGTCCATTGGTTTCAACACTGGTCATTAATACTGGCATAGACCAGGCTGCACATAGAACAGAGTTTAGTGATAAATCAGTTAAGTCAATTGTTTGTAAGAAAAGTCATGGGTCCATGGGAGTTTTACCTCTTACTCTGAGTCAGTGTATTAGAACTACCCACGGTTTGCTGCTAACTTACCCAAGGTTAGGGTTAGGGTGACTACTAACCCAGTTACAGCTAACCACTAACTCAGGATTAGTGTGACTACCAACTTAGGCACTAAACTAACTTATGTTTGTCATAAACCCCCTCACTTGGAATGCCTCCAGTGATAAATCTATTCCTGAGCTGGGCGCTATCAACATAAATCAACAAGAGGACCACACTAAACTCATCTTCCTACAGTAAGGTACAAAAAAAACAGATAAACATACGTATAGAACTCATATTCAATGCCTTTAATCCACTACCATTTTCATACCTTTGGCTTCTGTAACTATGTTTACCTTGAGGGCCATGGATATTTTTGTAGATGGGGAAGTGGCTGTTTGGCCTCCTACTGGTTAAGTGTTGCTTCCTAGTCCACCCCCTCAAATTTGGTCCATTATTAAAAACAGGTAGCCTCAAAACAATGAACGACATCCAATACACCATTTTAATTACATCACAAGGGCCACAGCATGAAGAGCATAAACATCTGTGTATGTATTTGTGTGTGTGTGTGTGTGTGTGTGTGTGTGTGTGTGTGTGTGTGTGTGTGTGTGTGTGTGTGGGTGGGTGGGATGAGGTGGTGGTAAAGTGGAGGATTGAGATGACAGGAAATAGGTAGGAAACGCTTTCACTGTTATTTCGGGGTGTCTTGTAAACTTAATATAGCAGCCTGACAGACAAAGATAGATCCGGACACAGGAGGGGCAAAACGAGGGGAAACAACAATAGCTCCCTGCTGATGATACAAGATGCCTCCCTGGAGATGCGGGTTACAGGGCTGTCAACTCTGTCAGTGAGCTCTCACTGCTCGATCCTGTTTCTTTCCCCCACGTCACACTTGGTTATTTCTCACACTATTAATAATTACCTAGTTTTTCGTGGAAAGAAGTTTGTAGTTCTGGGGTTAATTCTCATACTTTGTTATAATTTTTATTGTACTCAAGGCTTCACCACTTGCTATTGTGCCTCTTATTCATATAGTGGTTTGAAAGAAGCTCTAATTTACTGTGGATAGAGAAAGGCACACATCAAAGGCAGCTTCATGGCAGAGTTCACAAATCCTTTTTCTGCCTCTGGCTTGTAGTGCACCGCTGCTGCTGAGACTGAGACTTGCTCTAAATGACGCCAGTAGAAGACTTGCTCAAATGAGCACCAAAGACAGCTAAAGGGTTCACTGTGAGAGACACATGCTGGTCACCAGTAATTGAGCCATTTATTTTGAGGGAATCCAATTGACCTCCAAATATTACAAGGGTGCCTTGATTAAAATGCTGTCTGCATTACAGTGACATTGACAACAAGAGTCATATCCCCAATTTGCCTGTGATTAAATAATCAGCTAAATTCAATTAGTGAGCTAATTGCTCTAGGAGCCTCACAAATGGGAGTTCTACACGTGGCACCCAAGACCTGCCTAATTGCAGTGAAGGCTAATGATGGGGAAGATCCAAGGAGGCACAAGATTCAACACCTCAAATCAAGTGTTTGTGCCATTCTGGTCGGTTTGATTACACTACAGCCTTTGACGATCTTCACTAACGTGGCTAATATTTTACTTAGAATAATGTAAACCAGCACTTTTCCCTTGTGATTATTTAGAAGCTTTCACCACCATGAACCCGATTTTTAGTGTCTTTTGTGATCATAATTACTGGGGAGACTATGGTGACTACAGTTTAGATTCTCTGCCCAATCCCAGCCCGGAATAGCAGATGCTATTTGCACCAGGGTGTATATATCCAACAATGCTTTTTGCACCCAGTGGGCATAGTAAATGTGGCTATTTACGCCCAGGTGTATATAGAATGGAATAAATAGCAAAGAGACGTACCCGGGTGTTTATAGCAAACAGTACTATTTACACCTGAGGATAATTATGTGTATGGAAACAGCTTGATCTGCTTTCTGAAATGGAAAGGGGGTGCTTCCTCATGGATACAATAGTAACAATAACAATAAATTGGTTTCATATGCCTTTCAAGATATCCAAAGTTTGACTGAGTTGGAGGGAGGGGTTTAGATAACAAAGGCCTTGCTGAAAAGGTGTGTTTTAAGGTGTGTTATGCACAAGCCTGAAAAAGGCCGATAACAGATGTAGAGGGGTAGCTTGCTCCACAGAGGCAGCACCAACATGGAAGCTCTGTTTCAATCTGGTATGAGGGATGGGGAAATATATAATCACCTTTCAGAGACTCGTACTCAGAGAGGAATACTTTGCAGTTCAGGAATACAGTACCTTGGAAATAAAAACTATATTAGGCAACAACCACATTATATCACTGCTATTTATTCCATGCTACATACGCCTGGGTGTAAATAGACACATTTACTAAGCCCACCGGGTGCAGACAGATTTGTTGGCTATATACACCGGGTGAAAATTGTGTCTGCCTTGTTAACACTGGGCAACACTACCATCACCTGGTAGCGCCCGGTGCATCAGATAGGCCTATAAGTGCAATAGAGCTTGGTAATGTGGAAAATAGGCTACAGCATCGGGAGAGTTAACGGTGGCCGAGTCCGGAGGAAAGTCAGAGTTACGGAGCAACTTCAGATTCAAATTCTCGTGGAGTGACATTCCGCTGGGTTTTGTCGGGTTTAAGTCGGGCTCGTGCTCGGGTTCATGATTACAGTGTCGTGCCGGGCTCGGACAGAACATGCACGGGCTCGGGTAAGGGTTGGGCTGTTTTGGGCCTGATATAGATGAAGCGGATTTTTCCATTAAAAACGTGTGTGGCTCAGTCGCTCCGCCACGTCGGACTCTCTCGAAATTAGCATGCTTATCTATTAACATCATATTAATTATTACCTATGTACAGACATTATGAACAAGCAATCCACGGCAAGCTTAATATTTATCCTTGCAGAGTGGTAAGTGAGAAACTGTTCATTCGTGGCCTACTCCCTGCACTTCTTACTACAGGCGTAAATGTGGTTAGTAAGATACGGCAGCGTGTTGCCATGGCCGTGTGGGTGGCAGAGGGATCTCTATCAGATAATATTCCCGCCAATTGAAACCAGAAGAAAGATAGTTGGGTTAAGGGATTTAGAAGTAAACAGCAGAGAATGCTGGAATGAACTCGTGCTGCGCTCCAGCTGTCCAAAGGTCCGAATACGCACAGCAATCGTTTGTCATCGTGTAGCTTGGGAAAAATTAATTCAACTTGCTACCATTACAGTTATACACTTGCATATTATATATCTTATATATGTATCCTCTGGCCTATTATGTCTGTCAGTGTAAAGCTTAATAACAATCTAACAATCTAGTCAGTATCACGCAGGAGGGTGACGTGTAGCTAATATAGTCCATGCATTTCAAACCTAGTGCAAATATAACGGCTAATATAATTTAACTAACACGCATAATGAACAGAAAGGCTGTATGCAAAACATCACACTACGTTTCCCATGATGTGAATTTTATTTATATACAAATCATGACAAGTGCCTCTCTGATAATCTTGCTGCTTTGACTATATAACATGCTTTGATCACTCTGATCGCTGTTGCCTTTTCGAGAGTATGTGGCCTTTTACTGTTGGCTGAAGGAGATTGGACCATTCCTTTTCATCCCTAGTGCTTTCATTTAATTAGCGAATTCAGTTTGCAGTGCATTAATATATGCAAGTGGGGAATAATATTCAGCCTTTAAAGTCTTTCTTCCTGAACACCATCACAGTTTTGACTTCATGTGCAGAATGAAGGCTATTAATTACCCAAATCGGGCAGTAAACACAACATGAAGTAAAGATGTAGGCCGTATTAACTTCCATCATTAAACCCTGCAGTGGGAGTATCAGCAAAAACAAATTGAAATTGTTTGTTGTTGTTGTTGTTGTTGTTTGTTTGTTTTTTATATAGGAAATGCAAAAAGAACTTCTGCCCCCAACTGGTGTGAAGTACATTATGGATCTTTCTAAAAGTCAAGTTTAGGGTGACCAGATGCCCCTGATTTCGGGGGACAGTCCCTGATTTTGGTGGCCTGTCACTGGTAAAATACAAGAAACCCCACTTGGTCCCTGAACATTACTCATTTTAATGATTACTGACTGTAGAAATAGGAATGTTCCTGGTTCACAAGGCAAATTAAGGAAAATGTCCCAGATTTTCATCTGAGAGGTCTGGTCATCACCTTTGTCAAGGTTCCTTGAGGGCACAGGTCCTACCAAGTTAGATCCTTCAGAGACAAGAACAGAGTCCTTCGAGCAATCATAAAGTGATTATGCCTCCCAATCCGCTACTAGTAAACAACAATACACGCATGTCAGTCAATTAAATGTTACATCTTTGACAAGTTTTGTTAAACATACAGCATTTCAACTACTTAGTGAATATCTGGGGTCATTTTTTCAATTGGAAGAGGCATACAGTAATGTTTAGTCCACTCTGAAGGATTCTTCCTTGATATTGAGAAATAGCTGCTATCGCCAAAAGCACTGGGATTCACCACCTCATCACTGAATTCAGGTGTTTCATTCAGCCTCAATGGCACAGGTGCATAACATTATAAATCAACAGGCTGCCTTTACAAACATTTTGTATAAGAAAAGGTGACTTGGAGAGCTCAGTGTATTTAAGCAAGACACTGTCATTGGATGCCATTTTTATAATCCATTTCTATTAAATATTCCATGGTTAACTGTAGGTGAACGGAATCACTGAATGCAGAGACGCTTAGTGTGTCGCCACCTTCCTGCAGAATCAATAACTGAGGAGTTCCAATGATAATGAATGAATCAGACTTATGTTGACTGGCAAGTTAATAAACATGATTTCATTAAGTGTTGATCCTAAATTACTTTCAGTTTCCAGTTTTCAGTTTCCTTTCACCAAGAAATGGTACCACAGACAAGGGAGCCCTCATTCGCCCCGTGAGAAGTCATTTAACTATCAAAGTGAATATGAAACTGCTAAATATACTTGAAGTTCTTGCACAGTGTATAATGCCTGTGGATTAAAAATAGAATGACATTAAAGGATCCTGGACTATTAAGACATGTTGGCCTCACAACACTGACATTGATATTAGCTATAAAACAGCATTTAAAAACACTCAAAATACTTTCTTTTTCATGAAAACTTTTACAAGATCCCTTAATTTGCAGAGCTTGTAAGCAGCCATTGTGTTTACATCTCAGTGAAATTTCCTGTGCATAGATACAGACGGCAAGTCTGGTTTACGCCCCCAAAATGTGAGGGCGGGGTTGGCGTGGGGGAAAAAGGGGCGAGAAGTTGTCAAATTATCCTGCAAGTGAGTGGAGAAGCACAGTTACAAGAAAATTGCTTAACAATAATAGATCGTAAAACTGAATACAATGGATATGAGATGATTTGTCTGATGACCTGTTTGCTTGCTTGGGTTTAGACTAATATACATTTTTCTTGGTTTGTTAATTCCAGTAACACTGACAGAAGTGTCACGAGTCAACTCATCATTCTACTTCTTCCAGTCTGATTTGCTTAGTTTAGCAAGCTAAAGATAGCAAGCTAACAGTTAGCAACCAAAATTGTCCTCAGAATCGCGTTTGGAGGTGTACCAAGTTGGACCAAGTTGGACAGTTGATGAAAAATTGGTATAGGCATGTATCAGACACCTGGCTAAGCCTGGAGCAGCATCTGTGTGTTTTACCCCATTTTAGGAATGTCGCCGGTTCCCAAGGAAAATTCAGAGAAATGTCCCTGATTTTCATCTCAGAGGTCTGGTCTTGTCTATATAGCTTATCTGTGTAACAGATCAGTCTCTTCTAGTCCTCAGTCAGACATCCTGACTATGTAAAGAAATTAAATATTTGAGAGCCTACAGCTTTGCCTTGTATTTGGATTGACTTGCTTAGCCATGATCTTCAAGTCGTTGGTTACAGGCTTTGAAATTGACCAAGTGATTGAAAGTCACATATATGTCACTCCAGGTCTTAAGGGCTAAAACACACAGATGCTGCTCCAGGCTTAGCCAGGTGTCTGATACATGCCTATACCAATTTTTCATCACTTAATAAACATAATAAGCTTGTTCACTTCTAATCCCGCTGACCTGTGTGCTTTTGTCTGTCACTGTTTTGCTTAGAGACAGGTGATCATCTTAAATGTGTCACATTGCCCACTATTTGTTCTGCCAGGCCGCACCATGCTGTGTGCGTAGAGTAATTCAGTTTCACTCTTCCTACTGGAGCAGAAAGGAACCAAGGCCTCAGCTGGGAATGAGTCACAGGATGTAGCATGCTGTTCTCAATGCTGTGCTTCTTTCCTAGTGATCTACCACCAGGCTATTCATATCTGTCATTCAAGAAATCTGGTGGAAAAAAAGAGAACTGTAGAGATGAGAGAGAGAGAGAGAGGGAGAGAGAGAGTGATGGTATGTAATATCTGGGAGTCATCACGAAAAGAAAGCAAGCAAGGCCAACTTGTTCCAAACATGTGAATGGTGATGGCACCGTGTTACAGGCTGGGAGTGAATGGCCCCGCTCGTGTGAATGTAAGGCGGCTCAGTGAATGTCTCTTTGGGAAGGTGAATGACAGCAGTGTGTGCCCCAGACCGATGAGTCACAGGCAGAGACTACTACAGCTCCTCCAGAGCATCTCAAAGCTCTTACATGTCAGCACAACCAAGAAAATGGATCCCAGGAGTCTGTGAATCTTTGAGACTGACAATTAAGGGGGGGGGCGATTAGAGACAATCTGTTGTACATTTTACTTCTTCTGTTCACTCAGGTCCAATAGTGGACAAAGTGCAAAGTGTGTTGGCAGAGTTCAAAGTTGAATATTATCATTATCATATTGCATGTTGAAATATAGAGCTGACTAATATTTGTGCTGAAGGTCTTACGCGTTAGCGTTATTCTAGCAAACTGATTTTACTCAGGTTTAATTAGACTTAAAGGCATACCAGGCAAGACTCTGATTTTTTATCTCTGGAGCTCCCCCTACAATTGCTGATTTAAAAAAAAATGCAACAACGTTGTGCAATCTCACCAATCCATTTACTTGCAAACCAAAAAATAGGAACCAGTGATGATAATTTCCATGTGTTACGTTGACTGACGAGCCGGTACTAAACCTGCCTCAGCCTGGTGTTTCAGATACTGCAAGTGTAGAAACCGCAGAACTTACGCTAGAGGCAGATGAGAGAGCCTTCATTCACCCCATAATGAGCCATTTAATCATCCCAGTGACTACAAACTTGATAAATTAACCTGAAAATGGTGCCTAGCCTGACTATATAAAGACTCTATATAGAAGCTTACAAGACCAAAGGTTCTTTGGATGCAGTTCCGTTGGTAGGAGTTTATTATGCACACACAACAGACTCACCAGAGAGAGATGTTTGCTGATAGAAATGAACACCATGAGAAGATTACCCATTTATCAATCGCAAACCAACTCAGAATCTGTGAGCAGAGTTACTAACACACAAGCGGACAAACACAGGTGTGCTGTACACACAGAGAAATCCAGACACATGCCCATATAGACTTATTGATCCAGTTTAATTATTTCATTAAATGTTTTCAGGAAATAATACTTGCTAGTAATCCTCGAGATGGGAACTATTTCAGTAGGTAAATAGGCCAGTGAAATTTACATTCTTGCATGCACATTTCCCTCAACTAAAAATGATGGCCATAAAACCTCCTTCATTAGGCACTGAGGGGGCAGGAGGTTGAGGCAGTGAAGGAAGATGAAAGCAATAATCATAACTCTAGCCTGGAGGGAGAAAAAAACAACACATCTCTTCTTTCCTCTCTCCCTTCCTCTCTCTCTCTCTCTCTCTCAATCACTCTGTTTCTCTCCTTTTTGACCCACTCTCTTTCCTCTCCTCTGATGGTTATGCAACATTCCATCAGACATGCTGGTTATTGCCACCATTCCAACCTCACTGTTCACAGCATGCTAGCAAGCTAAAATCACAGTGGGCAATGTTAATGCTAAGATAAGCTTTCATGAAGGAAAAATGAACCAGAGGTCAACAGAATGTGACTCTCGGGAGCTTTGTGTGAGATTTCACTGCAGTCTAAAGCAGGGGCAAAGTGGAAGGGTAAAAGAAGGGACACAGAGAGAGAGAGAGAAAAAGAGAGAGAGAGAGGTGCTGTGTGGAAAGCATTCATCTTCTGTCAGTGCCAGCTGCTATTGAGTGGAAGAACAATCTAGAACACAGGCAGAGAGAATGATTCATAGCTCAGAAGGGAGGAGGAGCTGAATTTTTCAAGTCTGAACGCACCTCCAAAAGAACGTATCTGCTGTTAAATGGGCAAAACCGTTTTACATCATGTGTCCATGGAGAGGTTTTGTAATGGGATGCCTTTGGCTGGGCAATAAAGAACTGGAGAGGGCGACAGACTAAGAGAGAACAAAGAAGCAAAAAATAAATAAATAAATAAATAATCCTGCTGCTAGGAGGTCTGTAGTGATGTCACGCATTTACATCACATCGCCATAGCAACCTTGCATCAGCACCAAGTTACTGAAAAAGGAGTGGAGGCCTGAGAAGATGAAAGACAGAAAGTGAAAGACACTAGTGGTATGCAGTAACAACCACTAGACAAATGAGAAATAAAGCAGTTATGACAATATATTGCTATAATAACAGCATAGTAATCATAATTGTACATGTATAAAGGATTTTGATGTGGTATCACTAAACTACCACATGTATTATTTCAGCCTTGCTTTGCCTCAGCCATTGTTTTGTGTAATACACTGCAGATTTATGAATGGCTGCATTGCCATTCAAGCCTGCACGACCAGACTATTCCTGTGCTGGTCCCAAGGGCTTGATGCGGAATGCCTCCCAGCCTCGGAGCGGAGCAGGAGACTGAGTGAGAGTGAGACTGACACCAGCAACAAAAGTCCCCCTGTTCCCAGTGTTCTGTGCCCCACGTTCTAAAAATAGCCTCAGCAGAGGAGAAAAAAATAGAAAGAGTACAAGGCTACAGGCTCTGGAAGCATCACCGTCAGAGGGAGGAGAGAGCGGGCAGGAGAGAGAGAGAGGGATTTGAGGCAGTGAGTAGGTGTGTGTGGGCGTTTGTATTGCTCACTTGTGTTGGTAAGACATCTGTGGAGCTGCTTGCACACATGCCAAGACAATTGGCACACTTCTGTTGTCTGTGAACCTAATCAGGGCCCTTGGGTGTGTGCACAATCAATAAATTAAATTAAATTATACTTCATAATCACAGAAGGATGTACACTGCAATACAAGACTTTATGCATAGGCCATAATTTATCTTTATTTCCTCAGAAATCAATTTCTCCACTGATCTCTCCTTCTGGCACAGAGATGCTTCATCTCTTCAACTGTCCGTCTATTCTTCCTGTAACATTTCCATCCGTTCAACTCACCTCTCTGTTAAACATATAGTCCTTGTCTTCACTTTGACTGTGTCTCTTTTTTTCTTTCTCTCTTCCTCTATCTCTCTCTCTCTTTGATTAGTACTCTTTCTATGCCCCTCTCCTTGCCCGCCGTGTCTTCGCTCACTCTTGCTCCAACGCAAGAGTGGGAGGTGTTGCTAGGCGACTGATTAGCTCTTTTCTTTCAAGAAGTGGAGTGAAGACCTTGATCCTCTCTGTATAAAAATAAACAGCAGAAAGAGAAAGAGAAAGATGGAAAATGTGGTGAAAGAGCATAAGCATGCTTCAGCTACCTGAGGAAAAGCGCTTGTGCTCAGTTGGCCGGTAAAGTATTTTCTGACACGTTCTTGACAATTTTTTTACTTGCAACCACTAAATGATTTTTAAAATATTCTATAAATAGGGATGCCATCTCTTTTTTCAGAGATATGTGGCTTGATTGACATTCAATTTGTGTCAACTGTCTGAGAACATTAATAAACCAGACAAACTCAGCAAGTGAAAACTCATGAGGCCTTTAATTCTTCAACGTGGCATTGCCTTTAGAGAGGCAAAGCAGGAGAATATTCAACTGGGTGACCAAGTTCTACCATGACTCAGTCAGCCTAGAGGATGATGCAAAACAGCACTGGATGTTGCCTTGCCTTTGTCTTCTAGAAGCAGATTGAAAGTTTGTCACTTTTTAGGGTTTAAAATCAGACACTGACTTAGTCTTCTTTATACTTATTGTATGTCTCTCACTACCACATTAAAGTTATACTATGAAAGCATGCATATATTACAAATTTACAAATTTAGTTGAACACTGTCAAATGTGAATGTGTACAAGAGGGGAAAATGCAAACTATTGTTTGCCATCGTATCATGAATACTATTGTGTCAGTGCTTCTTGGTGGTTCTCTAGGATACATTAGGTAGGGATACTTTTGCAGACACACATTTTGCTCATCCTGTGTCAGACAGGAGATGACAGGAGCTGCCATTATTGAGGTCCAATCTTGTGACATTAAGGCCCAAGACTCCCTGATGGCTCACTCTGAGAGGGGGGCCCATCCGTTCTCTTTCACCTGCATTCTCTTGCTCGCCTCTGCCACTCTCTCTTCCAGTGCCCCCCACCCTGACCTCTCGCATCCGTTTCCTGCTCCGCTACTCGGGCCCGCCTATCTGCCACTACTAACAATGGTCTATCATTACCAGAACAACAGGGGGGCCACCCAGCCCCTGGACTTAACACACTACGGGAGCCTGGTAAAACTCTCGAACTCAGAGATGCCAGGAAGGAAGGGAGGAAAATACTTTGTTCTGATTTTTTTTTCCTTTTTGTAATTTGACTAAGAACTCAGAGGTGAGATTTGAAGCATTATGTGTTGGGCCTCTGTGATGTGCTGCCACTCTTCTGAATGCATTCTATACATTTGTATTACATTGTTCTGACATTGGCCCATACAGTACATCATGTTTCTAAGAAGTCACTGAGGTGGTGTATCATCAGAACCGTAGTATACAGTAGCTTTTTTTATCTATAACTTTACTCCATTCAAGAACATTAGTTAATTATATGGTTAAACACAACTGCATGTTGGATGTTTGTGACAATATTGCATTCAGTGACAGACAGAGACACTGAAATTACAAGATTAGAAGGCAAGCTGACAAAAGTGGGTAGCTTAAATTCATCCCAAAATAAAAGTGAATCTGCAGTCACTGAATTTTCTAATGACCCAAGTAAAACTTTACATTTTGGAAGGAATCTGTCAATTTGCAGCAACTAGTCTAGCAAACTTTGGGTTGGTGAGGGCCTCATTTAGAGTTGAAGTCATTAGGCAGGATAACTGCTTGTCAGTTCATAGTTACCGTGCAATCTGCTGCTGGTAATGTAGTTTTGTGGTAATCATTCATATTTCATTCAATTACACAGCATTCCATGACTCGTGGGGTTAGCTGTAGATAAGACTGCACATATCGAGCTGAAAATAGCACGGTAATATGTTGAAATTAAACGACACGAAAATCGATTCCTATTTTACACTCAAAACAAATGCATTGTACTAAATATAGAGGAAATTAAGTTGTGGCGTCCATTTGTGGAAGCATTTGTAAGTCATTGGAGGGAATGAGAGCTATTTTTAGCACAGCGCCACGCTCGCCTCGCAACAGGTCTGCGTGTCTGTATACCTGTATGTTTGTGAGCATAAGGTCAATATGGGAAAACAATCGAGTTATTTTGGTCCAACTGTTTTCCCCGACAAAATTACTTTCCTAACAGTATATGCGCACATCTCCTCTTTCATAGACGGTCTTGCCATAATTAAATACAAAGCCATCCGTTCTTATGGAGGGGCGTATCTTAATAGATGCCATTTCCATAAAACCCACCATCCAGGTTTTTACCACTGGGCTCTTTTTGTGGTGTTGCTTGTCGGAGTTTATTGGAGTTTGCTGTTGACTCAAACACGGCGACTTTGTGATGCACGTTGCGAGGCGAGATAAGGCCGATTATTAAAGGTGCGATCTGTTCTGGACATGGCCATGAAGCACCGTCACTCTTTGTTTACTGATTTGATTGTCACATAATTGTAAGTCAGGCCTTATCTCGCGGTGCACATAGCCTTTACTGTCAGAGGATGCTTATTCAGAACCACGGACAGTAACTTTCTACGTGGCTCTGAACGTGTGGCTTGCAAGCATTAATTCCTGTCACATTAACTGCGCTGGCCCTAACAATGGTATTAACCATGATCTCGCGTTAATAGCAAGACTCACTTTCAATTAGTTACAGTAACTGGCCAGCAACAGCAGCCCTTCACTCTTCACTGCTTTGTTACATTCACAGTTCTCATGCGTTTGCCTTTTAAGGACAAACTGGTTTATGTAACGAACGACAGAACATTTAATGTGTCTCTTGTACGTTGTGCTGCATCACTCCTTAATTCGCTCTCGTTTACTCCACCGCAGCGAGAACCGTTTAATTAGGGTTGACTGGAGTAGGCTACCCATTCATAAAAATGGTCTGCTTCTAGAATGATGCAGTGTGAAACTGCCCTACTCTTTGCCCAGAGCATTTGGTTGTGTCCATGCAATGCATAACGTTTGTATCTAACCGTTATGTAAAGGGCATAAGCAACTCCATAGCATATTTACGTGGTCAATGTAATTTGTACCCTTTGTTATCGTCGGTCATTGTCAGGATGCAATATAAGTCCCGAATACTGATGCATGGGTATATGGCTGTAGGCTACTCTGATTGCAGATAAGCTGCACTTGTTCGAGAGGATACTACTCAGACTGATGCACTCTAAAACACAGTAAGGTATCGCTACCCTACCTCTTTCGCATGCACCTCACCTCCATCACACCCCTCCAAAACCCCCATCCCCTCCACTCCCCCCTCCTTCCTCCCTACGACGGAGTCCGGTGACTCCGTCTACGTTATACGTTTGACTCCGCCCATTCCTCGGTTTTGTCCAAATCGGGCTTTTTGCGTCGCCGGAGCTCCCGATATCAAGCAAACGTCATCACCAGAGAGAGGGAAGGCTGACGTCGGAGCAGAGTCACCCAGAGTAAGAGGCTTGGGAGGGGGGAGCGGAGAGTGTTTCAGCATAGCTAACATTGATATGAGACGTATCAATCCCCCGCGGCCCCCCTTCTTCTTTCACCCCCCCTCTCCCTTTTACGTCGGTGTTGGCGCGTTGGGAGCCCCCCTACACCGGTGGAGTCCCAAGCTATATAAGTTACCGGCGAGCAGAGTAACTCCACCAGATTTACGGGCTCCCGACATCTGGGCGAGAGACGGCTTTTATAGCTGCCGACAAACTCATACACCGAACCGGGGGAGAAATCCATCAAGCCTCCGGTCCGCAACCGAACCAGGCGCTGTGGCGAAGCCAAAGAAGAGCACCAAGGATCGGAGTAAACATGAGACAGGAGTAAATACCTGCTCAGAACATTCGCTGAGATGACAATCCAATAAATTAGACAGGGCTATAACGACCATCCAGTACTCTGCCTCAACATCAAGGGAAAGAGGGGACCGAGACGTTCCTCAGATCAACCCACTGCAGTCTGCTCAACTCAGAGTTTCATCCGAACTCCGGGAATTTCCTCTCAACGGCACAAACTATCATGTATCGGTCCACCAAAGGAGCGTCGAAAGCTCGCAGGGACCAAATCAATGCAGAGATTCGGAACCTCAAGGACTTGCTTCCCATCTCCGATGTGGACAAGGCTCGACTTTCCTATCTACACATAATGTCCCTGGCCTGCATGTACACAAGAAAGTCAGTGTATTTCAGCAAAGGTGAGTAAAGTTGCACATTACATGGTTGCTATGTTCAGTACAGAGGAATATTGTTTGAAAAACTGCACCTGTTGATTTATGTAACACCAGGAATGCAACAGTATGTTCAAGGCGGCCATTTTAATTGATAAATTATTAGTGTTGAAGCAACAAGTGGAGTCTGTAACTAGTGCATGGACAATTTGGTAGCATGTATTTTAGTATACTAAATGTTAATGACAATGTATGTTAGCGGGTAAATAACTATGAACATAACATCAGACTCAAATCGGTCGCAGGCTTGTCGCTGTCCGTGGTGCTGAAAATTCCTATTGCTACATGGTTAGCAGAGACCGCACGATGTGAAGCTATGTGTCAGAGTAATCGGTGCGCCATGTATTGAGGATCAAACGTTATTCCCTCAGATGCCACAACCACTGAAAGCCCCGAGGAGAGTTTTTTTTCTTCACACGAACTGTCGGAGTTGATGCATGAAATACCAGGTTTCCTGCTTCTGCTGACGGGGGAGGGAAAACTGCTGTTCTTGTCAGACAGCGTAAATGAGCATCTTGGTCACTCCATGGTAGGTCACTGCAGGGACTGATCAGTGGCTTTCACCACATTTATCTGAACAATAATGTGCATTTTGTGCATAATGTCCAGTTTAATTAAGTCTCTCTTCTGGCGTTTTTACAGGTGGATCTGGTCGCCCAGGGTGACAGTGTGTACGACATCATTGACCCCACGGATCATTTCATTATGAGGAGTAATCTGGTGCCTCCGACCACTCCAGAGACAGGTAATTAATTACACATGCTTGAAAGGCATTCATAGTACTTTAAGTGTCAAAGCTGCACTTGCATAAACAACTACTTGAACTCATCACAGTCCCATTATGTTTACTTTTAAGACCAAGACCGCTTGTTTCGTTGCCGCTTCAACACCTCCAAGTCAGTGCGTCGCCAGAGTGCTGGTAATAAGCTGGTTCTGATCCGAGCTCGCTGCCTGTCACCTCCCGCAACCTCCACCTCCCCGGGCTCCTACTGGACCTCCAACCCTGTGTGGGTGTGCTTCTGCTCACCCCTGGAACCCCACCCTCCCCGACCGAGCACGGCTGCCGAACCTGAGTCCTCTCAGCAGATGGCCTTTGAGAGCAACCTCTTCCTGGCCTGTTTCTTCTCCCAGCACAGTCGTGACATGAGACTGCAGGAGGTGCAAGACAGGTGAGCACACCTGATATTTTCACAAGGTTCACCTGAGCACCACCTTACTGCTAGACAAGTCCCACCTGTCTGTACTGTTTCAGCAAATAAACTGTGCCCAGTCAATCAGTTCACCAACACAAGACTCTGCGTCTCCCTTCCCCCCCAACAGTGTGAGGGATTACCTGGGCCTGGATGCAGAGACGCTGCGCTCACACTCCTGGTACAGCCTGCTGCATCCCCAGGACCTCACGCATGCTTCCGCCCAGCACTGCAGCCTGTGTGAGTCTCCCCTCACAAGCTCCTCACACACACACACACACACACACACACACACACACACACAGACACACACACACACACACACAGCACAACACCAGAACAACACCTGCCCACAGCTTCCTAGCAACCCACTGCCACACCTCACAGCAGCTCACAATCCACAACGACACGTCTACGGGACACACAACCCCACATGTGTCAGCCAGCGTCATCACACCACCACTGCTCTGATGGTGTAGGACATGGCTTGCCTCCTCCTCACTCGTGTTCTTCTTGCCCACACAGTAAGAGAGGGAGGCGAGGGCCGAGCTGAGATGGTGGTGCGGGTGGAGAGTGCTGATCACTCCTGGGTCTGGCTCTACATGGTGCTGCAGCTGGAGGCTGGAGAACACCCTATCCGCAGCAATAACTTCATCATCAGGTATGTCAATGGAGGTTACAAGGTGCAACCGCTCCCAAACAACACAATGTTCTGCTTTGAAGCATAAATGCAGTGTCCTTTGAAGTTGCAAGGACTGAATGTGGAATGGAAGGAGAGCTTTAGTGTTCTTTCCAAGTTTGAGCTCTTTAAGGATTTAAGGTCTTAAGGTGTTAGCGCACCTGACTCAGCATGTTGATGTTTGAAACAATGTGATGTCCTGGAAAGTTCTCTAATGATAGCATGAGGAATGGAATGGGGAACTCAAATGTCTTTTCTTCTCCATGTCCTTCCTGTAGTGAGGCTGAGGCCTGGTCGGTGAGACAGCAGCTGAGCTCGGAGCAGAGTCAGCTCACCCTGGTGCTGGGCTCCTCCAGTACCTCCCAGCCAGAGAGCACCAGCCTCCAGTCACCCGAGACGCTCTCCAGCCCGGACCAGGTCTTCACACCAGGCAGCAGCGGCCTCTCGGCGCAGTCCTTCGACTTCAGCACAGCTACAGTGTGCAGCAGCGAGGAGCAGCCCGGCAGCTCCAAGGCGACGGCCGAGGAAGAGGCTCCCCGCTCCAGCCTCTCCTCCCTGGAAGAGGAGGGTCTCTTCCAGCAGCAGCCATCCAGCAGCAGTGAGCCCCTGGCCAGCCCGTCCGCCGCCTCCTCGCCAATCCCCGTCACCGTGGCCACCGTGCCTGAGCTGGACTTCCTGACTCAAAACATTCTGCTGCCACCTTCCTTCCAGCTGGAGCCACCAGTGCCAGCTCTGCCCCTACCACTTCCACCCGTGCCCACCTCCCAAGCTCAGCAGACGAAAGAGTTTGTGTGCACGCCTCCTTACACCCCGCAGGTGGGCAGCGGCAGCAACTTCCCCTTCGGCGACCCCCTCTTCAGCTTTGACCCCTCTGGCGCCACCACGCCTTCCCCGGGCTCTCTCACCGCCACCGTCACCACCACCACCGCCTCCACCCTCTCCCAGTCCTCCCCTAGCAACCCCACCGGGAGCCCCCCTCCTCCCACCACTTCCCTCTCCACACTCCTGCCTCTGTCCCTGGCCACGCCTACCACTGAGCTGCTGTTCCCCATCGAGCCCTGCAGTGGCACCCTCTATGAGAAGCTGCCCCCAACTCCTGACAGCCCCGGGGACGGCGACTGCACTGTCATGACCCTGCCCGAGGTCCGTGGGCCTCTGTTCGTTGACGTGCCGCTGGGACCCCACCACTGCCCTCCCGAGGGTCTCCTGACCCCTGAGGCCTCACCTGGCAAGCAGCCCTACCTGTCCTTCTTCTCTTTGGAGCCCGAGCGCGAACGGGAGAAGATGGAGATCTCCCTTCTGGCTGAGCACATCAGCACACTAGCCGAAGGGCTCTACCCTGATCCGCTCATCTCTAAACTCACCCCGTCCTCCTCTGAGCCCCCCTCTCCCACCACTCTGGACCCTGTGGGCCTGGACTCGCTCTTCTCCCTGCTGGGGGACTTCTATCCCATCAAGTCCTGGAGGGGCTTGGATCTTCCCATCTTCACTGACGAAGACTCTCTGTTTGAAGAGAGGATTCTCGAGAGTCTCCTCCAAGACTTGGCCACGTCGCCGTGCCCTTCGCCGACGCCCTCCCTCTCAGCCTCTCTTTCCTCCTCCTCCTCCTCCTCCTCGTCCCTGTCCTCCAACCCGTCTTCTTCTCCACCTTTCAGCGCTCCCTCTACCCCAACATCTCCCATGTGCTGGCATCCACCCTTGCACTTTGACGGGGCCTCTGCCGCAGGCGCCAGTCACTTCTGTAGCGTCCAATCGGCGCGCCGTAACCAGGCAGCCGGCTGCGGGGCGGCGACGGAGCGTGCTCCAACTCCTGGGGATCAGGCCAACCATGAAGAGGAGCCCATGGAAATAGAGGAGTCACCTCTGTTGTCCAGCGGCGTCCCCATGTCGCCTCAGCTGGTTGCCTCGTCCGTGTCAGCCTCCCCCCCGCCCGTCAGCCCCGTGCAGCCTGGCCTGCCCTGCGCCCAGTCCCTCCTGGAGGAGCTGGCCGCCCTGGAACCCATGTTTGGGGCAGGTGCCTCGATGACCCCTGGCCTGGGGCAACAACCTGAGTTGTATCAACTCCAACGTCACCCCATGCCTCAGTGCTTCCACAAAGGTGAGTGTCTCTCTCTCTCTCTCACACACACACACAGGTCTATGAACTTCTTAATTTTCATCAAATTTCATTGGTTTTACCAAGACTGTTGTATTAATCCTAAATATTTTCTTCTCTGTCTCTCTGTTGCAGATGGGAGTGGTAGTGATCCTCCGTTCTAAAATAAGTCTGTGACTTACTTCATTAAGTATGGCATATTGTCATATTTCATGGAGATAATATTCACTTTTCAGTGAAAATATCAAAGTGTATAAATATATACATAATGTATATAAACCCAAAAAGACTTGAACCTCCTCATATCTTCTGCGAGCAATTCAACATCATATTTTGTTCATGTGCTAATCTGTGTTATTTCTGTGTACAAAATGGTGCGACATTTTCAACAATGGTGCATTATATCAAGCTGTATGCCCTGAGGCCTAAATGGATCATGGGAATCAGTTAACCTTTCAATGCTTTTATCTGTAAGTATCATCTGTACATCTGTATCAGTTTAACTTATCAAAAAAGGAACAGTCAATGAGTTCTATGACCTTGTAAGTGCAACATTGACTTACAGACGCACTTTTGTATTCACTCGTAGTGAAAATACTCTGTTGTGAACTTGACATCATTCCTATTCAATAGGAAAAAAACAATAGCAAGCTCATAGCTCAATACCTACCATGCGGCGCCACAACCACAAAACCCTGAAAGTGTGGGAATCAGCATTTACCATTTTTGTTTTTAAAACAAAACCTTGTTGAACCAAGTTAAGGGACACACCAAAGAGGTCAATCTTTGACAGTTAATAACCTAAAGTAGAATTAATTTCTAGAACAAGAACAAATCTTCAAAGCACTTCCACTAATTTTGACTCTGGTGTCAAACTGCACAGTGAATATGCTCTCCAGAACACTTGGGGATTTGTGTTTGTGGCTGCATTGATTTTTACATTTGACTTGATTTCTCTGAACTTATGTACAACTTGTGTAATGACATAATGATGTACGAAACATTTCTCAATATGTGAAGATGTCTCTTTGTGTGTGTGTGAGAGGAAAAGAGCACTTTCCAACAGTTTCCGAAGAACAACAACAAAAAAAAAGATGCAATCGCATCAAAATCGAAACAAAAAAGGGGAGAGGACTCCGGTTACTGACGACACATTCTTCCTGAGAAGGGCAGAAATCTGTGCTGTGTGTGTGTTGTGCATACACACTCCAAGATTGATGTACCGTTTTGTTCCATTCTGAGAGGGGTGAGTTTCGCTTCCCCTTGAATGGCTATGCTTTCTGGCTGGGCTAAACACACTTGACTCTGGATTCTTTGCAGCATCTATTTTTGTAATGCTGGCAAACTTTTGTTAGAAGCTTTTGTTTGCCTGGTAAAGCTTGGGTCTACCACGTTCAGTCAGGCTGTTGTTTAAGAATATCATGGTAACATCACAGCGGTATCGGTGTGGTGTCAATTGGTAAATGACCTGTGTGTATGAGCAATTCTTCTTTTTTGAGAGGGGTTTAAAAACACAACAAAAAGTTTTGTTTCAAAAATGAACTGGAAATTAAGGGTTGGGGTCACTCTTTCTATTCCGTTACTACTCGACATGGGCTTGAGAGTGGCTCTCTTCCCATGGTGTCGACATGCTAACGTAGAGTTGTCTACGGTCAAGTAAAGGATTGATTCCTACGTTCTAGCTATTTAAACGCTATGTTTTAAAAAGAAGCATTCTATCGTATGTGTGCTGTTTTAAAACAAATAGATACACATGCATGTGCCTATACATCTATAGATACATGCAGAATGGTTGAGGGTTGTGCACATTTGTATATTTGTACATTTGTATAAATCTCTACAAGTCTGTACATATCAGAGACATTTCTATTATATGAAGAAGAAATACATACTTGGCATATGCTATTTATGACGAATGGACATTGTGGATCAGTGTTCTTTTGTTCGTGTCGCCAATAAGTGTATTTGGTTGTCAAAACAAATGCATTTATATTAAAGTGCACTTAAAGCGGCGTTTTTGTTGTCTGTCTCCATTATGGCTCTGATCAATCTATGGCCCCTCTACAGTGTACTGTGCCTCTCCATCTCTCATGCCTCCCCAATGTCTCCATCCTTTGCTCTCTCTCTCTCTCTCCCCGAGATCTGCAGCCTCCTCTTCTCCTCTCCTCTCCTTTCCTCCCTGCAAGCTGGGGCCGCACGGCAACAGTACTGACGCACAGGCGCAGGACGCGGGTCTATGAGACACCATCTGACTCAGATTGACGCACACACTTGACACAGAGGCACTCGCAGACAGCCAGCTTCCCATTTTGACGCACACACACACATGCAAAAAACCACAAAAAAAACAAAAAAAACAACCAGCTTCGCCCCACCCCTTCTGCCTTCTCTGTCAGCAGCCCACACGCGTCGTACCTGCTATTCCGACGTCGTACGCCAGCAACGATGTCAAACTCCATATATGGTCTTTCCCGCTCAGGGGCATAATTCCCCCCCCCCTCCCTTTTTCCCTGCTCTGTCTCCATCCCTCTCTCACTTTCACATACACTCACACAGCTGTAGAGTGCTTCAGCAATGCCTTTATACACCTGTGCACCTAATCAAGTCCAGGCTCATTCATAAAAAGCCAAGGGCTTAAAATGTGCCTGTTATAGACATAAAGTCACCCTCCTTTCTGCCTCTCAAAAAGATGTCCTTGCATGCCCATAGGACATAAAATTAGAATCTGAGATGTCTGAAAAGGCTCTTTTCACTGAAGCAAGGGTACCAGGACAATGGCGAGCTCTGAATTCTGCTGCTCTGCAGGCGAACATTTTGTTCCCATAACCGTCACTGGTGACGCTCCTGATGGTGCGCTGGGGAGGAGGGAGGAAGAGAAAGCACACTGCCACACAGACCCACATAGCTCACATCTGCCACCCGGTGGCACAACTGAGGAACTGCAGCTGCCAGCTTCTGGGGCCTTTCCTGCCGACAGCAGTGTAGATAAAAGGTTTCTCCATGCCTATCCTCAGGGAGGGTGTACACAGAAAATCAGCCTCACAGTAAGCCTATTGAAGACTCAGTAGCAAATTGTTTCACACTCACAATACTCATTGTTTGAATCACAATTTCTCCAATAAACCCTCATCCCTGAAGCCTGAAGACTTGACTGGCATGAATCATCTTCATGATTGGCTGATTCATGCCTGTTAGATCTTTGAGGGTTCAGGGTGTAGGGTTGAGGGGCAGGCAATGGGATTTAGGCACTGAGTAAGTAAATCATAAGGACATAAGGGGTCCCAAATGAACTGACCTGAGATCATATCATTCTGTTTCCAGGAGCATTGCGTCGGGTGGTTGTGTAATCTACTGGATCAAATATTAGTTCTCAGCAACGACAACACAGCCATCTCAGCAAAGCTCTCCCCTGCACTCCCCTCCTCCAACAGCAAACAAAGCTCACTGATGGACTCGTGGGAAATCAAGGCGAGGCAAAGGCAGAGGAGGTCAGCAGACTGCTTTGCTTGGCTGAGGGTGATATGGGCAGACCGCCTGCCTGCCTGCCTGCTTGTGTTTGTTTGTTAGTCTGATGGGAATGAGAGTCACGGAGGTCAGAGGGACTCCTGCACCTCCACCACACACACACCCCGTTGCTTTTCATCTCCCTGGTGTCAGTTATTTAGAAGCCCCCCTGCGGAGCCACCGACAACCAGCACAGCTGTCAAGCCGGAACATTGCAGAGGACACCACCTCTACGTCTTGTCTGTGAGACACACGCCGTGTGGCATTGAGGGACATCAAAAAGATTAATTTGCCATTCTCCCTGCAGCAAAAGGGAGCAAGCGGACTGCCACTTGGACAGTCTTGCTTGAGAGAGAGAGAGAGACAGAGAGAAAGAAAGAAAAAAAGGTAATGCACCCCCACCCCGCAAATCCTCTGGGAAGGCTGCCTAAGCCCTTTGTGTACTGACTGATAAACTCCTGTTATTCCCATGTAATTGGGGCTGTGATACCGCATACTGATTCAGTGCAAGCCAGTGATGACAGCAGGAGTGCTACTGCCTTGCCATTTATGGAAGTGGGATACAATGGCGACCCTGGAGCTGGACTGCCTTTGTGCAGACACAGACTCTTATCTCTCCACTGAGCACCACTGCCCTCTGGTGGTCAAACACAAGTACTGGCCTGAGATATGGCATTCCCGAGCATCACCTACTCTGTATTGGCAAAAGGTCTTACCAAAGACTTGGGACAATAGTGGTCTATCAGATTAAATTACACTTAATATTTCAATACAATTCAATTTCTTTAAAAAGTATACTTTGCACAATTGACATGTTTATTATTAAGATTTAAGAGGATTGAGTCCAGTCAGATTATATTCTTGGCTGCATTCATCCCCTTCAAATATTAAATTAGTTTACACCGTTACTAAGACGCCTGACCAAAGGCTTAGGAGTCCAAAACACAAAAACATTTCATCTTCATTTGGGGATCGAACCAACATTACACTATTGGGTAGTTTACTTTATTCTGATCAGGGGTAGAATAAGCCTGCACATACAAATGAACTATTTCCCTCAGGTGAGTCTGGTAGAAATACCAACCTCTCAGCAGTTTTTGGAAGTTGCACTTTGCAGTGCCCTTTGAAAATTGAGAAAAATTGGGGCACCACACAGAGGTCTTTCATTTTCTTCCGCATTCAGGGCTCTCTGGTCTTATTAACGAATCTTGTTTGAATATTGGATATGGCTTGATAGATTACACTATGACGATCTTTTCAAGATGTAGTTTGGTGCCGAAATTAGATCTTTCTCTCTCCTCTGCCCATAAAGGGTGAAGCAATTGAGAAAATGAAAGGAAAATACTAAAGGAAAATACTAAAGGAAAATACTAAAGGTAAATACTAAAGGAAAATACTAAATTGCTGAAATGAGATACAGAATACGCACCAAACCAGCTGCTGGGACTGCAGTACCGTGTCATCACTGGAGCTGTGTTAATGGAATAGTTTTCTTATTCAAAGGTAACCTCGAAGATTAAGTTTCATGAATTTTCCCCCGCAACTGAGATAAAACAAATTATTCCCACAAGTGTGCATTTGCCTGGGGGACTGTTGAATTTTAAGCAGAGTGATCTCCGGACTAAAAATACAACACATAAATCAACACATTAATTAATAACAGCAATGGGTATCAGCTTATTAACGTGGCATAGCTGAGCTGAGAGACAGACATGAAAGAGGTCTGCCTCATGTGGATGTGGGTAGGGAGAGAACGTGGGAGAGACAGACAGAGAGGAGAGAGAAAGAGAGATAAAGAGAAGGACAGCATCAATGGAGAAAGGATAGATAGAGGGATAGATGATGATGACTAAGATAACCAATGTTCTCCCACGGAGGATTGTAGTGGGGTTGCTGAGATAAGGCGGCGTAGCCATACAAATGGACACCGCATGCCCTCACAGGCACTTAATGGTCTCATCTTTCACCGTAAAGCTGCAAGGAGGAGATGTGGGAGGGGGGCCCCCGACACTCTCAGCCATCAGCCATCTTGACATGCCGTCCCAGGCAGCAGCCCAGTGGCGGCCAGCAGGCAAAATAAACACGCGTCGCTCTCGCAGAACCCCCCCCCACCCCCCGCCCCGGGGGAGCAGACGAGTTGTGATTATTGCCAAACAGCGATGCTGAACGGCCAGTGTTGTGATGACCAATCGCTCCCCTAATTGCATTACTGACAGCCACATAATGCCTTACATGGGCACGTCGCCGGCTGCAGAAATGACAGAGACACCAAAAGCCAAAGACCCTGGGTAATAGCATCCCATTTATTATGTTTACTATGAAAAAGAGGCCAATGCAGTGGAGTGGGTATGTACAGTAGAGGGAGGGACGGGGGGGCGGTGGGAAGTGGGGGGGGCACCAGAAGTCGCTGTCGCCGCTGTAGAGGCGTCTTCATTTCTTCTTGCCCTGAGTGGCGGCTGCAGCGGCGGCGGCAGTGGCGGCGGCCTCAGCCTTCAGCTTCTCCTCGCGCTGCTTCAGGAACTCCCCGTACTCTTCTGCCGATAGACTGAGAAGAGAAGAGTGACAAGGGAGAGGTGATAAAAATGTACAGAGAAGAGAGGGGAGAGAGAGAGAGAGAGAGAGAGAAGAGGAGATGAGGAGGAGATTGAGGAGGAGGATGGGGAGGGGAGAGAAGCGTAGAGGCAGAGATCAGTGACAGAAATTCAGAGGGGAGAAGAGGGAAAAAAAGGGAGGGGTGGGGGGGTAGAGATTGCTTTAGAGTTACTCATTCCTCTCTGCCTGCCTGGCTTTTTTATCCTCTGCCAAACGCCAGGAGTGAATGGCTCCCTGTTCTCCTCTGCTTTCTTTCAGATGAGATGTTTCTGTGCAAGTGCTTGAGAGAGCATATGTGCCCACACTTTACTAATTATGAGCGGGTGAGCAATCCACTGTGTGCGTGCACGTGCACACTAATGCATGTCTTTCTCTGTGTGTGTGAGTGAGTGTGCGAGTATGTGTGTGAGCGAGTGTGTGTGTCTGTGTGTGCGAGTATGTGTGTGCGCAAGTATGTGTGTGAGCAAGTCTGTGAGTGTGTGGGTATGCAAGTGTGTGTGCGGTCTTGTGCTGCGGATGCAAATTAATACAGCATCCAAAGTTAATGCCCTCAATTAGCGGCAACACCTTTCACCTCTCTTCATGCGGTGCAAAAAAGAAGGCCGTCACAGAGCTGCGTGTCAGAGGGCCGCAGAGAACATGACAGCAAAATGCCAAATGAGGTCTTCAGTTGCCTCTTTGCTATTATTTAAACCTCGAGAGTAAAATGCATTAAGTGTTGTATCTATTATTTAAAAAGCAGAGCTTCAAGGCTGGGGAATAAGGGGTAGATGAACTCAGAACTTTGACAATTAGTGTGAGAATAAAGTACTTTTCATTTCATCAGTATGAATTATTCACATTGATTGATGGCAGCTGAATGTTATGGCTAGTGCTGAATTCATTTTAAAGGTGCGAGATCTGGATTTCTCCGCCTTGTCTTTTGCCGCCTTCATTGTAATGATCTGGTACATGCCTAACAAATAACTTCTCCCAAACTTAAAGTTCTCCATGGAGCTGAACAATAGAAATCAATTAATTAAACTGTGGCATTAAATGGCAATTGTAACTACAACGGCAATTAAATAATTTGGTTGGGGCATCAGAAATGAGGCACTAATTAGAGACTGCCAAAGTGAACTGGGCTGTTCATGAGACAAAAAAACAAACAAAAACAAAACAATTCAAGACTGTCAGCACAATATGTTGGAGGCCAACCTACATGCTATGAATTATGGGTTGGAAATGGGCATTTCTTCACAAGAAGAGTGTGCATCAAAAAAATGACAGTGGAGCTTAGCACACGATGATGCAAGCTGAAAAACCACAAGAGAGTAGGAATATGGTTGCTGCATGGCTTCTTCAAAACATCTAAGCCGCGCACTTAAAAGAAATGCTGGATAAAGTCCATAAAATACTTGTTTTTAAATTATTTACAGATAAAATGGATGAGAAAACATTTCAGAATGTGAAATGGCACCCTGCCACATGAGAGTAATGAAAATAAACTCAATTAAACAGCAATTATTTGGTCGATTCCTTTGACTTTGTACTCATAAGCTAAAGACTTGTGTACTTGTGGCTTACTTTCTGACCAATAAACGAAAGCAGATTTCCAGTCATATCTCTTTCCTGCCTGTCCTTATTTTTTCCCTCTAGTGCTTTTCTAAATGCATTTGTTTGGCAATAGAGAACGTTTGCAGTGGGAAGACAAACGACCCTAAACAAACCAAGATGACTGACTACACCGAACCTGACAAAGGTATAGAATCACCTCTGGACATTCTAGATATCTATGAGTCAAAAAGACACGACAGTAACTACCTCTGATAGTTTATAAATTCTCTGCGTAGGACTATATCTCTTTATAGCTATACATCTCTACATCTATACATCAAAAATGTATTAACTGTATGGTTATGTCACGTTCAACTCAGGGACATAGATTAAATCATCTCCATCTTCCACATGTAATGGGGTAGAGGCTTGAAAATCAACTACGGGCAGATTCCCATTGGCTCCAAGTGTAAAAGCTGTCACTCATCACTCATATGGCATCAGAGGAGAGTATATGTGCACACAGACACCTCTAGGGACACAAGGGGCATTTTTAATGCAAAGATCTTCCTCCTTTGATCCTAATGTCTTTGGTCAGCTGATCAGGTTGACATAGGGGTGATGAAAGAATGCATTTTAATGACAGCTCCTCTATGGTTAAGTTGCGTGAGGGAGATACTCTTACTCGTTGACGACCTGGATCCCCAGGGAGTGCGCCGAGCCGACGATGCTCTTGACGACGTACTCGAGCGAAGCGTCCCGCATCTGGAAGCACTCATCCTGGGCTTTCACCTTTGCGATCTCATATACCGCTCTGACGGACACCTTGCCAGCTGTTTCGTGCCCTGCAACGCAGAGGTTGGGGGTGGGGGGGGGGTTAGGGATGGAGGAATAAAAAACAGTGAGTCAGTGAGGGGAAGAGGGCCGGGGAGAGAAAGAAAAAGAGAGAGAAAGAGAGAGAACTTGGGATCAAAAACTATGAAAAGGGCTAATGAGACTCCATCAGAAGTTAGAAAGAGTTCCAAAAGGAATACCAGTGAAGATGGAAGAAGTGAATCCTGTGACTAAGGAGATCACGGGATAATCCATAATTCCCTTTCTGGTGGAACACTACTTTTTTTTTGCTTTCCTTCCTTGCCACTGCCTTTTTCCTGTCCGTAATTGGCTGCGTCCGTGTGCCTCACTCAATCATAAATATATCATCAATCAAAGAAATCCAATCTGAGCCCACACCCCCTGTGGGAGACGCCAGTCCATTACTGAAACATAAGCCAGTGAAGGCAGCACTGAACAAATGGAAGTGAGAGAGAAGCTGTATATGTGTGTGTGTGTGTGTGTGTGTGTGTGTGTGTGTCCAGGAGATGGAGAGAGCAGAGTGGATGGATGTATAGGCACTAGAACACCCCTGACTGGATAATAGTGCTGTCCTACCAGTTTTGGCGGCTCCCCTCTCGATGCCAGCGGCCTGCTTGAGGAAGTATGACACCGTGGGCTGACCAATCTTTAAGTCGTACGTTCTGTCCGGCTGCAGGGGAGATGAAAGGAAGGAACAGGAGATGGGGGGAGAGGGAGAGGGAGAGGGAGAGAGAGAGAGAGGGAGAGAGGGAGGGAGTGAAAGACAGACAGTGTGAATAGAAGACAGAGGGAGGGATAGCGTATGTCAGTGGACATGTTTCTTCCATTGGTCAAGGGCAGACGGCATGCTGAGATAAAAGCAAACTGACTTGCTCTGGGAAACAGTTGATGCTTTTTTAGGGGAGCAATGGGGTGTGTGTGTGTAAGTATGCATGTGTTTGTGTGTTTGTTTGTGTGTGTGTTGACTATGTTGTCTGTGTGTGTGCGTGTGTGTGTGTGTGTATTTGTGCATGTGCATGTGTTTGTGTGTCTGTGTCTGTGTCCGTGTCTGTGTATGTGTATGTGTGCATGTGTTTGTGTGTGCGTTTGTGTGTCTGTTTGTGTGTGTTGACTGTTGTCTGTGTGTGTGTGTGTTTGCGTGCATGTGTTTGTGTGCGTTTGTGTGTCTGTTTGTGTGTGTGTGTTGACTGTTGTCTGTGTGTGTGTTTGCGTGCATGTGTCTGTGTACGTGTATGTGTATGTGTATGTGTGCATGTGTCTGTGTGTGTGCGTGCATGTGTTTGTGTGTCTGTTTGTGTGTGTGTTGACTGTGTTGTCTGTGTGTATGTGTGTGTGTTTGCGTGCATGTGTTTGTGTGTCTGTGTCTGTGTCCGTGTATGTGTATGTGTATGTGTGCATGTGTTTGTGTATGTGTGCATGTGTTTGTGTGTGTGTGCAATGTGTGTTTGTGCGTGCATGTGTTTGTGTGTATGTGTCCATGTGTTTGTGTGTGTGTGCATGTGTTTGTGTATGTGTCCATGTGTTTGTGTGTGTGTGCATGTGTGTGTGTGCATGCATGTGTTTGTGTGTGTGTGTATGTGTGTGTGCATGTGTTTGTGTATGTGTCCATGTGTTTGTGTGTGTGTGCATGTGTGTGTGTGCATGCATGTGTTTGTGTGTGTGTGTATGTGTGTGTGTATGTGTCCATGTGTTTGTGTGTGTGTGCATGTGTTTGTGTGTGTGTGCATGTGTTTGTGTGTGTGTGCATGTGTTTGTGTGTGTGTAGCTAAGGCAACGATGTGCCCGCTGCGGCAGTGGGAGAAGCTACAGAGTGCAACAATGTCAGCTCCTTAATCTCACAGTCAACTCACTGCGGGAGCTGTCGACCTGATCACAAAATGAGAACATATGCTTCCGATACAGTCCTACCTTTCACCCCACAGCCCTCACCCCCGCCTCCCAGGTGGCACAGATGCTCTGTGTGTGCACTGTCACCTCCCACTGCATGTCACCTCCCACTGAGCTCTCTACTTTCCAAGCCAATCTAACTGGACATCAATTGATCTCCAGAGACCCGACGGACACCTGCTGACCGTGGTAAGGATTTGGAATTCTCACACGCGCGCGCGCATGCGTGCAGCTGTACATACATATATTCATGTGCAGTCACAATACATATGTACTCACACTCTCTCTTTCACACACAAACACACACAGTCTTTCTCTCTCTCTCTCTCTCTCTCACACACACACACACACACTCTCTCTCTCTCTCTTTCTCTCTCACTCACACACATACAAATACACTAAGACTTTCATTCACTCACTCACTCACACACTCACAGACACGCACACGCACACACACTCCCTGCCCCTCTGCCTCCGCCCTTGCTGTGGCCTGGTGCAGGCGGCAGGCAGCCTAAGCGACGAGGGAGGGATTAAAGCTCGCAGAGAGGATCAAAGACAATGAGCGCCAGCCGACGGCTTAATGGAGCGGCCGGGACTCTTGTGCCTGCTTGACGCGCGGCGACAGGAGAGCCTTAAATCCGCTACGGGCCGTCAGGCAAAAGCCCCTGGAGCTGGCAGGCAGCGGGGCCCCTGTCGCCGCCGCCATCGACGGCCGTGAGCCTCCGCTCTATCCCCCCCTCCGCCGCCGGTGCACGCCACCGCTGATAGAGAAAGAAAATCCCCCCCGCCAGCCGACAATTTAGCCCCTGCGCAGACAAAGACGAGAGACGAAAACGCTTCTTAAAGAGGAGAGGAAAAAAATAAACAAAAACAAAGCCTTCATGGACAATTTTGTCCTCTGAAAACTGGTACTATTTGGACTAAAATAGAACTGAATTGCTTCTCAGGGCAGATCTAACGTATTCCACATTTTACGCACACTTAAGAGAGATTAAACTGACCCTTGCGTGGGCAGGCTCGGAATGCTAACAAGGCTGGAGAAAAAGAAACAGACTGTTGCCTCCACACGGCTGCATACAATGGCTTATCCACGCAAGGACTGTATTAAAAAAAAGTGTGCAAATTGTGTCGTGACAAGTTCTATTTTCCCGTGGCTCAGTCAAGCACTCTGGCCGGAGTCATCAATGACCCTTTGGTGAAGAGTGGCCATTTTTCAGGAGTTCATAAAGGCCATTTGCTCAAGCAGCATGCGAGCAGGCATTGATTTTCCCAGCATTACTAACGCCTGCAAATCCGTCTTCATTTGCCGAATGGGACTGAGGAGGGGGGAAAAAATGCAAAAGAGCTACAAAGGGTTTCACATCTCGAAATATGACAGAGACAAAAAAAGAAAAAGAGTCGTCGTCGATGCATATGGGCAGGCGTTAGTGTGTGAGTGAGTATGTGTGTGTGTGTGTGAGAGAGAGATAGAGTGTGTGTGTGTGAGTGAGAGTGTGTGTGTGAGTATGTGTGTGTGTCTGAGCGACTGAGCAAGTCAGTGTGTGAGTGTGTGTGTCTGTGAGAGAGAGAGAGTGTGTGTGTGTGAGTCTGTTTGTGTGTGGGTGTGTGTGAGTGTGTGTGAGTGAGTGTGTGTGTGTGTGTGTGTGTGTGTGTGTGTGTGTGTGTGTGTGTGTGTGTGTGTGTGTTTGAGTGGGGGTACGCAGTGATGTGCACACTAGATGAAAAGTGTCAGGTAAAGCACTACTAATACATCCTCTGAGAGGTCTCCTTTTACTTCATTGCTCTCCAAAGCTATGCACCCATGTGCATTAATCACATTAGGTGTGAGGGGGAGAGAATGATAACAGCATCTTTGGCAGACATCGCCAAACAATAAGCGGCAGACAAAAGGAGTTCGAGCGCAGACAAAGTCAGAGGGCCGCTGGAATAGAAAAGAACTCCTGATGCACATGGAGACAGAGCCAGTAATGGTCGCAAGTGCAAGTCAGGGTGGACAGCCACACACAGTGATGGACTGGGGACAGTACACTCACTCCGTCCCCTTCGACAAGTCGAGATCATTACACGGGTCTATTAACAGCAGGACCACATTAAGTCTCCAATCCCAAAAGGAGATGAGCTTCTCAACAGAACTTCTAACCTGGGGGCGTGAATGAGAGTGCTGGTGGGTGTGGGAGGGAAGATCAATAACACTGATCTGCAATGATGCCAAGATTACTCGGGGTGTCAGAGATGTATAAATGATGAGATGGCCTTGCAAATGAAAGTGAGAGGCTCATACTGTATGTGCATCCACACACACTGGGGGGTGGGAGCTACTGCTGCGGCATTGTGAGATTACCTTCACGTTGATCTTAACGGGGAGCGGGATGCCTTCTTTGAGCTCCTTGGTCCTCTCGTTGAAGTCCTTGCAGAACTGACCGATGGGAATGCCTTTCTGCAGGGGCGAGAGACAGGAGAGACAGATGAGAAACGCTTTTAAACACACCAGGTGAGAGACAGCGGGCAAACATACAGTATTTATCAGGTGCCTGGCCACGGTGTGCTGCTTTTGAAGCGCTCTAGAGAGCCTTCAGAGAGACAGCGAGTCGTCTGTAAAGGACTGTGTGTGTGTGGGCTGATGGGCTGCAGAGAGAGAGAGACAGCAGCAGAGGCAAACATGAATGCCAGAGAGAGTGAGAAAGCATCCATGGCTGGAAGGAGGGTCATTTATCGCTGTGTGTGTGTGTGAGAGAGAGAGAGAGAGAGTGTGTGTGTGTGAGTGAGAGTGTTTGTGTGTGTGAGAGAGAGAGTGTGTGTGTGAGAGAGAGAGAAAGTGTGTGTGAGAGAGAGAGAGAGTGTGTGTGAGTGTGCGTGTTTGTGTGTGTGTTTGGCCCGTCAGCCTGTTGCAGACCTTGTGAGGTCCCTGTGCCTATGAGACTTGTGATGAATGAGATTCTCATTCCAAGCAGCGAGAGCACCAGCCAGAGAGAGAGAGAGAGAGAGTGAGAGAGAGAGAGAAAAACGTGCAGGGCCGACAATAAGTCAACACCGACTGACACACTCGCACAAACCTTGACCGCACGCACAAAAATATTGGTGCATTTCTTTTGGCGCACAATGCTCTGGCCATTACTAATCAGACTTTTAATAGCAGAACTGAGAATAACACTGACCTTCACTCGAGAAAAGCTCCCCAGAGCGCCATGCGCTGATTGAAGTGCTCATTTAATTTCCACGTTTCAACGTCTTGAGTTCACACATACTGAAATCAACCTGCAAGTGCCTATTTGCAGAGAAGTCATGAGACCACCTACCTCCCCCAGAAAAAAAATAAATAAATAAAAATAAAAAAAGAAACATCTGTAACAATAATAACAGTCTGGTTGAGAGCCTCAATTCCTGTAAACAACTTTGAAATATCAGCAGTCTCAAACAACTGTTTCCATGTCAATGTGAGCAGAGCGCAATGATGAGCAGCATAGAACATGCATCTAAATATTGATGTTATTTTGCTCCGCATGTTTGGCTGAGTCAAGGCAAAACACTCACTGCCTCGAGCATGAAACTGCCGCCCTGCCCGAAGATGTGTGCAACGCTTGAATAGGCTGATTTAAATTAAAAATCCTCTACTAAAGAAACAAACAAATCACACAGAGGAATGAAAAAAGCCTTAAAGCTAGTCTCCCCCATCCTGTCACAGATTTGCTTATTAATGGAAACACTGTGTCGGGCATCGCTAGCGTATCGTGCTAGCTAGCACACTTTCTCCCGAGGAACAGAAGTGGGTAAACAGGCGCTGATAAACTGGGCAGTGCTGGGGAGACAGAGACGTTCTTAATTAAATATGGATTAATACAAGAGCCCAGGAGCGGAAAAAAATCCCTCAACTGAAACCCCCTTAAAGCACACAGAGGTTATGCACAGATTCCCTGGACGAGGCTTTCTTTTTCCAACTCTGGGAAGTGCATACCCTTGAACGACACTCAGATGAGCACAGACACTATGGCTGATGGACTCCAAATGAGAGCCAGCAGACAGTTGGAGAGGAAAAAGAGAGAAAAAGAGAAAGGGGGAGGGAGAGAGAGGGGGGGGCAGAGGGAGAGGGAGAGGCAGAATGTCAGAGGAGATGGAGAGTTAGGTTTAAAATCAACCTCCCACTAATAGTGGACTGAAGTGTAGCCCTGCCAAGCCTGAAAAGACACACACACACACACGCACACACGCACACACACACACAGCATCCACAGAGGGACACAAGTCCTCTTTTTAAGAGTTTTTCACAGATGTAATGACTCCAATGGAGTAAAGGAGTTTCACTGATAATTGAAATGAAATTCTCGAGGCTGTCCGTCTTTGGCTTTCTTTGAAAGGCCCTGCCATGCTTCACTGAGTTTTGGGGCATTTACAGTGGGGGGCGGGGAGGGAGGGTGGCGGTGGCGTTAGGGGTGGGGAGTACAAGCACAATCACTCTTGTGTTTGAGCCAAATTGCCAATCTAGTCCTCTATAACCCAAGATATAATCATCCCCTTGCCTAGTTGGCCAATTAAATCCAAAGCCTCTTCTGCACCCTTGTCCACACCCAACCAATTTCTGACAGCAGCGAGTCAAGCCCTCAGTAACAATATGGCTGCTGTTCACCAACTAGGTGGGCGCCAGTGCAGTGGCTGAACAAGAGGAGTGTAACTCATAATCTTAAGAGAATATTGAGGATGTTTATCATTTTAATAGCGCGGGCCTATGAATCTTTCATAGGCTATGAGTTATACTGTACGAAGCAGAGGCAAAACGGCTCTGATCTCCTCCAATCTCCATTAAAATTGCAGAGGGCATGTGTGCGGCCCATTTGAATTTCAATTGCTGGTTTGATTAAGATAAGTAAATGTGCGGTATATCTCGGCCGTGCTCTCCTGACCTAGGCCTCTCACAGACTCACCCCCATGACACCACACCCCTGCCTACCCCACCCCACCCCTGTCTGCCCCTACCCACCCCGTTTCCCTTGCCACTCCTCTCTCTAATGTGATCGAACGTCAGGCTTCAGTAATTTTTGTAACAAGATGAGACCCTGATAAGACTTTAAAGTGAGCGAGAGTGAAAAACCTTATGCATGTGCAAACCTGGGGCTCTGTGTGTGTGTGTATGTGTGTGTGTGTGTGTGTGCGTGCGTGCGTGTGCATGCATTCACCTCCACGTCTGCAGACTCGAGGGATGAAAACAGGAGATTAGAAGCACGCTCTTGAGGAGAACAGTAATAACGATCAATATGTCCATTGAAGTGGCTTTCCTGATAAAACGGGATGGTAAAGGGTAGTAAGGGGAATGTGGTGCACAGATATGCAGGCCTAACTATGAGCACAGCACTCAGGGAGGAGAGAGGAACAATCAGCAACACACAGCTACATGTAAGGCAGAAAAGAAATGGCATGTAAATGTGCGCATCAAAAATGCGAATGTGTGTGTCCATCTGTGCACCTGTGTGTGTGTATGTGTGTGTGTGTGTATGTGTGTGAGAGAGACAGACAGAGACTATGTGTGGCGTGTGTGTGTGTGTGCAGGGAGGACATGAGTGCATTAGTTTTATTGTGAATGTATCTAACTATGAGAGACAGATAGAGACAGAGATGGAGGGAGGGAGGGAGAGAGAGAAGAGAGCATGTGAGTGAGTGAGACAGTGCAGAGAGACACACACATACACACACACACACACTCACACCGGGAGAAAAAGGGAATGCTTGATAGAGCAGGGCAGGCTGACCAGCCCGTGGCAGCTGGAGCTTAGCAGCATCTGCAGACAGACAGACAGACAGACAGACAGACAGACAGGCCGGCTGGCTCTGGGGGACCAGGCAAGCGTCTTCCTCACATGCCACATTATGGAATCAACAGCGCTCTGAGATATGAGCCTGGGCAAATGTAAGCAAGCACAGAAGGCACGCGGGGCGGAGGAGGTGGGATTAATTGCCCTGACAGACGGTGGCAGTGGGTGTGCGGGTGGGTAAGAGAACTCTGAGGGGTGGTGGGAGTGGGGGTGCGGGTGGGTAAGAGAACTCTGAGGGGTGGTGGTGGGAGTGGGGGTGCGCACATTCTGATGCAAGGATAGGACACAGGGTTAATTAAACTCCACCGAGTGAGACACTCTCATTAATTACCTTCATCCCCCACCTAATTTAATCTCCTCTGCTCTTCCAGTTTTATCGCAGTCATCCCTATCGGGGAGTCATACAGCTGATTAACTTTAACCACCCCATACTACATGCGCCCTCCTGTTGCACCCACACGGCAACCGCCACCCGTGCCTGGCCTCCCAAGCGGTGTTGGTCTGGACACTTCCGTCAACCCCTGGCCCATGCCAGGATTGAGACAGGGTAGGTCACTAGGGTCACCCTCAACCCGTAGAAAGACATCAGAAGAAGAAGAGAAAAAAAAAATCCGGAACATTCCTCCCATGTAGGCTATCAGCCACGCCCGACCACGGCACTCATGTGTGGAGACGTTAAGTGCCTCTGACCAACGGATTAAGCAATGCAAATGTATAAAAATGTGGCATGGCGACCCCAAGGCTCCTACTGCAGAACCCCATTTGGCTTAGGGCTCCCTGCAGGGTCTTTGTGACAAACAAAGGATTAGAATGTCGTCACCCCCCCCCCCCCCCCAAAAAAAAAAAGTGTCCAGAAATGGATTAGGCCGAGTATTGCTCTTTCAACAGTTCTTATTAGGGGCCAACAGGCGGCCCTGCACTCAGCTGTGTCAAATGTAGTGCACTACTTCGGGGAATAAAGTGGACCACATAGACTCGCCAGTCCATTTTTTCTCCTTGCAAAGAGTCGAAGAGTAGACTGTGGGATATGCTGGCTCAGGAAAGCAGACTTGGGGTTCTCGCTGTTAGCGTGTAAAATATTAATTGACTGAACAAAAATCTACTTTTACCTCCGATTGCACATTCTGACCCATGAGCTGCAGCTTGGAAATCTCAAATTGACTCAAGGTCCAGGAGGACTTCTGCTGATGCTGTAAGCCATGTTCTTTAGCGAGCCAATCAGCATCGGAGACTACCGCCTCCGTTCAATATGCGGTGTGCATGCAGGAGAAAGAAGAAGGCGAAGCCCAGCTTTTTGGGACGTTTCCTAATGAATACATTCACATAACAACACGTCAGTTATTTATTACATATCCTCAGAGACACCAGGAAACATTTCCTGACAGCATCTATCTTGTATTCTAAAATAAGCATCTCCTGCAGCAGCTTTAAGTGTCTCACTGGATAAGACATCCATTTTCAGTTGACATTCATACATAACCTTTAAATAATCAGATTTTGCAAAAGATCTCTCTTGAGGAGAAACATTAGATACTCTCAAAGACGTTTAGTTTGGTAAATCATGCATGCTACATCCTCTCTGCTTTGCAACCACCCTGGCTCTTCCCTTGCCAAACAGCTTTCATTCTAGGACCTGCGGGCAGATGCCCGAAGCGTGTGCCACAGGCAAACTGTGCCCACGCGGCTGCAACTATGGCTGTGGTGGGTGGGCAGAGTGACTGGCAGATGGCGATGTGGTGAAGGAGAGAGCCTTGACTCAGGCCATGATGGCACACAAACATTTGGGTTCTGCTCAGGTGCTAGACACCAAGCCAGCGTATCTGAAAGACATGTGTCCTTCCAGAAAAAGCGCATGCAGGTGAAGAGGGGTGAGGGATGAGATGGGGTGAACTTAGAAAGTGATGACTGCGCAGAGCTGTGGGCACTCAGCAACCCTCCTCCTCATCTCCCCCACCCCCACCCTTCCTCCATCTCCGGCCTTGCCTCGCACCCCCCCGACTCCCTCCCCAGACCTCCACCCCATCCCTCACTCCATGCCTTCTCCATCCTGTCTGAAGGCACATAGACTGAGAGAGGAGGGAGCTGGAGCGCAGTGACCTTCAACCACACCCACTGGGAATCAAGGGAGCACAAGAGCAGAGAGAGAGAGAGAGGGGGGAAGAAAGAGAGCTAGATAGACAGAAAAGGAGAGAGAGCTAGATAGAAAGAGAAAGAATTGAGAATTAAAGTGGGAGAGGGGCACAAAGAGAGAGGGAGAGAGGGAGAGAGGGAGAGTGGGCAAGAGAGAGAGAGAGAGAGAGAGAAAGAGGACAAGATAGAGAGAAAAAGAGAGAGAGCAAGATAGAGAAAGAACTGAGAATGAAAGGCAGAGAAGGACACAAAGAGAGAGGAAGAGAGAGAGAGGGAATTGGGAATGAAGGGGAGAGAAGGACAGAGAGAGAAATAGAGAGGGGTAAACAAACAAACTGTAGGCAGAGACTGGAAAATCTCTCTGTAGGAACCAGTGGAGCGCGTAGCTGATTGTGACAAGAGGGATGATCCTCTCCAAAACACAGGAAAGCTAACAGCTTGCTTACCTGCAGGATTAAGAAAGTCCGTGGTGACCCCCTACTAAGAAGAAACAAAATGTTGCATTTCAAGTGCACAAGCATGTGTGTATGTGAGGGAATGTGTTTCTGTGTGTGTGTGTGTCTGTGTGTATGTGGGTGAATGTGTGTGTATGCGCTTGTTTTGTGTGGACGAAAGATGACAGAACCCTTTGAATTTAGATGTGACATTGAGGAAATTGAGGCAGGCATGGCTGAGCCCAGCAAGTAACATGAAATGGTCAACAGGATTGCGCCTAGTCTTTTATCATCGTCGTCCAGACAGACACCACTGAAACACTACATCATCTGCTTTACGGAATCCGACACCAGTATCTCAGCATGGTCCAGGACCAGCTGGGGAATGTTTTAGTCATACAATGTGTGAGTGTGTGAGTGTGTGTGAGTGTGTGATAAATATGTTTGTCATTCGAAGTAAAAACTCTTCCTTGCAATACATAAAGACAAACTTGGGGAGATCTGTGGCAGAATGACGACGGCAAGGCTGCAGTTCAGCTGGGGGAACAAAGGTGCAAGGAGCTTGGATGGAAGGGAGGGAAGGGGGGGGGGGGGATATGGTGCAAGGGGGATTAATTGGAGTAGTAACAGTAACATCTGGGTAGTAAAATAAACATGCTGCTGCCTCTGGTTTCAGCAGGGCACTCATTCCTCAGTGTGTGGCAGGGTAATCAAAGATGTACTTCCTTTTATTATAGTGTAATTACCATTGTTATGATTTCTCAACGCATAATTATGAATGCCCAAGGACCTTACTGGTAGCCTGTGTTGTACATATTCAACCATCCCCGCCTGTTTCTTAAAGTTATGGCTCTAGTGGTTAAACAGAAGGGGGCTGGAAGGAGAGCAAAACGGGGGGAGTGTGCAAGAAACAGTGCGGGGAGGGGTGCAAGAGCACGTAACCTGCCTACAAATTAACGCTGCAATCATAAAAGTCACAGCGCACTCTGAAGGCTTTCCCCTCCGAACGCTCATCATGTCAAATAACTTAACGAATTACTAGCTTTGTTACATTCTTATCATGCTGAGATCGATTCTGGTAATGATTCAGCGAATACACCGTTCCACTTCTGACCGACTTCGACTCCTTATAGACTGGCAGACAAGCCCCAGAGAAGACAGTCTCAAGAGTGAAGCAGCGAGCACTATACCGGCGGGGACAACTAAGGATATACCGAACGCCTATGGTTGCGGATTAAAATCGTTTGTCATCACTTGCTAAATATGGACTAAGTAATCTGACATCTCAAAAAGAAACGGTCCTCGCGTTCTCCTCCTTTTTTCGCGAAAGGACAGAGAAGATCTTATTTTCTGCACGACAGCTGGGCAAATGGAGAGTTTTAAATTTAGAAATGAACCGATATTGTGCAGACCGAGAAAAGAGGAAAGGGAATATTCGAGGGATTCAAGCTATAACACATTTGACTTCTACACAGGTTTCCCGTGGTGTGAATTTCGGGCCGAATCTGTCGGAAGCCAAATCGTCAAGGCAAATTGACGGAAGATTCGACTGACTACAAATCAAATCAGCAAGAGCACCAAGATCTGTACCGCATGCTTTGGGTAACTACACTTTTTGATCCGATAACCTCAAGTGCTGAATGTAAAATATAGACAAAATGTTCATTTTAGTTTTGTGGTGAAATAACGACAATGTTTCAGACAACTTTTAAAGCTCTATAGTAGCCTACATGTTGCGTTTCTCTTGGAAAAAGTAGGACACGCACTTTACATGTCATGAATGTCACTGTTACATCCACGAATAGCGGTCATCATCACTGCACTCATCACTGTCATCAGTGGTCAGCACTAAAGACATGTTGTGCCCAAAACATTAAAAAATGTCTGGAGCTTCTCCACCGATTCTTCAATATCGATAGAGAAAATATGGCTCTGATAATGGTTCACTCTTCTCGTGAAATTAGTGTCAAGGGCAATCCATCTTGCTGTTTACCTACACGGAGGAGCACCTGGCTCACCTCCAGTAGTAGAAAACAAAATGATGATGGGGTACATTGCTACTGAAAATGCTGAATTTATAGACAGACACAGTTTGCAGAGATTGCTGTCATAGCATTTGTTAATAACCCAGCATTATCTCTCTCTCTCTCTCTCTCTCTCACACACACACACACACACACATACATACATACATACACATACACAAACACATACACATACACATATACACACACACACACACAAGCTTAAGTATTTCAAGTTTCAGAATGCAGAATGCAAACACATCACAGTGTTTAGCATATATCACTGGAGCTAGAATATATAATACACAGTCGATCAAATTTCCATTGTGTCTCTGTAGACCAGTCAGTCAGAACATCAAATTGTCTGCAGTGGCACCCAGCTGCTATCACAGTCAAGGAGTGATGAATTGTTATTTATGACCGTTCCTATTGTGATGGGCTCCTTAATAGACAAGCTGATGAAATGCTCACTTGTCAAACACAAGACCTACAAGAAGAGGCAGATAAACAAAAGTCATGACAGGAAACTCTTAGTGTCTATGCAGCCAACAGTCAGTCAGTCAGGCTGAAATAACATGATGGACAAAAGCGGAGGCCACTGTCATGCTGCTACTTTCTCCATTTCTCCAAACGTTTACCCAGGCTGATGCATTTACAGAAATTCCTTCTGTTTGTAGCTTGAAATTTTAATACTAGGAATCAGTCATATTGCCTTGTGGAGAAATTAAAGGAAGAAGAAGAAAAAAAAACTCCAGCCTTTCTGGGGATAATCAGATATTAGTGAGGCAGACTTCCATTCCATTTCATTACATTTCATTGCGTCTGGATCTCACCAGATTAATCATTCTAGGTCATTCACCAACACATTTTCCTCATCTTTTCCACGCATGCTATAATGCCTTTATTTCAACCCTTCCCCAAAGATGAATACATTTGAGTCTTCCACTCAGCAGAAGGAAAATGGCACTTTTCGCTATTTTTACATTAAAAGGAGAAAAAAAACCTGGCCCCCACTCAAATGAAACAGGTCTTCTTCCAGAGCTTTTTGTCTCCTGCATTTCTTCCTCCGTTCCCTTCATCTTTCTGCAAACCTCTCTCTTTCTCCCCTCTCCTCCTCCTCTCCCTCCCCTCTTCCCCCTGCATGTATTTATGAACTATTACCATCATGCAGTAACACTTTATTAGGTCTGTAAAAAATCACTGGAATGAATCATGCTTTGAGCCTCTCCATTCCCTTTTTAAGCTCGGAGCAACTCAAATCAGTCTCGTCTTGGCTCGCTTAGTTAACCACTGGTGCGACCGCGACAGACTAAACCATCCTGTGGACCTTCAATCATAGCACTAGAGTATCAGTCTGGGGAAGACTACTCTCCACAGGGTCGCCAAAGCTGTCATTATGTTGCTTTTTCTAAATGCTAATGCTTTTAGTGTTAAAAGTCCATTGATCGTGCAGAGTCGTGACAGGCACAGGGGCCGCTACCTGACACATAACCCATTCTGTCAGAACCCATAAGCTATGGGCCTTTGAGCTCAATGGGATAAGTAGGGAAGGTTTCGATTTCACTGTAAAGTCTGTGATGATTTCTCCAGGCAGATCAATACCGTGGTTTTATACTGTCCGCAGCTGAAATATGGCTCATAAGAAAAAATTATGAAATTCATTCTCAGTGAAAGAGCAGTGAGGGGAGACCTGGCTCCACCCTGAGAGAAGGTCACTGTGGCCACAAACATACATCCAGATGGGCTCACCCACACAAACAACAACCCTGGCTATGCTCTTGCAAACACACAAGGGAGTAGCATATTACAAACGACACTTTCCGGGCAACTAGAATTATGAGCTCTAAAGCCTTTAAGTCGCCATAATGGAAAATCAACAGGGCAGAGGAAATGCCAAAACTGGATTTGACAACATGCCTGACTGCCCCCTAATACGCTTAATAAATAATGAAGGAGGGGAAAAAAAGAAGGCAAAGGCCGGACCCACCTCGCTCACATGGTTTTCAACAAAACTGAACTACTTAGTGAAAAGAAATCTGGGGTAAATACACAAACAAGCAGAGGGCAAAAAAAGAAGTGTAAATGTTTGTGCTTGAATGAAAAATTTATAACCCCCTGTGTGTGGGTCTGTCTATGTGTGTAAGTGTGAGTGTGTGTGTGTATGATATCTGTCAGTGAGTAGAGAGTGTGAGAGGCAATAAGGGACTGAGTGTAACTGAGCAAATATGCCAGCATAAAAACCCAAAGACAGCGTTTCCAAGAAAAATCCCTTGTTATCCTCAGCATCTTCTTGGGAGCAAACAATTAGACAGGGCCTGAGATAGTTGACGTGCTCAGAATGCCCAGAACCTGCAGAGAGCAGCGTGAGGCATCACCAGGGAATATGATGGCTTACAACCACCTATTAAAGCCAACTTGTGTGTTCTGCAATTCAAATGAGGAGGAGCAAAGAAGGCCTGTGCCTTTAAACAGGTGTAAGAATATGGTTGTGTTTTTTTTTGTTTAGAAATTTAGTCAGGGATGCAGAACTTTGTCTCACAACCCTTTTGTTTGCCCTTGCAGGGATGGTGCCCTCTCCCCAGGTGTGCGTCTCCACCCTGGTGACTGTGAGCACAATGGCGGTGGTCGACCTCTACCTGCTGGAGCAGAGCATGCTGGGAGTACGTGGCGGGGGGGGGAGTGGCAGCCCCTCGCAAGGGCACCCCGGCGTGTGGCCGTGCGTGGCTGTGGCCCTAGGGGACCTCTGCTTCCTGCTGGCGTTGCGTTTCGTGTCGGCTGGCGTGGTGTCTGAGGCCGGCTCACCCCGCCGCGGCTTCGCCAGCGCCCTCTGGTTCCTTTTCCTGTCTCTCCTCCAGCTCAAGCTCTTCTTTGTGTGTCAGAACTACCGTCAGGAGCGTCGGCCGCCGGACCCCCTGGCACGCAAGACCCTCACGCTGCTCCTCTCTGTCTGCCTGCCCTCGCTCTTCATCATCCTGACGGGCGCTGAGCACGTCACGCCACTGCGACGCAAGCAGGAGGTGCGTGGGCGGCTCCTCTGGGTGGTTCTGGACCTGCTGGATGTGCTGGACCTCCAGGCGGGTCTGTGGGAGGCCAGCACCGGGGGCGCGGGCAGCAGTCGCGCACCGCTCTGGGCCGAGGGCCTGGTGTTCTTCTACTGCTACGTGCTGCTGCTGCTGCTGCCCTGCGTCTCGCTCACCGAGCTCGGGACGATCGGAGGGGGGTGGGGGGGGCCGCCCAGGGCGACCATCCCCCAGCCACCGGCTCAGCAGCAGGAGCAGGGTGTGGGGTCAGGGTCGCGGAGGGAGGCGGTCTACCCTTGGCTCAGCCTGGTCACCATCAATGTGCTAACGCTGCTGCTTCGGGGAGCGGGCGTGCTTTGGTACCGCGACCCTCGCGTCTCCACCATCTTCTTGGGCAAAAACCTGCTGGCTCTGGCCGTGAAACTGAGCGCTGCCTGGGAGCGGCAGCGGCGGCGACGACAGCAGAAGCAGCAGGTGACCTCAGCGTTGGGGACGATCACCCGGGGGAGGACCGCTGGGGGTGGCAGTGGTGGTGACACAGACACGGGAGGATGCGGGGCGGGGGAGGGGGAGGAGGAGCGCCAGCTAGACGGGATCTGCCCGCCGGGCTCCCTGCCTCCCTCGCGCTACCACACGCTCACGCGCACGCACAGCCATGCCCGAGTCAGCGTCAACCTGGACCACACCGAGGCCGCACTGGGACCTGCGTACATCTCCCGTGAGCTGTAGACCTCTGCCACTTCACCAAAAAAAAAACAAAAAAAAAACACACATTTGTTGTTGTTATTGTTGTTGTTGTTTCTTACAAGCAAATTCCACAAAGGGGCCGTCAACAAAGGACTCCCGAAACTGACAATTCCCACAGGCTGACTGTGCCTCCCTTGAGCTGTGCTGGTCGGCCACACAAAAGGGATGACAGCCTGCCATCTGCTAAAGCACTGTCCCCACAAACGGCGCCCTGGACAAACCAAAGGGAGCTCGGGGCCAAGACGCGAACAGTAAAAACTCATCCCATTACTGCAAAGTGTGATTCATTCTGCCTGGGCTCTTGCAGCCTATTGTAGCATGGAGCTCTCAAAGGATGTTGAATCCAGTTAGACTGAAATATTTCATAGTTAAGTGCCTTTTTTTCTTGGTTGAAGGAAGGAAGGAAGGAAGGAAGGAACGAACGAATATCAGCACTACTTGACTTTGCTCTCCTTCTATGTCGGGATCCAAGTAATAATAATAATAATAATAATAACTAAATAAAAAGTGTGTTTGTTTGTGTATGTGTGCGTGTGACTGCTTGTTTCATGTCCAAGAGCAGGGTGTTGGAAGGTGGTATACACACTCTCTCTCTCTCTCTCTCACTCACGGTCTCTCTCATTTTCTGTCTTTCTCTCATTCTCTCTCTCTCCCTCTCTCACTCTCTTTCTCTCTCTCTCTCTCTCCCTCTCCTTCTCTCTTTCCTGACATGTTGTTTGCCTGGTGCTGAATCCCATCACTTGCTGACAGGCTGTCACCCAGGGGATTGAGATGGCTGCTGCAAAGCCTTGTCTCTCTTTCTCTTTTTCATGTGGCAGTGTGAAACACACCCACACACTCAATGCATGAAGGGAAACAAGCGCGGGTGCTCACTCACAATCCATTCCCAAGTGTAAGAGAGATTTATGTGGGGAGGAAGGGGGGAGGTGCGTGTGTGTGTGTGTGTGTTGGAGGGGGGGCAGCCCAGAATTAATTTAGCGATTTTCCTTTAGAATAGGTGTTGAATGTTTTTTATCTCTGTGTTGTATAAACAGCACGGGACGGATGTGTTGGCATCAAACGTGGCTGCGTGAGCGTGTAATGCCAGTTAAAAAGCAGGTTGCTGCTCGAGGTGGATCAGTGTTGCTGTGCCACCCCACCCCACCCCACCCCATTCCATCGTACCAATGGGCGAGGTCCCAGCCCTGGTAGATGCCCTCCTGAAATTTACCATCAATCATAATTACGCCACCATCAGCACACGTACATTGGCTCTTGCCACTTGTGCAATTACCTAACGACAGGCTCTCAGCTTGTGCCCACGTTGAACGAGAGGTGTCGGAATGAATGTCGCACTGGACGTAGAGGACAGCAAAACAGGATGGGGTGGGGGGATGGGCATAGAGAGGGGCCGTTCAATCTCCATCAGCTGCCGCTAATGCATCCCAGCCCAGCTTCACTAAGCACCCAGCACCCCCCTCACCACAACCCAGCCACCAAGCACCCAGCACCCACCACACCTCCCAGCCACCCAGCACTCCCCTCCATCACCTCCCAGCCACCAAGCACCCAGCACCCACCTCCACCACAACCCAGCCACCAAGCACCCACCTCCACCACAACGCAGCCACCCAGCACCACCCCCACCACAACCCAGCCACCCAGCACCACCCCCACCACAACCCAGCCACCAAGCACCCAGCACCCACCTCCACCACAACCCAGCCACCCAGCACCACCTCCACCACAACCCAGCCACCAAGCACCCAGCACCCACCTCCACCACAACCCAGCCACCAAGCACCCAGCACCCACCTCCACCACAACCCAGCCACCCAGCACCACCTCCACCACAACCCAGCCACCCAGCACCACCCCCACCACAACCCAGCCACCCAGCACCCCCCTTTACCAACGCACAGTCAGTCACTTAACCCTCTCCAGTGTCCCCAGCCTGAGCAAATGGCCAACCTTAATACTCATATTAATTGAAATGGGACTCATTTGTCAAAGCACTAAGAGCTTGTGTTCCACCAGCAAAAGATGATTTACTGTGAATATTTACAGGCTGTATTAAAAACAACCTGCAGCACAGAAACACATACACACACACACACACACTCTCTTTTCCATGCCTGACTGACAAAAAGGGCCTATTTATTAATTAAAGAAGAGAGAGTGTTGTCCCGTGGGGCAGCTCTGGCCAGCTTCAGACGGATTTCAGAGGGGCCGGCTGGGGAGGTGAGCGAGGCGGTCGGAGAGAGAGAGAGTCCCACTCGCCGGGTGCCTTTCATCTCGTCCAGCCCAAGCTCTCTCCATTTCAAACGCACATGCAGGGGCCTTGATTCAAGCCCCAGTGGGCAACTTTTCAGCTCACTAATAAAATGGGCAAAATGAGAACGAGAAACAGGGTTGTGTATGCGTACACGCTGAGATGAGAGGGTAAAAGCAGTTTGTGTGTGTGTGTGTGTGTGTGTGTGTAAGTAATGGCAAGAGAAGGATGGAAATAGAGCAAGATCACTCAATTTATTTTTTTTGTTTGCGACACCTCTTTTGTGGGCACACACGCAACACTACTAGAATTTTCCCTCCTTAATTCATCTTTTCCTTCTCACTGACTATCTATGTACGATGCTAATAAGAAGTTAGCAGAAACGTTTTCAGTCTGGATCTCTTACACTCCTTCAACCCCCCGCCCACTCTTCCCTTGCACTGGGCTGTGCTAATTCCGCTCAGGAATGTAATTATTCTCACCCACCGACGCTGTCAGTTCCTCTTCCTCCTCTCCCGCATCCCCCCTTTATTCCTCTCGTTTGTTTGAATTTGCCCCACGGCCGACAGCAGCCTACCTCTGTGCGCCTTCCCTTGTCAGGGGTGGTTAGGCAGAGAAGAGGAGGTGGGGGAGAAACGGAGGGGAAGAGGGGACGGCGGAGGGATGGAACAAGGGAGAGAGAGAAGAGGGAGAGAAGAGGCAAGATTAAAGGGCCGGTGCCTGGAGCACAATGACTGCCGAATACAATTTATTTACAGTTTACTACACGGGCTGCACCCTGGTGGTGGAGAGGAGAGGAGAAGAAACGAGAGCAGAGGAGAGGATGGCAAGAGAGAGAGAAATGAGTGAAAATGAGGAGGGTAAGAGTGTGTGTTTGTGTGTGTGTGTGCAGTGTTCACGTACATGCATGCATGCACAAAGAAAAAGCGGGGCAGTCACTCCTTGCTGAAGTGTGCTCATCGAGCGTGTGGTTACGCAAACATATGGTGTTGGTTTGCTTCACTCGCCTTTCAGTTCACCTCAATTCCAAACACACATCTCCGCTGAGCAGGAACACGCACATAAACACATACTGTACATACACGCACGCATGCACGCTCGCACACCTCAGAGGACGGGTACATCGTCTTTCTGTTGTGTCAGAATCATTTATAATCATTATGAGCTCCAGGACTGTGTAATGGCGTCATTACAGTGCAAAATTAGAAGCAGATATGGACACGTTGGACACAAAATAAAGAAAACACCGGGAGAAGCAGATGATATTTTGGTTATCTGTGCTGTAAATGACAGGTGAAGGTGAAGGTGTCCCCGCTTACCTGTCCCAGGATAGGACCGAGAGGGGGCCCAGGGGCTGCCTGGCCTGATCTGATGATGGCCCGGATCAGGTTGCCCGTGTCCATCTTTTTCACGGCCTTGGCCGCCTTCGAAATCTTGGACATCTTGGTCTTATTGTTTTTGGGCCGCAAGCTTCTGGCTGTGGTCCTTTTGTCTGTTCTCCTGCTCCCTGTAAAGAGAGAGTGAGTGTGTGAGAGAGTGTGTGGAGCTAATTATCAGGTTGGCCTTAAATGCATTAAAGTTTCATCAGAATTGACTAGTCTAGGCACCGCAGGCACTGCATCTCTATGTCGAAGTGGTGTGACACACAACCCACTCAATCCTTTCTGTATGTATGTGTGTGTGTGTGTCCTACACACCTAAAGCCACTGAAGGCAAGGACTTTGTCAGAGAGATTACAGGGTCTGGGTCTGGAGGTCCAAGGGGAGTGGTAGAGCTCAAGTATGAATCTGCCCCACGGCAAACAGAGATACCTGCTGCTTGCCGACTGCTTCATTATCTTCATTGGGCAGGTAGCGGGACAGGAGCCTTGGGCTCAAGGGGACACCGGAAGCAGAGAGGGTCAATGTGGCAACATGGACAAAAGCCAGCGGGGAGGACCAGGGGAACGGACACGGCACTTCACGAATCAGCCTGACGCAAGGAGAAGGGGCAGGAGGCTAATGTCTGCTTTTTCCCGCTCTGAGGCAGAGGGGCAATTACCAGCTTCAGTCAATTAGTTGAGTGGTGGGAATGGCCTGAGGTCTTATCCTTGCCCGAGGAATCAAGGGGAAGATAAATAGGCCACCACGAAAATAACTCCCAATGCAAACCTGTCTGGGACATTGCCAAAACCGACTTGCAGCAATTGGCCATGACTAACTGTCTGAGTTATGAGATCATCCTAAATGTGTTGTGGTTCTCAGAGTAAACACCCTTCAACCCAAATCTTTTCACCTGATGTCTGTCTGTATTGCAATATCTTGTGAGGAGTGCCCCGCAGCATTCCAGAATTTTCATCATCTTTTGATTGAAGTTGGAACTGTAAGCCATCACAGATTCAAACCAGGCTGTTTCCTATTTGATTTACTCTCATGTTTACAAACATGAGTGCAAGATTTGATGTGTGTACTGGATATAATGCTAGTCTACACTTGATATCCCTGTAGTACAGCTGAATTCAGTGATTTGTGCCTGGCAGCAGGCACAGGCTAGCTGTACCGTACCGAGCTAGTCCTTTGGTTTCATTTTCTGGAACAATGAACCTTTCAAACCTTTGGATAGGTGTGACTGGTCTCAAAGCCAGCTATGCCAGATTTTAAAAATGATTTTGGCCGGGCTATTTTGTCGCTCCGGACATTGGCTCTCAGCAGCTTGGTTAGGCTATATCCTCTGGAAGTGTGCACAGGCAGCTCCGAGGCAGAGGGAGCTTACTGCGTCTGCCAGCCGAGATGAAACATGCAGCTTACATCTCCAGGGACAAAGCCTTCACAGCCAAGCCCACCCGAGGCAACTCCCCAGACACCAGGGGCTGCAGCGAGGCTGCTGCTGGACTCCTCATGAATGTATTTGCGTAAGAAAAACCCTGCCAAGTGGCCTTTCTTGAAATGTCACTCACGTCCGACACTACATTTCGGCAGTCAATTTCATGCTGCTCACCTTACGTTTCTCCACTCTTAAGGAGCCATGTTGCCGCCCAAATCAATTTGAGGAGCAGTCAGCAAGCGAGCAGGTTTCCAGTAAATTGGCATATGCACACTTTTCAAATACAACCTCACCACACACAGAGACAGACAGACACACACACACACACAGTTAACACAGCTCAAGAGAAGCCTGAGGGGTGTCCCATCTTGTGAATTGTTGAATTTTCTAAATCGGGATGAATCTGCTGCTACTTCAGGCTTGACTGAAAGAGCCAATCCATTTATTGTAGCATATTGTCTATAAAGACGATTTCCTGAGAGCACAGCGATTTGCAGACTGCTGGTACTAGAACATGTATTTATTCGCAATTCCGAAGAAAAAGATATGACAATAAAGGACCACTCTATGGGATTTAAATGCATCAGTATTAATAACGTACGCTAGTGTGTGGATTCCAATTAGAGTGCCTCTGCCTCCACCAGAATATGTTTGTGGCTTTTTGTTGCAGATAAATGATTCAAATGGGGGCAAACATTTCCCTGAACTAATAAATAAGAGAAACTGTTCCTTTCATACTAGTCGCAAAGGTATACACTAACAAAGAAAATATTCCCCGAGATGCTTAGACTGTGTAGGCTGTAGGTGGACCAAAAAATCCCCCAAACAGTCGACATGTTATTACAGTGTAACTTCTTTTAGAAGAAATAAGCTGTCTTTGTCCAGATCACAGGCTACACTTTAATTATCATAAGTTCAGTATTAATATTCCAAACAAATGGCAAATATGTTAATGTGGTGAACTGAGTAGTCTACATGGGGTGGCTTTTAATAAAATATGGCATTTCAACATCCATCAGCTCAACACAGGAGCATACAAATATTTCTCACAAACATTGATTTCTCAATATGGCACACAACAAGCCCAAGGACACTATTTTTTCTTTCTTTTGTGTCCACAGCGGCTGGACCCCGGAGCAAATACGCTGTCAATCAGAAAGCCAGTGACATACTCCCACATTGCTCAAGAACATGCTGGCTATATTTGAGCAGGAAATTAGTGCAGCTTTGCCAACACAATGCATTAAAATGCAATGTTGTGTGGCGCAATGGTCCCCGATTATATTTGGCATAATCAGCTCCTAGATGAGCAACCTGATGAAAGCAGGACTCCTGGCAGAAGGATTATGCTGTAAAGATTTTACAAGCATATCAAGACGCCACAATTAGAGGAGGATCACAGCAAAGATAAACACTGGGTACATTCTGCTCCTCTACCAATTAAAAAACTTATCATTTATTTACATTTGTCAATTCAGTTATGACTCATCTTGGATTAAATCAGCCCACAGCGCAGACATCTGACAACTCCTCAGACCGCATATTAAACGACTGTTTGGAATTCACTGGCATGCTTGCGATAAACAATTACCAACAAAAGAAACCAACCAATCAAGCTACCATTCCGCTGAGGCAGTTTCTCAGTGCAACAGAGAGATGATTTAAATATTTGCACTGCGCCAGTCCATCACCTCATCTCTAACTGACCTCCAGCTGAGGACTGAGCCTTATTGATCCAGCCTTGTGATATGACAGATTTCGAGAAAGGATGAGGGGTATTTTTTGAAGAGAGGAAAAAGTTGAATAGTAGAGAAGCCCTCCTTGGCCTTGATGTAATGCTCAGTGCAGTAAGTGACAAATTGAGACATGCTCGCGCTTATGAAGTAATTTAGCAGTGGAGAGACAGTCCCTCCGCGACCTTCATATCTGCATATTTAGATGAATAACTGAGATGTCTGAAAAGCTATCGCTTAATTCAGTCTCCTGGTATTTTTAATAGATCAAGTAGACATTAATATATGAGAATCCTTCCGTGGAGTCTTTCCCTTGTGTTTCTTTTAGAATTGCTGAGCAAGAAATACCACGCTTCACAAAGTCAAGAAAAAAATGAGAGCTTTAAAGAGATTCCGCAATGTTGTGTATCACAGTAATAACAATAAGTCTGGCCCTGTTGCAATGTGCTGTCAAGGTTCGCTCCCTTGGCCTGTCTGACATCAAAGAACACTTAACTGAGGGAAGACATCACCATCGAGCTACTGCTCCAAAAGTGCACTGTAGTCTGACATTCGATTCAGCTTGACTGCAGACAGCTTTACAATATATGAGGGCTGCCGGCATTCTTCAGATCTCATATTGAAGCACATACACGGTGCAGCTTCAGAAAAGAGACAAATTTTAGTATGCCCCTGGCATTCAGTCAAATTAGCATTCCATGCTTTTAACTCCTCAGGCTTCATTCTGCATATTGATTCTGCACTAAGACAGAAGGTGATTGCCCGTCAAACAGAGAGGAGAAAAGGGACGGTGAATTACAGGTAAAATTAGACAAAACTTTAGAGATCAGTTTCCATTGTATTAGCTGAAGAGACAGTAGATAAAGATCAATGGAGTGAATTGTAACTGTGAATTTCTTTTGTCCTGTAGAAGACAGCGGTGAAAGGAGAACAGTCTCACATTCAAAGGGTTGGTATTCTCCTCATATTCAACCTACTTAAAAAGGCGCGTGGGGGAATATATATTTGATGGTCATTTTGGGAAGTATAGTCGAAGACCACACATCAAGGGTGACACAAAAAGCAAAAACATCACAGTATTTCCATATCACAATATTTCTCACTGCACAGAGAGCAAACATCAATACGTTTCTTTTTCACCACAGGCCATTTAAAACTCATTTCATTCCCCAACCATCTGGCCTTGCCTGGAAACCATGTTTCCTCTCCTCCTCCAAGTGGTACTCCATGATAGAGTGGTGATGGTCATAAACTTCAATTAGAACTAGCAGTGAGGAATAAATGTCATCAAAATAAGCCTGTTCACAACAACCTACCAGGATTCGAGTACACTTTCTGCTGTTTATATGTATAAAATAGCATTTTTTAAAAAAACAATACCCAATGTGCATTTTATACAGAGTAATATATATTACTGTCAGCCTGTTATTCCTGACAAACACATGTTAACAGGAAAATTCCCACTATATAATAGGTTGCACATTCCCACTTGTTATAAAGTTATTTGACAATAATTTTTCATGTTTTTCCTGCAATGCAGTGACACTGAAACCTAGCATATTTCTTCATTTTGTGACGCTTAATAAAGGGCTCAGGTGTTGTGTAGACTAGAATGTAACTTGCTAAAGTACATTTTAATGGACGCTATAGATCAGAACAAGCACAAATAAGCATCTGTTAGCCAGGTTTTCAATGAGCATGACCCTGGTGGAATAGCCAATTTAATGGTACTTCAAGCATTCTGAAGAACTGTACAGCCTTACTAAATCGGCTACGCTCTCTGTAAAGCAGATAATCAGTCTTTTTGGCCAAGTGCATTTACATACTGTATTTCTTTCAATCGTGAATTAGTGAAACACACAGCACACAGTGAAACACACAATGAGGTGAAGCACACACTAACTCAAGGCAGCGGGTTGCCTGTTACAGCAGCGCCCAGGGAGCAGTGAGGGGTTAGGTGCACTTCAGCTGTGGTCCACTAGTCGGGGATCGAACCGGCAACCCTTCCAACCCCTTAGTCCTAACCAGTAGGCCATGAGTACTAACTCATGTATTGACTGTATCTATTTTAAGAGATACTATGCAAACCACCCAGGTTCCCTATGCCTGTATAGCCTAGCATACTTGTTTTTCATTTTATTCACTCAGAAATCTCATCAGGACACAATACTCTGACATGGAGCATTCAAATAATACCCACCTATTACCCTCCTGCTGTAGGCTAACGTTAATCATTGTGAGCTGGTGGTTATGAAATGAAAGCTGTTGTGAAAAGAACAATTAAGTAATTTACATGGGTAATGAAAATTATCACGCTCCATATGACCAAGAGAAACAGTGTTAGGCTACTTGAATTCTGAAAATTTTCTGTGAAGGCTCCCTGTATAATTAGTATAGTAATAACATCAGAACTTGTCAAACTCAAACACAAACACACACACACTTCATGGTAATGTTAACCTTCCAACACATTTCTACCAAAGGGGAACGCACGGGAAGCATGCATAACCAGCTAAATTGTACAGTTTACTTGGCGTAGGATGATCACGTTTACGTAAATTCAGCAAGTCACAAGGACTGACTGACCGTGATGAACGTGGCCCTTCCTACAAGCAAAATTAATAACAGTTGATGGCATCATTACAAGCCGTCAGAATAGGTTATCATACGTACTACATGCCATTTTGTAATTACCTGTCAGGGACAATTTGTTCGGATTTTATCGTAAAAACCGTTATGGACTTGTTACTTCATGTGCGCAGCCATGTTGTCTTTCAGTCTTCTTCTTTGGCCGCCTAATTGAGTTACAACTAAGCCCATTACTGCCACCTACAGTCAAAAAAGTAGAAATGCGTAGTAAAGCTTAAAGCAAAGTTATACAGTCTCTATGAAGTGGACAGAGGATGGCAGTAGAGTGACACAGATAGGCTTCCTGATGATTTCCCGATGGCTGGCTGTGCCACTTTTGTTGAACCACCATCGCTATATATGTGACTTGTTGGAAACATTTAAAAATACTTAAAATATTAAAACGTGTAACTGTAAACGTAAAAACTAGTTACAAAAGTGTAACTGAATAAATTTCAAAAGTGTTTGGACCATAAGTGCCAAAATAGTGGGGTGTTTGTTGGCAGGTAACCAGTGGACCATGGAAAACCGATGAACAAAACACCAGCGAAACCATAAGATGTGGCTTTTATCAGATCAGTTATGGCACATGCCTCATTATGCTTTACCTTATCTGACAGCCTGATGATATTGACAAATTAGGCATAACCTGCTTCACAAGAGTAAAGTTGGTATCTAGGCCTACAAATTTATAACACCAATTAGCTGATACATGGTTTGATGTAGGCCTTGGCCTAGGTTCAGGATGACAGCTGCCCATGGCCTTTTAATAAATGTCTGTCAGTGTTGAAAAGTGAGACCATGTGATTGTGAAACTTTGAAAGCATGTGCTGCATTTGTCATTAAGAAAGCAATTTTGCACAATTGGGATCATTTTTAAACCAATGTGAGTCTATTCTTCATGAAAAGGCCTTGACAGTTGAAGTACTACTCAGTATTACTTAGGAATGATTGAACCCTACTTTGAGGACAAGCAGTTTTTAGTAAGCCTATAAAAGTCTTTAGTCTGCACCCCCAAATCCAAAAAGCTGGTACATTGTGTAAATTGTACATAAAGAATAAATGCTATAATTCTCAATGCATACAAGCAACATGTTGTTTGAGAATAGTCTAAGGACTACACTTTAGTTTAGTAGTTTTTATTGCTATATAAAATTGATGGTCATTTCTAATTTGAGGCTAGCAAAATGTCTCAAAAAAGTTGGAACATGTCAATATAAGGCAGGAAAAGTTGAGTAAGACTAAAGACAGAACAGAGGATGACACTTCATAGTTGATTATGTTAACTGCCCAGGTATCAAAAGAGCATTCTTTCTTGTCCTAGACATGATTATAGTAGCTCAACTTATAAGTGTCTGCTTCATCATGTTTTCCCTTTTGTTACACAGATCAGACCAGTACGGATCTGGACTGCAAGCCAGCCATTTTACCATCTGGTTGCCCTTATGATATAGCCACACTGTTGGAACTTTCTATAGAATGCAACTTGCCATTGCTATTCAAAACCTATATATATCATTCAGCATTCATTTTAAATCTCCAGGTGACTAAGGCACTACTGCACGCCCATATCCTTTTGAACTGACCACTAAAACAATAAGGATGATTTGTCTCCTCTGTACCCCGAAGGATGCAAGACTATGATTTCCAAGAAGTATGACAAATTCTCATTTGCGTAACCACAGGATAGCTTTCCATGTCTTCTAGGACCATCTCAAATGAGCTCGGACCCATAAAACACTGTTAAACCTCTGGATCATGTCTGCTTATGAAGCATTCTTTGCATGGTCGAGTTTTCACCAGTATCAAAGTTTATTGCAAGTATAAAATTTTAAATGAGTGTATATCCCCCCAAAACAATAATTTTGCCCAGTATCAACAACTGATATATTGTCTTTGCACTATTCTCTATCAAAATTGTGGCATGTTTTGGAAATAATAGCATTTTGTTTTTATTGACATTTTAACAACATTTTAACTTTTTTTGGAATTTGGGTTGTATATTGTCTATAAGAGAAATTGCATACTAGTTCTACAAACGTTTCAAGCTGCTCTTCATCTACTACATTGGCAATGTCACATCTCATCACTAGCCTTGGCATCACCATGAAGGTGAATAGTCTTGTTTTTCAACTCAGTTCATATACTAAAAGTAGCTTGATACAATGATAACTATTGTGGCTCACAGTGGCTTTTAATATGAAATAGGCGCGGCCTGACGCATTTTCCGGTGCGACGAGAATAACTCAACTGTCTGAGATAAGCGGTGCTAACCCTTCCTTAACGATAACGTTCTTTATAGAGGAATAGTGGTGAAATTATATGCGATATGGCTGAAGCAATTCAGAAGAAGTTGCAGTCAGAGCTGGAGAAATACCAAACGATTCAAAAAGGTGATGCCTACGTTCAATAATAGTCCTTATACGTAGCTACTCGTGGTGGATGGCTTGTCATTTGCTAACCATACAGGCATCTGTGGGGAATGCCTATTAAGGGAAACTGCGTTTTGTGCGGTTGATGTGGAAACAGACAATGGCGAGACGGGATACTGTTATAGACAAGAATACTGTTGGCGTTAATTAGGTTTTTGGCGGGGTATATATTGGTAATGTTGTGAACCTCAACAGCAACGCTAACATAAATCCATGTTGATACTGAGTGGGTGGGTGTTACATTGCTGGTGGTTGAAGTGAGGTTACGTCAACGTTGTCCCCCCTAATGCTACTTGCAGCATGTAGATAAATGTGCCCTGTCTTTGTTTTAGTCCTACACTTTCACGATTTTTGTTTTTGTAGTAGGATCTTGTATGTTAAAACTGTCTGTTTCATTTTCAGATGTGAGTAAAAGCATGTCTGCCAGACAAAAACTTGAAGCTCAACTCACTGAAAACAACATTGTCAAAGAAGTATGTTGATTTGCCTGTATTTATGCAGTTAGGTCACCAGATATTTAATTATTTAAAAGCTAAAATAGCTTTAAAAGAACAATGTGTTGTCTGAATGACTAGACTAATTTGTGTCAGTCCTATTTCACCCCCCATGAACAGTGAAACCAAAGCAGTGCAGTGGACTATTGTCAAAATTTTGTAACATTAGTTATGTCTCTTTTGTAAGATAGACACCAGATCCTATAATGATCTGGCTGTGTCCAAACAGCATGACAATGCCACAAAAATGCCTTAGACTAGACGATTTGGTTTACAGTTGGATGTTCCCAGTTCTAATACTGTATCACTTTTCTTTTTCATTTAGTTAGTAACATAAATCTCACGATGCTCTGTAAAAAAATAGTAACATAAATTCTATAATACTCAAACATAAATTGTAAAATCTCTTTATTCCTTAGAGCTGGCAGAAATTTAAAATTCTATCTACTTTATTGCTAAATCATTGTCAGGCATGCTATGACGATGGTGATTAAGCTTGTATTCACTGTTCTGGTGTGAACTCTTTTCTGCAGGAATTGGATTTATTAAACGCTCAGAATGTAGTCTACAAACTCATCGGGCCTGTTTTGGTGAAGCAGGATCTTGATGAAGCCAAAGCAACAGTGGGGAAGAGGCTGGAGTACATCAATGGAGAGATGTGAGTGTAATTAAATGTTTATTACACAGTTTATTGTGTTATGGGCAGCAACATTAAATGGCAAATCATACAGTGTCAACTGAGAATTGTGGTGCATTTACAATCCGTAGCTCTGTTTCTGTGTCCCATTCAGTTGGTAATAGCTGCTGGTTCACTATTTGGTCTATGTTGTAGCAAATTTTGGTGGTGGTAGCGTAGTGGTTAAGGAACCTGGCGAGCATGCAAGTAGCCCGGAAAAATGGGTTTGAATCCTGGCTGCCACTGTTGTGCCCTTGAACAAGGCACTTAGCCCTAAATTGCTCTAAGGGAGACTGGCCCTGATATAATTGACAGTAGACAAATATGTAAGTCGCTTTGGATAAAAGCGTCTGCTGAATGCATAATTGTACATGTAAATTTTCTCGTTCTCTTCCATATTGAGGGCACTCGGTGACCTTGAACAATAGGGCAATGGGTGGAAATGCTCCAGACTTTTTCTTTAACTTGTCTGTTGTGTACATATGTATTGGACTCTTCCATGGCAGTGGTGTATTCAGCCCTAAGTAAGGAGCATGCACCTTTTGTGACTCGCACAAAGAGAATGGGATGAGCTCACTGATTAGACTCTGTTTCACTTCAGCCAACGTCATGAAAGCCTGCTGAAGGAGCTGGAGCGAAAATCTGAGCAGCACCGTGAGGTCCTCACTAGCCTCCAGCAGGAGTACCAGAGGGCACAGGGCCGTACAGTGGGGAAAGTGTAATCCTTGGAGCCGTGGCTAGACAGACAAATGCAATGGGCAAACACAGAAGGAACGACGGAGACTCAAATGTCCGAGGCTCAGGCTTGAGCTTGGTCCCATTCCCCTGAGGGCTCTCAGAGACTTACTGACAGACAGACGAACACATGCCCTTCCAGTTACAGAAAATGGAAAACACAGTGTAAAAAGGATCATTTGTCATTTCCATGGTCTTCAATAAAGTGATTTCATTGTTTTGTGATATTTATGTTGACTCAAGTGGATGTATTTCACATGTTTTGTTATTGAGTGATGGAAATTGAATCATGGGGGTATACTCTAAAGCAAGATTACTGGTATGCTGAGCCTAAATGCAAATGTAATAGTAAGCCTAAATGCAAATGTAATGCAGTGTCAAAGGTATGTGATAATTGCCTTGATGCTTCCATTTTATTAATTGACCAATTACAGAAAAATTACTTTGATACATTTTTTTGTTATTTCTTTTTTCAAAAAGAGAACAACACAACATACCTATAACAACCCCCTGGTGGTCAAATAATTTGCAGTAGTTCAGATTAATATACACAATAGTGAGGAGAGGAAGGGCCTTCAAGAACAAATACACTGTTATGGCATTGATTTACTCACAGAAACACAATTATAGATTAAACATTTCCCATGATTTTATTTGAAATAAACATTTGAAGATGTTCTAATCCTACAACAAAAACTACAGTATTATCTTTCTACCATCTGTGAATCATGTTTATTTAAGGTGTTCGGGCATTTGCTGGCAATTTGGAGGGAGCTTTAATGCAAACAAACCCAAAGAAAGGCACTGAATGAAATGTAATGCTGTTTGCCTTTTGTGCAACATGGCCTGTGAGGGTTCACCATGTGGCTGCCAATTTCTTTGCAATAATTACCTTTACTTACCTCGTCTTTTACTCTAGTCAGAACACTGAGATGTTCTACATATTGTGCCCTACCCTGCCTTTATAGACCAGAGGGGATGCAAAGGGTCAAACCCTGAAGTGGACATGCTACAGCAGGGGTCGGCAACCTTTCTGACAGGTAGTGCCAATAAAAATGGTCCTGTTCCTTTGCGTGCCATGTTGAATCCGTTCTGGCTGGATGCGAAAATGTACTTCAAGAACGTGTTGACGTCATTTTTTGAAAATAAAATAAAAAGTAAATGAATCATTCCATCATTCTAAAATAATAATTCTAAATTTCATAGGCCTACATGAAAATGTGCGACAGGCTCAATTGCATAACGGAAACTGCGCACCATTGCCGGCGTGCCAGTGAGAATCTCTCTGCGTGCCAACTGTGGCACACGTGCCAGGAATTGCCGACCCCTGGGCTACAGTAACACAACAGCAGATGAAAAATGACAAGTTGTTAATATTGTCTGTGCAATTTGTGCCAAGTTACCTACATCTTACATACTGTGGCCTAGGGCTGTCCTGAGACTGATGACAAAAAGTGTAGGTAAACACTAAAACTGGCATAAAAAAGATGAAGTGAAGGGCACTGGCCGATCAGTACCTTGAGGGGTTGGGTAATATGTAGGGAGACAAATTATGTTGCTGCAGCACCCTGTGATAGTACGCATGAACTAAAATCACTGATGACCATCAGCCACAACAAACTGTCTGTGTGTGTCGTGTATGTAGGTCAACACTGACTTGAACAAGTATTTGTATGTGATGGCAGTAGTGCATTTTGCTTACTGACTTTTATAAACTGACATTTTGAAAAATATGAAAATTCCGAAACCTATTGACAATAAATGTGGTATGCATAATGCAGTCTTAATCAAAGTAAGCGCTTAGATACTTTGGAGATATATCAAACATGCTTCTTCTGAATTTGTACACAGTATTACATAGCAGTGTGTAGTTACAGTCCTTTTCTTTCTGGCAAATGCTGTACGACCTTATGACATTTAGCCTGCAAGATCACCTGAAGGCCTCCCGCGATGCAAGTCCCTTTGTGAACACCCGTGTGTGGCGAAACATTTGCTCTAATTATGGGGGCAGACAAGCGGCCATGTGGGCCAGCTGTTGACTACAGGAATTTCATTCAGGGTGTGCTGGTAGGTATTGCGTTCGAGTCAATAGACGTTCACCCCCGCCGCTCTAAAAGGCGCACCCCCTGCGAAGCTTCCCATCCGCACTGGAATGGTGAAGCGATGGAGCGCAGCGGTGAGCTCATTGTATACCTCCAGCTGCAATTAATATCCAGCATAGAGCAACCATTCCTCCTTCATTCCCCTCCTGCCGGGGATTAAACCAGCATGAATAATGAGCATTTGAAAGGGTGGCCAGCGTTAAAGAGCACAACAATAACGCGGCCTCGTAATACCAAACATGACCCACCACAGCCTTAAATCCAACTTCCCAAAATGTAAAGCCAATGAAAGGATTAGATATTCATTGCAGAAATAATTTAATGTCGTGGTTCTTCCGTGGTGTGGTAAAGCTATCTTTCAGAGAAAAATCCTTACATAGGATACTCCTTTTTTTAAAATAGGCTAGTTCCTAAAAACGTTTCATTCCTTTTGGATAAATAAGTTATCCCTATCTCTATATATCTATTAGGTGTGTCTGCTTCTTTGTGCGGTTGTAGTTATGGGGTATTCTTACTATCCCAGTAGTTCGTGTGGTGATGTGTGATCTTACAAAGTAAAACAAACTAACAAGATGATATTTGGGAAATTACATGGGGCATATGTCATGGGAATATCATAATCGGCATAAATAGTCAGACTCTCCTGTCTTTATTCATTTCAGCTGGATGTTCTCGTTGACAATTGACCATCTGACTCTTGAACTCTGAGCGTGTCACGCGTCTACACCTCTTCTTCTCACCTGAGGTGTTAAACAAATGGACGTGGTAACAGAGCACGAGAGTCACTCGTGCCAAGACACAAGGTCACTGGCCGTTTTAACACCTCACAGGAGGCATACAGGGCTTCACCCTCGGCCCTATGCACGACCACAAACCAGCTTCTAAACATGTTGTAAGAGTGAATCAGATCTTTCATTTCTTAACACCAGTGGTGTCAGTGCACGTGTAAGATCCTGAAACAGACTTCGTCATTGGTGAAAACCGGAAATTAAAATGAGGTAGCCTAACAGCTTGTTAACAGGTAAAGTGACGACCGAATGACCTATTTTCACGTCTTGGGCAGGTGCGCAGTGTTCCCACGATTTAGGCGACAGGGTACTCTGGGTTCATATGCGACAAGCAGGTCACCCTTTCGTCCTCCATTTGAGGACCAAATTTTAGTGATAAATCTTCGACAAACCAGCTATTTAACACTAAAAGTTCATGACCTGTGAATAAAACCCAACTGACAGCCTACACTTTATGGTTATGCCAATTTAAATGCCCTTATAGATAGGATTTAGTTGTGTTTAGTTAGTGGTTGACCAACTCATTTCACAAAAGGCTATCAAATCTCTTCCTTTTTATGACATATTTGTCATGTGTTTTCACGTCAGCTTTGGGGAATATTTTGGAAAACTGCATTTTGCAACACAGTGCTTGCTGACATTTCCAGTTTCAAGGAACTTAAAAATACTTTGTTTAAAGCAGAATAGAAGGTAAACAGACAGAAAGAAATCAGCAAACAGTTCTGCTTTGATGTTTTTTTATTCTTATTTTGCTGTTTGCATGACAATAAGCATTGCATTGAAAATAAAATAATTTCCATTCAATACAACTTTAAATCTTTAGAAACATAAGTGCTGTCAGTTTCCATGCTATGTATTTACAAATATTTACTCAGTAGTTTTCATTCTTACAAATCTTGCTGTCTCAGTCAGGACCAAGGTCTCCATAAGGACTGACTGTTAATGAGGGGTGGGGACAGAATCTTGGCAGAATGACTTCTGGGAGACACCTTGGATTTGCTGGAGTGTCTTTGTCCCTGGAAAGCCAACAGCCTTGCCAATTGATACTGGGTCGGGCACAGATCAGGTGTTGCCCAACATCTGGTCAAGTGAAGTGTGGGCGCTGGCGAGCCAATGCACCTGTCGAGGTGAGTAAGCTGATCAGCAAATGCCCTCACCTGTGCTTCATTTTCACGCTGGTTTCCATTTAGACACGTCTGTCTCATGAAGTCGGCAGCCTTCTGCAAACAGGTAGTGTAACCATCCTGGAAGTGCTGCTCCTCTTCTCCCCCTTGTTTTTCGTCATAGCCATTCAAAAATTCAACTGTGTGCTCCAGAATCTCAGCCTTCTCTACTCTTTTACTAACCAAACCCTGTAAAGAGCATGAAGATGTATTTAATATACTATACTCCCGCTGATCATAAAACTTGAAGTGAATGAGCTTTGGTTAAGGACACGTGAGTGATGAAGGACACAAGTGCATGATGGTGCCATGACGTACCTGGTGCTCTGGCCAGTGAAGCAGTATCACCCTCAGTCTTTCAAGGCTGCTGTTTATTCTCTCTCTTCGAAGCCTTTCTACCTCTGGTTTCAGAAGCTGCAAAAAAAAAAACAACACATGAGGAAATGTTATCGTCAGAGGTTGTCAGAGCAACAACTTTATTCATGGACTAAATCAATTAACTATAATAGTAAATATAATAGTTGAGCAAGCTTTACCTTTCTAGATGCCTTGGCACTACTTCTGCTGCTTAATGATAATATCCCTTTCATACTTAATTTGTGATTTTGATGCGTAATGTAAGTGTACAGTCACTAGCAGAGTTCAGATGACAGCCACCCTTGCTTGGTTGACGGCCTTTATTGTGCCGCGCTGACTCCGAGGTCCCACCCACCACAATCACTTAGCAGGGGGAACGCCCAAGGGTGAGCTGCCTTTTGATGACTGCGTTGCGGCAGCATTGCTTCAAACGGCACATTTTGTCTTATATGTTGCAGTGAATGTAACCCCATGCTTTTTTGACACTAGCATTTTTATCTGAATCAAAATAGATAAACGGCTCCACCTGCTGCAACAATGTAAAATATGTCATTCACAAATGAATTGCTTGTAGGAAAGGTTGGCATATCTGCAGACCAGTGCAACCTACGTGTTTATATTAAGATCATATTGTTTATTCTGAAGACCACAATCTGTTTGGTGAAGACAAAGGACATTGTCACATTAGGGACAACCGTTACATTGATGTTCTCTTAAACACATTGCAAACTCGTGAAGAGGGCACAGTTCTTCACACCTTGACTGGAGCAGTCCACGTGGCAACGATAATAGGCGCAACAAGAGGTCTTTTCAGCGTTAGCCTACTTTTCCCCCTCCGTTTCCACAATTAGGTTATTTGATCTGTTTCATGCCTTATTTTTAGGTTGTGCTGTATTGTTTAAACCAATGAAAACAGAGTGCTAACCTGTTGGGAACTGTTGGTAGGAAACCTGGATGGCATCAATACAAAATCACTTGAGCAGTAGGATTCCATAAAGTTGACATTCTAATCTTTAAAATCTTATGTGAAAAAGGTGTCTTTCTAATGGGGCATGAATAATTAATGCGCCCGTCAAAATGAAGAGATATCCCAAATAAAATGATGGCACTGATGGTGATAATGTAATAAGCCTGATATAGTCCACTACAAATATGTAGAAAACAAACAAGATTTTGATTTAATCCATGGGCCTGCGCCTAGGCATACCAAGGCGTCAATACGAACCCTTCATGTTTTGAACCATTTGATGTGAACTGTGAAATTTCTCTGCTGAAAACTCACACCATCAGTCGTGGGAAAATGCCCATTTTTTCATTTTACAACCTTGACTGTCCTTAACTGAAGATGCTAAACGTAGGCTACTCTATAATTTGTAAATCTGGTTGTGTTGCAGAGACTTAAATAAATAGGTAGGCTATTTGTTGCTGTGTGTTAGAAAAGGGATTGAAAGGATTATTTCCTTAATGCTTTCTATACCGTGGTTGTTCTATTGTTGCGTTGACTGCACATCCGCAACAGCTGAAAAAAAGCGTAAAATAATTCTGCTTTTAATCCATTTGAACAACACTATAATTGCATTTAGAGATCGATTCCCTCCTTAATAACCGGTTACAGCGACACTCCTGTTGTTTGGAGACAGTGCATCCTCAATTGAATCCCTAATCTCATTTCGATTGAAAAACGTTTATTTAAGCGCTCAGCCATGGGCGACAGAGTAACGCAAATCTCCACATAAAAGCAAGTTCTGTTCAAAGTTCGCCACGGCGGGACTAAGCCCTAAACTTTGATGAAGGATGCCGTTGCCATAGACACAGATAGGGTGAGAGAGAATGTAGATTAACACCGCATAACTCCAATGAATGGCTAAGTGAAGGTTGCGAACATCTCCAGCTATTGGTGTTTCGACTGGTTACAAGACTTGTTTACAGTGATTTGAATAGGCCAGACTACTGACATAAAATTCATCATAGGCAAGGGCAGTAAAATTTCAAATCACTCAAGGACACATTCTCACATTTTTCCACTACCTTTGAAATGTTTTAATGTTTTAATATTGTGGGCCTGGAGAATTCCATTTGGCCTGAGTTTATTATCGGTCAATAAATTTGTCACCAAAATTTTCTCCTCAAACAGTGATGCTTGGTTGTTGTAGGTCTAGGCCTATTGTTGCTATAATAAGCCTAACGTGTGCTTTACAGGCCTACCACAAGTAACAGTTAATTTGTTTATATAGTCTATATTATATATTGCTTATATAGTATAACAGTTGAATAGAGTCTGTTCAAATGATGTGTTAGACAGAGTTGTGTGTTGTGTGTGATAGAGTGAAGTGTTTATGGTGAACAATAAAGCATCATCTGTGGAACATTCTGGAATCATCCTCTCACATCTCTGTTTGAGAAAGTGAATTGGACCATTGGACCATTTAACCTGCCAATGGGGATTTTAATGTTGCCTTTGATGAATGCATTTCAGCCATTCTGATAATTTCATACCAACAGTAGTAATAAGTGTCTGTCAAGAGCTGTATTTGAGATCAAATACACCACCCATTTACAAATCAGCATTTCAATGAGTCTTACACTGGGGCCAATCAACTGACATGCCTGTGAGCAGTGAGTGAAGACTACCATAAAGGAGTAATTGGTCAAGTAAGAATCTGTAAATGTCTGCAAGTTTACAAGTTCAAATGTCCACATTCACACAGGAGATGTGGGAGGCATTCTGGACACAAGTCAACTTGGAGGTGCTTATTGGCATTCGGGTCTCTAAACAATACAGAAATGTTCAGAAAAGCACACTTTGCACACAGGTTTGCAGATGTAAGGTTTCTTGTTTAATACAAAAATAGAATCAATCACCATTTCCATTGTCCATGTTTAATATAAACAGGTTGGAGCAAGGAAATTTAGGAATTTTTTTGTACCTCTCGTTACAAACTGAATTATCTCAGCTGTTTATAAATCTGCTGGATACAAAAAAGAGAAAGATAATGAAAAAATATAAACATGTCATTGAGCATCACTTTTAAAAAAGGACAAGCAATTTATACTTGCATTAGTAATGCAAATATACACAAGCTGAATGTACATAGATTTCAAAAATAAAGATATCCATCGTACAAAAATACATATATACAGTCTTTCAGAGACAGTTTTGAATTGCATTGGACAGTATATTAGATGACCAAATCACAAAATGAGAAAATGCATGATACAAAGAGACTCAACATAGTCATCCCTTGACTAAAATTTGGTCATGATCTCCTGTCTGGTAAAGCACAGTAGCAACCTATTCATGAGAAGTCATATGTACAAATATAACTATATTTACACCATGAAAGACATCTGACCTATAATTTGATCACAACTAGGAGGTCAGTAAAGTTCCCAGTCATGCAAATGCACAAGCGTTTCATCGGCTCTACTGTGGCCATGGTCTCCACACACAGTCACTGAACACCAATGCGTTTGGAGCTTGGACAGCCATGTCTTTTCTTGCCAGGTAAGCTGCCTTTGTCTCCTGTGGTCCACACTGTTTTGGGGCAGCTCTTAGGTATCTTCCAGGAGATCCTGGCTTGGATAGTTGATTTGTTGATAGAGACCTGGGGTCATGTGGTGTCGTCATGGTTACTGAACCCTGCCGTTCAAGGTGTTTGTGGGAATGCTTCCACGCCAGTCCACCTTCCAGTTCTTGGCTTTTCGCCGTAATGAAATGACTGACCCTCAGCAGGCAAGCCCTCATGCCATCAGAGTGCAAATGTCTCTTGTGGGGGAGATTATCCACCTCTTCTTCCCGTGATCTCTTCCTGTCTTTGGTCCTGGACTGAAGGTCTACTTGTTCAGCTCGGAGGAAGTTCACAACGCTCTCCAAAATTTCAGCCTTCTCCACTTTGGGACTTTTCAGTTTCTGAAAACAATATAGATGAATTGATTATAAGGTGGTTCAGAGCAACTAAATGTGAATAACAGAATGAAAGTTTTGTTACAATTTCATTACAATTCTGCAAGTACATACCTCGTTTTTTTCTGACAACAGCAATCGAAGGGTCTCTAAACTGTGATTAATACGGTCTCTTCTGTGTTTCTCCATCAGAGGTTTGGCCACCTGAAACAGCAAAAATAAACTCAATCTACACATTTTTCACAACAATCACTGCAACACAGATGTAATCATTTAAAACCAACATTTGTCTCAGTGTTCGAGACAATATTTATCTCAACACAAAAACTAAACCTTGGCCATCATGTGCTGTGCACCACAATGTCATGTTAGTAGTGGTGAAATGTGTATATCAGTAGGCAAACTAATGATCATTTAAAATTAGATAATTAATTAAAATGTGGTGAATTGTGTTGTAGTCTACTTGTCTTACCCTTCTGAATGTCTTGGTTGGTCCTGGAATGTCCATAACGTTGAAATATCAGTGCAGACTTGCACCTCTGCAGAGAGTTGAAGGTCAGTCCATCAGGTCCACCTGGCACATTTAACTGAGATGTGCCAAAAGCCACACCCAAATCTCCGCCTTTCAATTTGGTAGAACAATGACCTTATGGCTCCCCTGAAACGTGAAAACAAACACTTTAGTGACTTACTCATCTTGTCCTATGCATCCTATTCAGCTTGTAGCCTCCTAACTGACAGATTAGATTGTGGTGCATTGTGGAGGCCTAGGTCTCAAAAAAATAGAATATCGTGCTAATTTCTGTAATTCAATGTAAAACGTCATTAGACACTAAGTGAAATATTTCTAGCAATTATTTTTGTTAATTTTTATGATTATGGTTTAAGAAAACTACAAATTTGGTGTCTCACAAAATTAGAATTTTACATGTGTCACTAAACTAAGTATTGGTACTTTGGCCAGTGTGGGCAGGTACTAAGTGGTAACGGATGAATGAAAGCAGCTTCAAGTGCTCTTAAAATTTGAAAAAGCTTTAAAGAAAAAGAACTGCTTTGTTGCTCAGTGATGAATGCATTTCATCTGAAAAACTTGAAACGAAAGCATTTCATTTAGAAATCAAGGTCCCAGAGTCCAAATTCAAGTTGCTTGAAGTTTTCTGTCACTGAAGATTTGGGGAGGCATGGGGAGATTTTCAATTGTCCAAAGTCAACACGGTCATCTACCAGGAAAATTTAGAGCACCCTTGTGCTTCTTTCTAGTGACAAACTTTATGGAGATGCTGATTTCATTCATCAAGCACCTGCCCACACTACCAATATCTTATCTGGTTGAATTTAGGGTTTTCTATAGCTGTAAGCCATAATCATAAAAAATATTTAAGGATTTAAAAATGAAATAAGTTTCACGTTTTACGTTGAATTACTGAAACTAACTACAATATTCGAATTCTTTGACAACTACCTGTAGCTACTGTTCAAACCAATGAATCCTCCATGAACACAGAGTTACATTCACCCTTCCAACAAAGTACGAAACTGAGTACGTATAATTTGGTATAATTAAGAAGAATATAGGCCTAGGTGTCTTTCTGCCTTTCTTGCAAACATTTTAAGTTGACCAAGAGATTGAGGGCGAAAGTGCCTATTCACACAAAGTTTGACGGCGATAGCGCAGTTCTCGGGTTGCCTAAAGTGTGATCCAATGATGCCTTTCTTTTCCAAAGAGGTCTGTGAAATACGGCTATTAAGAAACAGAAGACACGCATTAATAATCATCAAAAAATCGGTTAAGTCGTAGGAAAGAAGGCATTCAGAGGGTGCCAAGACTGTTGATTTTCAATCGCAGCACTGCCAATGGAACATAGATCTTTAAACAATTTGAACTGCTTTTCACTGTGAGCTCCAAAGTGCCATATTGCAACAGGTGAACCATCTCCGATTTAAAATATGGCAGGACAATAAAAGTAATTCCATTCACAGACTTGACCACACATTTTGTTGTTGGATTAAAATCATTACTTTAGGTTGAACTGAATACTGTGAATAAAGTTTAGTTTAATTTACACAACGATGTGGATTATATAAATATTCACTGACCCAGCCCGAGGATGAGTGGAGGTATAACACAAGCATGATCGGATCAAGGATATCCCGTTGGGATTATCTAGAATTAAAGGGGGTCCTTTAACAAAACAGGAAGAAGAGGGTCCTTTGTGTTTGTCTTTGGCTTTGCAGTGGTGCGTGCCAACTGAATCCATGAAATCTGTTTAGCGCCGATTAGCATCTCTTGACAAACCTACCTTGGTGTGTGTGTGTGTGTGTGTGAGAGAGAGAGAGCTACATACACGCAAGTGTTGGCTAGAAGTGCGCGCACGTACACACAAACACACACACACATACACACAAAATGCATAGTAGAGATAGCATTATTTTCCTTTTCATCATTCTCACTCGCGTTGGTTTGGTTCGTTTGACCTCTGAACCTTTTAAAATCTTTTAGAATTTTAAGACTTCGGGGAGTCTGATCTACACGCACGTGCCTAGGTGTCACTTTTACGCACAGTTTTTCTCCCCCAGACCCAAGGGAATGTTGGCACGCTTTGGTCAGTTTTGTCACCCTAAAATATATTCACACAGTCTGAGGGTGCGATATGCATCGTGAGTTTACGCACTTTATTTCAGTTCCCACGAGAAAATCATTGCTTCGCATTTGGTAAACTGGGTTACTTTTCAAACGCATCTGGTTCAGTTCAAATGATCGTTAAAGTTAATCTAATTAGCCCATACACAGCGTCAACATAACTCTCTTCTGAAATTGATTTCCTGACTTTAACGTTTAACTTGGAAATATTATTATTGTGTGTGTCAGAGGTTTGTCTGTGGCAAACATTGGTTGGAAAATAGACCAACTGATATGATACTGCACTGCCAAGGAAGCCTCTAAGATTGGCTACTTATTTGTAGGCTCAGTTTAAAAAAAATCAGCAAAATTAGCAGTTTGGCCCATATACGTACTGTTCATTCACTGGATAATCTATTTTATGTATTATTATTGGTTATGTTATGTTATGATTACTTCCATATAATTCTCCCTCTCCCCAGACTCCGACCAGACACATATGCAGAGGTCAGAGAGTCAAATTAGACTGAAACTGAAAGCGACGTCATTTACACCTTTCATCCAATCAGATCCGTCCCATCGCTCTAAAAGCGACCCTCATGCGTTAACCACTTTCCATTCACCCTACGCATCCTGCAAAGACTTTGCTGTCCTCCCTGAAGTTTGAGATTATCGGGATTTAACAGAAGAAGCAATGAAGAACTCAGATGAAAGCTCAGATGTAAAGTCAAAGTGCTTAAAACGAGTAAGTGTAATTGATGCTTTCACATTCACTATGTCTAATATGTGTCCCACCCAACAAAAAATATTGTGGGGTTTAATGGAACGAAATTTAAGAAATAATGTATGCGTACGTTTACCGTGCTGGTATTACGGCTATGCACAATAGGTTTGACACACTGATCTCTAAAGAATAACTCGTCTTTAAGAGATCAGTGATTTGACACAGTTAACGTTTCCCTTTTGCAGAAATCCAAAACTGTAAGCCACTGTGTGATTCCGAACGCACTCAGTGTTAGTGCTAACACATTTGGACGTTGTTGAGTTTTGTCATTGAACTTTCCTCACAGGTATTGAAACCCGTGATTGAGAAGAAAAGAAGAGATCGAATAAATCAGAATTTGAACGAGCTAAGAGTTTTGTTGCTGAGATGCACGAAAGACAACGTAAGTAGCCAAAGCAAGGCCTTGATAGCCTTCTTGCTAATGTAGACCTGTTGCAATTGTATTGTTATATTATGGTGTGGAACACATTCTGCATTAAAATACATAATGATACATTGACAAATGTACATTGAATTTGATATGTATTTTGAATTTTCCCCCATCTTCTCTTAAAATCAGCGTTTACAGAATCCTAAACTGGAAAAGGCGGAGATCTTAGACCTTGCTGTTCAGTACCTGAGGAGGGCTACAGAGAAGCACAGCATAAGAAAAGGTAAGGAACAAGGGAATATTTATGTTGAATGGAGTAATGGGCAAAAAAGCTTAATTCTAAAAAGCTAAAAAGCTTAATTAATTGCCCATGATTATACAGCGTTAGATATTTGTGTATTTGTTTGTATGTCCCATTGGCCTGATGCTCAAAAACATCTTGTTTCTCATGTAGAGCTTGTCAGTCCAAATTCACACCATGAAGATGTCAGCACTGAAATATCAACATCAAGACTTCAAGCATCCCATGTACCACTCTGCACAATCTACACCGCAGGCTTCCACCAGTGCTTAACCAACGTATCCAGCTTCATGACTAATACCAGCTCATCGGAGGGTGACTCTCAGGTCAGCAAGCTAAAGGTCTGCTTGGATGGTCACTTCACCAACTCTGGTCGGCAGGGCCATGGAAAAGATCTACAGCTCCACACAGTTGATGCATCTACCATCAGCTATCCAGACTCACCCCCTGTATCAGAGCAGATGACTCCTCCTCACTCTCCATTCTGCCTATCCCCCTCCCTCTCCCCCTCCCCTTCCCACTCCACCCTTGGGCCCCTCCCCTCCTTCTCCTGTGAGCCGTCCTTCTCTCACACAGCATCCCTATATGCTCTCGACACCTATCAGCGCTCACCATCCTCTTCCTCTCTGACTACATCCTTTTCCTCCCTAAGCCATCTTACCACTTCCCAGTCTTGTTCATCAGTCAGGAGACATGCTGTTCCAAACCCAACAAGCTCAACATGGCGGCCATGGAACTGACCATTGTACAATGGTGACAAAAAACCCAACACACACACATACACATTATTTTCTGAAATTTGAATTTGGAATTTGCTTTTATAAAGACACTAGTTCTTGACAATTTTACACTGGTGACCAAAAGTCATGGATTCAAAAAAACAAAAACATTCACTTGGGTTGCTTGGGACTTCAGATGACTTTTGCTTTAATTTCATGCATTCTTGTTTATCCTTCATAGGTGTCAGTCAGTGCTGCAGGAGACTGATCACTGTTTAATGGCTTTGATTGTCTGCTTGAATTACACATGAATGGCCCTGCTGTGACTGGCACACTTGTCAGAACAGATGGGTCCTCTCTGTGTGCTTACCTCTGTCTTTATCTCATCACCAAGACCATGGTGTGTGTATTCTGTGTCTATACATGTAAATAGAGATATATATAATTATATTTTCAGAAATATTTATATTTTATATATTTTTTCCCAAAATAAACACATTAAAACAAAATAAGCAACTGCAGCCAAAGGTGGTGTTTTCTTAGCAGTGAACCATTTCTACATCAATCAGGCAATATTTAATGAAGGCAATATCTAATAAAATGTGGATGAGTTAAAGATATTTCTGTATGCTATGAAACTAATCCTACTCATATCTTGAGCTTGAGAGTTGAGAGTCTGCCCCACCTAGTGAGATTCTTCTCTGATAATCCATAATCAATACTGAGGTATGGCATCAAAAGTCAGACCATGAATTTCATGTTACCTTTGTTTTCAGTGTACGGTGATCAATAAAGTAGCCTAACAACAGTGGTCATAACAGCACCCTTTTCAAGGGCAGGGAAATGACACTTGTTTATAATGCAATTTAATTTAAACTAAATTCTAAGATCAACTCATATCTTTGCTGAATGGTTTGAATTGGTACCATAAATCACTGTTTGTGGCTAATTTCCTTGTGCAAAGGCCCTGGGTAAACCTCATACCCACATCAGACAAGACTGAAGGTGGGTCTGGCAACAACTGAATGATCTGCTATTTGCAAAACCAGCATGAAATTTAAAACAAAATAGAAGCACCTCTTACCAAAACTCTCTGTGTGGAGCAAGCACATCTTTCATGGCAACAAAATAGTTTTAATTGAAGTTATTTTTGACGTTCAAAGCAAAATACACATCCGCAGTTTAACAATAGCTGGCACACATGGTCCTCATATTGGTCCTCAGAGGCAGAGCAAATTTCAAATTTGCAGATGGTGTGTTCAGGCAAGGCTATTGGTCTGTCTATTGCAGACCAGTTCCAAATCACTTACAACTATTGAGAGGGGACATAGAGTCACTCGTTCTTGTGTTCTTCCTGTTATGCGCAGACGTACCCCTTTATAGAACTTTATATAAAACACAATTTTCTACTGAACCAGTATGAGAAAGTGTTGAGGGGAAGACATACTGAACTGTCTGGTAAATCTCACATCAGAGTTGAGGTAATGTGGAAAGACTTTGAATGGCAAGAACAAAGTACATTTATAATTAGGGCAGTGGTTGAAAATGTCTCATAAGATCTATGAGACATTTTTGTGAAATTACTGAAAGACGTGGAATAAACAAGGCTGTGAAGAACCCATCCAATCGTGAACACTCTTAAATAAACAAATGGACAGTTTATATCCAAATGTAAACAACCATTTTACATTTGTGTGCCATAGGAGACATAGAAAACATTAAGTGGAGCTCTTAAGGACAAGAAAAGGACCTATTTGAGTGTGCTTTTTTTTTTGAAAATGTAGCTTGCTTGCACTGTCAAGGATTTCACATCCCTCTTTTGAAGTGACTTGCTGTGCAGCACATCTTTCATTATATCAGATGGCCCTCTAGTGGTGACATAAATAAAGAGTAGCTCAGTTTTCTATGGCTCTGCACTCCTAGCACAGAAACAGCAAAGAGGAAATGCATGATCTTTGATTGCATGGTATTGACAATTATATTACCAAACAACACCAGCTATCACAGTGGCACTGTCTCCAAAATATAGGAATACTTCTTTACAGTAAGACATGTCACCCTATATCTTATATCTGACTCAGTGTGAGGAGAGGTATTTTTGAAAATGAATGCACTACACTAAACATGTGATAAGTAAATAAATACATGACTGAATGAAGCAAATTACACCAGTTTAAAAAAAAATGTTACACACATGCTTAATATAGGCTACTCTGTGAGGACGAAAATCATTGTTTTAATGTGATGCCACTCATAAATATAGTCAGCAGGGGGCAGTGTGTGATTATCTAGTCAGGAACTCCAAAGCTGCGTGTGTCTGCTCACAGCCCACAGCTGACACCAGTCATGCCCATCTCCACATGGCGGCAACATGACGGACGCTTGGTTTCTTTGTTGTGTGAATGTGTTCTTTCTTTCTTTCTCTTTCTCTCTCTCTCTCTCTCTCTTTCTTTCTCCTCTCATCCTGAGATAAATGCACACCCTGTCCTATCTCTCACTCACATCTCTATTACAAGGCCTGAATATTTCCTGAGCACGGCACCAAGGGATTTGGCTGGAGAAAACAGACTTTCTGACATGACAGGACATGTCTCTGGGATAATGTTTTTCTCTCCGCCACCCCCACCACCACCCTTCACCCTCTCCTCCCTCCATCGTCTTTTCCCATCAGAGAGAGAGAGAGAGAGACAGAGAGAGAGAGAGAGAGAGACAAAGAGAGAGAGAGACAGAGAGAGAGAGAGAGAGAGACGCTGTCTGTACTAGTGCCACTGCCTTTGAGGTGGCCATTGTTCATTGTAGGGGAGACAGGCCACATCATGGTCAGTCCCATTTTCTACACTGTCTGTCTTCAGGTTTTGATCACTCCAAAAAAGGAGTCATGTGATCACGGCGCAGGAGGACAAATTAAAGAGAAGGTGAGGAATGCCATGTGCAATGCTCATAATTAGATGAAACAAGGCCCCCAAGAAGTCACCTCGAAAAATATTGCCCAACAATAGTTAATCGGCCCTGAGCCCTTCTTCACACCGGGGAAAAGAGGTGGGGGATCTACTGATTAGGTCTGATCCTGTTACCCCTGTGATCATCATTCCTGCTAATAGCAAAAACTCTCCATGCATTCCTGGCCTGTCCCAAAACAGGGAGGGAGGCAAAATCAAAGCAAACATTGCGGAGGATCTGCAGTGGAGATGTCATGGGTTTTGTCATGGTTTTGTCATGGTTTATTGAGCTCGGCGGTAAGTACATTTGGGTTGGCACATCCTGAAAAGCAATTTGTTGAGGCAAAGCGCAGTGTCAAGCCCTCTCATCACACGTGCACACACTTGTACCGGTGGATTTGTTTGGGAGACGCATGTTCTTGTGGTGCATGCAGACACAAAGCAAGCAATGCCCTCAGAAAATGGGGAGTTTCACCTGATCAATGAGGCTGTGAGATAATTACCAATACACACATCGCTGTAGTGTATACACACACCTTACAGACTCAGAAAAAATTAACGCTGACATTCCACAGGGATTCTGCCACGACTCTCTTTGAAGCACTGAAATAAAGCAGTGTTTGGTATAAAAATAACCCTTTGCCCTTGGCTGTTACGCACCACACAATCACATAGGAATTTCAGAGAGGCCACTGTCAACACAGACGATGACGGACAATGGCACCTGATTGCAGTGCCAGGGTGCGCTGGTGAGAAAGATTTCCAACCTGGACACAGAGGTTGACTTAACCAAAGTGGTATTAATTCCTCAAAATAAAACGACAGTTCAACCACACACATGGCTTCAGCTTCCTTGTGTGTCTATTCTAAGGACTGTGTACTAAACCTCAGTCCTTGATTTAAGGGTCACGTCAGAGAGTCAAGTCAGAGAGAAATACCATTGCCTTACCATCATCACCACCACCCCCCATTTTCCTGTTTGAATTCTTCTCTGTGTTTCCATGTGTTTTAGAGCAATGTTGAGGGATTATCTATCTGACAGGATGCCTATCATCTGTTGCCAAAACTTAACATCTGGGTGTATGTCGGAATAATTGAGAATGAACCCTAAACAATTGCACCCAGGTCAATGTTTTGTCACTGTCTGTTATTGCCCCAGGACAACCACAAATTCATCATCAAAGAAGGAATTGTAAGGTGTAGTGTGCAGTGTATGCTCTTCCCTAGACACACAGAGAAACAGTGTGCAAACACATAGCACACCTTTCCTGTCTACATACACACATACACACACACACACACACACACACACACACACACACACACACCAGAATACAAGGTTATGCTGGTCTGCAGCACACTAGTAATGAAGAGCTGGTCTTTAGTGCAGTGGCTTTGGAGAGCTGTTCTGTACTGTAGCTTTGGAGAGCTGGTCTGTACTGTAGCTTTGGAGAGCTGGTCTGTAGTACACTAATAATGGAGAGCTGGTCTGTAGTACACTAATAATGAATAGCTGGTCTGTAGTGAACTAATAATGGAGAGCTGATCTGTAATACTGTAGCTATGGATGGTGTGTACTGTAGATATGGAGAGCTGGTCTGTAGTACACTAATAATAGAGAGCTGGTCTGTAGCACAGTGGCTATGGAGAGCTCCTAAAAGATAGCTGGCTCTGTGACACAGAGGAAGAGGACACCTCAGCCATATCCTGTCAGTCTGCAAGAATGCAGATCTGTCACTCATGTGGGTAACCACCGTTTTTCCTCTCTTTCATTTGTCTCTGTCTCTTTCCACTAGGGGCTTTGAAGTGACTAGCCTACGGAGGCCTGACTGGAGCAAATTACCCCGGAGACTGAAACATTTTTGACATAAGTCCTGAGAGCCTGGCGAGCCGCTTTTCCTGGCCGGCCAGGCGGCCACGTTTCATCTGGGCCTCGTGGCGGACGGTGGCGTTGACAGAGGGACGGGCTGGACGTGCCACTGCAGCCAGCAGTGACGGACGTGGCAAAGGCCTCTGGGAGCCGGGCCACTGCAGACGCATCAGCACCAGCCTGGCTACTCTGGGGAAAAGTTTCACCCAGTGTGGAGAGACGGGATCGCCAGCCAGCATCACCCTCGTCAGTATGAGCATATTAGATGTCTGCTGCAGGAAAGTAGAGTGTGGATGAGCAATGCTGGATGGTTCAGTGACATACTGTATATAGAGTCTAGATCTGTACTTGGATGTTTTTCAGTTATTGTTTTGGCTTTGAAATATTCTTTTAAAATGTGAAATATTTCACAAGGCTCTCTTTGCAACACTGTTGTTTACAAGTGAGAGAGCTGGACAGAAATGGAAGTGCTGTTGTGAATCCACTCCTCCTGTCAATAACAGTTGAACTTTTTGATTCCTAGATCTGTTTTACCCAGGCACGGCCCATTCTGGTGGAGTCTGAGTGAGTGCTCATAATGTTAGGATCAAAGAACAATTAGGCACAATGTTGACAATAATAACTGCTATTATGAGAACAACAGTCCCACTGTTCTCAGTTTTAGGACTGACCAATCTACAAATCTTTCCATTAAATATACATATCCGTCCCTGGTCGAAGCCAGTCAAAACAAAAGCTCCTCAACAATACCAATAGCAATGAAGTATTGTTCTTTGAAACTCTGATTTCCTACAGTGATACCATACCAACATTGTTGTTTCAGTTGCTCATTCAGCTTTCTCAAATAGTTGCTAAATATATCACTGTAATGAAAGACCAAATTCAACGAAAAGGCGAAAAAGTTTTGTGTTCTCCCATGAAATAATTCAAGTGTAACAGGTTATTGACAGCATAATTGTGGCCCTTCCATTGCCACAAAGCCAGGAAACTGATAAAAAAGAGGGGGAGGAGGGGGGTACTAATATATGTAGATTGGTGTGTTCAGAAGTCATCAAAGGTTTCTTGCCTGTGGTTTGGGACTCTCTACCTGGTGTCTGGGAGCAGGGTGTGAGTGGCCCTGATGACTGACCTCCCCACCTCCCCCTCCCTCTGGGTGGCCTGTGACCCAGTTTGCCTGGAGCACAGCACTGGGTTACGATCTCTCTCTCCTGAGTGCTTGTAATCCCCAGGATGTACTTCAGCCCACTCTGGGTGGGTGGGAACGCTTTGCTGCTGTGAAGGAGAAAAAAAAAGAAATCAGGAAGAACTTAACAAGTCAAAGGTCATCGGTGAGCCTTACTGGCTGCTGATAAAAATAGTTCTGAGTTCTGCTAAAAATACCCAAGAAATGTCTCATTTAATTGAACCTGAATTTTGATGTATTCCAGCCAGCTGCCTGTGCTATTGTGAGCTGTGGTGTGAAGTAGCTTCTATTTCTTTGTTTCATCACAATGGAAATAATATTCATTGTTACATGTATATTTATGATATGATAAAATGTGGAAGCAGTGGCAATGCTTTTACAAGGCCTGTGAAGGCTGATGCCTCTGAATGTCTCACACAGAAGAAGAATCTAGAAAACTGAAAACACACAGGGGCACAATGAAGCCGCTGGCAGCGCAAGAAATGGAAAAAATTGACACAATAAATAAATGTACAAGTCGCTACCTGAGCATCTCTGTCCCAGCTGTGCGCGAGCGGTGTATACTTTTAAGGAAAATGGTCGTTGGCTTGGAACAGGGGTTTCCCAACCGAGTGCCAGCGATGGAATCCATGCAAGCACAGGCCCAAGACCAGCGTCAGTACAAAAAAAAAGTAGAACCTGGCACCTGGCCCAGTCTCAGCAGCAGTCATTGTGTTTTAATCACACATCTTCTACTGACTTAGGTTGCATATATTTGCAAGGATATGTTGTGTAATCCCAAAGATAACCTAACTAATGTGTTATTGTCGACAAAACATTGCCCAACATTGTTATTGTTATAACATATTGAGCAGAAACTACAACCTGAATTCAAGCAATTCAATCTCAGTGTGCCAACAGATAATATCAATAATTGATAACTAGATTGTTTAACAACAAAGCTAGCCCCAGCTGCAGAGCACCTGTCCTTTGGGTAACAGATGTTTCCTTGAGTCCTTGATTCCAAAAGGCCTCATCCCCACATCTGAGTTTTGGGCTGCGTGTGCCATTTGACTGATTTCTCCTGAGCCACCTCCATTGTTGTGGGGATTTGGGGAGGTTAAAACGAGGGTCTTCTATTCGAACTTGAAACAGCACCCCCAGGCAAAGGCACATCAAGATAGAAGACTTAAAACACACACACGCACACACGCATGCACACACACTCTAAAAGCTTTTTCTTCCCGCCTCTTCTTCAGCCTTGAAAGTCCCTGGGAGTGCTCAGTGAACCCCCAGCAGCAGGTAGCCTTCCCCTTCATCTGGCTTGTGGTGTTTATGATACACATCTCTTGAAAGAACCAGGGAGGGAGATCAATGGCACATGCAGGATGACTGTGCTGTACACAGCCCAGTGTGCAGGACAGCTGAGGCAGGGCTGAGGCAGGGCGGTGGTATGGTGGGGGGTGGGTGTGGGGGTGGGGCGCAGCTAGATGAAGTGGTGCACTGTAAGAACTCCAGTGTGGAGGGTCACACTTTAAGCCCCTCCAAAGCTCTCTTGGTGGGTGGACCTCGGACATCACTGATGGGTGCTGTTTACAGACTCCAGTTCCTCTACACGCTTAAGATTCATCATGACTTTTTTTTTATATAACTCTAGGGGGCTGAGGATGAGTTGGGTCGGGTGGGTGGTTAAGGGGGGGGTTGGGGGGTTGAATGAGGGGCTGGCAGTTGGGTGGGCATGTGCAGCCACGGTCTCTCCCTTTGAAAAAGTTTAAGCCAGCTGTCTATGTGATCCTCTTCCCTTTGATGTTGCAATATTACATAGAGAAGAAAAGGGAAAGAAAAAATGAATCCCTTTTTCCATACGCTTATATGTCAGCTGGAATAATGGCTGTTTTGACATTCAAAGTCTATGTTTACAATATGATACAGACACCACTGGATTGGCTGTAACATGGAGCAGGGAAACTTTAATCTGGTGCATTGACAACGTCATGTCTGCAGAGAAAAATCAAGTGGATGAGGAAATTCTCTGTCAGTTGAAATACTACACCTGAACAATCTTCAGTGGCTTTTAAAATACGTTTAAATGTTAGGTTTCGTTGAAGAGTTCACCCACAGCTTGAGTTATCAATGAGACCAGAGAGGAGCATCTGTGCACCATTGCGTGACAGAGCATGGGTGACAGACAGACTCTTCAACCTTTCGCTGTTCTTTTTTTTTGGCAGATTTGTGAGCCAAGGCTAAAACATGTCAATCCTCCCCCTCCTCCTCTCCCTTAACACACACACACACACACACACACACACACACACACACACACACACACAAAAAGACACTCCTCCACCCCCCCATAAAGACAAGCATCATCATGTGTTCTTCAGCTTTTGATGAGTGGACCACCTAGCTGCTGCCTACAGTCACACACAGAGGACAAGTGATATGGGCCCATCTCTCCAACAGATGAAACTCTTCACAGAGCTAGGGGGCCTGGTGGCACTTTGTCTGGACAATCTACATCTTCCCCGATCGCCCATCCTGATAAGCAACATGAAAGGCTCTTGTCATCAGCTTTTGTACGTTTTTTCCCTTTTTGTTGGACTCCAGATATTGCATTTGGTACGTCTGTCTGAGTGCAGAGCTGGCAGTTATGGTGAGGACGGAATCAAATCAGCAAAATGAAAGCGCAGGTAATCAGCTGGAATATCCAACAAGATTGAGGATCTGACACACAAGTGCACTATGCCTGTAATACCAGCAGCTTCTAACACTTCTAAAATCTGCCCCAGCCTTTCTAGAAAGTCAGTGATGTTATGCATTCCATAAAACATGCGGACAGAGAGTCCTGGAGGCTTTCTGTAAAGGCTTTAAGCTTTCAGTTGTGATTTTTTGTTTTGTATTCAGACAGATTTCATAGTTATAATGGCCCTGATATTTCATGAATGTGTGCTCCATCTTACTTGATAAAAGTTTGACCGTAAGGCTGCAGGCCTTCCCTGAGGCATCCCAAGCACACAGCACAGTAGCGCTAATACCTTCTAATGTTTCCCCTTTCATATATCTCTATCTTCCTTACAGAAGTAGGCTAATCTTATGTTATCAGTCCTAAGATACCAGTAGACATCAATGTCAGACTGAAAAGGCTATTTCCTCTAACCTTGCATGCTACCTACCCGTGCAGAGGCCAATATTGGAGCTGTCATCTCCCTCAAGGGTGCCCCAATGAAGGAAGCTTTTGTTCGGCTTGTAAGTTAGACATTGTTGTTCCGTTCTCAGGTGCACAAACCATAGAGGATAATGGAACACAATATTCACTTCTTACCGTGGCATGGTTGCTACCTGTTGACAGAGTCTTTTCCAGGTTGACATTTACCTGTGTGCACTTTCCACATGGCTTAGCCTCTTTTAGCAGTGTTACAAATGTCAGTAAGATGCTACAAGAAATGTAGCCTGAGTTTTAGTATTCTGTTTACACTTGGAAGTTTATTTGAAGGACAATCCATTTGTTTCCACCAACCAAAGCCTATTAAGCTCAAGGTACTAGTTGAGGAACTAAAAGAATTTTCCTCCCTTCAGAAACTTTGAAGCTCTTCTCTTCAGAGTGTAAACAGCAACAGAAGGAGGGGAGAAATGTGTGACGCTAAAGCGTTTAAAAAGTGACAACATAAACCACTGCTTTCACTGCCTGAGGGCAGCAGATTTTGTCGACTGTGTTGTGATTGGTCACCCTAGGTGAAGTGCATCTTGGAGCTCTCACGCCTCTGTCGACTCTGACTAATGCTTTTGTTCCCCTCTGACACTGGGAATGTATGTCTAAGTGTCTCTATTGGCCTGGGAGAACTCCGCTAAGGAACTAATGTGCACTGAAATCTACTTTGATCTGTTCAGGCAGTCAACATTTGAAGGGCGACTGCAGATCTTGTTACCCCTGCAGTCTTGAAGCACTTGGAAATACTTGGGGTGTTGTGTCAAATGTTTGTTTGATCTCTGACTCATGTCTTTGAATCGCTCAGAGTTTGAATTATTGATGTTAATCAAAAATAAGTGCATTTTACTCACTGTAATCTTTTGAATGCGACTCTGTGGTACACAAGAAAACTGAACTTATGACACATCCACTCATGTGCTTATTGTGGATTCACACTGTGTAAAATGGACTCTGTAATCGAGAAAATTGCAGCAATGGGCCTGTATCTCGTGTGCCAGAGTCTGGAATGCAATGTTTTGTGGGAGAGAGCAATGTCTCTTTCTGACATTGCTTGCATCCAGAAATCTGTCAGCTTAAGCAAACTCAGGCTGCCAAAATGTCAAAGCAGCCTTTGGAGTGCCAAACCTTTGGTGTGACTGCTCGGTGTTAATCTCACTTTGAATCCAATTTTAGAAATATGAATACATTTCTTTCTTCTTTTTCCAAATAAGGACTCCTCTGTCCATCGACTTTATGAGAAAAGTTTATTGCTGGCGACAGCAGTGGGACGACCCAGTGGCTGACAGAAGTGTTGACATGGCTGTCAGATTGGAGTGGATGCAATAAAACAACCACCTGCACTGGAGGTGGGGGATATCAGAGTTCCACAATCTGCCTCTCTCATTCACTCTCCCAGCCAGTAACACTGAAATGATACCTTGGCTGTAATTGAAAAAAAATCCAACAGGTGAGACCAATGTGCTAGAAGTCAGCCGGAAAGAAGGCTCGCAGCTTTATGTGAGGGATAATGGCCGGTGGTGGCCAGTTCGTTGGAAATAATGGCGAGGCGGAGGGGAAGAACTTCAGTGCCGCGTGAAGCGTGGAGTTTCTTCCGCCGAGTCATTATTTCTGGTCACCCCAAAGGCTGTTATCCCGCTTATCTCCCATTTGTATTTAGGATATAATTTTATCTGTAACTTTCTTTATATTTAGGAATCATGTGCATGAATTGCAGGAAATAACCAACTGTAGCTACCGTTGAGGGGGAAAAGTTACCATTCACAAGTGCTCTGATATGGAACAGTGATTCAAATTTTTCAGATCAACTTCAAAGGTAGCAAGTTATATAAAGTTAATTCCCAACCTAATCAGCCAATCAGAAAAGAGAACGCCTTTGTTAAGTTCTATAAATTCTCAAGAGTTTACTGTGCCACCTTTGCAATGACTGAGTAATTTCGAATTGTGGTACGTGGATAGCTAAGCATGAATGGAGAATTAAATGGGTTAGCTTCAACATTTAATAAACACGTCAGATGGCTTTTCAAAACCATTATCTTTGTGAGGTGATACTGATTTCTACATTCCTTACTTACCTGCAAACTGTCTTTGATCCACCATTTTATCAGGACCTTGTCTATATAGGGGGAGGTTTTTAAAAGATTAACTGTAACATAACCATGCTAATGGCTTTTGATTTGCAATCTCTATTCAGGAGGGGAGTATGTCATTATAATAGCCATCTATTACCGCTGACAGCCACACTAGACCTGTATGTCTGTGGGAACTCCTCTAAACCCAGCGGTCTGGCGATTATCTCCATGATAATTACAGCCACCGTCAGATGGTCTCAAATGCAGAACCCAATACAAGTAACCTGCACAATTAAGTAGCACAAAAATCTTTATACCCAAGAGACCTCTGGAATGACATGGGCCACATTTCTCAGAGAGGGTTAGCATGGCCCTGTATCTACCATTGTGTGACTGTGATGGCCACTGTCAATAATAGCATGCATATCGACCTGCGTAAGGAGAGTCAACTCACTGAAAAGCATTTTGAATGAGTGTCATTCACCCGAACAATTTGAGGGCAAAATGATGAAAGGATGGATCTTTCAAGGTCTCTGGACAAGATGACAACCACAAGCACAGGGATTCACACGCTCCCCCTGTAAGGCTATACCTTTGTGCTTCTAGAAATGCAAAAAAACAATTGTGAAAAAGTGGGGGGAAATAGTTCTCCACAAGATGCTATGAGTAATGGAGCACATATGAATGAAGATAAGAAAGTAAAGCACAGAAAAAATGAAAACAGTAATGTGTATGATTCTGTGAAATATGAACATCATATGAAAAATCATAAAGTTCCCTCCAGAAAGAGAATCCCAGTGTTAAGGAAAATAAGTTCTATGAATGAGACAACTCCTTTTTCGTTTTCAATAGCTAACCTCTTGGATTGGTGCCAGTGCTCAAGAGTTTTCTGTGCCATCTTTGCAATGACTCTTTGTAAGTAATTTCGAGTTGTGGTACGTGGATAGCTAAGCATGAGTGAAGAATTAAATGGATTAGCTTCAACATTTAATAAACACGTCAGATGGCTTTTCAAAACCATTTTGCCATGACTAATAAATAAATGATTTGTCTGGCTTAATTTGTCAGTTATTGGACAGTTTCAGTCTGAACAAATGACAAAGCAAAAAAATAGTGATGAGAAAATGCACAATAAATGATGATACATCCTGTTCTGTGAGAGCGACTGCTCCAAAGGTCATGGCTCAATCTGTGTGCACCATTTTTCTGAAACACACTGTTCAACACATCCTTCACTAACTTTGTTCCACAAAGCCAATAAATGCAGAAAGTTTAATCAATCTTCTTTAGTGAAAAATCCTGGTCTCGGTCCCTGTCTAACGCTTCAGCGTGGTCTTCTCACTGTCAGCCAAAGTCTGTATCTTATCAGCTTGAGTAGCATCTTGTTGTGGTAGCTTGGGTTCCCTTTGATATTGGAGAGCATGGAGGCTTTTGCAAAATAAAGGCCCTCTTTGTGCTCTTTGGATTAACTTCTGTACTGGTGCAGTTTGATAAGGTGAGAGAAAGCAGAGAATGTCTTCCTATTTACTGCAGGGCCTTAGGACTATAGTAGCCTACATCTTGCAGACTGCAATGGCACAAGCATGACTAAATCATACATGGTTCACACATACCAGGTTGGAGGGTCTCCTTTTTTGCCGTATTTGGAAAGATGGTACTTTTCCCATATTTTCACATTTGTGTGGTGTAAAACATTTGGGGAGTCAATGCTCTGATCAGCATGTTCAAATGACTATTCATGGAAAGATTGGAGATAGTTTGAGCCAATTTCATCCTATGGCATGACTGTAACATGACTGTGTAGAGAGGATACCTAATGCCCTGAGGCTGTTTCAACCTTTGGATTACTTAGAAAGGAAAATAAACACAATTAAATCTGATGCTGGGATAGCACAAATCTGTATACCTTTGATCCTGTTTGTTTGATGTGAACAAAAATACTGTCAAATCTTCTTGATGTCTTCCATCCTAACACGCGGTTTTGACTGTCCTATATAGCCGGGTTCATCTTGAAAAATCTAGGGGTGATTCTAGAGACAGACATTATTGGTGCATCAGGTGCTTTCAAAATGTGTGTATATAGTTCTAATGGCCATGCAAGGCCTTTTATTGTCACCGTTGACAAATGAAAACCCACTGTAAAATCTCAATTTGCTTGTCATATATCTCCACAGAAGTCACCATAGGTGACACTTTGTAATGACTCAAAAAACAGAGAGGACTCTGCAAGCCAAGGGGATTTCCTTTCCTCTGATGTTCTTGAAATTAGTATGGAGGTAGCTGAGTGGTGAGATGTGTTTGAAGTCTTCTACTCCTCAGCTATTGTTTACACTTGTGCAGGCCAGGGCACCCATAACAGAACATGTTGGCCATCACAGTAAGTCACACCACCTTAATCTCTTCAGCTCATTCAGGTTTTTTTGGGGGGGTAGGTGCAGACATCCAAGCTGACATAAGAGGCAGGGGTCACAGGAACATGTAGGTCTAGTTTGGAACACGGCCACTCACTGAATTTAAGAAAATAATATCATCCTGAGGTACATATTTGTAATACCTTGCATGTATAAAATCTGCCAAATGGATAAAATATATAAAGAAGTAACTGTTTTTCACACATACTTCTAGTGGGTATGCACTTTATTAGAATATATTAGTTACTGTTACTGTGGGCAATCCAGAGCTAATGGCTAATTTAAGTGTATTACAGTTGAAAAGGATTGCTGTTTGCAATATAATTATGAATGTATTATCTGTCAATTTCCATGTTTAACCATCAAAGCAAATATCATTAAAATTTAAATGTAAGTATCATTAAAATATTAGTCTTAAATATTAGTATATAAATATTATAAAATTATTATTAAACTATTAAAATATTTAATTACATTACTCATATTAGTACAGGGAGGTTATTTTGTCCTATACACATCTTAATATCACACCTAATTTCTTGCATGTTAAAACTTGACTTGTGATTTAAAATGCATCTTGACTTTTGAACTTTAATTGTACTCCACCAACCTGAACTGAACCTGTAAAAAACACCACAGACAATGAGACTGCACATCATACATTACGTGCATGAAAATTCAGCTGGTACTAAGGACCTTCCATTTATGCATATTTACAATTCATGATATATGCACTATGATTAAATTTACCATGATATTGGAAATGCTGTTTAAACATTGCATTACTATCATTTTTAAATCAAAGTAGGATATATGCTTAGATGTGGGTGTGTGCATGATTTCTTTGGGTCATTAATCACTTCAGAGTCAGCTATTAATCTCACACAGAGCATATTTGCATTCAGAATTCTTAATGATTTCTGAAGGTGAAAAATATTCTAATCAATAAAGAGCTTAAACAGTCTTGGATGGAATATTTTGTATCATCTCAAGGGCATTGATTCAGGCCCAGAGACAGAGTCGGCTGCTCTCCTTTCTTCATCTACACCGCCAGGCTCCATCCTATTTACATCCCTATTTCACTCTAATGGACTCTGGGATTTCATTTCTTTCTCCCTTCCCATCAGTGCATGAAAAAAAGCAGGTAGTCTTGTAGGTTTGCTGAGCTACTGAACCACATCACGGTCAGAGACTATAAACTTTCAAGCAGTGATGGCCTTAACTGATAATGTCGTTCCTTCAGGCCACTGTGCCAATGTCATCTTAGCCACCGTTCCCTGCATGACACATCAGCCAAATGAACAGCCTTCATCAGCAAAGGTTGTGCCAAACATACCCCATCAATCCCCTCGTTTTCAAAGTCACTGGAAACAATGAGTGAGTAGGCTGCTGAAGCATTTTTCTACATGGCCCTGAGCATGATGGGATCATATTTGTTCAACTGCTTAATTAACTTTGGACTGCTGTATTTTAGGATGAGCACATGACAAAACAAATTCCTGTACACAACAATTCATGTCCACAGCATTACTACCCATTCATGCATTGGAGACCTAGGCAGCCTGCCTGACACAATCTCAGAAGCTCTTCATTAAATCTCTGATGACCTGGTAATTAACACATTGTAAGTGACAGTCAAGTATAGCTTGAGTGTTTTTAACTATACCGCAAATGATTTTGGGTGGCTTCATTTTGACTACACATGTGTTGTGATGTTGATAAGAATTGACTTAGACACACAAACTGATACTGTATCTGCTGTTGACATGATGAGTACATGATGTTTAAATTCAGCAGAGCGTGTCAGCCAGGTTAAGCTCCATAGAAATACTATGAAAGCTATTTTAAAAAGATTAAATGGTTCCTTTTTTCCAGTCCTTCATGCATACTCCCTCATAGCTCTAACTGTTCAATAAAACATCTAGCAATACCATGTCAGCTGTCATGAGAACTGATGTGATGGCAAAGCAAGACGAAATTCCAGGCAGCCAGCCACCCTGACAAACATGGGCATGATAAGTAAAAAAAAAAGAAAAAGCACAAATATTGTGAATGTGTTGCTGCTGACCTATTTGAACATAAACCAAACACTGTATGAAATTCCTGCCTTTGGTACCCACTGTCTGCCCTAAGCCCTAGATTACCATTTACTTTGAGGCCTATCATTAGAGGTGCTCAGGATAATCTCTTGGCCTCCCTCCACCTAGACTGTAGATGGCAGAATGTGAAGGACAATATAGGGGCCTACAGACAAACATTCTTGGCAACTTCGATATAAAAAAGATCAAGGACAAAGTTTAAATAGGTTACTAATGCTACCAGGTTTGTTAATACAACTTCTCTGAGATCTAATGGTTCTGCTACGTCTGGTTTCATAGTTTATGAGGGTTGGGTTATAGCCAGAACAGGCTGGTGCCTCTACCATTGCCCGTGCCTCTGCTACAGTCTGCACTGTGGGCACCAAGTTCAAGCACATGTATGTGTGCAACGGACGTGCAAGGTTACATGGTGAGTGCTTTTCTTCCCACCTATCAGTTTTCCTCTGACTCGCAGGCTGTCTCTCCCTAAACCCCTCTTTTCTCCTTCTCTCTCCTTCTCCTCCTTTGTTTTGTTATTTTACCTGTCGCACCAGGTGTGAAGGGGTGAGGCCATGGAAAAACATTCAGCTCTGTAAGCTTGTCATGAAAGAATCCATTGATTGACCCACACATTTTGGTGCACAATGACAAATGGGGACGTAATTTTCCGCCTGACTTGGGAGCAACAAAGCACATTTCCACTTTCTCTTGTAAGCAGGAGAGCATTCGGCGGGCCCCCACTTTGTCTGTTTCTGCAGAAACTTACAGAAGTTTCTAGATTACTTGCACATTTATCAGTTTAGTGGTTTGGTTGTGCTTTGATCAGGTATGTCTTCATGCATTTCATATGTCAGAGGACAGATTGCATAATGGTTCATATCAATTCACCCACTCAACTAAAAGTAGCCAGAGAATATGTTGTACTTTTGATGCAACTGCGCCTGTTAATGCCTCCAGGCATGTCTCCAACCTGTTGGTATATCATCATTTTGAAAGTTTTTAGTGATTTGATCCAAGTTGCATTTTTTCATTTGCTTTCTCTTCCCTTGTTGCAGAAGCTATGCTTGCCTTTACAAATTACTTTGACGATCTGATGTCCTGAAGCCAACATTTTGAACATATCCTTGCTTGTATGTTCTTTTGACCTTAAATTATTAATTTTGTTGACTTTAGTATTGACCAGCAATGTTGAAAACAATGGTGTAGTATTCATTACTGATAAATTTTATATCATTAGAAATGTGATAGCCACACATTTTAACCAGCAGTACAGCATTTTAATTAAAATTTGCAGTCATCATTCAGTCATCACTTGAGTTGTCTGAACCCTGAAATTAAATGAATCTATTGTGATGACCTCTTTTTAGTAATTACATTGGAACCACAAAAAGAACAGGCTTTGTCCCCGGATGTGAACACAACACATGGTACGACACATAATGATTTTTTTTCAGTCTGTGCTGTTATACTTTGTTTTTGCTGCTGATTGAATCACTTCCAAGCGCCTGAAGAATGTTTTAGGTGGAAACTATGGAAATTAACCAATTGACCTTCTCTGTGACCCCAGGGATACACAAACCCTGTGGGAAAAGCAACTGTCAAGCCATGCTAATGCAGGGAGTCAAGGAGATCTATGGAACCCAAACAAAATGCTCTCAGAGACCACATTAACCCCCACAGTTCACTTTTGTAATAGCATATTAATCCCAAATTGCTCAGATTGAAAAAGTGCTTTGGTGTGTCCAAAGTAATACTGACATCTGCTCTTGGACATTGTGCATTAGAAAGAAAGGTATTTGACTGAGCAGCTGAGGAGCCAATCTGGTCTAAAGTATAAAGTGAAGTATATCATAAAAGAAATAAAACCCATACAGAATTTAATTACCTTTATAATTAGAAAGATGGAGCTTTGTTTAATCAAGCTTGGTCACTTTATGTTTGTGCTAGGCCACATCATATGGAGGTCTCTTTGTAGTGAAATGTTTAATATATGACTGATGAATAGTCATCCAGATGAAAGGCTCTCCCGGTTCACCTTGGTGAATTGTCCGGCACACTGGGCCCAGGGAAGCGGTCACCTCCTGCAGGGGCAGTCTGTCAGGGCACTGAGAGCTTAATTGATGCCTCATGCTTTTCAGGGGCAATTATGGCACCCAAATGTCAAGAACTAATTTGTGCCTTTGTAATGTGGACAGATGGGGCAGGGGAAAGACTGGTCTGGGAGCCGCCAGGAGAGGAGAGGCCGACTGGGTTCCCAAGCAGATGTGGGCTGCTGTGGGGACGGAGAGAGAGGGGCACTGGGGGTGGTGGCGGAGGCAAGGTTCAGAGCCAGAGCCACACTGCTTGAGGGTATACATATCTAAGCAGAGAGCTATGATTTCGAAGTTACCATTTCACACCATGACACAGTGCTGGTTAAGCTTAATGTGTTTTTTAAATCAACTAGGCGCAGATGACTGTAAAACATTTCCAGGTTTTGTGATCAGGCCAGCAAATGTATCCAGATTTATGACCAGTCAATGAAAATCCAATGTTTTCTGTAGACTAGGTTAATTACAGGTATACAGGCCTGTTAAAGCTGTTTTAAGAAGCTGTTTTATTAAAGGATTTTCTTTTGACACCACACTTAAACCAGATCCAACATTGTCATCCTAAAATGGTGTGTAACTGTACTGTTGCAGATTTTGACATGGATAATTTTTATGATTTTGAAGATTAGGGTATGATTACAAGTGTTTGGGGCAGTTTTGTATGTCGTTTTTTTCACTGAACAAGAAACAACATTTCTCTTTTTTAAGTAATGAATTACTGAAACAGAAAATCTCTGTAACACAATACTCAATTCTAGATTAGATTATGATGTGTTATGCTGCATCTTGACGTAAACAATCGAAAGGAAAAGAACCCAAATTTCTGCTTTGAAAAGTACAGACTTCTGTAGATGTTATTCTTCTAACACTCCAATGCTTTTACTTCTGGCTGCCAGGTTGCCTTTTCACACCCTGACATTTTCACAGCTGTATGCTGACAAGGCACTGGGTTACAGGGTGGATATTCTTAAATCACATCAATATTAAAATCTCCAGACTCCCATGATTATAATTATCTGCGGCAGAGAGCTCTAATAATAATATTGTATGGCGTTATGCACAGAGCATAGTAATTTTCTGTATTTACAAACACAGGGCCAGAGAGCTTTAAACACACAGTTGCACGGGGTGGGGTGTGTGTGGGTGTGTGTGGGTGTGTGTGTGTGGGGGGGGTGGGGGGGCATCAAGACACCACCCTTGTGCAAACACACTCCTCCCCTTAGAAGTGATTGAGGATTTAGAATTGCAGGGGGACTCTCCACCTTGACCACAGCTCTCATCCGTCCACTACTGAAAGATATAAATTACGGCCTTGTGTAACTGGGCCAGACAACAGACACCCAGATCTCCAGCCTCTCATGAGAGTTGTAGTCCCCTCATCCCCAGGAGTCTGCACATGAAGGTGAGAAGAGCAGGATCACAGCCAGAGGAACACCTGTGTTGTCTGACGGCACAGCAAAACAGACGTGGCGGATCACAAACTTGCCCACACGTTTAGACATCTCTCTCTCTATCTCTCCCTGTAGTTCTCTCCCTTACTCCCTCTCTCTCTCTCAGACAATAAACCCTCCTGACTGTGCGATAGGGTTTCTGTGAGAGGCCAGGTCTGAGGGGGTGATGAAAATAAGGGTGCATCCATTAAGTGCAGAGGACGGACCTCTGAGTGGGCATGCGAGACAGATTTGAAAGCTGGCTGCAAAGTGCCCGGGACCACCTGCAAGACAAAGGCATCTGTTTCAGATCAGACAGGCCCAAAAATAAAAGTCAAACAAATGCCAAGAGTACTTCTGGGCATCAGGTATCACAATACAGGATTTCCAGTTGTGTTTAAATCATGACCTTCAAAACTGAAAAGGCTCTGATGTAAAGGTTAAGCACCAGGGAGTCTGTGTCCAGAACATGTGCTGTAGAATTAAGAATTAAGAATTCAAGTGATATCTAATTGTATTTCACTGTATTTTAAATGGATTTCATTAGTACATCCATATCACAGAAGAATATTCCCTGAGGCAATATTAATTATTAATGATAATGAAGTATTTGATGTAATTTCCATCAAATGTCTGTGCTTCTAAGATTTAAAAATCAATAGTGAATTCACAGCCACATCTCTCTATTTTTCTCTTTTTCTGACTTGTAACTTCTTAACACTTTGAACATACTTATCTCTGTAATCTTTTGAACAATATCATTGATATAGTTCATTTTGAAAATTGGTCAATGTGACTGCCTTTGCCATAGAGGGTCACAGATTTAGAAATCACAGATCAGCTGTGCTATTGCAACTGCAGTCCTTGTCCCATTCCTGGTGGACTGTCACAGTGACATAAACTGGAAGCTGAGGTAAAGTATGTGCTTACTCTAATGGCAAGTTATGTTTTCAAAAGGGAATCACCGTGGCAACCTTTCAAAATGTCATTGTAACTGTACCGGTAATACTGACATAAATGATAATTGATTGTTGCTATTACTTACATTAAAAGTTTGACATTTTAGGTCCATAGATTTGTTTCCTAGCCTTCCTCCTATATCCTATGATTGTGTATGTGTGTGTTTTAAAAAGAAAACAGTGGAATAAAATCTGTTGATATGCAAGTGTTCTCTTATATTCCATCATGTTTTATAAGCTGAATCAGTTTAACCTCTTCCTTGACCTCATTCAGATATTATTCAGACCTCATTATTATAGGGGCAAGGATTAAGGTAAGACAAAGTCATCCCTGAATTTGAAAAACTGAAACTTCACCTGCAGTCAAACCTCTACTACACTGAAACACATTCAGGCCTTTTGAAAGAGGGGGCTAATAATTAATACAGCCATGTCAAATGATATCCTACTGCTTGTCCATTTATGTGTAAGTCACATAATTGTTTTAGGTACATCTGTTTTGGTGTGGGTTGTATGTGTGTGAGAGAGGACGCTAATGTTCCTTCATGTGTAGGGCACATAAAAAGAGACTTTATAAGCATGTTTATTCCATAGAGGAAGCTAAAGCTCCTTGTGGACCCAGTGAACACTGTCCGTTTGAAGGGGCTCATATGTGAGGATAGGAAACCCCCTCTGTGTCATATAGAGGGAAGATTTGGCAGCAGGTAAGCCCCACTGTCAGGGGAAAAAAAGCCCTGGCTCATCATCACAGAGATGCCGAGATCACAGCCCATTGCGTTCACATGTCAACAATCAACAGGTTTTCTTTCATCCATTGATGTAACTGTTTAAGGATACATTTGTTGCTAGAGCTTGCTCAGCTAGCGTAACATTTCCTGAAATAAAAAAAACAGCTACAGATGAGGGTATTTAAATCCCGCATTACCTCTTACCAACTCTTTATCTGTCTGAGGTGACAATGCAGGTACTTTAAGCTCTACCCCCTTCCCTTCATATCAAAAAGACTCAAAAGGCCCAGTATTAGAGGCAAAGACTGCAATCTGGACTGCATAACCACTTAGCAAATGCCCTGAGACCTAAGGCAGCTCACATCCACAAGACAGAAACTGTTGCAAGTGGTATATACAACCTGAAAGAGTGTTACTCTCATCTGTCAATTCAGTGGAGGTCTCTCTCTAGGGTCATAAAAGACCTAGAATTCAAAGGTTAAGTGCTTTCAGAAGAGCCTTGGTCCCATTTTGTTTAATTGGACAATAGTAGGGTCAGTATTTATCCAGAGCATAATTCCGAAACTTTCAACAAAGATTACTTAATCCTTATCGCTTTGACCCCACTTTTTACAGGAGTGCCAAGTCACTAGTCTTCACTAAAGGTCAGTTTTTATTTTGCCCTCATCGTGTCATTGCAGCAGTGTTACACGAGAAGGTCCCTTGGGACAGGCTTTGAAGCTGATATTCACTGGACCCTTTTCTCTGTCAGAACTGCCATTATGAAAAAAGGCAAACATTGGTTTGGTTGATGAATTTGTATTCGAGCCAAACGAACAAAATAAAACCAAACCCAAAAAGGCAGCTCAGTCCTGGCTGGAAGACATTTTTCGATCAGACATCTGAGAAATGTCTTTTTTCTCAATAAAGTATTTTTAGCCTGGTGTTATGAGTGTCATTGTTTCATGAGATGCTGGTTTGAGAGAAAGAGAGGTGGGGTGAGGAGAGGAGGAACCCCAAAGTCATTAATGAGCTAGGAGGAGTTGCCCATAACAGTTAACATGTGGCATGGGTCAGTTATGCAATGTACCAATAGCAAAGCTATTTACAATTAGGCAAGGTGTACATTTAAATTTCATTTTTCACATCATTAATGGAACTGGTTTCGAGTAGCTACTCGTTCTATTCAAAGTTGTTTTGATGGTGTGGAGTTGGTTGCAGAGTTCTATTATAGAAGCACTATGGAATGTAGTGACAGACAGTTTGCATGAGAAGACAAATCCCTTTCAAATATGTTTAATTGCCCCATAGAATATGCACTGTGTTGAATGCCATTTTTGGAGCGCCAGCCAGACAAATGGAGGAAATCATAGCAGCGAGAGATATTATTCAGATCAATCAAGGAAAATCACAATGTGACTTACTCTAAACAATACAGCATTATAAGACTACTAGCAAAATATTTTCTTTGGTCAGATGAAAAGATTGTTTGAGACAGCGTATTTTGATACAATTCCTAATTGTTTGGTCTAACTGTGAAGTTATGTGTAAAAATATATATTCTTCAATAAATAAATATTTCAAATAAATACATGTACTGAAAGCAAATGCATAAATAATCCACACTGACATGACAATTGACAGTCCAGCCTCTATACTTTACATTTAAAAAGTCTTCAAGAAGCAGGATACCTTCACAGTCCACTACACAATGCCTCTTCCTCAATACACTGTGGCAATCAGTCTGTTTGTTATGTAGGACACTGTCTACTGGCTGGCATTTCTTCTCTGTTAGAGGAAGCCCTGCTAATGGGATGCCTGTCGCCGGAGAGTCCTTCTCTGCAGATCAGTGTCAGAATCCCATTCCACTCCTTAAGCCTGTTGTGTGACCCTACTCTCCTCAGAGGGCGTAGGGTGTAGTGGGTTTTTTATCTAAGGCCGGAGTGGGCTCCCAGCGTGCAAGCTGAGAGCCTCAAACAGGTAACCCCAGAGAGCAGCCGATGCATTCCAGCGGGAGGCCTCCGACCATTTTTCTTTCATGTTAGCTGTCTTGCCCACTTTTGTGCCAGAGGCTTTCACTTCAAGCCCTTGTTTCCAAAGATGAAATGGGGCCAAGACTGATGCTGCACCTCAGCAGTTGCACTCTAACTGAAACTCAGCTTTGTCCAACAGTGTCCTTGTTAAGTACTGCCACTTTCTTAGGGTCCACTGATCTGGGCAGAAAGTGTGTGAACTTTTGGTGCCGTCTAGACTTTGTCCCGTCTCTTGGTGTCCCATCCTTGTTCAGTGCCACGAAGTAGGCTGCACCCTTCTCTCCATTGTGCCTGTACTCATTGGAGGCATATGTATTATACCAGTTCTCCTCAAAGGCTTCCTTAAAAATACACTCCTTTGTAAGTTTCTCCTAAGAATTAAAAAAATTATACGTTTAAATGGGAGTAGAGACATTAGGACCGGTCTATTTGTGAAAAGCAAGCACATACAGTTAATTATATCCCAAGAAATGTTATGACTAAGTATTATATAGACTTATAATACTATATACCAGTAGGATACTTACAGAACCATAAAGTTCTCCTTTGTTATTCATCCCGAGATAGAGTCCACTGTTAACTCCTTTGATGCTTATTAATCCAACTGCAAGGCTGATGAATTCCAAGATACCTGAGGGACAAAACAAGCAGATTCTTTAGCTTCAATCTATAGCCTAACCTTGCCAAACCAGGTATCTCAGTACAGAATCTGCACGTGTCTTAATCTGAATGAAATCTGAATTTGTCTGCAGATATCCAAAACATGCATTTCCTTTTGAGATAAAAAATGTTTTAATGACTATGTATTTCACACTTTATAGAATTACGGCGAATCTGTTTCAGTATGAATAATATTCAAGTCCAACAAGCTGCATTAGCCTACAGGGCATACTAATGAAACGAGAACATATCAAACAATAAATATGAAGGCATTACCAAATCGACTGTGATCTTTTCTTGTGCCCTGTACGGTGCCATCTGGGAGAATTTCAAGATTAAATCCAGTTCTGCAGTACAATTGCCGTCTGCGATGAAGTCCTTTTAAATGTGTTAAATCCGCCGAGGTGCTGCGCGAGAGTCTCTCCGCGGGCATGGAATGATCGGTCAAAGGACCAACGCTGTCTCCAATAGATGTTACGTGAAAGTGTGACCCAACATGGCCAAAAGCATCTATTGTTTGTAAAAGCGCCCCGACTTCTCCTATAGTTGCCATCACAAACAACCTACACAGCAACATCAGGTGAAGTTTGGTGCAGAATAACAGAGAATGTCTTGTGCAAGTTTACAGCATGATTTTATCGGTGTCCAGCTCCTGGCACTGGATGTCTGCACCACGCGCACAGTATAACTGACATTCACAGCTGATCTGTAGGAAATAGGTTCAGAAGAAAACCTTTTTCTTTGCGCTGCTCCAAATTCTCAGTTTATTTTGCGAATTCATGCTTGTAGTTGGTGGCTTGTCTCCTTAATCCTTTCGTTACTAGTGTATTCTTGAGGACGTTGCTATAAATTATTCCCAGTATTTAACACTGTGTAAGTCTGTGAAGTAGAAACGTACAAGCCGCTCCACGGTGTCCGCAATGCTTGATATATCCTCAGTCTTCACAGAGCACGATCGCGCAGGTACCAGTGCGACAGAGTAATCGCTGTGAATACCTCGCACACCAAGTGCTTGAAACGTGAGGCAGGTGCATAATGCAAGCAATGCCTTACTGTGGGCGGTCCTTTAAATTTAAACCTTTCCTGTGTGAGATTTCCTTCAGAAGAGAGAGAAAGAGAGAGAGAGAAATAGAAAGAGCGAGAGAGTTTCTAGTAATGGGACCAATAAACAAGCAAGCAGTTACATTAAGTGTGCTAAGGGATATGCTATTTATACGTTGCTTTGGAAGAGGTAGGCTATACTACTGACTGACCACTGGCTGTCAGTGGAGCCAGCATTCTATTCCCGCTCGTGTGGTAGTTTGAAACTGACCTGAAGTGTACATCTCGCGAGCTGTGAGAATAAATAACCGTCCTTACTGCTGCGATGGCAACTTGGCGTAGACTCAGTCCTCTGCTAAAGAACTGTGCAACTAATATTTCCCACGTGTATCAACGCTGTAGAAAGCCGAAAACAGGTGTACTTGAAACAGGATTATGCTTTGTTCTTGGGGGCGCTGTAGCTTACTACTGTTATGACGGTGTTGGACAGGGTAGAAAACTTTGTAGCGGTCTTGCTTTCGCTCCCCTCCTGCAGACAGTAGCTGCCAGAGAAAAGGTATGCCAACTGTGTGCATGCACGCTATGTCGAATCCTGTTGACATTAATCTTAATTAGCCACGTGTTGAAATACCCCTGTGTTTTTATGGCCGTTAATCCTCGGACAAATGTGTTAATGTGTTAATGGCATTTTGTTATTTGTTTGGATCAGTTACGCATTGTTTCTTCGTGATATACATAACCCCAACTTTCTTTGTCATTTCTTTTCATGAAACTTTAGACTCACAATTTGAATGTCTTTCGTCCTCAAACAATTATATTCTAGTTCAAATTCTTCCTCATGTTCTCCGCATTTCGCGTAGTCATTGGTCAGCGGCTTACGCCTTCGCACCTGTTACGCACATCAGTTACTGGAGTGACGGTGTTGACCATGTAGGATTGGCATGTCAGCTAAGATGACGGTCAGGTGTTGGCACAGGCAAATATAGAAATTATATTATCTCGTCTGAAGTCAACCGCTAGTGGCCCACTCTTTCAAAAAATACTTGATACTGAAGTGAAAGAAAATAAAGTTTCGGTAAGACATCTACTGAACACAAAGCCGAAATTCAAATAAAGGCGATGTAGGCTACATCCACCCAGTAGGCTATGTTCTTTACTGTAAACGCATGGAATCATTCATCGCTTTTTGTTTTGTAGAGTAGCTTATGCGTTGGTGCTGTGCTTAACATTTGTTGGTCAAATGACTACAGCTCACTATGTTGTAGACGAGGCCTAAAGCCTACAGTACTGTGTGGCCTCTATGCTGTAAATTCAGAATGAAAGCACAGTAACTTCCGGACCATATTACCAAGTTGATCACTGTGCAGAGGCCGTAGCCTTTTGCACTTTAAAGGGTGAACAAGAGAAGAATTAAAGTATTTTTATGCAGATTCTGCTCCAACGTCTTTGGCTGTTAGGCTACCAGCACATCAGAATTTTTACAGGGTATTGTTCTATAATGATGTCTAGTTGAATATTTAACACTGAGAAACATATACAAAAGACACAGTGTACTTTCACAAAGTCCCAGGAAATGCTGGAGATGCAATTAGTCTATGAATTGTGGCACCACTCAAAAAAGAAAGTAAGCTAAGAGGCAGTTATTGTAGACGAATAATGGCAGATTTGTTGAATAATGATCTGTGGGATCATGTTGATATGCTTTCATCAGATTGTTGGACTACTAAAGCATAGAGAATTGATGTGGTCTAGTTTGCAACCGTGCTTACACTGTGTTCTCTGTTGTCTTGCCATTCTTATCTTGGAGAGGGGTGGGGGTGTGTACGCCAGGGGGGAAGAATTGGACATAACCTTGACTTGTGGATTGAGATGGAGGAATTCAGGGCTGAGGTAACAGGACACGCTGGCTTGGCAAGGGAGGCTGACATTTGATCAGGGTAATAATTAGCTGGACCACACATTCCCAGGGTGTTTGCATGGTACCCAGTGGGCCTGGCATAATGCCATAAAACAGTGGCTGATAAATTAGCTCCACACTTAGTCATTGTCTGATTCTTTTTTGTTTGTTTGTTTGTTTGTTTTTTGTGTAGGAAGTCATCCTTGAAATTGACTATTAAAGTAGTAATAGTATTTATGGAAGATGCCAGAAAATACTGTCAGATAAAAATATGCAGCGGTTAACTGACTATCACCAATACATTGTTACATGTATTATTGTGACATCCTCTCTAAACTGCTTCATTTCAGTACTTTAATGCTATACTACTTTATGACATTGCCCAAATTATGCTTAGATTTTGGTCTGGTATGTTTGTGCTGTAGACGAAGAGAGTTGAGGAGGATGAGGAGAAGCACATATCGGTGCATGAGGAGAGGTTTCACCTGTTCGCCTCGGTGGAATGTGATGGACAGCTTTACATGACCCCCCTCAACTTCCTGGAGTCCGTCACCAGCAGCAGCCTCTCCAAGAGTAAGCAGCACCTAAGAGCCACTCAACACCTTCAGAGTTTATGGCCTCTCCTGCATGAAAACAGTCATCCCATTCTTACAGTTCTGTTTGTTTTCATGTTTTCAGTAACAATGACTAAAATTGTCATGAGCACTTAAATTAAATGCATGACCTCAGTTGTGATCCCGTTCTATAGAAATACAGTGAAGTGTTGGAAGGAAATATCACAGGTAACACCCACAGGCACACATACAGTACACAAAAAACAACACTAATGTACATTTATCTAAAGACTCAATGTCCCATGAAAGCCATAAAATGAGCAGCGAATGGCCTCAGTCTGAGGACACAGAACAAGCAGGACTCTTCACCTGTTGTATGCTATGAAGAGGTTAAGAGAGGTGTTTTTTATGGGAATACATGTCCTGACAGAAAAACTGCAATTAAAAGATGAACATAAGATACAGTTGAGAGGATTACTCACTTATCCCAAGTAAGTGTGCATTAAGTAGATTTTATTGTCACACTAAGTTTTGTTCTCTTGATGTGAGTGGGTATCGATCTTTTGTCTTGCCATTAGGACTTTGATTTCCAGGAGTGTTAAAATTAGACTGGTAGAAGACTAGAGATAGAAGACTGGTGCACACCAAAACAAAGAGCACACATTGCACCACCCCACTTCCAACACATAATTTTTAATGGGAAATGGTGTGACGAAATGGGATAATGGCATTTATGGTTTTATGCTGGGGCTGTAAAAAGTATAAGTATATGCTCATAACTGTAGATATTTGGAAGAGTCTGAACAAAGGCTGCTACACATAAGTGAGGTGCATTATGTAAACAGTGAGAAAATGGTTAAGCCATTAACTTGTAGAGCATTTATTTGTCTGCCTGTTTTTGTGGCGATATGCTCGTTTTCAGGTCATAGGCTTTAAGACACTTTGTAGCTGGCGCTGGTGTGAGGCATAAATTTGCGGTCCTCTCCCTCTCTTTTCTCCATCTCCCTGCTCTAGTGAATCACTGACTTGCTGGAGGCCCTCACTTTGACTTTTAGCCTGTCTTAGCCTCTGGATATTCCTGGAATACTAAAATCTTGTATTCACAAAAGCCATATCTAAAAGTAAAGTTTGGAACTGGCAGGCCTCTTAAATAGAAGAAGATCCACGTGGCATCAATCTGGAGCAGAGTCCTCATAAAGATAACTGTGCAATACATATCAATTTAATACACAAGTTTAATATAAAATTTATTGCATTATATTGCATCTTCACCTACTTACTGACTTGTTTAGCTGTGAGTCAAAACAAGTGTCACAATTCATCCTGTAGTCATGTAGGCATTTATATAGTCTTCAGGGAGAGGGGAAATATTCACGTGATAAGAAATATTATGATGAAAGCAGACACAGACAGATGTTTGGTATCAGGATAAGAATGATGCCATGTAGCAGAGGATGGGTCATTGTCCATGTTATCATTCAGCTGCTTTGATAGGGGCATCTGAAATACCAGGGCAATTACTTTACGACACTTTCTCCTCACGCCAGTGACAGCAGCATGAGCAGTGGCAGCCCTGCCTCAGTACTCAGCAGTACTGCCAGTGCATGGCACAGGCCCAAGGGAAGCTTCCTTATTCTGCATGACCCAAAGCACTTTTTCAACCTTTGTACAATTTTGGCTTCTTGCTGGGCTGGGTACCAGATCACAGCTCCATTGCAGCTGTTAATTTAATATCAAATATGTATGCTTGTTTGGACTGTTAAATGTTAAATTCACGTGTGGATCAAATGTCGAATGTGGAATGTTAAATTCAGTGATGATCAAAGTCAAGTCAAAGTTAGCTTTATTGTCAAAAGCCATATGTACATAGGTTGCACACATTTGAAGGATTTGAAATTACAGATTGATTGTGAAATTACAGATTGATTGTGAAATTACAGATTGATTGTAATTGTGTTTCTCACTTACCCTACCCAGACAACAAGAAGTATTGGAAATCCTTGTCAAGACAGGTGGGCTGTATCTATCAGATATATCATGTCTACAGTATGTCAAATAGGTCTACATCATGAAATATGTGTATGGCTCAGCAACATGGAATGCTAAATAATTTATTCTTAGGATTTGGAAGACATGCTGTCCGGCACGCCGCCTGTTGGAAAGGGGTCCTCCAAACTTTTCAGAAACCTTCATGACAAAGGTAAGGGTCTACTATCTCCAATTAAATAAGACTCTGGTCAGCCTTTTATAGCTAATTCAAACCTATGCCAGGATGGTGCATTGGTAATATGTATGTCTTTATCATGTAATATCTACACATGTACGCTGTTCGTACGCTGTGTAGTTAACCAACTGGTATGCATGATGTCTGCTTTCTTTATGTTTCTTTATGTTGTGTGTCTTTATGAGACTGTGCCTTTTGTTTTGAAAATGTCTTTGTGATTGAATCGGGAGGAAGAAGGGCTCAAGATCCGGTTGTAAGTCTAATCTTATCTTTGGATCAAAGTAGTCATGTGGTGACTTTGCTCTTAGGCAGTCTCAGATGCCATAAGCATGAACTCTGGATACCATGTGTACATTTGAAGAACATTCATTTACTGACAGAAGGTATAGACTGTCTTTTGAACATGTGTATGGCAGTACAGAAAATGACAAGGCAATTTGATTATTAGATACTCGGCAGATGAAAATTTATATGTATCCCGCATGTTACTGATGAATAGCCCAGGATGTATTGGGTGAAATTAGTACAAGTCGGTGTGTCAGTGCCAGTGTTCGGCTATTATGCTGACTGTTATACGCTGGACTTTAAAGAAAAAAAGTGATGGGCAAAGCTTTCTTTTGAAGTGGAGTAGACTCTTTGAACTGATCAGTGTTGAGACTTGTCCATGAAGCAGACCTCCCGGAACCCTTTACACACTACGGACATATGTATTATAGTATTGGATTACAGCTCTGCCAGGGCCAGTCCTCCACCAACAGTCTCCCTGGAATTGTTTGTATATTTGCAGGAATGTGTACTTCAGCATCAGTATTTCCAAGACCCAGCTGTTGACTGCTGGCATGAAATAAATCATACTTCAGTTATTCAATTTAATGATGATATGATGCAGAACACAAAGTTGGTATACCTGATAAAAACAAATGTTGAATTGTATTATAGAACAAATATAACTTAATAACACCCAAATCATGTTATGTGATGGGTTAGCAGACCATGTTGTGCATAGGAAGTTGGTATTTGAGATGATTAACTACCACTTGGTGTCCTGTAGTTGTCTGTGGATGTCCAGCATTTTGTTTTAGCATTGGCCGTGTCCTCAGGGCAATTACCACCAAGGTGTTCCCAAGTTTCCCTCTCTTCTGTCTGTCGAGGGAGCATCATACCTCAGCCCTTTTCCCATAACATCCAGAGCAGTCACCCATAACTATCTGAGCTCCAGTCACTATCATCTCCAGCAGACAATAGCTGGGGAATGCTTTCAGTGACGGCAAGACAGCTCGCCTAAGACTAGCTGACCAGGTCTGACAGTTGTTTCGTTCGCCTCCCTCTTCAAAGAACAAAAGGAGCCTGTAGGCCCCAAAAAAGACAGCAGGGCCTAAACCCACATTGTGCGTCCTCAATCAGTGTCAGATCACTGAAGAATGTCTTCCACCTAGCTAAACAAACGTGGGGGGGGGGGGGCAACACAAGAGCCGGCAACCAGCTTCAAATTTGTTTGGGTTTGTGTCTGCCTTGGTCACTTATGTTGTAAAGTTTCTTGTTTGTGTGAAGAGAACACCAAGCATGAATCAAGAGGCACCTTCTTAGATGTTATCAATACGGATGAAAGCCTCATGGGGTTAGGGGTGTGGACTGCTCGCAAAGATACCTGGTAATTTGATTCATTTCAAGAGAGTTACTTTGGGGATGTGTAAACATTTTTAAGTCAGTTCCCCAATCCAAACATTTGCAGATTGTGTTTTCTTTTCCTCAGGCATCATCACTTACACAGAGTATCTCTTTCTACTTTGCATTTTAACAAGTAAGTCTTTTTCATCCAAGCATCTTATGCTTTACTTGCATATGCCTGATTTTATGAGACCAAAAATTTCTAAAGCATGCTTCCCCATATAACTCTAAGATCTACTTAAATAATTACTACATATATTTATGGTCTGTATGATGATGTTATAAAGCCTGTTGTCTACTTGCTATTATAATTATTTTATGTACATATTTAATTATTTTATATACATATTCCATTGATTTAATCTTTTTTTAACTTTCTTTTTCAGAGCCTAAAAGTGGTTTCAAAATAGCCTTTAACATGTTTGATGCTGATGGAAATGAAATTGTGGATAAAAACGAGTTTTTGGTGGTAAGACCCATTCTCTGATTGCATCACTTTCACTCTTGTGTGAATTTGAGGCGTTTGATATTTGTGATGTGCTTGCTCATGAATCTCTCGTCTCTATCAGCTCGAGGATATTTTCCGTAAGAAAGCTGACAAAAAGAAGAGAGGGGAATCTGATGCAGTCACACAGCTGGTGAGGCCATTTGTAATTGTTTCTCTCATCTTACACGGAGTCCCGCTCACAGGGCTTAGTGGCTTATCTTTCTCTTGCCTTTCCTATCCATTATGATCATGATGTGTTTTTCAGGCCTGAATAGAAGCAAGCTCACACCTGGATTTAATGCCCTTATTTAAACCCATGTTTATCTATATTCAGCTTCCTCAGGTAGGGGCTGTATAAGTATTTGAACAGCTAAATCTAGTGGTACATCAGGTCCTACAGTTACAGTACTGTTAGACGGAGTTGTCATGATGAATATTTTTATCTATTGTTTGTATAGGCTACAAGACAAGGCTTGTGGTTAAGTTGCATTTGACTCACTGCTTAGAAGTGAGTGGTTGCCAAGCATGTTATAACAGGATATCATCACTGCTTCATTCTTGTGCAGTGTTAAGTGTTACTATCTGAAACAGAGTCTTTATAAAACATATCTGCACCCAGATTGTATAATGATTATGTATTGACGATCTCAAAATGTAGATTTACTAATACTCTCTGTGTATGTATGTCTCAGTGCTTTAGATTACATTTGAGTGTAATCTAGAGATTACAGTGAGTTTGAGAGAGGATAGACAAGACTTAAGGTTATGCCGCAGGATATGACAGGCTATGACCACTATAATGTGATGCGTATTCTGAAAGCCACAATCCCACATTCTCCACATCATGGGGGTAAGCTGCACTTAGAGCCCCCCAAAGCCAGATAAGGTTGGCTGCTCCCAGTGAAGTGAACAAAGACAAGTCAGTGGGATTTAGGTAGAGTGTAACAGCCACACCCTGGTGCATGCTTGCTCTCCTGAACACAGATGAGCACAATGTGTGTGTAATGGAACTGTCAGATGGGCCCAGGACACAAGTCATTGTGTAAAGGAGAGGCAACCAGGCCCGAAAAGTGCAACAGATGATTTATGTTACTTGACTGCCGCTGAGGCATGGTTTCAGAAATTTCTCAAAAAAAAGAAAAAAGCCCTCACTTGAAGAATGACAGAATTCCTTCAGGACCCTCATGTTTTACTTTTACACTGTCTTGAAAAGTGGTATTTGGGCTTGAGTTTCCTTTTGTGATGGACTAGCCAAGATGAGCGGCCTGCCAATCTGAGTGGAGTAAACTGTGAGCTCGTTTTCATTCAGACAAGTGACTTATATTTTGTCCAGAAGCATGACGACTCCCCTTTCACTCAGAGTTAGACTTTCTAGAAGGTTCCCCTTTACTTCTTAACATATTCTTCTTTATTCGCGCCATGATAGACTCAGAGTTCACATTGAATCCTACAATGTGTATACATGTCATGAATTGTTCTTTAAATAATGGTGATTAAATACAGTAATTAAAAATTTGTATTCAAAATAACTTAAGGAACAAAAAACAGAATTGCTGGGCTCTCCTTAATTAACTGTGGTATCAAGCCATAAATCTTGTTTTGTGAAGCACTAGGAAGTGCTGTGGGCTTTTAGCCGTTTCCAGTCAGATAAATAAATATGATTCTAATAAAACGATGGTGTTGTCCGCCTGTCTTTACCAACTGCTGTTGCCTTTGAGTGCGGTGATGTTGGGACATGACCATCACTAAAATTAAGTGCCGCAGAAATATTCCAAGATAAAAAAGAACAATAAACACTGTCTGTTTTTTTTGGTGTGGTTTAGAAACTTGGCCGCATGTAAAGTGTTTGTGTTCATGAGGGCACAGTAGTGATACAAAGTTAAATGTTTGTTTGTTTTCCCCGTAAAATCCTAGTTTAAATGGTATTTGTTGCGCAGGACAACAGTAAACAATGCAAAAACACTGTTATTTGTCTCTCTAACCATAGTTAATGTACCAAGGCAGTTATTTTCATGGGCTTGTCATAGTGGAAAAGAATCTCTTTGCATTTTTGGACATGGCATGACTATACAGATACACTATTATTGCCTTAAGTACACATTAAAACAGTAAAAAACAAAACACAACAAAACAAAACAAAACAAAAAAACAGTTGGTGGCCAGGTCTATATTCTTTTCATCGCAGAAATACCCTTCTCTGCTTCTCTAGTTTGCTGCAATTGTGCACATCGTTGCCTACATTTTTCTGGGGCTCAGTAACCCACAATTCCAGGATGACTATACCCAAGTGAAACATGCATAATCCCTCTCACCCCTTCATACCTCCCTTAATCCCGGATTGGGATGTCCTGGCACACGCAGCTGGCTTGTCCTCTCTGCATTCCATGCCAAAGGGGCGAGGTCTACGCGACTCATCTTGAGCAGGCCTTTCAATTCCCCCTGTCTCACTGTTAGGTAGTTATCATACTTGGAATGTTTCATCATTCATTGGACTGCCTGTCAGTGTTGATTGTTTTTTTTCCCCCCTGTCGTCAACAACACTCAGCTCAACAATTCATAACAGGCTTCCCTGACTCTTTTAAAACTGTTGATGTCTCCATGAAGGCTGGCAAGCGGTGAAGTACGTTTTGGAAGTCTTTTCTACTAATGACAAACCATAGATAGGCGTAAATCTTTACCGTTTACAGTGTACAAAAACAAGACACATACATACTCAGTCAAAACTGATACATGAAAAGAAATGAAAGAGGATATTAGTTAGTTGTGTAATGCCTATGCCTTCAAGAGTTCACATGCCCTTAAGTTAGGTAAGCTGCTTGCAGCAGGGGAATGGTAAACTACTGGGTCAAAGCTTATGCTGTTTTGCTTCAGTATAGCTCATTACACATTAACTTGTAAGTTGTAAAAGAAACATTAGTTTTATAGCCAACTTTTTATGGTTATGTGAAAAAATATTGAGAATTGCCGTCAAAACAGAGATTTTATGGCATTTCTTCAACACAAAGGGGTCTGCTTGGAAAAGGAGCGAGGGACTGGATTAAGGGAAATACTGCTGTAGTACTAGCTCAAAATCTTCATGAGCTGTGAAAATGGTTACTTATTGCTTAACATATTTTTGGTTTCCTAAATGCAGTATTTCATAATTTTACACAGCACGTGGATGCAGAGACTACCAATACAACACTGCTGGTGCATTTCTTTGGAGAGGATGGACAAGGGGCACTTCACTTTGATCATTTCTACAGGTAGGTCAGTTACTGCACTGGACAAGACTCAGATTTAATTTCTTGAGGGCATAAGAGCCATACATCTAAAGGTTTTGGGTGTGTTTGCAAACTGACCTATATCCCTGTATCTGTCACTTAAGCATGGAAAAAATCCCATGTGTGTTGGTAGCTGAGTGATTGATATGGGATTCCCTTGGCTGATGATGGCTTCCCCTCTTGCGGTGGTGTTCCCGTGTTCCTTGTGTCATTTGCTCTACTCTGCAGTTTCATGGACAACCTGCAGACAGAGGTGCTTGAGATTGAGTTTCTCAGCTACTCAAAAGGTTTGCCCACCATCAGTGTGCAGGATTTTGCCCAGGTCCTTCTGCGCTACACTACCGTGGACAACGTCAGCACCTACTTGGAGAATGTGAAGCAGAATTTTCCTGATGACAAGGTCATTTGCCTGTATAGCTTTATTTGCAATGTGATAGTTATGGCATGGTTCATCCCACAGATAAACCTTAGTGTTGGTGTTTCCATCATCCCAGCTGCCACTGTTGTGCCCCTGAGCAAGGCACTTGTACCCTAAGTTGCTCTAGGGGAGACTGGCCCTGAACAATTGATAGTTGACAAAGTTGTAAGTCGCTTTGGATAAAAAAAAGTTCTCGTTGGAACTGTTTTCTGAGAAGTCTTCAAGGTCCTGTGGATTTAAAAAAATGTAGAAAAGATAATATGTTATGTCAAAGAGCTAGCATTCTAATGGGTGTTGACATCTTTTAAGGAAGTCGTCTCCTCTGTAGCAGTCGTGTGACTGATTGCACCCCTCAAGTCAGCTTTCAACACCATGCATGAACTGGAATGGATGCTGAGTCGTTTCCTCAATTCATGTGAACATAGACACACCACCCTACCCTACAGACCTCAGTGCTATATTTACTTTGGATTCTTCAGTTTGGTGTCACAATTTATTGATTTCTACTTATTTCTTGCAGGGAATTTCATTTGAAGAGTTCAGAACTTTCTTCCAATTTCTCAACAACTTGGAGGATTTTGCCATCACCATGCAAATGTATAATTTTGCTAATCGTTCAGTGGGGCAAGGTGCTGTCAAAGTTTCTCTTTGACTCTGGCTTCATATGATTAACTGAATGACAAAAGAATATATGTTTAACACAAACTAATGCTTGCAGATGAGTTTTCCCGAGCTGTCTTCGTGGCTACTGGCTTTAAGCTCAGCAAGCACCTGGTAAACACAGTATTCAAAATTTTTGATGTGGACCACGATGAACAGCTGAGCTACAAGGAGTTTGTTGGCATCATGAAGGACCGACGCCAGAGAGGTTCATGGGTAAGGTGGTCAGGACTTGATTCACCTGTTCAGTGTGTCTGTTTTAGCTCCCCTCTTCAAGGGGCCTGACGGCTGTAATCCACCTCTTACATCAAGCACCAACAGGCTTGCAAACTTGGTCAGACTAATGGTGGGCTACCTGATTGATGGATCTGATTTAATTATGCGGAACAATGCTTGCATAATGGCAGCTTGTTCAGCAGCAGAAAATGACCAGAGATACTGAATATCAGTGTAGTCTTTGTATTCTAAATCAATGTTTTTGAAAGTAAAATTATGTTCAGCATGTGTCCAAGATCCTGAAAGACTTCTTTTTTTTGAGGACTTCTGCTGCTCTCTAGTGGTCAATATGATGAACATATTTAGAGGCATCTTAGGAGTATTGCAGAGTAAATTGAACTATTTAGGTGGTCTACTGAATTCTGTGTCAGTGTTGTGGTATAAAATAAGGCAAGTGCTCTAACTGATATCTCTGTCTTGTTTACAATAGGGCCACAGAGCTGATGGGCGATTCATATCATTCAAGTCCTGTATGAAGAAGGAGCTCTCCAGCAAATAAGTAAATTAACAAACAAGATCCATCTTTTGTTTATCTTATCTTGTTTGGGTTCTCTGTATTTCTGCCTTTGAATAATTTTGTGCAGTTTCTTAGCAAAAAGTCATTCATCTTTGTAATATCTTTTTTGAACATATTAATATGTAATGTTTATGGTAACCTCATATCAATTATCCTGCCTGATTGGTCACCCAAACCAAGTTCCATCTCCTGGGGTGGTGTCAAGGCACCATGAACTCTCTCAGCATTGAATTACACTGTAATATTAACGAACAATCCAGTGATACCAGACACCAGATACCCTGACCTTGTTCACACCATAGACTGTATAAAAAGGGTTCACACTAGCATGGATCAGAGCTGTTTGCAGCAATACATAGATGTGACATGCAAAGAAAGAAAAAGACCATACTCTAGCCTAGTATATGCGTTTCTGATTTATATTTCCAGTTGAGTGGTGAATCATTTGTCATTCTTCAGGTGTTGTATTATAACCATCACCATGCATGCCTTTTTCTACAGGTGGAAAGCATCACAGTGCCTTGTACATCCTGCAGCCTTCTTCTGCCTCAGACCTTTGAAGAAGTTAGTGTTCAGGGAGGATCTGTTAAAGACGACAAAGTGCATCTTGTAGTATTCTACAGATAGATAGAGATAGATTCTACTATAGAGTCGTGTTACTGTCAGGCGAGTCAGATAGAACTGCCAGAGTGGAAAGGAGGTATCGGACAATGGGAGAGATGACAATTTCTATCAGAAATAAAACAAAGTATGGTAGATTGTTCTAATGTCACCCTTTAGAGGAGTAAAGACTAATGATTTTAATTTCATCAAAGGGTCCTAAGTGTAATCAGTGTTTTCTGTCAAGATGGCAGGATATTTATGACTGAACGCTCAACAGGCTAACTCTTTCAACTGTTGAAATCTTTAATGTGATGAAAATGTATTTGACTTTAGAATATTGCATGCACAAGGTTCTGCATGCAATATTCTGTATATGTGGATATGTTGCCTTTAAATATTTATTTAATCTATTATTAATATATACTAATATATTAAATGTAATAACTTTTTTCCCTTTTTGATGTCTTAATACAGCATAATAAAATCAATTTCAGTCTAAGACTGCTCACCTGTATAGTTGTTCAGAGTGATTCCCTTCCATTTTTAAGCCACTTAATCTGCCTATACAGTGGCCACATTGCTAACATACTTTCTCCAAGCCTGTCTGCGGTCAACAACACAGATCAGCTTACAGGGAGGTCTGTTGTTCAGAGAGAAAGAGAGAAGGGCGGTCTCTGGGGCAGTGAAGTCCTCTCAAATGTTGTCTGTCTTTATTTCTATCAAGAACAATTTTACTTCCCTGCACCAAATCCTAAACAGGATTAGTGACCTTCATTGTTCAATAGGATGGCAATAATGACTGATGCATTGCCAAGGTACCATAATTATACTTACCCCGTGCTGTTCTTAAAATGTCATAATACAAAAAAAATGATCTTTATAGCCCTTTTTAAGGCACCTTTGCCATAAGTTGGCATTGTGCTCATGTTCATTTAGATCAAACGTGAACATGCCACAATCGACGCTACGCAATGTTTGACATTAACACATGTTCATTACGTACTGACGTCCTTCAAAACAGGCTGCGCGATTCATAGACAGCGCGACTACACTTTCTTTGATGACATGAGGATGCAGGCGGTCGGTTAAGAAAAGTGGTGTGGAACATCTGCCAAGACATCAGTAAGTCGCTCCTCGTTGTTTTCGACAGTTTCACGCCTTCACAATGAACAAAGTGTTCTCATCTTCAGATGATAGGCTGAAAAGAAGTGAAATCGCACAAATGCTGACGAAATGTTGAATCGACATCTGGATTTCTCCTACAGTTGATTTTGCCCATGTGCATGTCGCACAGCATCCCACGAACGTCATGGCAACTTGGTGAGAAGGGGCGGCGCTGTGTTTTTGCACCGCAAACGAGGCTCGTCGACGCACCGCGGATCAGGCGACTAGACGAGTGGACGAACTTGAATATGAACTAACGTCAATTGCACATTGTCCGCAACAACAAACAATGCAGTGACAGCATGAACACCTAATATAGGCCAGATTTGGTTTTGGTCGAAGATGGCGCCGGCTGGTTCTCGCAGTATTAAACGGAGCTGTAAGAGAGTTTTACACTGGATCCCGGTGTTATTCATCTCCCTAATTGTGGCTTGGTCTTACTACGCCTATGTTGTCCAGCTTTGTATTGGTAAGACTGTTTCCTCACTAAAATAACTGTGACCTGTGTTTTCCAATATTTAATTCCGAAAGATTGTAATTCTGAAGTATCTGATAATTAGTATTACCAGAACGTAGAACTGGTGTTTGTACAATTCCACCCAAAATTTGTTTAAGCATCATAAGTCATAAGCACTTCGACTTAATTAATTTTCCAAATTAGTGGTCAGGAGTGGGTTAACACAGGCACATATATGTCAACCCATGTGATGGCATCTGGAAAGCTCCAATAGAAAATGTTGAGTCACTTTCAAAGAGTTCTATTTGAGAGAGGTGAGCACAGAGAAAAGATCATATTTTGTGTGGCATAAACATACAGATTTTGTTGTTGTGTGTAAAATTTGTAATTTTAAAAGGCCTCCTTTAAAAGTTAAAAACGGAATGTATTCATGTTGATTGATGCACTCCATAATCATGATGTGTGTAAACTACGTAATATTCATGAAGCATGTACTCCATTCACTGGATACTGACATCAGGGTTTCCAGCATGCCCTAGCCATTTGTGCACTGACCAGGAATCACTTCAGGAATCTAGGCATGGCAGATTTATGTGGTAGGTTGCTGTATCATTTGCCAGGATATTAATTTGTTTACAGTGAAGGATGACCTTACACACAGCCACAAACACAATGCAAAGGTGCTTAAATCACACAGTCCCTACATGATGTATTTTCGGAATGGAATACCCTTTCATCAGTTCGCCATCTCAGCAGGTGGCATATGGGTCACTCTCTGTATGCCTGACACTACCAGAACTTACGTTCACTGCCAGTCTCCCAGTGCTATGTCTCAGCAAGCTCAGAGTGCTATCAACTGAAGCTCATTTCATTTTTTTTTTTGTAGATAGCTGTTAACAGCTTTAAACGGAAAATCTAGGGAATGGTTTTACTGAAATTTGGTTTCTCCAGAGAGAGAACTCTATTTGTGTGTGTGTGTGTGTGTGAACACTGGTTGTGGGCACCAACTGCTGATGCTGCTGCTGCTACCGAGCTCTAGCAGTGTTTATGCTGAGCTGCAGTCAGGCGGTCTCCATAGACAACCCTTCTAGTTTGTCAGAAAGTGCAGTCCAGTAGAGAACAGCTAGCCCATATTCCCAGGGCTTAAATTGTACTTAGTTTTGGCTTCATGTTTAGCCCATTCATTACTGCAAACTGTCAGCAAAATGTCAAGTAATTGTTGTGTGTGCGAGAGAGATAGAGAGCAGGCTACAGAGGTGGTGAGAGGGGAGAAATAAAGAGAGAGAGAGAGAGAGAGAAGAAGAGAAAAATAGCTTTTGAAGCAGACAGAATTTTGAATTTCTAAAGCATAATTGCATTTGATATTGAACTGCTGAACTGTGGCCTCATCTCACAGTTCATTAGCAAAATGCCAAATCCACAGAGAAATGAATTCAAGAAAATAGTTGTAGATGATGAATAGTCTTTAAGGCATTAAAAAAATCAGGCGCCCCTGATTCAAAGGTAGACTAATGTTAAAAAATAGGATGGAACAACTCAATGGGTGGATCTCCCGCAGTATTCAGCATTGACACTGGTCTTATGGTTCACCTTCTGCTTTGATGTTATTGGCCAGGAGATGCTCGCTGTATCCGTTGGAAATCTGATTGTATTGCAAAATATAGAAATCTTTACTTTTAAGAAATAATGCTAAAAAAATAAAAATAATAATATACATATATATATATATATAAGCAACAGAATCATAATGAATCAAGTATTATGGAGGGTGATTATTCTGATTGACCATTACAGTATATAGACCAAAGAGTCTACAACCTCTTACATGTGTGTATATAGACCAAAGGTGTCTACAACCTCTTACATGTGTGTATATAGACCAAAGGTGTCTACACCCTCTTACTTGTGTGAATTGGGTCAGAATTTTGCATGAAAGCCAAACTATTGTAGGCCAACTGAAAACAATTATCATTTTTTCACCTCACAATCAATGTTTCATAATTGGTGATTTAGAGGTTTTGTCATTACAGTCATTATGAAAAAATGCAGTGGATTTTAGACTGTGTGTAGCCCATGGTACAAAAGGCTTATGAGTATGATGTCAGCTGATCCCCTCTCTCTCTGAAAGCTTATCTCATTGCGTTCCTGTCAAACGCAACCTCAAGCAATCTCTGCTTGACCCATTTCTTAATGGATAACCACTTAGTGCAGTTTTGAAATGCCTGTTGTTTGGGCTGGTCTAGCAGCAGTACTAGCTTATGATAACCACAAACAGTTTTGTAATTTAGTTGCAGAGATTGACAAGACAGTATAAAAGTTATCGGGATATGCTGTGTTAACACTGACTGGTATATTGTTCACTTTTGCAAACCATGTTAATGGTCTTCATGCATGCACTTTGTTAATCTTTAATTTACACAGAATGTATCTAAGCGAGTCATCTGCAATTAGTGTTACTCATAGGTCGACAGCATTCATCCGGCGTCCAGCCTAAGTGGCTCTCCGTGAGTTAAAGTCTGTTCAGTTGTGCTTCCGTATCCACTGGGTAATGATCATACTGATCACAGTGCCTTGAGTCCCTCTTTCCCAAAACCTCAGATGTTTCTGTGGCATAAGGCAGTGTGAGTGCAGAGAGTCTTTGGAACACTAGTCAGCAGCTCATGTCCTGTACTGAAGGATTATATGCATCAGCAGTCGCCGGTATCTCTCTGAGGATACTTCATGGTCCGCTGGCCTGCACTGAGGAAAACAGTGTAAGCAGTTATGTTCCAACTGTTGTCTGCGGGCTGCATTAGTAGTCTACACAGCTTCTCGTCATAGAGTTTTGAATGTAGAAATACTTTCACAACTACATTGTTCAGTGTTTAACCATAACCTTATGAACTTGAACACTATAATGGACAATCCGTCCTGAAACTTTGGCCCTATATAAATTAATTTGAAGACTATTGATATAAACTAATCTCTCATCAGCAATACATGAACTCTTAGGTAGCAGGAAGATACTTAATTTTTTTTTACACGTTACACTCACACTCGCAACCCCATACATAACATGAACCAATTCTGCTCTGGGATGTGAAAAATTATTACCCATTTATGTCAACAGACTCCAGATAAATGACCAAACAATTCATTCTTAGTGGTCACTAAAATCACTATAAATATGGCTATTAATAACTACAAACTGGTGTTTGGAAGAGAGTTGTCCAATAGGAATAAAAGAAAATGACAACTTATTTGAGTTTAAACAATATTTTGTGTCTGCATGTTAATTGACACTGAATAGATACAGAAGGAAAGCTGCTGCAATGGATGCTCTTCTGTAATGCTTACAGGATCTGTACAACAATCTGTTTGGCGCCACGACAACAGATGGCCTGAGAAAAAATGTCTCTTGGATTCTCATGGGATCTCTAATTAGCAACAAAATTTTCTAAAACTGGCTTTATTAACCAAATCAGAAACGTTCAAAGAAACAGATGCCTTTGCTCTGGTTAGCAGTTGCTTGGCATGTGCACTGCACAAAGAAGGGTCATTTTCTGTCATATCTCTTTGGCAGAAGACAGAACAAAATGTGAACTACACAATCTGACTACTCAAAGTGTGTTTATAACAGTATCTGTATTTACGTTGCTCACTCTAGGCCATCTGTAACTGTATTGTCTGATCTTTTTTTCTATTTGTTCTTTCCAGAATCGATTGAAAATCTTGGTGAAAAAAGTAAGTGCATTTGTACTCCTGTTAGCATGGTGCTATAAAAAGGTTGATATTTTGAAGAACCAACAAGTTTTGACAATTCTTGGATGAGTGACTTATGCAGTCGATGAACTGTGTTCTAAAGAACATTTGGTCCCCGTATTTCAGTGTTTGATATTAGTTTGAGGCTTAAGAGAGCATGCTCTCAGGTGGAATTAATAATAAATACGACTTGATGAAACTCAGCAAGAGTGCCAATATGTCTATAGCAGGGCAGGGATGAGTGGGTGTGAGGATGTCTTGAGGAAAGGCCAGTGCCTGATCAGTGAGCTACCCTTTTAGATTATTTAAATGAGCTTGGCATTTATTGCTGCAGTTCTCCAATGTGTTGCTTGGCTAACAGGAAATCTGACTGAGAAGAGAATATTTCACATAAATAAGCTGAAGTTGGGTTTCCAGAACAAGCCTAGAAAGCAACAACATGCTGATTTTTGTCACATTATCCACTTATTTGTATGTAAACGGAAACACAGAAATTGTTAAGCTTTTGTACACTTAAAAACTGATAGTGCTGTCTTTACTGGTAGCAGCACTCATTCATCTTTTAATTGTGTCTTATAATGGCTATTGTCTTATTTCAGTTGTTTACCTTCTGGCGTATCATTTGTTTTTCATCATGTTTGTGTGGGCATACTGGCAAACCATCTTTACCCAGCCCATGCATCCTCTGAAAGAAGTGAGTATGCATTTGCTTATTTTGAACGGAGGCTGCTTCTACCAGGGGAGTTTCTAAACAGGCTTAAATGCATAAGTGCGACTCAGAGTTTGATCCTTTACAAAGATGGTATTAATTTCTCTCCTGAATCAGTGTTTATAGTCTACAGATGAAGTGGAGGCTGTTTTGTGCTTGTACAACCTTGGTTATGAGACCGTCTGCCTTCGGCTCATTTTGTTTCTAGGACGAATCTTTACTGCCAGGAGTCTATTCAAGACTGTGGCTGGTGTGGCTATAGAGCAGTTGTTCTTCCTGTTCGTGTTCTACATGTTACTGACTCTTACTGAAGATAGTATTACCTCTATTAATGTCTATGTATTTGCCTGTTTGTAAGAGTGCTCCCAGCATAAGCTTCTTTTGGTCATGCAACATACTTACCCAGGTATGCAGTGCACTATGAACATGATGTATGTGTAAGGGCCTGGTCATGCAACATACTTAACCAGGTATGCAGTGCACTATGAACATGATGTATGTGTAAGGGCCTTGTCATAAAGCATACTTACCCAGGTATGCAGTGCACTATAAATTTGATGTATGTATAAGGGCCTTGTCATACAGCATACTTACCCAGGTATTCAGTGCACTATGTAAATGATGTATGTGTAAGGGTCTTGTCATACAGCATACTTACCCAGGTATGCAGTGCACTATGTAAATGATGTATGTGTAAGGGTCTTGTCATACAGCATACTTACCAAGGTATGCAGTGCACTATGTAAATTATGTATGTGTAAGGGCCTTGTCATACAGCATACTTAGCCCGGGTATGCAGTGCACTATGTACATATGTATGTGTATCAACAGTTCCATCTGTCATACTCTGACAAAGAGCTGCTGGAGCGAGTGGATCGTGGAGAGTCTCAGCAGGAGATTTTGAGAAGGATTGTCAAGGATTTGCCTGTCTACACTCGCACAATGTCAGGAGGTACTGATGAAGGCTATTATACGTCCAGCATATTAAGAAATGTGCAGACATCAGTGTTTGTTTTATTTGCCATCTTTGTGTTTACATCCTGGTTAGTGAGGGGGAGGGGTCGTTCTGAGAGGACACGGGAGGCAGGGTGTTTGAAACGTTTCTATTAAAACAGATTGCTTCCTTAATTTGCTGTCTCTCCCCTGTGCACTTCGGCTCTTTCATGAGTCCCTGCAGACGGCATGTTTGATGCTCATTTTCATTCTGTGTTGTATCTTCCACATTGTTAGTTGTTGACCTACAAGATGAGGTAGGTTATGTTATGTTGATTGATAACTGCACAAATCTGTCACCCCCCTCAGCTATTCGTTTTTGTGACCGCTGCATTTTGGTGAAGCCAGACCGATGTCACCATTGTTCAGTCTGTGATAAGTATGACCTTCCACATGCCTGATGGGAGTTTAATATGGTTGTATCGATGGTGTTGATGATGCTTCGAAATTACTCATTGCCTCTTTAATTTCCTGCAGGTGCATCTTAAAGATGGATCACCATTGCCCCTGGTAAGTAGCCTGCTACACCAATATGTTAACTACTGCTGTTAATGAACTGCTTTTGTTGTTCGAACTGACCTGTTTGCAGTAAGGTTATCATTAAAATCCAAATTCTACAAACTTTCTCTGACTTTAATATTTGTAAGATCATTACTTTGTCTAAACAGGCAACACTAGCTTATAATTAGAGGCTACAATTAGATGCAACTTCCTTTGAAATTATGCCTACTGTTCTAGTGTGCCTACTGTTCCCGCACCATGCATTCACAACAAGCCATTTTCCTGTTATTTCTAAAATCTAGGGTGAATAATTGTGTCGGCTTCTCCAACTACAAGTTTTTCATGCTGTTTCTGGCATATTCCTTACTCTATTGCCTTTTCATCACTGCAACAGACCTGCAATACTTCATCAAGTTCTGGATGGTAAGTCTGCAATTGTTGGATGACCGTGCTCTTGAAATAACACTGAGGAGGACTGTACTGTATGTGTGGTTAAGGTACATTAGTATCAATAAGATGAATCCCCTCTCTGTGTCCACTTTTAATAATGGTGATTTATCTCACAGGCTGGTGCAAAAATACACGATCGGCTGAACGAATATTTGGTAGGGAGTGGTCAATATCATCTGGCAATAGACTATAAAGGCAGAACTTCTTATTGGCTGCACTGTAGCATGGAGAATCCCAGTAGATGCAGTAGCCTTGTCTTCCTGTAGTACAGTGAATGTAGTCAAAGACTCATGGGAAAATTTAATCAAGCATTTGGGCATTTATATCACAACTGACATGCTTGTCAGTGACTGAATGTCTTGATTAAAGTCCTCCAGTAGTTCAGCTGTGGTCATTGTGCATGTTGTTGTTGTTGTTTTTGTTGTTCTGTTATTTATTCTTTTCAGTTGGTAAGTTCAATATTTCCTTCTGTTGAAAGGACTCAAACACTAATAGATGTTCTCTTCTTGTTTGTGACATTTTGCAGAGTGGTCTGCCCGACACCCAGGCCAAGTTCCACATTATGTTCTTGTTCTTCGCTGCCTCTATGTTCTCTGTGAGTCTGGCAGCCCTATTCGCTTACCACTGCTGGCTGGTTTGTAAAAACAGATCAACACTTGGTGAGTCACACAGAGTAATTTTATTTTGATACACTATATGTATATAATACAAAAAGATAATTGAGGCATTTTTGAGGAAAAGGAATATTTTTGTCTGATCAAAAAGTATTAATAAATCTGTATTTTCATCATATCCCACATGTTCCCTCAAATATATGGGTACACAATTTGCATGATCGTATAAGTTGCGTAGGTGTACAGTACTCCTGTATACCTGTATAGAGTACTTTCCTCATCCACCACAGTTTACTACACATGTTGAATCAGAATCATATAATAATTTCATGAGAACTTAGAATGAAGAAGTGAAATACACTTCCCATGTGTTAACCTCATAGATGAAGACATTTTGCAAAATTAGTATGGTAACCTCGCTTAGTAATTAGGAAATTAAGGTGTACCAAAGTGAAAGTAAAAAGGGTCAAATGATGAATATTACCCTATATTACCTTATATATATGTATTAATATATGCTGTCCCTGTTTTAAATAAATAAAACTTAAACTTGAAATTGTAATTTGGTTTCAGAGGCTGTTCGAGCGCCCGCATTCCATCATGGACCTGACAAAAATGGCTTCAGCTTGGGCATCAGCAAGAACTTCCGTGAGGTCTTTGGTGATGAAAAGAAGTACTGGCCAGTACCTGTGTTTTCAAGGTAAGAGTACAAAAATGAAAACAAAAAAATACGTTTCACTTAAAAGTTGGAAAATTGATGCTGCTATCAGAATTGCTGGAATTCATTCCTCTGGTATTTACCTTAAATAGGTTCCTGGTGAATTAATCAAACCAAAGATTCTTTGAACTATCTCTAGGAAAGTTGAAATAACACAATGTTACATTAAAACAATGACTTTAACACATATAGATGATATTTGGGCTTAGGAATTGTCCATTACTGCCAATGAGTGCCCCAAACATCTGCTATTGCACTATGTAGCTTTCTTGTTCTGATGCTGATGGTACACTGTTTAAAATAAATCTTGCCACAACTGTTACACAGCCTCAACAAATAAAGGAATGAACTTGTTAATATCAGAAGTCTACAAACGTCACCATGCCTTGAATGTGGGGAGTTAAATGATTGGAATAAATGGTCCAGTGTTTGGATTATTATTTGCTCAGTGACTGCCCAGATGGTAACATTAATTATTTACATGACATGTCATCTCCACATGTTCCCATGTGGCTTGACACTGCTGTTGTTTTTCCTGAGATCAATAGTGCTTTCTTTAAACACTTCTATTTACGCACAGTTTAGGAGATGGCTGCTCCTTTCCTACTTGTCTTGTGAACCAGGACCCTGAACAGCCTTCTACATCCCCTGGTCAAAGCCCACCCAGCAAAAGGTCTGTCAGCACTCTGTCAGTCAGACTCTAAACACAGCTGTCATCCTCCAGACCAATGTGTTTTAGGGGTTTCACAACTTGTGCGTAATGTAGCATGAATTACTCATGTTATTTCTGATGACAAATTCAGCCAGGCTGCCACTTTGAGGCTAATGTACTGTTGTGATGAAGTAACTGGAGCATAGAGCATAACTGTGCCTTGTTTTTAAGTCTTAATGGCTCTGCGGATGTGTCAATGTGATTATCTAACAGTAGCTACTGCCTTTTAGTTCTGGCAAAACAAAACCTCACACCTAATGTGTTCTTTTGTGTGTTCACCAGTGGGGGTGATGCCCACCAGTTCCCTGCCAAACCCCTGCGAGACTCTCAGAGTCGGCTGCTCAACAGCGGTGAGTCGTGGCGAGAGAGTGCCGATGGACCAGAGGACAGAGAGAGGACTGGTGAGAGGACAGCAGCCGGATATCCACCCATTGGCCTTTATGGAGCCTGTCGGACATAAAGCTTAGCTTACTGAATGCTGATGTAGGTCATTCAGAGGGCTCTGGGCTAAAACAAATGATAGCACAAGCTCTTAGTTGTTCCTTTGCACTCACATGATTGAATCCAAAAGCATTCTTTATAGAACAGAATCATTAGAACAGTCACATGCAGTCATAACCAGTTCTATTTCTAGCTATTAAGCTGCTCAGTCATGTTGCCTTGATACCCTGCATGTTGCTGTCTTATTTTCAGTATAAGTTCAGCATGATTTTTACTAACACACACACACACACACACACACACACAGAGTATTGCATACTGTTGATTAAGGATCTTTGAGAGTTTAATTAACCTCTTGATTTAACATCTTCTGTGATGATACAGTGTGTTAAATTGTGTACATTTCAGAATGAATTTTTGGTTAAATAGAAAAAAGTCTTCCCTTAAAGGCCACATGTTGACATGACTAATCATGACTGTCTAGCATAAAACTAGTACAGCACCAGTCGAGCATGTTGAGTCTCATCATCACTTTGCTCCTATTCCTTAGGTACACCAAATCCAGCCATGACAATAGAAAATGAAGTCTAGCTGGAAAATGTGTGAGATTTTCTTTGGGAAAGGTTTGTGAAATTTCCATGTGCAAGTACCATACACACTTAAAACCTCTTAAGCAAACTGACCTCTGTTGCATTTCCTCTATTGAACTGATCTTCGAACAGAATATTTATGAGCAGATTTTGTTCTTTTTCTCAACAGAAGAGGTCCAAATAAGTGCACAGAACACCAGATCATCTGAGTGCCTGCACAGACGTGTTGTTGGGACAATGCCATGTACTTGAACCTATAAGCTTCGGACAAGTTGCTTCAGTACAATGCACCCTACCCTAAGGGCTTTCTCTGCCACTGGAGAGTAATTACTGACCATCATGCCTCTGGCCGAGTCTATTTTGTGTCCTTAAAGAAATCTGAAAACCACTTGGTTTCTGTCAGACAGTGGCCTATCTTTATTAGCACAATTGTTGTGAATACCTATAGGACAAACATACAGTATGTTATTGCATGTAGTCTGTTTAACTCTATTGTGTGTATGTTTAAGTGCAATCTCTCAAAAGGGCCACCAAGTTTTAGTCGTCTTGTAATGGCTTATGAAGAGATGCTTAATTGCCTGAAGTTGAGTTCTTTGAATCAGGGTTGGTCATGAGGTTCAGCTAATGCAAAACCAACAGTAAAAAACAGCTGCGATTACAAAAGCACAGTAGACCATTGAATTGGTCATGGTGGTCATGCCCTGCATATAATCTAAATGACCTAGTACAGGTCCCCTAAGGCTGTCACTGCTCTCTGTAGCACCACCTAGCTGTCAGGACATGTACATTACGTGGATCAGAGAGCAGACTAGTGCTCTTGACTTTTTAAATTCTTACAATGGGGCTGGGAGGACAAGTTAAGACCATTTTGAATGTCTTACAAGATATTTGTACTCTTGTAACTTAATGTGGTTGCACTGGATGGAATGGAGATTTTTTTTTTTACAGTGATAATGATGTGTGAAAATGTTAGTAATTATTGATGAGGAAGACACAGGGTTGACATCAGTCACTGAGAACCCCCCCAAAAGTTTAGTGATGTTTTACTATCTTGTATGCATGAAAGGTATTTTGAAGTAAATGTTAATAAGACCTTAATAATTGTTCCAGATATTTTAACATAAAAAAATTGACAGCAGTCACCAAATCAGTGTTCACCAGATTTATCACTGCAACTAGGGGTAGCTTACCAGACATAACTGGCTGTTATCACATTAAAAGACATATTTGTAAACATTCCTCAAAGGTACTACCTGAATTGAGGCTTTTAGAGGTTGGTCCAAGGTCAATGTTGCATTCTTGTATCCATATAACTGAGTGAGTAACCTGATTCCCACCTTCACTCCATTTTGCTTCAATTGGTGCAGTACTCCCGCATAAATCACTAAAGTTTAATAAGTTGGTGGCAAGTCATAAGAGTAAAAAAAATGGCACTTGTTTTGTACATTTCAGTTTTTTTGTAATTAAACTGTTTACTCAGTCATGTCTTGTTTACCTGTTGCAATGTCAGATATTTGAAAGTATTTGTAGAATGTGAATTATTATATGCTTGATAAAACAAAAAAAAACAAAACAAAACAAAAAAAAAAACTGAGTTCGTAAACATGAGTAAAGTCATGAAACAAAAAAATTGAGAGTAAATGAAACTCAAGTCCTTTACTTGAGTGACCTACTACAATCCCTATACTGTTAAAACTGCTTAAAAAATCTTTTTTTCAGCACATTTTCAGCCCAGTCAATATAATACCTGCTACTTGAAAACACAACTTCAAAACGTATTTATTACATAACTGAATTTCCTAAATTGAGGAAGTTTTTTAGAAGATACTGAATACAAATTCTTTGAAATGTAACTCCATACACTTGTATTTTGGGCCAACTGTATGGATTGTTTTTTGGTAAAGTCCCACAACATATTACAAAGCTTTGTCTCTGTGTATGAAATACAATGTCTCTGACAGATGTACTGCTTTGGTATTTGTTTGAATATGCAAATTATTTCTGTAACACACTGTATAACTAATTCTTGAATACACAAAAACATTGCATACATCAAGTAAACCTTTGAAGTTTTGTTCACGGTCTGCACCCCATTGGTTTAGTGAATATGACTCCATGGCTTCAAAGATGAGTGTACTATGGTACATACTGTTGACTACTGGCCATCTTCAAGGATACTTTTGGTGATCTGAGGCCATTAGGACTTGCTGACTGTTTTCAATTTAAACATACTGTTGGTTTTATAACACTTAAGTTCACCAAAATGTATCTGTATAACATTTTTCTTCTCTTGACATGATTAAATTGAGTTACCTTGTGGTATTTTACAGCTGAAGTAGCCAGTTAAACCCAACAGCATCTTCCAGACAAGAATGCTGAGTCTAGTCATTCCATTTTTCTTTCTCTAACACCCTCTCACAAACACACTTACCTGTTTATAGCCACATCACAGAGGGTAAAAGCATTGCAATGATATTTGGCCACATCCTTGGTGCAGCAGTTTAAGTTAATGCCTAATGTGTATGTAACACACATTTTCAATAAGGTTTTCTGGCTATTCTACATCAATGTATCACAGATTGCAGAAAGTAAAGCTTTCTTTGAAACTGGATTATACTTATATTCAAAAGGATTGCAGAGCTATCTAAATATATTATTTAATTGATAATTATTTAAATTATGCAAATGTTATTCCAAAAGTCTAGTCTAAATGAAACTCCTGAGCGACTATCTGATATTATATTATTCTTCTATTAAAAAATCTGGTGACTGACCTATTTTGGATGCCATTTGAAAAACATTGTGCAGAAATTATTGTGAAAAATGACATGCTGGCATGTTAAAATTGTATTTAATGTTCTACCCAACACACTGTCTTTGAGTAGTTATAAAATATGACATAATACTATAATTTAATATAATATCCAGGGTGTGCTGAAACAAGAAGTGGGAATTGAGAACTAGGAATCGAGAATCGAATGCTTCAATTCAATGGTATTGTATCCCTCTGATATTATCAATTCCTCTTATCAATGCTGACATGGGTCTTTCAAATACAAATTGAAATGGATAACACAGCCACATGGTTTTCCTCATTCTAATAAGCTGCTATTGTCAACTTAGTGGTGTAGGCTATATTAATGACCTATGCGCTGATACTGAAAGCCTGTGTAGCCTGATAAGAGAATTGATGAAGAATTAGACCAATAAGCATAATGACAATGGCATTGATATTGACAAAATCCCATCAATTCCCACCCCTAGTTGAAACTGTTCCCTTATTATAACCCATGAGATCAAAATTCAACACATATCTACTCACAATGCTCAGAATAATTAGCTAACGCTTGACATTAATTTTCGTTTTGATCTTTAACAGTTTTGACACAATGAATTACTACTGCAAGAGCTGCCTCTTCATTGCATCATTTTCAACACCAACTAAAAATGAATTAGTACAATTCCATGAAAAACTGTCATGTCCATATTGCCAACACAATCCCATGGTATGATCTGCATACCATGAGCATTCACTCTTCTTGGCTGTAGAAAAAAAAAATTATGAAACTTTTCACGATTGTTGCCGTTCTGACTCTTTCTGTGCAATTGCCCATTAATTTTAGTTTTCAAAATCCCTATTTATATTTGATGTAAAAAACTGTTGTCAATGTGATCCAATTTCATGTCTATTTCATCTGCCATTTTTTCATTACTTCTCTCTATGAAACACATTGTCCATTATGCATAAAAGGTGCTACAAAAAGTAGTAGTACCCTATTGATGTCAGAATTTGACTTTTATGCATTGCATTTCACACAGTGATAACAGTCAATGTTTTCTAGCCTTTCTTGTATTTCTATAAAACAAAGGTCTATAAATACACATACAAAGTTTACATGCTCAGTTAATGTGTTAGAAAAAAAAAAAAAAAAAAAAAAAACAAACAAAAAAAGCTTCTATTTACAGGAGCTTTAAAAACAAACTCTTCTGTTGCATATCCTCATTTTTTTCAGAAGCCTCACCTCAAACATACAAAAAGTGTGGTCTTGCTTACTGCTGTACGTGTGATTCCTGGGACACTAAATGCAAACATCCACCAAGACTGGGTAAGAACCGGTTTGCAAGAAAACTGAAATCATAGATATTGCTATAAACTATTATGATTCTTCTGGCAAAATTCAAACTGCATGCGAGCCAATCTTTCTACTCACATCAGACATCTTAAAATCAGTCAAAAAAGGCTCAGGCTTTCTGCATAATCTATTTCATACCCATGGATGTTTACACAGATAATAGAGGCATTCGTCCTAACTGAAGAAACTGACTCAGAGCCTCTGTTGTTCATGAACACAAATACAACAAATTCAGATCCTTGCAGGAGGATGAAGCTGCTTAGTGCCAAGGTTGTTGCTCTGTGCCACAGCTGACACACCAACAAATGCTAAGCGTCTGAGCCCATGCACAACTACAATACAACTCACTCATGCCTTTGGAGAAGCTTAGGCTACTGTTCAACACAGCATTTATTTGAACACCTGCAGCACGTGCAGCAGTGCTATAGTAGGCAACACAAAATTGTAAAGAAATATAATATAATATAAAAAAAAATGTCAGAGAAAACAAAATGCACAAAACAACACTTTGTGCAGAGTTCGCCAATCCGCGATGCAAGTACAAAGGATTCCACTGATATTAGGTTGGTGGGATAAGACAGATTATTTCTATGTATGACTTCTTCAATATCTAAAAGGCTTTGAGCTCCTTCTCTTACTAAAACACTACAAACCCCTTATGTCCTTAAAATGAAAATGGACTACAGCTGTGGAAAAGGATCTAATTTTAGTAATGGCAGTTATGATTCACTTGTCTTACCATACCATACTGTACTGTAAAACTGGTGCTCACCCATAGTAAACAGTAAAATCAGTGCCCCAACAGCCTGTCTGTGTGTTTCTGTACGAATGGAAGATTCGTCCTTAAAAAAGTCTATTAAATAAGAGAGCATAAACATAATGCTATTTGCAGGGGAGAATCAAACAACATAACAAAGTAGTGTTATTCAGCTAATCTAGATTGAAAAAAGAAGTAGCCAAATGTAATAAATTAAATTCAAAAGACAACAAAATGTAGCTGCTGTTAAGGCTGAGATCTGTGTGTGTGTGTGTGTTTGTGTGTGTGTGTGTGTTTGTGTGTGTGTGTGTGTGTGTGTGTGTGGGGGGGGGGTTATGAACAAAAAACACAAGCTAAGTACCTTTGTCCCTTATCTGCTCTTCAGAGACTAACGGTACAAAAGAGAAGGCAACAAAAGGAAAATGTTCCTTGTAGCTTTTCATACAAGTCTGATGACCGCTTTAAAGTGCAAAATACTTACTTTTAAGAAAATATGTAGCCAACAAAAATATAAACTGGTGTTTACATGATGCCCTGCATGTGAAGTTCAAATAAACCCATAAGCAATTTCAAGGAGCTTTCACAGAAAATAACATGAAATGCTTGATCGTGGTGTTCCAGGAAGTGTTTAGAGTGGGGTGGAGCAGGCACCAACTTTTCCAAGTCAATTCTTTTGTCAACCAACCTTGCAAATACAAGACTCCAGGAAAAAAAGCTTTGCTGGACTTTGAAACAATCTACTGCCTTCACCGGTGGAGACATTTCACTGCTGGAGGATTGGACAAGATGAAGGAGAGGTCTTGGGGGGTGGGGTGGGGGGTGTAGGAGGAGGTCCAGGGGAACAAGGAGGTCATGACTGCTGTTTATTAGCCTCCTCCTCATAGGCACTGCCAGTGCCATTCTGAACATAGGAGGAGCCTGATCCCAAGCCGTACAGGTGGCCACAGTACTTGGCATCGTCTATATGGTCCTCAAAGAACATCTGCAACACAAGAGAATGTGTGCAATGGGTACACCGGCAGTCACATGAAATATCATCATCTGTAATATTGTTTGGGGGACAGGCTGCCTATCCTTTGTTTTTGTTAATTAGTTAAGGTAGCCCAGGCCTTAGTGTGACTAACACTGTATTCTGTGTTATTGTTTGGGGGCAGGCTGCCCACAATTGTTTATTTTCAGTTTTTAGAGCCTGTATATCATAAAAAAGGCCTGATTTATTTTACAGTGAATGAAAAGCTATTGGGCTTCATGAGGAGATATTATCTTTGTTATGTAAAGTGTTACCTGTTTACAAACCATGTAAAATCACTGACTGCACCTTTAAATACCTTACTACTTTCAAAAAGACAATCTGAAAATAGAAAACGTCTATTTTCTATAACCTGTGTACTTAAGGCATCTATAGTAAGCGCTACACAAGCTCAGTACACACTTTCACACGTCAATGCAATTCTACTAACAATTACTGGTAGAGAGTGGCTGTCAGCTTTGTGGTGCACTGACATCACGTACCTCTCTCATTTTGAAGAAAGCCATTCCAGTCAGAAGTGAATCTGACCCTGCCTGATGCTGGGGTCCAATCCGCTCCAGCTCTAGCTGCTCTGCCACCTCCTGAAGGCCTCCCTATCAATCAAATTCAAAGCTGTCAATCAAGCTTGCTCTTGTGATAAATGGGGCAGCAACAAAACCCCTATTAACTCATGTAGCAGGTGATGCAGCAGAGTTTAAAACAGTGGTTTCCACACTCATACTGTAATATGTTAAGGGAAGGTTTGTTAAAATGCTATTGCTAAAATAGTCCTAGAGCTAGTTAAATCCGTGTTGAATACAATAGTTTCATACCTTTAAATTTTTGCAGCTTTTCATGAGGTATTTCACATCATAGATGCTGGGGAAGAAAAGACGAAGGATCTCAAAGAAGTCAGCCTCTTCCTCCGGTAGGTTGGAATTGGACAGGATTTTGATTAGGTACCCAAAGTCATAGCCACTGAAACAGTGGCAAGGCCAAAATTAAAAACATCACCTTAGGGAAACTCACACATTCAATGTAGATATGAAATGAAATTATGTTTTCAGAGTAAACAGAAGCAAAATAAACCAACACACATATAAAGAATAGATAACATACTCTAAAAAGATATATCCGAGAATAACTAGCTTTCTTCACTGTTGAATCCACTGAAAGTCAAAAGTCTGTTTTCAAAGCGCTGAAAAGGGTTAACAGTAAAACCAGATGCAAAGCTTAAATATTGGTGATTGCTACTTCCTTGTAGAAACTGGGTCTATTTTGAGTGATGATGGAGGCTGGCCGACCTGTGGAATGACAGCCACTTCACGCCCTCGCAGAGCACCACGCCAGATGTCATGAGAAGCTCAGCAAAGTACAGGGTCTCAATGCCCTCCTCCTCGTGCTTCTTAAACTGGATACCAGATGTAGTCAAAAGCTCTATGGAGTCTTGTGCATACATATCCTCTCTGCAATGCCACAACAAAGAAAACACCTAAGCATCTCACAGAGAGTCAGAGCGCAACCCAAACTCTGAGCAAAACTACAGTATAACTAAGGCTGAAGTCTGAAAAATGCCACTAGTATTTCACTGTAAACTGTTCCTTTGCACATCCCTTCCATGACCCTTACAGTTACATTTCTTTGAATATCAAAGAAATACTTTATTTGACAATATTGTCTAGAAACATCACATTCTTGTACTCTACTACTAAGATGACATAAAATAACATTCAATCAAACTCCAGTATGTGGTATTTAAGCATGCCCATTTGCTAAATATAGCCAACTGGGAATTTAAACCTTAGCATTTGGAGTGTGTTACACGAGAGCCTGATACTTACGTGAGGTTGAACTTAAAGTTGAATTGCCATGTTGATGTTCCAGGTGGATATTCACCCTGCTCATTCATGAAAGTTAAACCCAACTGGATTATCTTCAGCAAGTCAACATTACACCGCAACAGCTGATACTGGTAGTCTGCATTGCTCCGAAACTCTCCGATGGGCCTGGCGACAACACCAGGGAACTCTGTATCCTTCAGAAGCACAACAAACAAACAAATGAAATGTTTGTCTCTGTTTACCACACATACACCTAGCACTTAGGTGTAAAGGGAGTTCATCAACGAACCATAGCGACATAGTTGAATTTCCGGATGACCTGTCGGATCCTCTTCAGCTCCTCATCCAGGTTGTACGCCCAGACTTCGCATATTCTTTGGCTATGATCCACAGTAGCTGCAGGCATAATGCAACTCAGATGCCAGGCATCAGAAGCAGAGCGCTAACCTTTGACGAAACCTTCATGGGCCTGGTACCCTGCTCCTCCCTAAATAAGCCAAAAAGGAATGAAGGAGCCACATCAATACATGAAACTAGATGACAGGAGAACAGTACTTGGAGAAGACCACTTGGACTTCATCTACCATTTACCCATCCTTCACAGTTGCATCACCCAATACTGGGTTATCTTTGATGCTCAAGCCTACACTCTCCCTAACCTGTCTTCACAGTGTACAGGGTTGTTTTAACCATACTAACAGAATGTATGTTTGTAAACAAATTCTCCCATGGTTCTGTCCACACATAGTGTATGGACATAGACCTAGTGCTTTCAGGCTCCTTACATGATACTGGCAAAAAAGCTCAGTTCACCAATGCACTGAAGCTTCTTCAGTTTCTCGTTTCTCAGATCTACAAAGTACCATTTGTGGAACATTACCCTCAGTAAGGCCAGTCAAGACACCAATGATGGCCTACAACACTGCAGGTCTAACGTTAGCTTGAATGTAGAAACATCTGGCTTACTGGTATTGCAGTTTTCTCCTGTGGTACTGGTCTACACTTAGCAAGTCTGACTCATTTTTGGACATCACCTTTGACTAATATGATCGTATCTGAGAATTTGTGTGCAACACAGCAGACGTATACCTCCTCAGCCAAAGCGCTGAAGGACATCACTTACTGCCAAACTGTGTTGTCATACAACACTAATTAACTAGCAAATGCAGATCATACAGACAAAGACATATTAAACCAGAGATGAGTGAAAACAATCCTCGTGCACTTACTTGAGATGCTTTGATGTGGGCTTTGTGCTACACAGAGATGCGAACCTAAACAACCCTTTGTTATCAGACGTTAGGTTTTCTCTCAAGAAAAAAAGTAACGTTAACGTTAGCTAATGTCAGCGTCACGTCACTGCTTGGCTTTCCAGACCGCAACACATGCTCACAGCGCGAATCAGCCAATGAGGTATATTTGGTTGTTTATTGCTTAACGGAGAAACACTTTTGCAACCAGAAATGGAAATGTTTTGTCTTAGGACAGGCTTCATTCCAAACTTGACTAGCTAGTCAGCCAGGTCAACATGTAAAGTTAACGTAGACGTTGGTTAGATATCGGTCATTTGCTGAGGTCATTGGACGTTTATAGATAATGTCAGTTTGTAAAATGCAGGTCATGCACTGCTGTAAATTGGTCTACGGCCTACTAACACAGCCAGCAAGAATGCAAACTTTATTTGAGAAAATCACTTGCTGGTAACTAAGGTAGCTAATAAGCTAGCTAGCCACGAATTCGTCCTGTCCTGAGGCGAATTTTATTCTGGCCAGCCGGGCAGAACTTACCTTTTCTCAAATAAGGTAGTGCACGTTACACCAAAACTAACTAACAATAGTCGACTATGCATAAATTTTGTAATAGGGACTGTCTTCCTAACTTTCGAATAGTTTTATTTGCCTGTAATAACCAGACGGACAGAGACGCCACCTCTGTCTCACTGCGCAAGCCCGTGACGTCAGTATGCGAATAACCTTTGAACCACATCTAGCTTACGTGCAAAAATGTCAAAAATTGCTAAACTCTTTCTATGTTCTCCTTAGAAATGGACACTCACTAAGTCCATAAATGTAGGAATAATTAAACCAATTTGACACTGATGTGACTTTTTAGCACAACACTGAATTTTCCTCTTTGTATAAATGATTACTTGCATTCACTTTATGTTGTAAGTTCGTTTTTATATTTTATTTAGTAAATGTCTGCTGTCATGTATCTCCTTGTGTGATTTACTTTGCGGTATTGTACGCTGGTGTACCAATAAAGCTTTTTTATTAAAAACAAACAAACAAACAAAAAAAACACAAGAAAATACTTGAAAAAGTGAAAAACATATTTATATTTATTATAATATTATTGAAATGATGTTGATAATGAATTACATTTCATATATACATGTGTGTTTTCAAATACTAGGACTAATGAAACTAACCCAGAACCTTTTGGGTCATGGCTGTTGGAATGTAGCCTAAGCTCTATACTATAAGTTGTATACTAAGCTGATACTGTATATTATTTTGATTCACACATCTTTTATTTTATTTAACATTTTAACATTTATTTAACATTTATTTGTTTAACATTTGTTATATGAATAAACTGACCTCGACCTTGATGTGTCGGTTGCTTTCAGCTTAAAGAAACTCACAATAAAAAAACCAAAAAGAACACAGACCACTTGATTCGCAGAATCTTGTTTGCATATTATTTAATTGTGGAACATGCACTGGTCAGTGTGCAGAACCATTTACATGAGAGACCTTCAATTGACATTACCACCACAGTGAACAATTATAATGATAACTATACCTTGAATTAAACCATTAAAGTGACATATATTTGTGCTGGCCATTATAAATGATTGCAGAAGTACACCATGCTCATTTCAAATACAATAAATTCCAATTTTTTACAGTGCCTTTAGGCAACAGAGTAAATAGCTTCAACCAAATCTGGGTTCTTGATGATGTCCTCGCTTGGTAGTGACTCACTGCCACTGGACAATCGGCAGTTTAGGTCACCAACCCCTGACTCCTGGTCGCTGTTGGCAGACAGGTCCAGATCAGATCCCTTGATGGTGTGCCTGGGCTGGGTTGAGGGTGTGACCCCATCTGACCCCCTCTGTTGCCCAAAGCTAATCAGAGGAAATGTACGCATGCTGCCACACATGTGCTCGAGGTCCTGGTTCATCTGATCCCAGATGTCTGTGCTGGTCACAACTGAATTCCTCTTCATGTAAGTGCCTATCCCACGCTCCTTCTCCAACTTAGCAATTTTCTGCAGAGATGACAAGCATTATTGACACAATGTATGACATACTGTCCAAATAAACACACATTTAAACAGCTTCTGCCAACCTTTCCGTGAAGAATCAGCTCTTCTTCCAGTTGTTGACTTTCCTCTCTAATGGCCATCAGACAGTCAAGTGCAGACTGCCGTGGGTGGACTCCCTTTTCAAAGCGATTGTATAAGCCCCTCCAAAATCTAAAAGTAACATCCAAACATCCATGAAAAAAACAATACGTTTATTACTTAGCAGGTCACATCTAGGAATGTGTCACTGACCACAATTCAACACAAAACCGAGAGGAATCTTTGGCCCAAGTTGGCCAAGAGCATGCTTGTACATACTTAAAGCAGTAGGGGGCAGTGTTTGGCCACAGAACTCCCCGAGACTGGCTTTGGTTTGGCCTAAAGAAGGGATTCATGAACTCTGACTTGTTCTCCCAGAGCCAAGGCCAAATGGAATGAGTCTTCTCCTGGATTCTACACAGACAAAATACAGTGTAATTACATAAATATACAGAAAGTTCTGGAGATATCCCTTCAGACAATACACTATCATCATCATTAGTCAAAATTGTATGTATTTGACCTTTCATCTCTTCTCTCCTTCTGGCTGTTGCAGATGAAGTTGCCATATTGACAGGCGTAGATATGATGATGAAGAGAGATGAGGAATCTCTCGTTGTACTCAAAGGCACAGGGGAACTGTTCCATCAGCTGCCACACCACCTCCAGGAACTGGTCAATGACTGGTGCAACCTCTTTGGCATCACTCTGGAGGTGACTACATCTGTATCAAAAAAATTGCACTTTGTATATGTAAATGCAGAGGAATGGTGTTGAAGTGATCTAAAACTGTATGGCACTACGGGGACTACAATCTACAAATGCACTGTTGCAGTCTAGTTCACATGGTGGCAGCTTTTCTGTGAATTCATTAACATGTATGTATATGCTCACCTGTGGGAAAACCTGTGTCCAAATGAAACCCAGTCTTTTTCAATCAGCACCTAAATGCAAAAAAATTCAGGTCATCTCAGGTACATTCTAATACAGGCAGAGTGAACGGGGTCTCTTTTAAATGAAACCCAGATTCCTTTGACATTGAAGGACAGGAAATGTAATACACCGAGATCCAGACAGTCCTAATCTGTACCATGAGGTACCTTAAACTATTTCACCTCATTTTGTAGTTCACTGTTCTAGGAAGCCAAAAGATGATTCTAAAAAGTGGGTCTTGCTCCAGTAATAATGCTCTCCAGTGGAGATGCTGCTCGGCAAAGGTCCAGCCAGACAGACTAAATCCTTATGATCAAAGCGGCAAACCCCATAAGCACAGCAAGAAGCCGCTCCTGTGATATTCCAGGCCACCACTGTCAATTGCACTAATTAGAGAGTGGGTCAAAATTGTGTGTTTTTGCTGAATAGTAGAAACCATAATTAAAGTTAGAGTTTGTGGCATGTTTTATAAAGTAGTTTCTGTTGTTTGTACACCTGTCACTAGGATACAGAGTCAATGGATTATGATTCAATCTTAGCATTTCAAAGCATATCAGGGAACATCAAGTGTTTGAGTGGACACAGACATTTCTGTGATGTGTTCCTCTAATTCCTAGCATGAGGTCTTAATGCCCCCTAAATTCAAAAGGCATTGATATACCTGAATTTTCATCCTTTCATCCTTTTCATCACATTCATCCTTTGCATTCTTAGATAAGAGCTGGGCAAACAGAAATGCTAAATACAGTGTGTTTACTTTGCCAGACAAATGAAATGGAGAATCAACCCCTGGGCCTTACCATGTTGTGTCATCTCAAGCCACATGAAATGTGCAAGACCTACATGTACATTTCCATCATCTCTGCATAGGATTTGTACCAAGCAAGCAAACACTGCTCAGACATAAAGTTTACTGTACATAACATCATACTATGAGCATCATATTGTTCAAATTCATTTACTCTTTAATCTAGTCTCTCAACACACAAGGACGATGATCATTAAGTTGGTTAATCATAGTTTAAACCACAATGACACTAGTTCCAGTTTAAGATAGATATTGTACATTAATATTCATCATATTAAATGCCAGAGACTTCAAAGACACAAAACAGACACAATACAATGGTACCATGAATCCTTTCAGGGTTCTGTAGTAGGGGTCTAGAAGAACACTGGCAACAGAGCACACTTGAGCTGTCCTGTCCCAGCCATCTGAACAGTGGACGAGGACACTTACACCTTCTACTGCCACAGCCTGTAAAATAAACACACACACACACACACACACACACACACACACACACACACACACACACACACACACACACACACACACAGCACAGGGTAAGAATTACAGATCCAAACATTGCTGAGAAGTACCTCATAGAATTAGATAGGTCTGATCACACACACACACACACACACACACACACACACACATGCATGCACATACACACACACACACACACACACACACACACACACACACACACACACAAATATGCATGTTGTACAAATAAAAAAGGTGAGATCACCCTTGTAGCATCCTGATGTTTATATCCCAATGCCAATTTAAACTCTTACCTTGGCTACAAAAACTCCAGCAAGCAAGATGGCTTTAATGTGCTTCAACCACCCAGAATTCTCTAGGCCCAAGAGAAAGTCCGCCATGGAAGGAGACTGAAGCTCAGACACTGCAGAACAAATCAGCTCATCTCAAAAGTAATATTTGGTACTGCTCCAGGCAATGTTATTATAAAGAAGTAGTAATCTCTTAAAATAACAGAGTCTCAGGGAGAGAGACCGACTGCGTAGAGCAGGTAGAATGGGTTGAACAGTTTTCAAATGAGTAAAATGGGTTATATGAGTTAGATAGCTAGAATATTTAGATGACATAAATATGTGGCAGTTAAATCATATTCTTTAAATTAACTAATTTGGTTTGAGCACAGGTAAAATTTGACATGTACATGTACAAAAACACAATTATAACAAATATAGGTAAAACAAAAAACATATTGTATACCTCTTTTTTTTAATCTTTTTTAGCAACTACTGTAGATAGAGTCAACAGGGGTATAGTGGGCGTTGTATGCAGGGATACAGATTTTCCCCACTTCTTGGGACAGATCATTTATGTAGGCTATTTCTCACTATATACATATTAGATATTTGTTTATAACATTATATTGTGTACCCCCACAAAACAAAACAGTAAAATACAAATACAGTTGTGACAGTGTAGTTTGTCTGTGTAGTATGGCTGTGTCCAATGAATGGCATCAGCACTAGGTGCTGCAGAATGATACCTGTCTTCACGAGAGCGTCTGCTGCCAAGCTTACAGGTGAATGGGTTCAGTCAGCTCTGAGTATCTGCGCATTTAGCTGTGCTTAATTTCTCAGGCCCTACTGTTCCTGGAAGATCAGGGGGAATAGGGCCCCATATGAAATTAGAGAATGCCACTGCCATTTTTTCTCTGCGGGATCAGAACTCCCCAGTGCCGATGTGGGGCAAGAAGTTATCACAGCTACAGCCACTATTATTTTTTCAAATGTTCAATCACATCCTTCTCACGCCCTCCGACTCTCTTAAGCACAAGAGGGTAGTGAAATGTTCACTCTACGAAACAAAAATAGTCCTGAAATGAGAGCCAGATGGATTCAAAGTCTCCCCCAACTGTACCCCCTGGTTTTACTAAGAAACGCTCCTATGGGTCAAATTTGCTCCTGGTTGTGGAGAGTACGGTGTAATGAATGAAACACATAGGTGGTCCACTGTCACGGTATCTTGATCTTACAACAAAGAGGATTATGGGAATTCTTTAGAGGGATTGAAAGAAAACTACTATAAACTGGATTGGACTAGTCCAGTGGTGGTCAGGAAAGAAAAATAGGCTATGCAAGTTCTGCCAAGGGTTGCCACAGGCTGTTGTGAGAGCACTTGTTAAAAAGTCATAATGACAGAATATCAGTCTCTGAAGGAGGATGTGCAATCAACAAACAAATCAGCTTACAGGAGGAATCCATATCTCTGTTATTTCAGGTCACTGATCACTGTCAGTAAGGAAAAAGAAAGCAAAATTTTGATACAACAGACTAAATAATGAAGTAACAGCTAACATGAATTGGGCATAGTTAAAATGAAGCTGAAAGTAAATTACTGTGCCCCATTCATTTAACGTTAGCTGTTGTTTTGTTATTTGGTCTATACTGTATCAAAGCTGTGCGTTCTTTTTCTTACTGATTGCGATCAGTGTCCTGGAACAATATGGGATATGGGTTGATTCAAACCAAATATATCAAACTTTTGCATTCTTTTTTCTACCAACAGCAATTGGTAAGCTGGAACAGGTATATGGACTGATTCACACCAGATTTCTCCTTTAAATAACTGTCAGTGTTTTAAATGTGAATACCTTCGAGCAGCTTCTGCTGACTGTTTCTCATCACATGGATGTTCTCGATGCCCATGAACTGAAACCTGATGTTGGCATAGTTGTCCTCATTCTCGTAGCCTTTTCCCGCGGCCCGGTTTGCCATTGCATTCAACTGGAAATACATTGTTGAATTATTTATTGAGTTGTTTATGCATATTCACACATCTTGATGCAGCCCACATATAATATGCAAAACCTCCAACCAATATGTTTCATGCGAGTTCATACCTTCCACTCAATGAATATATTTCAAATGGATACATGCCATTTTAGAATCTAACCCTTTTATCATTTCCAATTCCTTTTGAGACCACTCAAAACGATAACACTTTAGATTAGGGTACACACATTCACCATTAACTAGCAGCTTATTACCATGCAAATGAATATCATACTAGCCATTGGTTAGTCATTACAAGTCACTTATTAATACCTATTTCTGCATGATCTAATTCTACCCATAATAAACCATTAACTAGACTTTCTCAAAAACTTCTAATTACTGCTTATTCATAGTAAGTAAGATCGTTGTTGCATATGAATTTTGATCACAATATGATTTGCTCAGTAAGGGGCTTATAAGGTGGTAGTAAAACAGGGACAGTTATTCTCAGGAACAGTTATTCTCAATAAAAAAAAAAACGTAATTAGGACTTTTTTTTAAACTATTAAGTACTTGTAGTTTTGGGTTTTGATCCTATGAATAAACCATCTTTTCAAAGTCTTACTGAAGAAGAAAGGGAACTGTTCCTGTGGTACTACTACCTTATAAGCCCCATACTCATTAAGATCATATACAACAAATTTACTAACTACCTATAAACAGTAATAAGGGATTTATATTGGAGAAATTCTTAGTTAATGGTCTATTATGGGTAGAATATGCTCATGTAGAATAGGGTGTTAATACATGATTTGTAATGACTAACAAATGGCTAGTATATTATTAATTTGCATGTTAATAAACTGCTAGTTAATGGTGATTTATGTGTACCCTAAACTAGATTGTTACCACAATAACAGCTGTGGGGCTGAGACATCTTAAGCAAGAGAAGAAAATGTCCCTAGTTCTTTAGTGACCAGACCTCTGAGATGAACATTTGAGATTTTTCCTTGCATTTTCTTTGGAAACCAAGGACATTCATCTTTCTACAGTCAATATAATTAAAATAAGCAATGTTTTAGCTTTAAAAATTGGGGACAGAGTGAGTTTTCTTGTATTTTGCAAAAAAAATACATGGGTCGTCTGGTCATCCTATTGTGTGGCTAAGGTACATCACCTTTGGTCTTGTATCCACCACGTACATGAACTGGCTGCCAGGGTTGGACTTCATCGTGGCCTCTAGCATCTGCTCGTCCTCCAGACAACGGGCACTGAAGCCTGACAGAGGCTGACTACTACGGCAGATGGCAGCCTGGTGAGAGGATCAGAATATTACCTGTAGATGGCATCCTGGGGGGTTTATTACAAAGCAAGGGTCACTGGTTAACCTGGGTAACTTTGAGAGTCATTGTTGATCTTGATGGCTGTCAAGCTGTTGAGTTGCAACTTCGTCCATCATCTTCCACTGTTACATACACACTTTGATATCTACTATCTCCCCTTGCACACATCCATAAGGACAAACAAAAAGCAAAATCCATGTGACTATGCTGTCAATCTCTAAACGAACACTGCACTGAGCGTTTGTTGTGTCTGAGGTGACATACATTTACATTTACATGTATGCATTTAGCAGACGCTTTTGTCCAAAGCGACTTACAACTCATCAATGTTCAGGGCCAGTCTCCCCTAGAGCAGCTTAGGGTTAAGTGTCTTGCTAAAGGGCACACTTACTGTACCCCTTGGTGAGAGGTTCAAAATATTACTAGTAGTGCATCTGTTGGTACAGGGCCCTCAAGACCTCATTGTCATTTATATTGAATAATTTGTTTAGTTAGCTAAATGAATTTTTGAACTGAGCTGGCTCTATTTAGTTATCAATATATTTGTCATGGAAAAAGTTACGGAATGTAAAAAACTAGCCAAAACTAAAACAAAAAATAAATAAACAAACCTAAAAAAAGTTTTATTACTGTTATGAACCCTCACCAGTCATAAATACAGACACTCCTCCTAACAAACTTTTGAACACACTGTTCTTTGCAAACTGGGCTTCACTTCATGGGAATTTGACCTTGGTCACATATAACAAAGTAGCCCATCCGATGTGACCAAAAAAAAATCTAACCAGATAGCACATATGCAGAATGCATTTTGTGTAGGCAGAGACCAAAGTGGGTCACACCAAGGGTTGTCTGTGGGGGTCAAATGCATATATTCGACATATACTGGTCTCTGTCAGAGTGCCGCAGAGAGAAAACAGTATAGCACTGACTGGGGGGGGGGGGGGGCGGCGCAAGGCCAAGGGGCCTCTGCTTATGTAGAGGAGCCAGAGCTCAGCCCACGCAAGGCTGGACGCTTTGAGCAGCTTGACCTCACATTTCACTCTGTCCTGTCCAGTAAGTGAACTCTCACTGAGGCCCAATGCCTCAGGCCTTTGGTCAATTTTACCGCTGGGAATAGAGATGCATGGTGGCAAAAATGATTTTAACAAATTATCAAGAAAAAGAGCCCTGGAGAATTGTTAAATTCAGAGCCCTTACACGGCAGTTTTGTGCAGCGAAAGACTTCACTTCACTAAATCAGATACACATGCATTTTTACATTCTATTGTTTGAACAGATTATATCATGACAGTTTCTGTATCAAGCTTCAAATTAAGACTTTGTGATATCAAGTCCTGCAAAATGTCTAAGGAGAATCTTCACTTCCTGACCCATCCTTGTTCAGGAATCTAACCCTTTTATCATTTCCAATTCCTCTGAAGGACTGGAATAATCTCTGCAGACTTGTCAGATTTTCCGAATATTCGGGAAGTCCCTCGTAAGGGAGGACGCTTTGGATGCAGCAGTTCAACTCACATGGGTTTCTTTGCAGTAGTAGGAAAGCGTGGGAAAACGACCTCTGCTTCGAAACTTTGAGCTCCCAACGATAACTGGTAGAGTGGCTGATCTGGGCACATACAGGTCAGCTGGATAAGTTTCACACACCTGAAAATAAAGGAAAGGAGGTCAGGAGGTTACAAAACAGGCTAAATGAACTTAGGACAGCATTAGGGTTGAACCACGCACAGTGTATACATGAGACCAGGAATTCTTATGCAAAATCATAAACCTGTTGACCTCCTGAGCATTCAAATAGCATCACAAGAACACTAGACAGGATGGCTAGAAAAAAAAGACATGTACTTAGTTTATGGTACCCCCATGTCACACCCACACAGCTTTAACTAACTGAACACACAAACTACTAACTAATGACACAAACATTTACTGACTCTGTAATCTTGATTGGTGGAGGTGACGTGCCACAGATGATTAGGAATTTCCATTCGATGATAATCAGCTTTGGCATCTATGAAGTTCCACTTTCTGTTGGTCTCATTTCTGTCCAACTTGGGTTTGTAGGAGAAACAGTAGAGGCCTTCATATCGTTCTGTTGAACAAGAATGTTCATAGAAATTAGAGTGGTGTTAAATACATCTTCAAGCACTGAAGATAGTCAAGCAGCAAATAAAAAGAATTATGAATATATGAATATGAATATGAATATCTGGCTGCGGTTTAGCCTTGACTAGACAAAAAAATACATGTAGAGTTTTTGTGATCAGACAAGTGGTGACCTGGACGAGAGAGCCGTAAGAGAGCCATGTGTACATCATGGCATTCCGTCTCCTGTGGGATGATTATCTGAAGGATCTGAAAGTTCTTGCAGTGAATCCGCAGTGGGTGTCCGCTCTCTGTGGGGGGCAACCTCTCCACCAGACAAACTAAACTGTGCAGGATCTACAAATGAATGCAAACAATGGAGCGAATGCCAAATCTGAAAATAGACCTTCCAGTTCTTGGTAATGATAAATGTACCTTGTAACTTGTCTGGGATTTCCTCCAATGCCATTTTTTGAGAAACTGACTAGAGCTGCAGTTCACCCAACTGTGTGTGATGTGCCAGCACAAAGGAGAGAAACAAAATCTCATCTATTCTATTACTCACCCATGTTTCTTTACAGAGCCCTGATGCATTCTCTGTGAAAACACTGTGTGTTTCTGTAAGATGCAATGTACCAGATATTGGTTTCCTGCAAAATGTTCTGTCCACCAGAAAAGCATTACAGACCTGAAATACAAAACAGTAACGTTGTAGTAGTAGTAATTCAAATGTGGACCATGTAGACTAATTCTAATTTCTTACAATATGCCTACACCAGAGGCCCTGACAAGCCAGACTATAACATTAAAATGTATGGTCTAGACATGACCAGCAAACTGGGCTCTATTCTAGGATCAATGATTGCTTCTGCATGCAATAGGATTGTGTTACAACCAATTGAAGCAACCTCTGAAAAGCAGCAAATACGGCATTATTTGAAACTAATAAGTTGCCTTTTTCTGCTGAACTTCCAAAGAAAAGCCCACGTCTAACTCTTCCAAAGTCGATGCAAAAACCATTTCAAGCGACCGTTGCTCCTTGGCCACAGCCATCTTAGTTGTTTTGCAGTCACAGCCCTGTCGCCATCGTGCTAAGCCTGCCCAACGACTCTCTACAAAGATAGAGCTTTGTGACTGATCCTACCAAACCTTGGAAGAAGACCTACTGAGGGCCTATGGTGCATGGCTAGACGGACCTGCTCAGCAAAACTATTTGCTACCGCTAGGGTACGTCTAGATTTCTAGGCTACACACTAGAGGCAGTGTATTTTAATTTTCCAGATAGATGGCCTACCTGTTGATTTACATCGTAGCACTATTAGAACCAGATAAATAGAATTGAAAATGTCCATGTTTATGTAAAACGTGAGTGATATTAGATAGATGACCACCATTAATCAAAAGGATTGTACTGTATGATGATATACAATGTTGCCCTTATCATGACATTGTCATAGGCCTGTTAGCATAGACTGTATTGGCCTACGTAACCAGTTGCAATGGCTTTGGTATTGAAACATAATGTAACATGAGTCTGTTAGCATAGACTGAACTGGCCTATTTTCAATGGCTTTGGTACTGAAATATATTAATGTAACATGATGGTTTTACTACAACAGACATTCAAAATTCCGCACATTGATCCCTTGTCAGAAAATGTATGTTGCCCCAGCACACAGAGACCAGTAAATTGAATAGAGCTTTAAGGCTAAGAGTACAATTTATTAACAGAAACATGACTACATTGATATCATTGATATATGTGCATATTCCTGTTTATTTATGGTTCTGAAAGATTTTCAGATCATTTAGCTCCACTCCACTTTTGAAGGAGTGCAGCTTCTGTGGATTACAAGCATCCCAAAAGATCTTAAAGAAAAGTTAGTTGTCTTCTTTCTCAGTTTGGCCTAATAGGCTACATGAGGCTAAAATGTCTCAAGCATTTAACTTCTGCTTGTCATAATAGACAAAATAGTCAATGATTTCTACATTGTCATCTTATCAGGCAGACTCATCATCAGGCAAGCTATGCATTCCTCATTAAAGGCAGCAGCCTAATAACTGCAGATAACCAGAAGCCAAACCGCAACTGTGATATAGACCTATCGTTAGTCTAAAACGTTTATAATTTAAACAATGTTAGAGAATGACCAGCCCGCACCAGTTTCCTTTTACCATTTGTCGTTACATTCACATATAGCCGCACCATCATGTCATGTGCAGAGACTAAGTAGCCCTCAACTCCCCATCTAACATCTCTACCGCCTGAATAGGCCAAAGGAGACTGGTTCTTAAATTACAGTTCACATACAATAGAAAATGAATTTAAGGAAGTTGCATTTAGAACCATTACAGGGTATGATATATCATTTGTAATCGCCTCGTTACCTTTGCTATGTGCTCCATCACTGACCAATTTTGTTGAAGGTGCAGGCTGCAATAACAAAATGAACTAGAAACATAACAGAGAAACAGCACTATCCAACGTAAAATATAAATTTAATAAAATGTGATCTTTATAAAAAAAATATATAATGGCAATCACAAGTAAAATGCTGTGTATGTTTATTTCAGGTGTTGCGGACATGGATCCTCCCTACATTTGATGGTGAATCATCCTCACCCTTTGGATACTGCTAGATGAGACTCCCTGGTCCTAGTGCTCGTCGGTTTCCGTTCCAAAGGGACCTGTCCTCAATGAGCCTATTTTTCGGCGATGAAGGCATAGGGTCTGGGGGATAATATCCTAATGTAGCCAATTCTGTACAGGTCTATGAAATGACCTGGTAGTCCAAATGCGCTTTAACTGTCATAACGTCTCTTAGCTAATGTCGACAAACATTATGTCAGAGCTTTGAGTAGCCCAAGGTTTAGATTTTTCAACACTAGACTATAAGGGCAGTCAGAACCTCAGTATCTCAGTTTCTAATATTTTAAAACTTTTTGATTGAATGCCAGTAAGAGCACTTTGTAAAAAAAAATAAATTCAAGCAGAAGGGGAACGACTATTACTCATTTACTCGAAAGTTTCGCAGTTATATCACAAAATAGTTGTATGGCAATTGATGGTAAAGGATTCCACATGACTATTCCAAGTAGTCAACTGGAAATATTTCTAAATCAAAAGAGAATTTATGGCAACAAATTTGCTAATATTTTGTGGAGCAACAATGTCATTGTTTTCTCGGTTCTCACTTCGCCAATCACAACAGTTACAGAGAAAATGGCAGACAAGGCCATTCGTTGTTTCATTCCACAAGCTCCTGTCCTGTTCAGCTGTTAAGTAGCCTACAGGGTAAAACGAACGAGGGCCATCGGTCTCAATAAAAAACAGAGATCACAGATGGACGTCCTCCAATCTGTCTACGGTATTCTACCCTACTGTCCACAAATTCGACCATGTTTTATGACAGTAGGCAATATTTGACGCAAAGTGATGTGTAACTGTCCTCACACCTCAGCCAAGTGGAGACTTTTGTGCCATTGTGTTGAGGATGGTATGGTTAATTTAGGAACGTTTAAATAAGCGATGCACGATCATCCATTTAGCTTTCATTCAGATGGAAATAAAGAAATTACAATTTAAAAAGAATGAGTGTGCTCATTGAATAAAACAGGACTTCTCTTTTCCAGCTTTCTCCCATTACGAGTCTGTCAAACTGATGTGCTCGGCTTTGCATGGACAAGTGTGTCAGTTTGTCAACCCCTCCCAAGTTGTACTCCTTGCGTGCGTCAATTCCACGCCTCCTCCCTGGAGTTTTAAGAGGCACACACGTGGAACCAAACCTTAATAATTAACTTGCGTTACCATCTCGTTGGATTCGTACACTGTAAGTAGGCTATATCTATGTGATTTTATCCTGACTGTTTATGACAAGTTTGTTTTACTTATGTTGTAGCGTTTTTCTTTTTGTTTTTGTTTCAGTTTTTAAAAAAAAAAAAAATCCGTAGGGTGAACTTACTTAGGTTATATTGTCGTAAAAATGTTTACTGGTTGACATGGTGTTATGGTATATGGCAGGTCTATTTAAGTATTTATATTTATTTATTAATGCATCCAATCTAATATAAGATATTCACAGCGCAAAACTCCAGCTGTGGTAGGGTGCAGCGCGTCTTTGCCGAACTGATCACAAAGCATATCACAAACATTGTGAGCATGAAACTAAGGATTAGTCGATGGGTCTGAGTTGCTGTTGATTACATGTAGTTCCTTGCATCTTTCGGGCATTCCGATATGTTCTGTGATTGCATTGAGTAAGGTGACATTGTTAAGGATTATTTGAGTTGCCACTTTTATTCAGAGTTTTTCTTCTCTCAACTAGGGACCAGCAAACCCGGCAAACTACTTAGCCTAGATTGATCTGATATACTTAATGTAAATAAGGCCTGTCAGTAGGTTGTAAGATGCATGAATACGTCTGTTGTGAATGTATCATTGAATATGGGAACCAACTCTGGTTTTCCATTAAAAATTTTAGCATAAAGCCAATCCAGGCATCCTAAGCAAATTCTGTCTGTTTGTTAAAATGAAGTAGCACCATCTGTCTTAGGATTGCAGAAGAGGAGAAAAACAATAAAACTGTTCAGTCAAACTAAGCAGAAATGATTGATTTACAGATGCTTGGCAGCCCTTTTACACCCCCTACTCTGCTCACCCCAACCCCCAGTGAACTCATGCTTTCAGAAACCAAACAGATACTCCGTAAAACAAACATCTCCAGGTCCATTATAACAGTGACCTCAGGAGGTACGTTACTGTAAAAAATGAGGCCAGTGGTGATGACTGACATTGATACTCGTGGATTTTGAGCACACATAAGCAATAAGCATTCAGGAAAGTTATTACAAGATTTTTCTACAGTTTTAAAGAAGTGTTCTCACTAGATTGCTGAAAGTCGACAGTGTTTGATAGAGAGACATTTTACACCAGCAATTACACCAATTTCTCTGTACAAAATTTAGAAGTATGTTTGTATGACCATTTGATTTTTAGTGCTCATTCAAAAAAACAGTAATTATGTATGATGAGACTCAACTCTATAGCCATATATTGGTTAATTTGTTCTTCTTAAACAGAGCTTTGGACATTAGTAAACTTTAAAGTGACACAGTATAAACCTCAATTTTGTAGGACCCCCATTTTCCCATGAATTATTTTCCCAAATCTGTTGGCTGACATATCCATTAATAGGCTAAACTGATACATGACCTGAAGCTCTAAAGCAGGGGTGTGCGTATGAAAATCTACAAAATAAGTAGTGGAAAATGGCGTTGCAGGTATTGGAGAGCAGTTGCAGCAGTTGAAAATGGGTCAAGGACTGCACCATGAATTGGCAATTATGTGCTGTTTTTACCCAGCATTAATAACAGTCATTGGTTTGTCTCAGAGCAAAATCTGTTTGCAGCCACTGAATAGTTAGATGCTGTTTGATGAACCGTTTTAATAATATGTATATATTGTTTGCTTACGCTAACTTGTTGACTTTGCGTGTCGGTCTTGCTTCAGCAGACAGACCACAGTGTTCCCCAGCTGTGCTGATACAGAATTGTGTTGTTGGAATTCTTGTGCTAAACATTTTACTAGTCTGATGGATCTCTTAGATATAGTCTAGATATAGACTAGGTATAGTTAGATAGAGTTCCAACGTGTTTTCAAGTGTCTTCTTAGACCTCCATTTCATATTTTCCTCCCTAAATGACTAAATCTTGATGAATAAATCTTGTTGAAATGTTGCCTTGCATACAAAATGGAGGGGAGATGCTATAGTAAGTTCTGATGCATTATAATTGATCCCTTACATTGTATATCTGAGCTGGAAATCTTGGCTTAGATAGTAAGTCAACAAATGGAACAAATCCTAGGACTTGACTATCTCAGTCTTGGTCCTGAGATTTCCATTTATTGCAAGTCAGAGCAGTGGTACATGTACAGCTGTTGTTATATCTACATAAGAGAAAGCCAATTTTCTATCCTCTTTGTGTCTTTGCAGTTTGTGTCTTTCTTCCAAAAGGTCTGTCGTATTATCATGTTATAAAAGCATTGCTGAAGTTCACATGGATAGTCTGGGGGAACCCTTAGGCATAAGCAGTTGAGCAGTGCCCCAGAGTCCAATAAAGAAAGCATTAGGTGGAGTTCAGATGGACACCCAGGTGCCTGCTGCAGGCTCTCGACATAGATCTAGATTAGTCAAGACTTATTAAAATATAATGAAAGGAGAACATGGCCTCCTTGTACTTTGCTAGACAATTTTATGTGTAAAATAATAAAACAATTATTGCATGATGCCCATGAAGCTACATATAATATGACTTTCTTAAAACACATTGAGGCTCAGTGAAATTGTAATATATAAATTCAGAGGACTGGAGCATAGACCCTTTGCATGATGGCTGCCCAATTTCTTGGAACTAATCTGTCTGGATGTTATATTTTTACAAGCTCATTAGATGCTGATCTTTGTCTGGACATATAATCTGGTCATATCCTTTTCTAAAAGGTTGCATTAGCTCAATAGATTTGTGGTTTTACACTTTGCTCGCTCATGTTTTTTTTTTAAAGGTGCCAGGTCTTAGGCTGTCACCAGCCTGTTAGTTTGCAGCAGCTTTTTGAGAAATGGACAATTCGTGTTTGCCTACTGCGCTGGGGTAAATGGGTTCAGTCACCAAACTGCCTGCTCTTGATTTAGTGGTTGGTCAGTGATCAACTTTTTTATCCTATGAAAAGTGTGGAAAGTTGCCTTTTGGAGCTGATGTATCAGATTTCCTGCCACTGACTAGTCACAGCCCCTGTTTTTAGTCCACTTTCAATTTTTAATATTTATTTTAGTATTTTTAATACTTGCATATACTGGTATATTTCATTGTATATTCACCTGCATCATATTTTTTAAAAGCTACTTTTTTGCAAGTCTCACCATGTAATTACTACCAGTAAAATTTCAATGTTGACAAAATAACAAGTTCTTACATATTTATGCTCTAAAGGAGAGCATCTGTTCATGCTGCCTTCTGCTAAATTGCTAATCATTGGCTCCCAATAACACTGTTAAGTGGTTTGAGGTGCCTCCTCGACAAACAGCATCAGCACTCTGGGTCTGTGTTCACTGTGTGGCAAAACCAATCTGCTGACAGTGAATTAGTTCAAGAGGTTTGGCTTGATAAAGTGTCAGGCCATCCCTGTACCATTGTTTTCACAGAACTGCAGGCAAGAATAAGCTACTCATAACATGCAGAAAACCGTATATTGGCTAAATGGTTGCACTGAAGGAATTTTTGGATTTTTGTAGGTAAGGAAACCCCTGTGTGTTGGGAACTATCCCTTTTTGGCATGGCAGTTTGTTGTGGTTCAAAGAGAAGTCGCTGGCTCGGTCCATTTTACCGCTACACACCAGCAACCATTAGAGGTTGTGTCAGTACATGGAGCCGAGCCAGGAGAGAAGTCAAAAGGCTCTTCTCTTTAAATTCTATCCAGATATCTTTGGCTGTGCAACAAGCGAGAAAGTAATCTGGGACGCCTGAAAAAAAAAAGAAAGGAAAAGGTCTCTGAGGCTGATGAATGAATGTTTTTAGTGGTGACTTTGAGCCACCCTCTGTCCATTAGCGTTGGCATTTGCTTTGACTGTAGTCAGGGTAGATAATGGCCAATTGCAGGAAGACTTAGAATTGATTGTTTGGAAGTGAGAGAGTGTAGTTGCCAGTTGACCGTGGAATTCCGACATGTTTATAGTTCCTTTGAGAGTTACTTTGAATTCTGGAAAACTTGAATTCTGTCTCCAGTGAGGTTTAAGTCTGGCCTGCATAGACAATTTAGATGTGATGTCAGAATCCTAGAATGTTAATGTCTAGGAATTATTTAAATACACATTGAAAACATTCAGTTTCTAAAGTTCTCTGGAAACAAAATAAAAACAAACAATAGATTTAATAATTTACAAAAGTTTTTTTTTAATTTTATTTCCAATCCCTGAAGATTGCACAAAATTGCATGCAGTTCATAACTTTTTGGTACAGGAGTTGACCATGATCCATCATAAGATTTGTGTGCAATACTGTACCTACGTCAAGCTTATTGATCTAGTGCCTCCACGTTCATGGCTTCAGTGATGTAGCAAAGGGCAGTAGCCCTCCATTAGAACGCTTCACCCTCGATGGCTCCTCCACCCTCCCCCACCAATCAGCACTGGCCATGCTTTTAGAGGCTCTTCCAGTCTCCACTCGGCAAACAGTGGTGTCTCTTTCAATGTTTGTCAGTGCCAGTTGCTTAACCATTTATCAGGGTTCAGTAAGTACTCTGGCAGCTGGAAGCTCTTTTTGACCATGTGTGCTTTGGAGATCTTGTTGTTTTGTAGGGGTGGAGGGGTTGTGAAGATGCTTGGTCAGTCTCCCCCATTTTCTGCTCCTTCACTCTGACCAGGTTTGTCTCAGGGCCCTCGATATGACCTGTGTCATTAGCTTACATGCGTAGTGCATGTGGTGGTAGCACAGGGGTTAAGAAACCTGCAGCCTGAAAATTGTGGGTTCGAATATCATCAGCCACTGCTGTGCCTGTGTGGTTTTGGGGAGACTGGCCCTGAAAGTATTCAACAACTGACCCAGGTATTTAACAACTGACAGTGCTAAATGCTCATATATATCTCATCTCAAATATCTCAGACACAGAGATGTAGTGTAAATGCATGGTGGAGCTGGTCCTGGGCCTGGTCCTCCCCCTTCACTCTCACTGCCCATCCTCACTGCCCATCCCTCCCTCCGCCTCTCGGGGCAGTGCTGTCGTGGGACAGGACCAGCCCCGGAGCCCGAGTACTAGACTGGTTGAGCGAGTAGAGACTCACGAGGGATAGAATGAAGGGAGGGGTAAATATAGTAGTTTTAGGGCTTGACATGTCAGGAGAAAGTATTTGAGTGGAGAAGAGGGAAGTGAACGAACCTGAGCCCTGCTCTTTACATAGTGGTTGACCCACATCTTGCAGATAGTCCGGTGTATGTCCTTGGGGAGAAAAAAAAAGCTTTGACTTAGAGATAAATCTTCAGGTCTCTTGCTACTGCAAAAGTTCAGTTGGTAAGTACCATAGAATAACATTTCACTGAGCATAAAAAGGTACACATCCATCATGCAGCAGCATTTAGTTTTATGCAAACTTTTTTTGTTCATGGATAATCTTGTTAAACTGTAATGATTTCAGAAATAGAACCAAAAATGCTTTGTAGTCCTCATTTGGCTTTAAGACAAAGTTGATAAACTGGCCTTTTTCCCTTCAGAGTGGCATGACCTCAGGTGCATATCAAAGGGTTATCATTCCTCCTAATGATTGAGTTAGATTGCAGTGCTTCAACATGGGGTTGTAAACTTCATTTTGTGTGTATATGATTTGCATGTTTATGATTTGCTGATAATGACATGCAGCAAATATAAGACTGGAGGTGCGTAGGGGGTGTTTGATATATAGCTACTCTCTAGGCCAGACAAAAATGTGGGCAGTTTCAAGCCAATCATGTTAATTCAATGTGGCAGGTTCCCAGTGAAGTTCTGTAGTACAGGGAAGAGATGTATGAATGTTATGGTCACTCATGTAGAATGGGGACCATTGTGTTGAATGCATGTTTCTGTCTTTGTCCCTATTACTCAACAGCTATGCTTGCTTATGGATCTAAATAAAACTCCAATCCGATCTACACACTCCTCTGTAAAAAAAAAAAAAAAACAACAATTCAAGGAATGCTGGCACAGACATGTCAGGTTGAATATATATTATCAGCCTTTAACAACCACAGCTGTCAAAATGAAGCGCCTTTTCCCTTCACATTATGTAATCGTTTCACAAGAGCTCACAGGCTTAGCTGTCATGAGTGTAAGTCATTGTGGGACCTGCCCAAACGGGGAGTGCAGACCTGTGCCAAAGAAAGCTGCTTTGCGTGCGGAGTTGGGAGTTTTGCAACAAGTTTCTCTTGGTATCGTGTGTGAAGAAATAGGTCAACCCATGTCATGCTAATCCAGTACAGACAGTGAGAGAGAGAGAGAAAGAGAGGTGGAGAGAGAGAGAGAGAGAGAGATTAAAAATCTTTAGGGTGCACAGGTCCATTGTACAAATATACACATTTTTTTGCTGACATATGCATAACAGGAGTGGAGACATAATTTCAGATTCAGATTCATGTTCTGTTACACCCTGTCCATAGTCCTGATATGTGTTCAGCTCTAGGAGTGTTATTTTTCCATGTTAACTTAAATGAATGAAGCTGCTACAGAAGATTGTACTTGTATCATATGAATTCAATACTAAGTACCCTTCAATCAGAATTTTCCAGTGTTCCAGTGGCAGTACTCCACATGGCAACATAAATTGTTACTCAGCTCAAAAAACAAAAAGAAAAAACAAAAAACAAAAAGGAAGCAAAAGCATGTAAAACATAAGGTTAAAAACCCAGTCCATCAGAGGTACAGCATGCATTGAACCAGCAGCTTGAATCACTCTAAAGGCAGAAGTCTGAAAAATGCTAAAGAGTGAAACAAAGACTAGTGGTCGTAGTGATGGGTCGTAGTGAATTCAGCCATAGTATTAGTATAGTATACAGTATTTACAGTTTTGAAAAAAATATTTTATTGTGACCTGTTAAAAGCCCAGTGCATTAGCAGAATTTATATAACTCAAATCAGACTAAAGATACAAGTTAGACTGAATTACAATTCAGGAGCTCACATACTGCGATGTCTTTTGTTTTGGTGTTACTTTTTGGCCATGAATATCTGAATCATCAGGAAGGACTGCAGGTTTATCAGCAGAATTGTGATAAATTCTTCTATGTGTGTACTGGCAGCAAAGATCCGAACTAGGATCTTTTCACAAAGCTTTATTGTAACCACTGGAAGCCAGACTTTCACACTGTGAGGTCAATGCACACGCACAAAGCTAATCTCTCCTTGGTAAATGATACAAAAAAACATCACCGTTCCCAGTTTGCAACATATGTGTTGACACCAATGTGTCTGGGTCAGCTGAGATTACTACAAGTCCAGAATGTGACCCAGAATGTTTAGAACAATCAGTGCTGACCGGAAGAAAAAGACCTGGTTATTTGGTTGACCTTAATCAAAGAGCCCTCCTTGCAAGAACAAGGCTGAAAGGCATTGCACAATGCACAAAAAGGTTAAGATTGGTCTGAAGGCTTCGGTGCTCCTTCGGTGCATGCAATGTTTCTCTGGTTCTTTCTATTGATCTTATTCTCTCTTTCGTTCTCTCTCTCTCTCCGCAGTACCTCCTCAGTGCCAAGATGTTGGGTCACATGCTATCGTTTGGCCGCTCCCTGGTACGGAGGAAAGTAGTGGATATGGACTGCCTGGAGGAATCCAAACTCTGCCGCTGCCTGTCCACCATCGACCTGATCGCCCTGGGCGTGGGAAGCACGCTGGGCGCTGGCGTCTACGTGTTGGCGGGAGAGGTGGCGAAAGGCAACTCCGGGCCCAGTATTGTGGTGTCCTTCCTCATTGCTGCCCTGGCTTCAGTCATGGCTGGTCTGTGCTATGCTGAGTTTGGGGCACGTGTGCCCAAGACTGGGTCAGCCTACCTGTACAGCTACGTGACTGTCGGAGAACTCTGGGCATTTATAACTGGTTGGAATCTCATTCTTTCTTACGTGATAGGTGAGCAATGATGAAGATCTGAGGTGTGGTTTTTGCTTCCTGGAGTTCTTCAAAGCAAATAAAATGCTAACTTTACTGACATTTTCCTTATTTACATTCCTGTCCTCTTCAATGGAATGGATATACTGATTTCATTGTGACAGATAATGCCATTGTTGTGCAGCTGTTGACCCCACAGCTAAATGTGAATTTTAGTTGAATCTTGTAGTATTCATCACTTTGTTAACAAAAACAGTGAAGGTTTTTTTTTTTGTTTAGAAAATAAGCTTTGTTTGCAGTTGGGATAAATTTGATCCTCTACACAGGTACCTCGAGTGTGGCCCGGGCATGGAGTGGCACGTTTGATGAGCTCATCGGTGGCCACATCGAGAAGTTCTGCAGAACCTACTTCAGTATGAGCGCCCCAGGCCTCGCAGATTACCCAGACTTCTTTGCGGTGTGCCTCATCTTGCTTCTCTCAGGTACTGTTCACAAGTGCTGATGTTCTACTGACTAAATATAATTAATTATATTGAGCTTGACATGAAGAATGATTGTTGGATATCACTTTCAGAGATAGTGTTAAAAGATTCATTAAAAACTGACAGCCAGTCAGAATCCCCTGAATGTAAGACATTATCATTTATCAGCTAGGGAAGAGACTCTCCTTGTGGTACGTGTAGGTCAATGTGGATGCTCATTGCTCTAGGCCCGACTGGATGCGTGTCTCATCACTCTGAAGTGAGGAAGCTTCTTAGCTGTTAGCTCTTTGGGATGGATGTTTATTCTTCACTCATACCCATGTCATGAGCAGACTGAAAAGCTGATTAAATAAAGCATAGTTGGTGAGATGGAGGCCAGTGAATTACTTAGCTGCTCTGTTGGCATAAACAGACTTGTGTGTGGAACAAGACAGTCAGCTGCCATCATTGCTTGTAATGTTTTCCCAAATGTTTTCTCGACAATATGGAGGTCTGATAGAGTGGAGCAAGTATCTTATTTTGAGAGAACACCATGTATATGCCAACAGAGTGTCTTCACTGTACAACAGAGGCCAGCTCATGTGGTCCACTTAGAACTGTAAAGAGCTGCCAGGGCCGCAATCAGATTATTACATTGGCGTTGGAGTGAACCTCCTTTGCTAAGTCCACTATTCAAATCAGAGGAATCCAGTGGAAATGGAAAATCGGTGCATGTTTTCATGAAGTCTGTTTTTGCAAGAAACTAAAGGGTCTCAAAGTGAAAAATCACTGCTCATCTGTATCAAGGTGCAGAACTAGCAAACAACTTATGAAAAGAAGAAGTAAAGTCCACACACTCAAGTATGTGCAAAACATTTCTTCTTCTTTTCATAAGAAACTAATGGGTAACAGTTGCACACCTCAGGTGTTTGACATTTACTGCACCTTAGTTACACAACTACAGCTTCAGGGACAGGACGTTCAAACTGCAGCTGGTGTTCTTTAAATCTTCAAATCAGGGCCAATGACTGTGTTTCACACCCTCTCCCTAAAGTGTTCAAACTTATATAAGTAAAAGTGATATTTCCCCTTGGTAGTCGTTCTCTGTATTTTTAATACATTTGTTTCTTGGGTAGTCAACCCCATGTTGACAGTGTGAATACCTGAAAACCTATGGATTGCTGTAGAGTGATGTACTGTTTCTGCTTTAGTTTTCTGTCTTTGTTAAATTTTACTGTTTTCATCCAGACTGATTAAGTGCTCAATGTGTCATTGAGGAACTGCATTCAGACCATTATTGCACTGCATATGAAGATTGAATTAAGATCATTATTGTGACTTAATGCGACTTAAACAAACTGACAACTGATTTTCTTAGGCCTCCTTTCGTTTGGTGTGAAGGAGTCCGCGTGGGTCAACAAAGTGTTCACAGCGATCAACGTGCTGGTGCTGCTGTTTGTCATCATCTCTGGCTTCGTGAAGGGAGACTCAGTCAACTGGAATATTACAGAGGAATCTCTCATCAATGTCACCATTGTCAAACGGTAGTGCTATAGTCGTAAATAGTCGGCCGTTTTTTTTTTTTGCTGTTTTTGTTTTGTTCTCTAAATGATAGTTGAAACTTTATTATTATTTTTTTTATGTTTTCAGAAATCTGTCTTTCATGGATAATGTCACCAGTGACTATGGTGTTGGTGGATTTTTCCCATATGGATTTAGTGGAACGCTTGCTGGTGCTGCAACCTGTTTCTATGCCTTTGTCGGCTTTGACTGCATCGCAACTACAGGTATTTCACGTTCCATTGTTTTATGGCAGGCAATCACTTGAAATGTGTAGAGTTGAGATGGAAAGCTTCCTACTTTTTGCTTCTCAACTTTGTTATGCAAAAACAGATTTTGTGTCATTGCCGTGTGTGTGTGTGTGTGTGTGTGTGTGTGTGTGTGTGTGTGTGTGTGTGTGTATGTGTATGTTTCCAGGCGAGGAGGTGAAGAACCCCCAGAAGGCGATTCCTATTGGGATTGTGGTGTCCCTGCTCATCTGCTTCCTGGCGTATTTTGGGGTGTCAGCCGCTCTTACCCTTATGATGCCTTACTTTCTGCTGGATGAGAAGAGTCCCCTGCCGATGGCCTTTGAGTATGTGGGGTGGGGCTCTGCCAAATTTGTGGTGGCAGTTGGATCACTCTGTGCCTTGTCAACTAGGTAAACAAACTCCCATACTCCCTTGGCTATTTTCAAAATATGTTTATAGCTTTCTTCCAAAATGGTGTCAAAAGCACCCCAAAGTGTAAGTGCACTTTTAAGTGCTTAAAACATCTATTTTATTGTTTTATACTTGTTCTTACATCCTCCAGTAATTGTATATAGTCTGCCTTTTATTAGCTAACAATGGGCTTAAGCTAATTTAGCTAATTTTGAAAAAGATCTGTGGGCATGGCTAAATAGAGGGGAATGAGTGGACTGTTACGTCAGGCCTTCTTAATATATTAGAGGGGTCAGGTGGATTGATTCCCATAGCCAAATTCTAAACGCTTTTGTGCAGCTGTTGTGCTGAGATAAGCTCTACTAATTTGATTTCTTTGGTGTGTATTTTGTGGGTCTCTTGCAGAGCAGATATAAAGCATGATTCTGTATTTGCATCTCTTTCTTTCCCCTTTGTTTTAAATGACTTGATAGTGACTGGAAACACTTAAGACCATTTTTTCACATTGGCGACTGGTGAAACAAGCTCACTGAAAACAAAACAAACAAAAAACCTCAACACTTAGATTTCCAGAAAGAATATTGGTATGTGTCAACATACTTTTGAAATACCTGAAACACTTTAGTTTTTACACCTATTGCCTGATGGCTATCTCTCCATCTGCTACTGCTAGTGCAGTAATTTCTCTATAATGCTATAATCTCTAATTACAACCTCCTCACTAATTAACTTCACCTTGACCAAGATGACCTTTTCCACTATGCACAACTATGCATCAGTGCACATCCCCCAGCTGGTTTGTCTCTCAAACTATGGCCCATAGTGTGACATTCACACTCTATTATGTACATAGATGTCATTTATGAAGGGGGAAAGAAAGGATATGTTGGGGTGTGTGTGTATATATGTTTGTAATTGATGTGCTTTGGCTTTGTGCTGTATGCTTTGTGCTCTGTGTGTGTGTGTGTTTGTGTGTGTGTGTGTGTGTGTGTTTGTGTGTAATTGATGTACTTTGGCTGTGTGTGGGGGTTGGGAGGGGGAGTGTGTGGGAAGGTGCTGCGGTGCAGACTAATGTGTTGGTCCTTTGCATGTCTCTACCCCTTCATATGCAGTCTGCTGGGTTCCATATTTCCCATGCCACGTGTAATCTATGCTATGGCAGAGGATGGGGTGCTTTTCAAAGCGTTAGCCCGAATCAATCCTAAGACGAAGACCCCACTTATTGCTACAATGAGCTCCGGTATAGTCGCAGGTAGGACTTGGGGTGACTCTCCATGTGCAATGTGCCATCCATGAATGTGGTTAACTGTGAAAGAGAGTGTTGCCAACCAGGTATTGTTCACAGCCATTATGGCTATAGTCCATGATGGCTGTGAGATTAAAGATGCTACTTAGTACAATAGTTCAAAACATGCTCAAATCTATTCTCACTATACAATTGAAATTTTTTTGACATGCCCCTGCAGAAAAACTTTTCAAGGTTCTACTTGGAATCCTTTCAACTGCCTCTTGCTATCAAAGATGCTTTGGTGGCAATATCTTTGCAATCAAATGGGTGGCAAAAATCTATCTGAAAGGTCTCTAAGGTGTAATCTTTAATGGTTCTTGTAAGGGGACAGTCCTTTATCAAGTGCATTCCCTTTATCAAGTTCCCTTCTCCTCCACAGTTACCATTTGTGTCCAGTGTAATTCCTTTCTCTTCCAGAGTGCCGTGTGATTTTTGAACTGGTCAACCCTTTTTTGTTTCTAGCCTTTTGGGCTCCATGTTCCCTCTGCCCCGCATTCTGTTTGCCATGGCACGAGATGGCTTACTGTTCAAATTTCTTTCCAAAGTGAGTAAGCGGCAGTCACCTGTGGCTGCCACCATGGCTGCCGGCACCACCGCGGGTAAGCTCCTGGCCTGGAGTGTTGTCGTTTGCCGCCAGGTGGCTGTGTGGCTGTGTGTGCACGCATGGAGTGGCACAGGTGGCGGTTGCATGCTAACTGGGTGTTGTGATACTGGTGATTGTGGTGATGGTAACTAATTACATTAAAATTACACCATATAGGTGTATATATACTATGCAGCTATACTGACGTTTCAGACACATCATCTGTTAAACTCATTGTTTTAGTTGTCTAATAATGTTTGGTGAGTCCGCTGCAGAGTAGTCTGGTAAGTTATATTACAACAAAAAAACACCACAATGATCCAAAAATGATTACTTCACAGTGTAGCTTTACATTTACGGCAGAATCCCTTGCTTCTTTTTAACATCCAATTATTTGCCATCTACACTGCATTGATAGATCCAGGACATGAGCCCCCAACCTGGTCACGGGGACTTTGATGTCTGTATATGTCAGTACTGAGTTGAGAACTGGAGTTTGTGATGGTGGAAACCTGCAGAGAAGTGAGGGGGAAACTAGCATGAGGTATCAGGGAATGTCAGGGTGCTGAGGTGCTCCTGCTGCCATCAAGTGGTTTTACCAGGCCGAAATGATTGAAGTTTGTTTTGTTACAGTGCTGGTCTGTAGGGTTGCAGCAAAACCACCTGGCTTTTTCATCTATTTTCAGCATGTAGGGAGGATGTTTAACAAAAACAATCCTTAGTAGTTCAAGATGAAGTACTGTCAGTCTCCTCCCTTGACTTCATGTGTTGTCTTTGGCAGAAAGTATAACACATGAATATATATATATCTATATCTACATATATATTGTTTAATTAAATTTGAATAATTCATACAAACAATTGTTTTTACTTTTTTTAGTAGTTCTAACTGAAGGGTTCTAATATTTTATTATCATGTGCATGTGAAAGGGACACAGATGTTTATGGAGCATTAAGCTTCATCTTTAAGTTACTTTATGATACAACTAGTATTTACAGTTATTTGCAAATTGTTATAAACTCACTTCCTTGAAGTATCAGACTCTAGCATCTTACGCTCTAAAAACATTTTTGTCCCTTTAATTATTGTGAGTTAAAGTTGCATGTCATGACTGTGTTTATTGTGTGTACATGTTTGTTGTGCTTTGTCTGAAGATAAATTGCAAATACACTTTTTGATGATGCTGTGTGTCAGCCTAGACGTACTGCATGCTACTTTTAGTTTGCAAAAATAGGCGCTTTATATTAATGAAAACATTGTTGACTGTGCTTGCTATGTGCATCCCCCCCCCTTTATAGCAATCATGGCTTTCCTTTTTGACCTGAAGGCTTTGGTGGACATGATGTCCATTGGGACCCTGCTTGCTTATTCTCTGGTGGCTGCCTGTGTTCTCATTCTCAGGTGAGACTCGGCTTTTTGTTCGTTTGTTGTAGGCTTGTTTAATTGTTTGTTTGTGTGTTTGTTTATTTTAGGTACAAATCCTACTACATCATTATAGGATGCTGTGATGGATGTCAGGGTTCAACTGCACTGTCAAAAGCAGATCACAAAAATCATAAGAAATCCCAGCAACATGTTGTGTGTAGTGTTATTAAGTTAGGGCCTGTGATGTAATGGAGCTGAATGCTACCATTGTCTGAAATGGTCATGGGGCAGGCCTCTTAGCGCAGACGTGTTTGCGCAGCTCTGTTTTGCAGGCAAGCTCTGTTTTCCCTTATATAAAAAAAAGTTCAAGAAATTCAAAAAATGTGTAAGGTGTTGACAGTAAACCCAGTGTTTTGTGATACTCTGCAGCATTCACAAGGGCCCCAGTGTAAGCTTGTTGACTTGGAAGGAGCCGGCCAGTGGATGGGCGTGTTAAAAATGAAAGCCCTGTTCGCTAATATCGTTAGCTCACTGTAAATAACACTGGTCAAAGCAAACCGGCACAGTCCAGTTGTGTTTCACTAAACTGGCTACAAACCGGATACATCGGCTCTATTTTTATCTGCCATTTGCCAGCAACTGGCCATATATTATTTCATGGTCCATATTCAGTAACAATACTGTAACTCAGCCTATATGTTCCACAGAGGCAAGGCAACATAGAGTGTGGAAAGGCCAGAATTTATTTATCCCCTGTACCACTCCAGCACAAGAACATGTGCAATTATCTGATCTTGTCTATTTACAAGAGAGGAATGAAATTATATTACAATCAGATGATGAGATTCCCAGAAATCTGTGACCGTAATGGCCAATGGCATCATGGGTTGATCAGAATTTACCCTGCAATTTCAGATACCAGCCCGACGCCTTCTGTGGAAGAGCCAAACTGAACAGTGATCGGGAAGGGGAACTGGAGTCTGAGCTGACAGAATCAGAGTCCCACCTCAACATGCTCAACAAAGACCGGGCTCTGACACTTAACTCCCTCTTGAAGCCCCCACTGCTTCCCACAGAGCAGACTTCCACTGTGGTCAATGTGTCGGTCGGGGTGATAGGCAAGTTTCACTAATTATCTTCTTATCATCTATCTTATTTACTGTACTACTATCAACCACTACTACTACAAGAAGATTATTTTTCTATTATGGCATTATACATTAATCTATTTCTTTCTTTTTTTCTTTCTTTCTTCTAGTGGTGATTATTTGCATTGTCAGCATACTGACCACACATTACCAGAATGCCATTGTTGCCTTGGAGTCCTGGAGTCTTGGTGTCCTAGCAGCATCTTGTGGAGTCTTTCTCATCTGTGTCTTCATCATCTGCAAACAACCACAAACCACCAGAAAGGTCTCATTCATGGTGGGTCAACATATTTCATTTGCTTTGGACAATAGAGATTCAACAGAGGCCACAGAGATTTTATGGCAACTTGCTGGTGTGTTTTGGATATATTTTACTGGTCTCACAGACATTGCCGTAGAAATACAATTGATTCCGTGTACAGTTTCCCTTTTCCCTATCGGGGCCTCACATTGTTTGATTATGAGTGATCCTCTGATCTTGTGTTAGTGTGTGTATTTATCCAACACTGAACCAGAGCAGCTGTCAAAATCTGTGTGTCATCCCCTGTAGGTTCCCCTCCTGCCGTTCCTGCCTATCTTGAGTGTGTTTGTTAATATTTACCTCATGATCCAGCTGAGCGGAGACACCTGGATCCGCTTCTCCCTCTGGATGGCAGTGGGTACGTACCGGGCCATCTTCACAAACCCTGTATGAACATGTGAGGGAGCCACATAAACAGAGAGCATGTCTAAGCACAATAGTTTAGGAAATGGACAAATGTGACTCTCCAGGATAAAACCTGTCAGAAGTCACATGTTGCCGTTTTGAGATTTATGGGGATCTAGAATGTATGTTAAAGTTGTCTAATTTCACCTTGTATTATAGTGAGAAGTGAGGTGAGAATATAATGCCTACACTTTCATATTGCAAATATTTTTTTTTTGCTCTTATACCGGTGTCACACAACAAGCTGTCATTTCAGTGTTCTGAAGCTGACACTCATGCAGTTAAGACTGGTTAAGTTAAGATTTGTTTAATTATATTTCCTGAATATAATGATACACTACTACTTCTAATAATAAAATACAATAACTCAAAAAACTTAACTTTGGAGAAAAAAGACCCATGCAACTAACTGTGGTATGGAGGACTCAAGGTTCAAGACTCATTTATTGCCATTTTCTGTGTGTACACAAAATAATGAAATCGTCCTAAATCTCGAGGATCGCTTCAGATACATTCTTACTGTTTCCCTCTGTGCAGGTTTCCTCATCTACTTTGGTTATGGCATGTGGCACAGTGCGGAGCACAGACGGGAGCAGCAGAGCTGTGGCAACGTACCCGAGAAGGTGCCGAGCGTGGGCAAGGAGGCAGGTACCGAGCAGCTCTTCCTCCCAGAGAAGACCAGCCGCTGCTGAACATAGCCGAGGCCTGAAAAGCCCTTGTGTTATGAACAGACCCTTTTTCTAAAGAATCACTGTTGACCCATGCTTTTAACCACAAAGAGACATTCAAAAGCCTACAAGGGCTTCCTTCAGACCTTCACCATATTTCATATGCCTTTCCTCTGTAGAGTGCAGAGAATGGGTTCGATTTGTTTTGGTCCCGTGAAGGAACAGTAAACATGACCAAGAGAATGAGAGTAAGGCAGACACGATAGGCATGGATGGTACAGTTAAGAGGATCATAGAACAACTTTCCCAGGGTATGCTTGAGAATGGAAGAGTGGTATTTAGCTGCCTGCTTGTTCTATTGTTTTGGTTCAGTAGAGCTGGGTCCATGTAGTTTTTATAAATCATAGAACACATTTGATAGGTACCCTTAACTAACTAACAAGTTGCCTTGTTTAAGAGCTTACATGGACCAGGTGACTGGGACCTTAGTGGTTTGACTCTTGGGATCACATTCTGAAACTGTCAATGTTTTATATATTGCTCTTAATAATGGCTGCCAGTTAGATGATTTGGGTTTGTGGAATAAAGCTGCTGAGTACGCTGATTTTTGCCAGTTCTTGCTGGGTTTAATCACTGTCCGAGGCTGTATGTATATATGCAGAAGTAACTGGCAAGCAGGGACACTTGTCTTTTTGGAAGTTTTCTGATTAGTTCCGTCAAGGCGTCTTTGAAATTCTAGCAGCTAATTAGAGTAGCCTAGCAAGTGCCATTCTCTTCACAGCATGATGGCTGAATTTGAAAGTATTTGTACAATATCTTGAGGAACCAAACTGAGCTGGTGATGTTTCAGTACAGTTTCAACATAAAATGATTAGATTATTTGTCATGGCACTGGAACCACCACTGTGAATTTTCACACAAGTGGCATGAGACAGAGGGCCTTACAAATGCCACAAAACTTTTTAAAAAACATTTACGATAAATTGAGTTTCACACAGTCATACAGTTTATACTGTTGATTCTCCTATGCACATCCATTTTACAAATGGCTTCCTGCTTTTTTCTTCTTTCTTTCTCTCTTTTTTATGTATCTGACTGCAAATAATTGGATGCAGGTTGGGATGGATGTTTTCATTTACACAGTATAGAAACAGTGTGTACACCCCAATTTCAGTGTTGTTTACTTCAACTCAAGTATTTTGAAACAACGTATGTTCTATGCAGGCCATATAATTCTTAGCCAACTAAATTAATTGTGAAAGTCTAGGCTAATTATGATTTCTGACATCCTGTCAAGGGGATTTTTTCCATCAGTTCCCATTGCGCTCCACAATTCACAGCAAGGCCTTTTAATGTCAGATGTTTATTAAATTGTCTTATTTGGTTCTACTTGTATAGCTGTAGTTGCACGTATATACTGTATGCAATTTATGTTGGTATGTTAAAAAAATCCAAGAGAGTATCACTAAGATGGTTATTGTCATTCCACAATGATCTCGTAAAGTTATTGAAACCCAAAACCAGAAGCTGTCGTTATGTGCTATGAAATTTCACATCTCAGTGACCACAACTTTGATATAACCAATCGTTTTTGCTGTGGATGACCGGTGAAGTATGTTAAGGCCAAATAATACCCTTGCATCTGGATGACAAAAATGTATGTATTAGCGCTAGACAGGTGATGATGAGGTGTGATCAGTCAGTCAGTTAGTCAGTCAAGCCAGCCATGCTAATTCCGGATGGTGGGCTAGTAGACCAGACTTCGTAATCCAACATACGTAAGTGTCCTGCGCTTCAGACTTCTAGGAGAACATTTGTATTTAGTCATCTCTGAGAGCACAATGACATTGGTGATGGGACCATATAGCTGTTTGAGGTCTTGTTAAACGAGTTGGTCTATGGAAATGAACAGATACTGAACTGAGAGTTATGTGTAGCTGGTTGTAAACAGCCAGTAACTATTTGAAATGTCTCCGTCATAGCTTTGTTGTTTGTTTTTTTGTTTGTTTTTTGTCTTCTAGTTTCTAGAGATTAGTGCAAACACTGACTTGCAAAAAATTGCATTAACACAATGGAAAACTAATCGACAGTGAAAGCTATAAATACACACACACACACACACGCGCGCACATAGTGTTTATTAGAGTTAAAGGTGTTAGGTAATTTTTAGTAAATTTAATAAAGTTTAATATTTTTGTGTATGTCTACATAAAGGGAACCTTTTGTATTTTTCTCAACACTAGCTGTGTTTTGTACCATTGTGTTGGGTTCTCAACACTGGCTGTGTTTTGTACCATTGTGTTGGGATGTTGCTGTAATGTGATAGTTCAAACCTGTACAAATTTTACAGTGGGCTGAAGATGTGCCTTAAAGTGGAAATGAGTCTTGCAATATATGCACATATGCTAAAGTGAGTGTCAGTTTCATTTTGAGGCTTTCATTACCTACCCAGTATTTTATTGAGTTTAGCATCAGCGTGCCAACTTCATTCTGCAGAGAAGTGAGATGTACTTGAAACTAGTGGTAGTTTTGACAGGAAGAGTGCCTTAAAGCAGTACTTGTCAACCTAATCATAAAACTGTGTAGTTTATGTTTAGGACCCTATTAGCGCTTCTAATAGAGGTGTCCTTATTGATCTACATTACTATAAAGGCACTTCACATAAGAAGACTGTAGACAAAAATAATAGTATACAAGTACAAGTAGTATAATTACAATTACTCTGAATGATACATTTGTTTTTTTTTTTAATGACATCTGATGGGTTCCTATGAGGTATTATGTGCAGGACCAGAGCTGTGTCAAATGGCTTAGTCTTTCTAAGCAACTGAGTTCATTGGTGGGGTAGTGATACCAACCCAGTCATGCCTGCAGAGTAACTTGAACTGCTACTAAGTATTACAAATAAGTATGAACTAAAGCTTGTCACCACACATACATTTTAATGACATTCCTTTCATTTATTCTGCAAATTGTCTCACACCAGACCATCTCTCTTGAAGAGCTTTTTCTGTTCACTTTAACTTAACAGCTGAAAAGAAAAATATGTTGTTGTACACGAATGAGCCTCACATTTGTATAATGTATATTGTCACAATAAATTCTGTTACTGTTGTGGTCGTGTCCACTTTTTATTGTGTAAATACGGTTGAGTGAATGTCAACCATCAGAGGAAGAAAGAATATAAACATGTGTCCATCAGAGGATGGATTGAAGATGATGTCACTAGTGTTCCTTCTGAGGTCTTTTCGTTGATGATCTGTTAATGTGTGCGGGCATGGCGGTAAATTATAATCATCATTATGTGACAGTTTGATTTCCCACAACACACTAATCATTAAAGAAACAACTTTTGGGCTCTATAGCAAAGCTAGTAGGCTTAACGCTCAAATAGACCAAATAAACACACATAGAAGAAACACCATAACAAGAGCAGCCTGCAGCCTTCGTAAGCCTTTCAATGGGGACATTCATTCTTCAGCGTTATGTTGCATTAGGGTCCGTGTGCTTGCGCGTTCATTCATTATTCTATTTGTGAAGGTAAGATCAAATTTCATAATGAAAGAAAAAAAAAAACAGAAACAGCGTTATGGAATTCCTAACTTGTTTTTTAATTTTATTTATATATTTTTATTTATTTTTCTCGACTCATACCATCGCCTTTGCGCCGTTCGTCCTGATTCGACCTCGTTAACCTCCACAGGCAGCTGAGCCAAAAGGTGACAGGCTGAGTTATCCATCAAGCTAGACGAGACCCAGTGATGAAGAAAATGTCTCAAGTTGGCCTTTACAAAAATACGATAACTATGTATATGATGACACAAATGCATGCCTATATCCCTTACCCAGGCACACCCATGGTAGCACCGTTTACGCCACTGCCGTCACGGTGCGCTGTAAATCTGGTGAGAGAAATCTCAATGTCTTGAAATAGATGATGTTCACATGACGTGAACTTCTAAAACATTGTCGAAATGTTTGCGTGGGTGTGGCCGGCCATGCTGTGATCAAGCAGCGGTAGTGTTGTGTGCTGTAGCCCTAAACGAGTCGAAACGAAAGGACGCAGTTTTCTAAGGCTCCATGCTCTGAAACTACACATGCACTACTTCATGCATTTACCCATTTGTGCTCTCGTGCAGTGTTTACTGCACAAAACGGTAGCTTGGTGATAGCTGATGAGTACAATGTTTCATTTTAGGGGGCGTGGGGGCGATGTAATCTGAACTGGCCTGGGGCAAAAAAGGGATAAATCGACCCTGTTTTCATGCCTAGTGCCTAGCCAGGTTACAGGGAAATGTTGCAGTTCATGTGAAAATACCAGTCTGTATGGTAAAAAAACATAAATACCAACAAATCCCACACAAGAAACAATAACAACATTAACTAGATATGCTGCTGTGGCCTTAGGCTTGAAAGTAGTCAACAGTAGCCTGAAAGACTGAAACAGCAAGCAGGTATGTCACCAAAAATGACTCATGTCACCACAATTGTTGTTGATCAGAAAAAGAAAAGTATGTAAACTTAGGCAAATTCTGTTCAAAGAACAAATAACTAAATTTGAGGAACCATGATGCAATGCCAGAGGGAAATAAAGACCCTTCCACCATGCAAGTTGCAAATGTTCTGCTCTTCATTTGGTTGGCAGTATGTTTGAGGACAACCTGTTTATAACCTACAACCCAAACGATGAGGATGGGATGAAGGAGTGCAAGTTTGGGTTTCAGGGGGAGTGGCTATTCCTTTTCTTCTCTGAGCACACAAACCAGCCACATCTGCTGGCTCTGTCTCTCACCACAAGATGGCACCCAAGCCAAACAGAATAGAGAGTGGAGGGCTGGAAAGGCACAAATTCTTTCCCTTTGTGTGGAGAGGATGCAGTGGACAGAGGGGTGACCAGAGACTACAGAGGTTTCTGCTCTGCTCTGTGGGTTGCTGTTTTCCTGGTTCTCCCTCAACCTGGTTCTTCCCCCTCCTTGATCGGCGGTTCCCTGTGCAGACATGAAGCTCCTGGTTCTCCTCGCTCTCGGGGGGCTCCTGCTGGATCTGCAGACCGGTGAGAATACTTTTGCGCCCCGCTTCCCTCGCTCTCCACTTCCTCCTCCCCTCTCTCTGTTTCTCTTGAATTCTGGAAGTGCTGCTTTTTCCTGTTGTCCTTTGTGGTGTGTGGGTTGACATGGTGTCTCAGGATCATCTTAGGCGTGTGGAGAATGCAGATGGCAGGGCGGTGGAGCGGGAGAGGGACTGCCAGAGAGACAGGTCAGGATGTCATTTATGTAACCGCTGGAACTTTGACAAAGAAGGGGATTTGCCTCCTGCTTGTTGTTTTAGTGAAGACACTGCAGAGAGAGTCATGTGCACTCGAAGTTCCAAGAACAGGGCAATAGACCCCACAGCACTGACCAATAGCCAGACAGATTATTTAGCTTGTTTATTTGTTTGTCCTTTGTCTTTCAAAGGAGATAAACAGTGGACATACATGAATCATGGGTACTGGGTACTGTTGATGAAATGAGATAAAATAGCCAAGATTTATGGTAAAATGTTGTTGCTGATGTGTACTTCTATACAACGAAAATTACCTCGTCCAAAGACCAGGAGGCATATTTCTAGCATTTGTATTTACACAGCTGGAAACTAAAGATGGAGTAGTTTTCCAGATGGAGGTAGGCTCTCTCTCCCTCCCTCTCTCTCTCTCTCTCTCTTTCTTTTTCCCTTCCTCTTTTTCTCTTTCTCTCTCTCTCTCTCTGGTGAAGCTGTGAAATGAAAGGCATATGTTCTGAAAAGTAAAGTATTTGAACTAAACCTTTCGCAGGCCTGAGCTGCATTTGGTTTCAAAAGCATTTTCTCTCCAGTTAAATGAATGTCGTGGAGACTGATTCTAAACTTTCTAACTCTGGCCCAACACGACCACTGTCAAAAAATTCAATTTGAACTTAAACATCAAGATAGTCTGGAACTCATGGAGTAGAGTTACAATAAGGATGCAATTACTGTGGTTTGCTATGCTTCTAATATTCATCTTTTTAAAAACTTGCTCCCGCTTAGCACAAACTACTGCTGTTTCAGGTGGGCATTCTTTGTAAGAGTTTGTTTCAGCATACGAGCGCGCAGGCTTCAGTTACAGTCCAGAAAGCACAAAAATGACGCAATGGACTTCACATGTGAACACTTTCACTAAACATGTCTCCAGACTCATAATTTACTGGTGCAAACATATCCAGTTTAGTTGAGTTCCTTCAAATCAGTTCAATAGCATTGCTACAGTTCTGCTCTCTTTTGATCTGGTTTAAAAAAAAATCTTACAATTTCTTCAAAGGTGTCTGCCAGCAACCAAAACGTAGAGAGGACCTTGGTGAGAACCGCATCAGGCCTGGCCGAAAGAGGACAAAAGTCAAATACCCCAAGCTCAAAGAGAAGGAGAGTGGAAAGGAGAGTGGAAAGACTGGGTCCATCCTCACACAGGTCTTAGACAAGGGTCGCTTCCTGAGGCTGGGAGAGACCCTAACCTTAAATCCTGGGAAAACCCTGGAGCTACGGTGCAAAGGCAGCAAAATTGGCTGGGCCTACCCCTCCTATCTGGTCACCTTTAATGACACTCGACTCACGTAAGTCTGCCTCAGACTGCACCTTGTTTATGTACCTGCCTGTTACCACTCACACACACACACACACACACACACACACACACACCATTCAACATCATCTTTGACACACCCATTAAGTTAACCCATTAGGAAAAGAATGGTGGTGTACACTAATATTTAACAATGTTTTGCACTTCAGCATCAAGCAACAGGAGAAGTTTGGTCAACTCATCCTGACATCGCCCTCTGCTGCTGACACAGGGGAATACAGCTGTTGGCCAGTGCTGTGTGATGGAGATGAGTGCGACAAAGACACAGACCGCATCTCAGCCACTTACATCTATTTCACCGGTAAATGTGTTTTTATTTGTTGTTGTATCTGTTACCATAAACATGAGTGTCAAAAGTCCTGAGGGTTGCAGTCAGTCTCTTTGTGGCTGTTCAGGTCAAACTATCTATTGCTGCCAATCCAGTGCAGATTTGTCATAGCACATTCTGGACATTGCAACATTTTCTTTACACTATGCTGTTCTTTAACAGCTCTCCACTTGGCACTCTCCCTGTCCAGACAAAGATGAGCTATTTGTTCCGTCGCCGATGTACTTTGAGATTGTCTACATGCGGCCCGACAAGCCTGTCACCGTGCCCTGCCGAGTAACCAGCCCTAGTGCCGAGGTGTCCCTGCACAGAGAGGTGCCCCCAGAGGTCATGGAAGTGGATGGCACTGCAATCTCCTACAACCCCACCAAAGGCTTCATCCTGCAGAACCCCAGCCCAGAGTACCAGGGTGCATTCTACTGCAAAGCAGCCACCAAATCCACACCTCAGATCTCTACTAAGTACATGTTGCTTTATGTGGAAGGTAAGACTAGAATGTTGTCAGTAATAATCCCACCGATACAGCAAGTGAATAAAAGATCACATGATATAATAAGATACTAATGTAACCACATCATAGTCAATGGTATCCCCATCATGGTTTACACAATATGGTGCCTCCTTGTATTGCCAGTTCCCAGCGGCCCTCCTTATGCTAGTCTGGAGGCCTCAACCGAGAGCATCAGTGCAGGGGACACCTTCAACATCACCTGCACAGTCTTGGGGGAGCCAGAGAGCGATGTGAACTTCAGCTGGAAGTTCCCTGGCAAGGTGAGAGGAACCAGGTCATTACAGAAAGCAATGATATAAATAATTTTTTTAGACCACATGTAACTATAATAATCACTGGTATTAATAAGTAATATAAGTAACCTCAGTGCACCTATGGTTTGACATTTCACTTCTACACTTCAGTGCTACCTGCCAGTGTTGCCTAACTGACCTTAGTGAGTATCCTGTAATTCCACCTCACTGTGTTCAGGATATGCGTCCAGTTGTTATCCACAATGAATGGCGGTTGATAAACAGGGGACCAAGCCACACAACTCGCATCTCCAGGAGCGTCATCACTGTTGTGGATGTGGAGGAATCTATTGACTATGGAAGATACATCTGCACAGCAAAGAACAAACTTGGGGAGACCTCTGTGGCAATAAATATGAACTGAACAGGTATATATCTTTATACACAAGAAGAAAAATAACAGTGCAATCATTTCATTTATTAGTTTGACTAGTTAATTCCACCACTCTGATTTTTCTTATTAGAAATGCAACAAATGCAACATTTGTGAGTTACTGGGCATGACTATGTCAATGGTCTACACATACAATTAAAGTAAGATGGATTATTATTATAATTATCATTATTGGATTTGGTTGCATTCCTTCATGATGTGTGCATACCTATCCCACCAATGAATTTAGGAGGAAAAAAAATCTAACTTTTTTTTTGTAGATGGTTGCATTTCTGTTCCAAACTGTCTGTTCTGTTTATTGTTTATTTTCATGTTCACAAACATTTCAGCATGAATAAAACTACCCTTGTTTTTTGGCAAAACATTGGTTTCTCTGCTAAACCAGTCATCACCTGAACATAGATGTGAAACACACTCTTCCTTGGCCTTTAATAGGTTTCAGATGTGGAATGTGCAGTGCAGCTCCACAACTTAAGTTTAGTTCAAGAATGTTCTCTCCTCTTCTCCGTTTCCTGTCTTCCAATGAATATTAAAATAAATACATTCCCTTATTACTGAAGACACATGACTACTCTTTTTCACTTGTTTCATTCGTGTGGTTAACATTGAAATGGAAACCATGATGCAGATTCCCTAGAGTGAGTGGCTGAGCTAATTTTCCAAACTGGGTCTGGGCAGATTAAAAAGGTTACACAAGTGCCCCAGTAGTGGTTCAGGCCAGCAGATGGCAGATTGAAGTCGACGTGAAACATGAAGTGTAATAGCTGACTTTATTCATTGCATATTTTAAAAGTCTGAACTCACAGAAATAAATTCACATCCATATGGTTACTTTAAAGCAAACATACTCAAATTACACAATCAAAATAGACACTCTCGCACTCCAACACACCAACTCTTTTCGTTAAGCCACACATTTCACACAGCCATGACATCAATCTCTTAAAGCTGCAGTAGGAGAATAGTCTTTGTACAAAAGGGCAGATGCTCTCAAGGCCCCCAGCCATGCTCATACAGTCAGATACACTGGTCCCATGGTCATTTGATTGAATTCAACAGAGAGAGAACCACAGGTGGGGGTGACATGCCTTGGTGAAGAGCTTAGTTAATTATGACAATTCATTGCGCCGTCAACCAATCCAGCAATCAGCTGAACACTGAGAGTTCCTAATTAAGTGAAAGGCCCTCATGATTTCCTGACCAGTAGCCCCTTCACAAACAACCCTCAGTTCAAAGATCTTCCTCACTGGCAATGCTAAAAGAATCTAATCTTGGGCCAGAATTACTGGCTTTCCCTTTGCATCACAGCACTGGGCAGATTCACGATTATCAGTCTTCAAATCGGCAATAGTAGGTCTATGCAAATATTTTGGTGAAGCTGCACCTGATACTTCTGTCCAAAGCACACAGGGCCAACATCAGTCATAACCCCAAAAAGCTTCAGAGAGTTTCACGGTCAGCAGGCACTGAGTGTGTTTTATTACAACATAGAAGGAGGCCTTTTCAAAGAGTTGAAGTATAGACAGGTTTGATGGAAGGAAAAGCCTAACCGCTTTTACATAGTTAGAAACTTAATGCACCTTCGGGACCAATCGGTTTTCCGTAAGAAAAATTGTTGAGTGTGAATCATTTAAAAAAAACCAAAAAAAAAACAAGTCATCAACAGACCAACCCACCGATGTAAAAGTTACCTCTGTCCGTGTTTCTGTTGGTTGTACATTCCTTTATACATTCCCATAGATCCCACAATGTCCAAAAAAGCTTTGGAAACACTGAGGGGTGAGTGATGTGAGAATGCCAACACCACACTGATTAACAACCTACGACTGGAAATTCAAAAAGTGAAGCATGATTTGGCAGTCAGACTGCAGGTGAGATGGTGAAGAGGATGCCATTCTTTTCATGGGGTTCAAATGGCTTCAGTCAAAATAGTCAGAAAAAACGTGAAGACAATACACACACCTGAGACGTCCTTTTTCCTCCATGCATCCAAAAAAAAAAAAAAAAAAAGACAAAGGCAGAGAACATGGTTGTCCACGCTGGTTAAGTGCTTCTGTGCAATACACGTATCTTTACAGTCATCTGTACATATGCAGAAAAGTATTTCCATTCCTGGAAATGTGTTCTTGGGATGACAGGGCTAAAAGTAACCCTGTGTAGCTAATATAGCTTTTGGTATCGTATAAAACTCTTGAGAGAGTCACAGGTAGCACGCTTCATGGAAGCCTTGAGCCGGTGTTATCTGGGGGAGACGGGAGGACTGGAGAAGATTCCAGAGTTTCGGGGAGACTGCAGGGACATGGAGGGTGCCGAGGGAGAGAGCTTGCGTGGGCTGCTTATGTCTCCATTATGCAGTTTCCATAGGAGCTCCTCATTCTCCATGGAGAGGCGCTTGTTCACGTTGGACTCCTTCTGAAGAGACTCCTGAAGCACTGCTTGCTCAGTGGACAGTTGCCTGAAAAAGAGCAAATGGAAACAGCTCTGATTACAGGCTAATAGACTAGACTAAACAGTAAAGAAAATGGAACAAAAACGATGTGGTGTGGTGAGCTATAGTTAAGCCAAAATATCAAAACATGCTGCTGTTATTGAGCTCACCTACAAAGGGTTTAGAAGATGTTAGCAACACAAGGACTCCAGTGAGAAGTCTACTATAAAGTGCTTATTTGAACCGTTTCACTGTGTGTGTGTGTGTGTGTGTGTGTATACACGCATGCACATGCAAGTGAGCGCTATAAAAGGCAGACTTACCTAGACAGAGCCACATGCTTGTCCATCCTTGCTCTGAGGTCCTCGTTCTCCTGCTGGATTTTTTGCAGCGATTCATCAAGCTTCACATTCTTCTCCAGCTAAGATCAAAAGAGCAAATATAGACTTAATGACAAAGGTGTGACACTGTTAACAAGCAAGAATGCAACCCCGTGGAACTCCAGCTTGTACCACTTTGTCCATCTGCATGAGTTTCTTGTCCTGCTGGTGCAGTTGGTTGTTTTTGATCTCCAGCACCACTTTAAGACTTTCCAGCTCTTGCTCCAAATAGAGAGTTTGGGAGTCCTTCTAAAAAACATTAAAAAAAAGTTAAAGATTTTTCCTTTCCCTCTTACATAGAGACCACAGTTTACTGTCTAAATTAGTGCATATTACACACAATGAAGTTATCACATGTACAGTAAGAGGCTGTTTTCATTTATGCCTTTTCTAAATGTTTGTAAAACATTCTCTGAAACTTAAGGTGAATTTAATATAATGATCCCTTCATAAATTCTAGCGGATAATGTGACCAGACAGTCTCTGTCATTATAGTTTGTTTACAAAACACTATAGTGGATCATCAGCACCATCTATCTATCCATGACAAAGCAACTGGAGCGTTGCACTGAAACACACAAGCCAAGGAAGACAACATGTAGTACAAAGACAACACAAAGAAATTAGCTGATGTGGATGAGCTTGAAGGCCTCAGTGCTTATATTACATCACATGTTTGATGGTGTGAGGTCATTACACCTCCACTACATTATTAATCTACTCAGCGAGGCGCACTGAAGAGAAGTCGGTTGCCTACAACTTGGCACTTATGAGTCACATTTAAAGCTATACCCCTGTATGGTCTCATATTAGTACAGAGTAATGCGAGAAGTCCCAAATCCTATTGGAATAATCTTTTGATGAGAGACAAGAGAAGTGATGAGGGGATACTGTAGATGGAACAGGAGATGATTCCTTGTGGTATTCCAGTGGGTCTGATAAGTGCTTCCAGTTTGTTACTGGAGAACATTATGGGGTGTCTATATGATAGCAACAGAGGAGAGGGGGAAAAAAAGCTCCCATTACCTGAGAATCAGCAAACATTTCCCTTCTCTTTTCTTCCTCCTTAAGCCTTTCATTTAAAGTGCTGTTCTCTGTCCGGAGCTCTTCGATTTGACCCTGTAAAGGATTAGGTGTGAGTCTAAATAAAAATGTCTCATCGAAGGCCGGTTAACCAAACACTGACATTTTTTCACCAAGCGTGCTACTGACTAAGGAGAAATGGTTCAGTTATATTCAGTCAGGCACAAAACCTACTGTTAAGTTAACTTCCGTCTCCTTTAGTGCTTTGTCCCATGTCTGCATTTCTGCTTCGTGAGCTTTCCCGAGTTCTGAAATCACAAATTAGAAGTGCAGTGAAATCAGACACCTTATTGTGTTTTATTGTTATTGTCTTTTTCTTACTCTGTTTTATGTTGTGTTTTTGTGGCTATTTACATCACCTGTCTAGGGACAACGGATGAGTTATGTCAACTCTGGCAATTTTACACTATGTGTTTATACTAATGTTCATTAAAATGCAAAGTCCCTACCCTAAAAATAATAATTTTTTGCTCACAAATAGATCAAAGATTAAAAGAAGGGAAACTGATAAAAAGATAACTCACCTTCTAAAGATTGTTCATACTGCTGTTTTATGCTCTCCATCTTCTCAGCATGGATGGCTTCCAGGTCCTTTCTCAAAACCTCATGCTTGGATTTTAAATTTTCCAGCTTCAAGAACAAAAACAGGTTCAGATGGATACTGACATTTTCCTGGCTCTTGCCACACCTCTGCTTACTTTCAGAACATATAAAACATCAGTATGAGGGAAATATTTCACACAAGTGTGGACAGGGCCAAGAGGCCAAGGTAGCAAGTTGTCTCCTCCCTTCTCACCTGCTCTTCCATCTGGGCCTTGCACTTGTCGGCCTCTTCCTGGTAGACCTGGTGGACCTTGTCCCACTCTGCTGCATAGAAGGTGCGGAGCTTCTCCTCCAGGTCGGCCAGGTCGCTGCGGTGCTGCTCCTGCATCTTCTGGAGGACGCCATCGAAGGCCGTCCGCAGATCCTCCTTCTCTTGCTCCAGACGTCCGCATGACTGGGAGGAGTTTACTGGAAAAGGGAAATGCATCAACAGTTGCGTCAACAGTTGGGAGAGGCAAAAAACACCTAGTGTAAAACTGGTAGGGGAGCTTCAGAAGATGAACCCGTCATGGAGAAAAGCACAACATGCTGCCAAGAACCACGTGCAGTGGAGAGAGCTCTCTGAAGCCTAATATCCCATAGGGGATGAAGAGAAGTACGCAAGTAAGCAAGTCAACGAGGTAGAGCCAAGTCGATTCACCAAAGATAGTCCGACTTGAAAAGCTCTATGAAAGGTTCTCTCAGAACCTGAGAGCATATTCTTTAAAGGTCACCAATAGATAAACGGCAATCACAAGCAAGGGTCAGAGCAATTACATCTTCATTACAATCTGTAGGCAGAGGGGAAGCATTTCTTTCACTAAGTTTATTTGTTGTGGGGCAGAACCACAAACAGTTTTTCACCTTCATCGACATTGAAGTTTGTGTCTTGGGGGGTGGGGGTCTTCACTCTCTATATGCCCCTCTAGTTAAGAGTGATAAGACTGCATGCAGCTTGTGGCAAGACCAATATACAGGCTGCATACAACCCGGGACTCATTTTGACATCATGATTGCACTCTAAATATTTCAAAACCTAAAACATCATCTCATCACTGGCAGCAGCTGCATTTCAGCATGCCAAGACTTTGGCAATACAAACACCAGTCCTCCTGCTGTCAGTGACAACCAAATACAAAGTTGACTGATGCTTTGTTTCAACCACGTCGCCATCACAGCTGACACGTCAACCATACTTATAATGGCCATTGCTCTGGTGAGAGCAGCCCTTTGCTTGGCAGAGTGCCCATTCTGAGAAGCCTGCAGTTGGCATGCTGGACAACAGTGGCTAGGTGGGTGACGCAATGTGAGGCTTTAAGAACAACAGCTGTAAATGGACTGACACAGCTGGGTGTGTCTGTTACTAACACCACATGCCACTAAGAACCAAGTTGGATATGTTAATAAAAACTTTCCATAAAGAAAACGGTCAGTAAACGGTACTAGCTTCCAAAGAAGGCTTTTAATAAGCATTTTTTAAGTGCCTTGTATTTCAACATTTATCTTTTGACAGAAAGTCAACATGCACTCTACTCAAAACAGCGAAACATTATCCAAAATTCTGATTATGCTGAGCTGCACAATAGCCTCTGGGCTCAAGAAATACTACAGGTAACTGACCTTCAAATGACTCCTTCAGAACCACTTAAAGCCAATCATCATTTGAGTACATTATATGGCCACTACAGTGTTTGAACAAAACTACTACAGCGGGAGACAAAGCCTGAAAATTAATTACAGACCATTTAATTCATGGAAGACAAATGGATTTAGCAAAACTGGACAAAGCCTGGTGTTCTACAGTATAAAAAGATAAAAAAATCTAAAGCATGATTGTATATTTAAAAAAAGACTGCATCAGTATCTGCAGAGGATCCCAAATTACCTTACTGTGTCAAGCAGCGGAGGTAATTCTATTAGCTTGAGAATTCATTCTGCTAAGCAGCCTACCTATATAACCATAAATAACAGAAATATGTGAGGGAGGGGAAGACATTATATTAGCCTTGGGGAGAAGCCAGATTCCTCTTTCAAAATGACGAGGGGAATTCAGGTCGCAACTTGATGTCTGGAATACTGCCGTGGAGAGATGGTACAGTCAGCACTTAGGATGATGGCGCTCAAATAAAGGCACAGCTTACTTACGGACACTCGGAATACGAGAGGCCACTTACAGATTTGTCGGGATGTCCACACTAAACTAAGTGGATGTGCAGATATGTGCACAGAAGAGTGTCCGCATGATTCCCAGGCACACAACAGTAGTTTCCGCAGGGGGGCCCACAGGGCTGGAAGTATGTGACCCTGGAGAGCTGTGTGTGGACCAACTTCTTTTGGTTAATCTCGTTTGGGCAAGCATAAATTGCTGATGATTTAATTTGCTGATGGATTGTGAGAAAATGACCTTCTGGTTTTGTGGTATCCTGCATTTTAAGCACACTCATCATCTGCAAAAAAAGCTTTGATGTCAGATGTGAACTGAACCCTCACCAACACAAGTCTGTTAATCAGATTGTGCTATGGCCTACAGCACAAAGCCATACAATTCATGGAATTTCTGGAGGGTTAATCTAAGGTTATACAAATGTCCCAAGGTTATTTGTATTTGTATAATAGCAGTGGTAAACAACAGAAGTGTGCAAAGTATACTGAGAGCAAACTCCCAGCCTTAAAGCTTTCACCTTGAGAATAATCTAGATTGGCGCCGCAGTCATCCAGACAGACACATCCATAACCATTGGCAATAGATTTCACTAGGTTGATTTATATGGGCCACTTTAATGCAGTAACTTCGCTCAACCAATCTGGATGACAGCCAATCCAAGATGCTTCGTATTCTAGATCACAACACACTAGTGAAGCAAATGTAATGGGAGTTCTGGAGCTCATGAAAGTCTAGCTATTTTGAAATTCTCCCACCCAGCTTTGGCTAAACATCCACTGGGTTCTTAGAAGGGGGGTGATCGCACTGGGGTCTTAAATATGCCCTGGGAATGCAAAGATAAGCTGCAACCGGGAGCTTACAAAGGTAAAGAAAAATCATGTGTTGACCATTGTGTTCAAAATATACTCAACCACACACTCAAAAATGGTTTTGCCACCCCGTCATGAATAGTGATTGTGTAATAGTATGCACACAGACATGAGTCACAGCCATCTGGGGGTTACATGAGAAGGCCACCAAATGCACCAGTTACTGTACCTCCCTAATCACCACCCCAATAGAAGGGATGCAGCCTTGACAACTACGCTTGGAGTGTCCTCTGCTAAAGCCCCTGAAAAAGGCTTCAGTGTTTTTAGCAGCTGAGGTGATATTTACTCTACTCCTTCTCAAGGTATGTGCATGTCTGTTTTAGGAGGATGGGGACATTGCATGCCAAATGACCGTCTGGGGAGGCACTCCCAACTCCCAGTGATAAAGCTGCCTCTGGGGAGAGCTCACCAGACCATCCCTGGTCCCTGGCTCAGCAGAGGCTGAGTAGTCCATCGTGTCTGCTGGGAAGACCAATTAAATGGAGGAGCAAAAATCTAATTACAAGACAGCGAGAGGGGCCAAGCAAGGAGACTGTGATATGGCCTGGGACTGTAATAAAACAGTCAGTAACAACATGGAGGACTGGAAAGGCATAATGTGCTCCATGGCCTATCAGTCATATAGATGAATGCACATTTCACCATTTAAGGAAAGCATACAGACAGGTCAGCCCTTTCCATGTCAGAGAGCTAATAGCGAGACCCCCTTATCTTATTCAGATTAGGCCTGGCTGTGGTGGTGGCAGCACTTAGGAGTAGGGTTGTTGTTGTTGTGTCATGTGCTGCACTTACCCAGCTCTTCACGCAGGTTCACTAACTCCAAAGACAACTCCCCACATTTCCTCAAGGACTCTTCATGCTGGGGGAGAGAGACATACACAATTAACATTACCATTTATATTACCATTACAGTCACACATCTGTGGTACAAGTCCATGAGCCAGGAACTTAAGCCAGGAAACAGATCTTGCACGGAGCTCGGTGTCCATGCAGAACAAGTGTAAATGCAATACCAGAATGAGAAATCTTCCTTTTCCATAAACCAGACAGTTGGCAGGGTCAAGCAGTGAGTGTCTTAACAGAAGCCACAAACTGGCTTCCTCTTGAACTACTGTAGGTGAATGCTCCAGAATGGTGCAAGCTCTGCCTAGCTTTCTTTTGCTCACTCTGCTTCTGCCTCTCCTAATCTGGCTCACCATCCCAAAAAAGCTGCAGAGGGACAGCAGTCCCCTCAACTGCAGTGCTTCACAGCGTCAAAAAAACAGCAGGCATCCCCCATCCTACCCTCACTGATCAATAACAAAAGACACTTGCACAGCATCACTCTGACCAGCACCACAGGATCATGATGATTTATATTCCTATCTGAAACATTTACATGAATATTTTATCTTAAATATTTTCTCTTATTTTATCATTTTATCTTAAATCACAGGAGAAGCACATAGTCCATGCCTATGAACTGACATCAACATAAACGCATAAACAGATATGCGAATAAATATTGAGCTAATAAAGCAGAGATATAAAGATGACTTTTACCCTTGATCCAGTGTAGGGAACACTAAGGCACTCTTTGCTGCCAGAGCAGCCCATGGTGTGGAGACCTCTTTGACTTTCTCCCCTGGCTGTTGAGGGGGGAGGAGAAGACAATACAGCCCAGGTGCAGCAACCAGCACCTCTACCTCTGCCTCCCCGCCTGACTGCTCGCTCTACATCCAAACCACTGCTGAGAGCCCTGCCGATTGGTCCCTAGCCTGCACCAACCACTTGCCGTTTAGTGTCACGCTGCTACCGTACTCCTCCTAAGAGTGGGGGAGCAGGGGAGGAGGGGAGAGGAGGAGCCTGCTCTGCGCTGGTGAGGGGGGAGGCCCTCCCTGTTCTGCACTGGTGCTGCTGTAAGAGTCGAGGCTCATTGGAGAGGAGAGAACAGGCCTGCATTGGCCAAAAGAAAAGGAAACAAATAAAAAAAATTATATATATCTCTCAAGTACGTGACAGTGGGGCTGATCAAGTGGCTCTCAGTGAAATGGGGCAGGAAAATGGAGGGAGAACAGTTCTGTGACCTTCAGTGTCCCGGTGAGGAGAAAAAGGGCTGATCAAGTGTCTCTCAGTGAAATGGGGCAGGTCTGTGACCTTCAGTGTCCCGGTGGTGAAGAGAAGGGAGAGCCCAGCCAACTTCACTAGTCAAAAATATGAACACATGCTTCCTAATTCAATATATTTACTTAGCGCCGCCATTGACTTTTAGAGTCTTTGTTCTTTCATGTTTCTGTGGTGAATTAAGTTAGAAGAGATGAACGCACTAGAGTTAAAATTCAAATCCTTTGCAAATAACGCCTTTTCAAGACTTCGGCTTTCATGTCATTACAAAATAATTAAAAAAAAAAAAAAGTCTAAACACAGCAGGTGGTGCAAGAGGACGTCTTCCATAAAACTATACCCATAAGTACGCACGTCTCTCACAGCGAACAACAGAAGGAAGTCTCATGCACTAGGGTCATGTGCTTAACCTGCTGACAGTGCTTCGCAAACAAGTGATGGCAAACAGCACCCAGCACCTATCTGAGCACCAGGCTCTGCTTACAACCATATCAAGTCAACAGCTGGTGCATTCTCACACAAACATGGCAAGGACCCACCTACTATTCCTGGAATAATGAGTGTTGAATGGATTCCTCCACTTGAACACTGTGGACTACTGCCACGTTATTCTAAGCGCCAGAGAGATGTTTTTGAAACGTCATGAAGTACAAAGCACAGGGACAGAGGGAAATGTCAGCTTACCAATTTAAATGGTACCCTTTCTTGGCTGGAAGCTATTCTCTTGAGATAGCCACAGAGTGGGATGGTTTATAGTGGATTCTCAATGTCTGTTCCTCTGTGTACATCTTAACAATTAATATTAACATCAAAACCCAAACAAAGCATGGTTTGTATGTATAGTATTTAGAGCAATATTTAGAGATCTCTGAAGAGGCGCGGACACTAAATCTTATTTTGGGTCCAAATGATTTATAGCTATGACTGATTCGAATGGATATTAGCAGAAGCAGGGGGAAGGGTGAAGGCCACAATAACCACTAACCCCCACCATGCAGGGATCCTGGAAAACACAATGCATCTTAACATCTCCAAAAGGTAATGGAAAAATCAATCTATGATGTTCCCTCAGGTTACTTTTTTCCTTTGGACCTAAAGAGCTAAAGCTTTGCGTTTCAGATACAAAAGTAACAGTTTCTCTTCAGAGGCTGAATAACTACATGGTGAGCAATGGGCAAATAATAATGGGCAAATAATAAGCACAGATAAATGCAATAAGCACAGGGATAAGATAGTACTCAGTGAGGTCCGTTCTCTCTACATCCATGCACGTATGTCAGACCCCTGGAGTATATCACTGACCCCAGCTCTCACAAATGTTAGATAAAAGCCCTCCCCCTGTCTCCAGCACATTTCCAGGGGCAGATAACAGGGTCCTGCAGGGCCTCAGGGGAGAGCCGAGCAGACATGACGTCCACTGCACCACTCCTCCAGCTGGGTGGGGCCAGGCACCAAGCCGGATCTCTAGTGTTTACCATCTTTCAAAGGTTTGGGACACACACACACACACCCAAATATGCACAGCACACACTTGTGATATGAAACCTGCTCAGGATACAGTTCTTCTGTTTATAATTGTTTAAATCTCTTATTACATATCAAACTAATAATGTTAGTGTTTTCTGCAAGGGGGTGAACACAGATGTAATGCTGGAGGACGAGCCTGTTGTTTATAGACTTTTCCTTGTATTTAGAGACTTGCCTGCAGCTATGTAATGATAGAGACGGAGTACTTAAATGACAGTGTTTGAATCATCAGGCTTGGGTCTACTTAACTCAAGTGTGGGAAAAAGCATATCTAAGCATTCTCTGACAAATAAAGTGCAACCAAACTTTATGTCCGAAGCTTATTATGGAGTTGTAGCTGAACAAATGCATTTTTCTTTATTCAGTGAGGTGTATGATGAAGTAGATATGCAGCTAGATATGCAGCTAGAACGTGAAATAGATATAATATGATGACATAGATATGCAGCTAGAACATGAAATAGATATAATATGATAACATAGCAGCTAGAACAAATTAATTTTTTTATTAATTCAGTCAGGTGTATGATGAAGTAGATATGCATGTAAATGGTTTGTCATTTCAAATGCAAGTTTACTTTTGTATTAATACCAATAAGGTGTAAAAATATTAACATTCAATAAAATAAATGAGTTGGTTTTTACTGGTACCCTTCTTGTAAAGTGTTACTAAACATTTCTATGAAGTATACAATTGTAAGTGTCAATAAGAATCCCTTTCTCTGTTAAATGGTGTGTGTGTGTGGCTATTCTATTGCCAGCTTTGATCCCAGCAAGATGACCAAAATAACCTCCGGGGTATCAAGTGTTCTCTTTCAGGGACAGCGACTGGCAGCTCCTTTCATACTGCACCAGGCTGTGGCTCTAATGACAACTAGGAATGCATTTCCATGTCATCTCCGTGCTTCATATACAGTAGGCTTTTTAAACCATTGTAGGGTGGACAAATACATACTGTATGTCCCAAACACAAGGTTTTATTAGGGACAATGAAGATACAGCTTAAAAGTTGGCTGCAGAGAATCTTGGACAGAGCCAAGAGGCCAACTCCCTGAACCTAATCACTCAGACGAGGTGGACTACCACCAAAGCAAACACGGAGAGTAAATGAAGTGTCTACAGAAAACCTGGGGCAGATAAACATTCCACAGTCCACAAGGCAGTGCTATACCACCAGTCCTTGCATAGAATTGCAACATGTGAAGAGAACAGTGCATGTCAAAACAAAACTAGATATGCACTATCACTTAACTACACATGGACTGCTGAGACTGACAAATGTGGGGGACATGTGTGACACGTTGATGTGGCATGGGGTGGGGTGGGGTGAGGGGCTTACCTCTGTAATAGAGTGCTGTAGGACAATGGTGATGGCCTCAAATCTGCTGTTGCTCTCAAGAAGGAGACACTTCAGCTCTTGGATGGCCTTTGCACTTCTTGCACACTGTGCCTGATAGCGCTCCACACTCTGCGGCTTGCTCTCCGGCACTGCTGGGTCCCGGTGCCCGTTGGCCCGCGTCTGCTGTGGGGGGTGCTGCTGCTGCTGCGGGTTCCGTGCGTTGGGCCTCGGCTTGCTCTTGTCCACTGTAAGAGAGCATCCATTTAGCGTCCCAATCACATTCAGCATTATTCCTGCTTGCATGAACCCCGCTTCCCCTCTACCAGCCCATAACACCAAGCACAGCGTTGGTGCCTGGTTACAGTGGATCCCTGGACTATGAGGAGGATGGAGCTTCCAGTAAAGAGCACACGAGCCACTGCCCACACAGCACAATTAGGATGATTCACAACGCTGTTAGGAGCCATGTAGAAGCCTGCCTGGCCCTGCATGAAATGGATCGGAGAATGACATTACATCCATCACCAGATTGAATCTTTGCCCTCTGCACTCCTGCGCCTCTGACGGGACCCTGTTATTTTGACACAGCAGTGTTGTGGCGGTTTTGATTTACATGTGCTTTATAAATGCAACACCAGGGCATAATAACAGTGTGAATCCTACTAATGAGGAGCTACCCGGGGGGCTTGCCAAAAATAGCACCGGTGAGACACCTACTATGCGAGCCACCCTGACAACTATTGGTTGTCTAAATGCAGCACACAAGAAAATAGATGAGTGAGGGTCCCGTGTACATGTATGCTAAGGGATTGCCCCCGAGGCCAACTTGTTCCATCAGGGGGCATTATGTAATATGATGGTGAGGGGAGGATTGGACACTGCCAAAATAGACGACTTAATGAAGGGGGATGGCACTAAATCCCCCCGGGGCTTGTGTTCTTACATCACTCTAAGATCAACAGATGTACGTCTTCATAACAGGAATTGTAATGATAACAAATGGAAACACATCGTCTATTCTTACAATGCATGGCTTCCTTTGCTGCTCAAGGGCTACAAGTTGCCACAGCAACAACTCATGTGCTGCATGATCTAGTTTTATACCTGTGCAGAAATGAGCAATAGAAGCAGTCAAATGTCAAATGCAGCGCAGTACGTGTTCAAACAGATTTGCAGACAGAGGTCATTGCAACAGGGAGCATCAGGTTTCAAGAGATACTCTAGAATGACATAATCATCATCTACAGCTTTGCAGTAAACATAAAGGAAGCAGGCAGAAATATTACTTTTCAGACCTAATCTCAGGTTCATTAACTATCGCTATCGCAGCCATGAAATATTTATAGCTCTTCGGCATCACTGATCTGCTTCAGGGCCAGCCAAAGAGCACAAGAGAAAAAACATTCCAGTCCAACAAAACCAGCATTATTTCACAGCTGGCCCTAGACTACACTACGGGGCTCCGGACCACCATGCCCTTAGGGAACACTGGGGATCAGCAGAAAGGCATCATGGGAAATTAAGCTTGGCTAGAAAGCAATACTAAAAATCTGATGAATTGCACCCAACTCTAATGTAGCAGTAGGTACCAATGGGAAACACTGCTGTTCCTATGCAAGGTGCACTACTCCATGCTTAGTGGAATGTGTCTATCAGTTAAGAAGTCAAAGTTGCCCCATGTTTGTCTACCATCAAGCTGATAATCAAAACAAACTAAGCCAAAATTCCTATACTAGGTTTAATGCACAGTGCTTAGTGAAATGTGTAGTGAGTGAGTGAATGATTGTGTGTGTGTGTGTGGGGGGTGGGTGGGTGTGTGAGTGAGTGAGTGAGTGTGTGAGTGTACGAGTGTGTGAGTGAGTGAGTGAATGTGTGAGTGTGAAAATAAGTGATGTGTGAAACATCATTCATTCACTCACTCACTCAATTACAAACTCACTCACTCACTCACCCAGACTATTTAAAATATTGTCCCATGTTGGCCTACCATAATGCTGATTGTCTATTCAATGCTTCTCCTGTTAACTGATGTTTACCTTTGTGTTCCTCCTTTAAACATCATTTGATCCTACCAGCAGAAGCATTATAATGAACTCCTTTGACAAATCCCAGGAGGCTGAAAGCTGAGAAGTCTGTTAACCACACTGCCCTCTAGTGAACATGCAATCTAGAGCCTGATAGTCTTTTCTTAGACTAGAGTCCACCCACACAGCTGCTCTTGCCACCACTGCCTATTGCGTAACACACAGAGGTTTTGTAATATACAACATTCTACATTTCCATCCATGTCTATAAACACAGCAGGAGTCTACCAAGAAATCAACATGTAAAACCACAAAGTCCAGTAAAAACACATTAAAAAAACTCAAGAAGTAGTTGTATAGTTGTAATAGATCATCTTAAAATATCCAGAAATACTGCATGTCTGTATATAGCTTAGTGACACTTCAGTAGGCCTAGTAAAGATTAGACAAGTGCCTACTACTATAGTGGCATCAGTTTAGGTTTATCGGCTACAGCAAGGACAGGAAACGGAGACCAAAGCATTGCATCAACAACCCCCCCCCCACCCCCCCACCCCCGCCCCATCACCTTGTTAATGTTTAGCCTCTTAAATAGATCACACCACACATCACAGCATAACACAACACTTGTGGCTGTTATGTTCTAGAACACCAGCAGTCACTCATTGTTCCACAGTCAGTCACTGTTCATTTCAGCTGCTTGCCAGAAAGACACACCATCACCAAGGGCAACCTGTAGCAAAGGCTGACTATGCCTGGGAATATGGCTGAAGATGGCAAACTGTGCTGCTGTCTGGACTCAGACCCTATCTTGTGACATTCACCTCATTTCTTTCATTCACTAGAGCTTCATCCAAAAAGTCATGTTATGTTTTTGGTTTGATTTGGTTGTACATTTGGCTGCCTATGTGCTTGCTTGCCTATCTGTGTATTTGGTTGTCAGTCTGTGTCAGCAGGCTCACACAAAAACTCCAAAGGCTTATTTTCAGCGAACTCGCATTCAATTTTGCAGCTGATCCAGATCCAAAATGTTTGTCTTTCTTTGATACTGGAAGGACACAGATCTTTGTCAAGGCCACACAGTACTATTCTTCAGTTCATGGGCCAGATACCACAAACCACAAGTCACAATTTCAATGACTGCACCAGGTATGTATTCCTAGCTACTACCACTACTAGTAGTGCTAAACACACAAATAAATAAAGAGGTCACTGACTGTGCTTGTCCCATGAATCTGGGTTCATGACAGTTTGAGCTATATTTGTCTCTGAAGAGTGGGTTGGGTGTTAGTCAAGAGGACTGAATAATTCCCCCTCATCTCTTGCAGCTGAATAATTCAGAGTGTAGACAGGAGGAACGGGGTTGGCTGGTGGCTGGCTCCCTGAGCAGGTCCTCTCCGTGGCCGGCTCATTTATGACGCACACTACCATGGCAACAAGAACTGGTTCCCAACAGCGATGCATCCGTCACTTCATCCTCCTGGTCTCCTATACAATCTCCTAGTGCCAGAACTATAGCATAGAATAGCATAGCATTGCTCTTCACAAAAAGCTATTTGAAAAAGGCAATGAGTAGTTTTTATTCCAGTGACTGACTACATATGAAATCCTTAATAAATCTTTGTTACCTCTAACAGGTAGCTCTAGCAAGGGCGCAAAAGTGCTCAACTGTAGAACTTGTAACTGGGGATGCATAACGTAGACATGCTCAACTGCTGTGATTGTTCGTTCTGTGTTGAGCGGTAAATGAGAACAGGTCTCTATTGATATTTCATTAATAGGTTGCACATCTCTGCAGCTATAATATTTAACTTAAAACAACAGAAAGATGGTTTCTTTTGCAACACCAAATCTGAATCTGATCCAACCATTTTAATTGGAATGCTGTGTCTGTATTTTGAAGTAGTAAGGTTGTTACAGCTCCATCTTGTGGTTCATGTCAGCCGTATTTGTTTTTTCCATTCCAGTAAGGCACTACTGTATATCAAATGCATCTACTATACCAATACAAATAAAATAAATAAATAAACAAACAAACAAACAAACAAACAAACAAACAAACAAACAAACTACATGAGTGGAGAATAACCCATTTTCAGATTAAAATAAATTATAAAAAACTAATGCAAATGATAAATGCTTTGTTCACCGGAGCACGATGCCCTACATGCTTGAGTACACCACAACACAACAATTTATAGTGTGGCAATGACTTGCCCTGGCTTGCTTGTGCATCCCACATGGCCAGAACACAAGATGCCTGCGCTGCAAATTTACAACTGGTACATGAAACCTCTAGCATTCCTCTCAAATGCATGCTGCCTGTGAGTGAAAATACAGTTGTCTATCCCATAATACCACTGTCCTTATTTGACCATCGTCTAAAACCTGCGATGGAATGCCTCTTAAAACAAGTCTGAATTAATGATTTCCATGTGAATCTACTCCTTCTGAGGAATGTTCTCACTCCAATTTGGAGAGCACTCTCAATCCATTGTCTAATCCTCAAAATAAACGACATCTAGTCTGTAGTAGTTTCAGATAACTATTCCAGCTCACAACCACACACACAAAAGCAAAACAAAAACACCAAGTGGCCCATTTGTTGGACGATGACGTCTGTAAAGTATCAGCTACCATTTTATTTTAGAACCGGTTCCATGTCTTTGGTACTATATTCGGACAGCGTCTTGTAAGCATGTACACAAGCCGTAAATATTGGATGAACCCACTTCCTCCGCTTGCCAGAAGACTGCTAGTCTATTAATAAACTCACAAACACAGCCTTAGAGCTACACCTTAGGTAAAGGCAACAACCACCATAGCGACAGACCCAACCTGAAGTCAAGCCAATAGCCACTGTGAGCATTTTTTTTTTGATGGCAGACACTGGAGAAACTGACCTGCACGGAATACCACAGTGCTCTTCTTGCATCCTGACAGGAGCTGGAGGTTTCGGAGCAAATCTTTGGCAGTCAGTCTCACGTGGATGTTGGACAGCGAGAACTTGGTATTGAAGAACATCTCGAGTGTGCAGGCGGACACTAAGATGCCGAGTCTTTGCACGCAAAACAAAACCGTGAGAATGCACAAGAAAGAACAAGAAAAAGAAACTGTGTGGCAAGACAACCACAGGTGTCAGTTCAGTGCATCATAATCCCCTAGTCAGCAGGGGCACCTGCTGTTCAGTTGCCTTATTCCGATCTCTTCAGTCAACAAAACACTGGTGACGGTGCAATCAAAGCAGACGGTAAACGATTATTATATAGAGTCCTCTTAAGATGAAGACATGGTAGCGATCTGTCCCCTGAGGTGGCAGTAATGTCTCTCCGCACTACAAGACTCAAGAACTCACTCCACACCACACTGACCCTGTGACAGCTCAGCAGTACAAGAAGTCAGGAGGGGGAGCGAGAGCTCCAGGAAGAAAAAGAGAAAGAGGAGGAGGAGGGGGGGAGGGTTGGGTAAGAAGGTTCTCCTTCTCAGACAGATGTGCTCGCAGCCGAGATCTTAATCCAGTGGCTGAGGCAGCGCTCTGATTCCTTTGGCTCGCCACACAAAGCTGCAGTAGCATCCCACCGTGCTCCCTTACGCTGGGTAGCTGGTGTGCTGCTGGAGTGGAGTAGAGGGATGCTGGAGTAGGAAATGGAGGGAAGGAGGGGGGTGGGGTGGAGAGGGGAAGGAGTGTGGAGAGTGGGAGTGTCCTGTGTTGTGACAATCTCACACGCTTTCCCTCTCTCTCACTCTCTCTCTCTCACGCCTCCCCTGCTCTCACACTCGTGCCCTCACTCATTTACACCATCTCTCTCACCCTCACCCTCTCTCACTCCCTCACACACACACACACCCACACCCTCCCTTTCATTTGCACAAACACTTGTTCTTACTCACTCACTGATTTACACAAAGAGCAGAGAGGGAAAATGGAGAGAGCCGGCACATGGCTGGTGCCAAAGGTTGATTATTTACTCCGACACAGCCTGTGTGCTACAGTAGTACCACATCTCTCTGTCTGTAAAGGTTAAGTGAGTGATGCTGGTGGAAATTGTGTTTATGTGTACACTTCTTATCAGATGTTTTTGAACAACAAAACCTTCACTAGATTTGATCCGAGGACCAAGGTGTAGCTCAGCCCTTTCTTCAGTCCTCCTGGAGGAACTCAATATTATTGTTTTGGTAAGGCGTCCCTGTTTGTTTCCAGTCTTTGGAGCCCGGGTATCGTAAAAGACCAGATTCTTTATGGTGACCCAGGAAGCAGAGAACGTTATAGATAAATAATATGTGTTTACAAACTGCACTGCACCTTTAACAGGAGTAATACATTAAGACATTAAAACATGAGACTAACTGCAAACAGACAAAACATGCATTACAGTTGAGTGATGCATTCTTTTTTCTATGCTTTGATATCACTGAATTAAATACGTTTTTAAGTATCATTCTGCATTACAGATCAGACAGAGATGACTAAAATACACAAGCCTGGTACAGACCAACACAAGACATAGTTTCAATAGAATTTCTAGATACCCACATAATTCAACTATATGTAATCAAACATATGATCAAATCGGAGCACTCCTTACAATGACCGTCTAGGAAGCTCCAGCAAAGACATACTTTCAAATGGCCCTCAAGAGCAAGTGGACACTCAAACCGCTGACCACAACATGCGTAAGGAGCTGCACGCCCAGCTGCATGGGAGACAATTTGTGGTCAGCCAAGCCGCTTCCCAAACTGTCCAGCGCCCCAGCAAACAATCACCTCCGTCCACGAGTCTCAAGCTCACACCGCCAGCCCTGGCCAGCAAACAAAGTACCCCCTCCTGGGCCTCATAATTATGTTTGTGGTGCAATTATGTTTACAGGGTGCACATGTGGAAAGAATGCTAACGGCGTGGAGAGGAGGAGAGAGGCGGACGCTGGAGATTGTGCATCTTGGGCTCCCATCCAAGTCCTATTCTGAAGAACCAGCATGGATGTAAATACACATTATATTCAGACGACAGAATGCGCAGCTGAGGCATTTTTACACTGGCAATAAAAAAAAGCCTCATATAGAGTTTAACATCCAACTGCCTGACAAACCATGTTGAATATAAGAAAAACAAATGTCAAATGCCAGCACAAAGCCATACTCCTTGAGCCAGACCCCCAAATTTGGCCCGTCAGTACCATTCAAGAGCAGTAAGTCTCATTGTGTTTTTTGGCAAGATGTGCCACCCTAGAGTTGGGAAAATATGTGACAGAATTGCATTCAGGTTACCTTTTTGTGTTGCATCAGCTTTTTTATGTAAATTATGAGTCTATGAAGGGTTTTGTTAGAGGTGCATAGGGTAAAAAAATCTAATTTATCCCCACAAAATTTCCTCAGCTGATTATTAAGGCAACACTTTTTTGTATTGCAATTTTTCTGAAATGTTTTGTATATATGTGAATGAGGCATCATACACTTAACTAAATGCAATAATTATCTATTTCTAATTTCTATATTTGCCTGTACCATAAGAGTAAACAAAGCCTAACATACATATTTCCTAGGTGAAGCAATGCCCAATAGAAAAGGCAAGCAAACCGACAGATGGCTCGTCGACAGCGCTCTGTAAGACCAAATGAAAATTCATCACCTACCACGTCCACCTACCATGCTTTCCAACAGCAAAGGAGGAGGTTGTATTTTTAAACTAAGAATGTAGTGGTTGGAGGTCTGCAGAAACAAAGGCGCTCTGTACAATTGGAAAATTATAAGATATAATACTGCATGGGTTATTCACCAACGTTATCTTTTAATTTGACTGCAGAGGGTGAGCATCACAGAAAAATTACCGAAACAATCAAACATACATGCAAAGGACTAAAATTAAATATCTATTTTTAGACAACTTAGAAACATTTCTGTGCTTTTGTTTGCTTTTGGCCAATGGATATGGATCTGGCTGTAGTGCCCCTCAGCAGGACTACTGAAACTGGCATCTCAAAATACATAACACATGGTACAAACTGCCTGCCACATGTCCCTGTGGGGAAACCGCTCCTCTACACAGCAAGCAATTGCTCAGATATAGAGGATGAGGAGAGGTAAACAAGAGCAGACATGTTGGATCTCTGGATGTGGAGTGTGTCAGTTACATTAATGAATATCTATCCACTATAACCTGTGGAGATTTGGCACCCTGCCTTTTTAAAAACGCCCAATTAATAATTGCAAGATCTCCATCTTGATTTAGCCTGTATAAAATTGTATACTTTAACAGGGAGAGTGTCAGACAAAACTTGGATTAGGATTTTCTGATACAAAACATTGAGCAGCTGACAAAGGCCAGAAGAACTGAGTACATATAACAGATTTCCATTAATTAATTTAGCAACAGTATTTCCTTCAACGATACCTGATTGAGCAGAGTTTGTACGGACTGGCCGCGTTGGAAGGAGCCTTTTAGAGGTGCTGGAGCTGGAAACAGGCTTGATGGATGTTGGATTGGATGAGCTCTTGCAAACTGCTGAGAATGCAAGAGACAGTGAGACAGAGAGAACAAGAGAATGAGGGAGAGAGAGAGAGAGAGAGAGAGAGAGAGAGAGAGAGGAGTGTGAGTGAGCATAGGCCTGCAGACAGACAGACTGACAGACAGACAGACACCAACATACAGACTCCCACTGATCTGTCCTGACATATCTTTGTTAGGAGTCAAACAAAGAGACACTACAGTAGCCCCACTAGAAGGCTCACTGTCAAACAGTGTGCCTGGTGTTTGCACAGGGATTAAGGCTAATGGCAGCCAGCGGACAACTGGAGTGAACACAAGGTGTAGAGGAGTGAAGCACACCCCTTCGTTCAGTAGTAAATAAGCACACAACCATTATTAAACGCCCACATCCCATTATTCTTTGGCTTGATGAAATTCTGTCTGAGCAACTGTAAGACAATACACCATGTTCGCTTGTTCGTGTGTGTGTAAAAGGGAGAGGAAGTATTCATGCCTGTTGTTGTGGTGCTCTTAGCTGGTGTCTGCAGTCTTGGTCGGAGTCCTGCCGCTTTACTTGGGGCTGTTCTTCCACCATTGTTACATGTCTCCCCAAACCCTGCGCAGAGAAAGAGACAAATCACTGCATAAAGGAAACACTTTTGTCTGCATTTCACTTTCGGGAAGGCTGTTGATGCCATGAACTCTACTTTAGGCACTGGCCTGTCTGGAGGGGTGATTGGACATCATATCTGTACCCATATGAATGAAGATCATTTAAAACTGAAAGCCTCTCGCCATGGGAACAAACACGGCCTTTCTTCACAGGCGCTTTTCATGCTGTTGCCATGCTACCAAGACAATAACGCAATACACTGAAACACACCAGGACTGCTGTGCCACTGAAAAATAAAATGGGGTTTCAATTCAAAACATGCAGCACTGGGGACTAAAGGGTACATTTCAACTTGACTGACACAGAGCTGGACTGTAGGCAGAGCTCACAGAGACACAAAAAATAAGTCCCTCCACTCCATACTGTGGACTCCATTCACTTACTTCCCCATTGTTGTGTTTTAGGCTTGGCATGGAAGGCGGCTAACAAAGGAATGATACAGAAGCGATAGGATCCAATCAGAAGGCAAGTCAAGAGTGTGAGATCGCAGTGTGGGCTCCCGCTGACTCGCAGGTCCAAGGTGCTGTTGGAGGGGGTGACGGGTGCAGCCAACTCCGTCGAGGTGCAGCTCCAGAGGCTTCTGTAGATGGCCATGGCGATGGTCTTGATGGCGACGGCACACAAAAATGACTCGAAAAAGGGAGGTACAGGAGAAGCGAGATCTTGTTTTGCTTTGTTATGAGATGAGACCATTCACATGTTGCAGGCATTCAGCGCCTCCTTCCAAGGGAGGGAGTGAGTGAAGTGGGCTGGAACAGACCCTGCCTTCCAGACATCTGTGCAGGGGGGATCCCTGGTCCACAGACAAGGGCCCTCCTCAGCCAATGAGAAGGCAGAGGTGATGGGAGATGCTCAAAGAAAGGGATTTTTTGTCCAATGGAGGGGGGGGGGGGGGTAAAATGCAGTAAAATGCCAGCCAGAGAAATGATCATTGACTCTGACCTGGTACTCTTCAGACCATGTCCTAATGCTATTACACACTGATATAAATCCCTTGTCATCAAGCTTTAATCAGTGAACCACCTTAAAACCTGAACAGATTATCCAACAAATTTACATCATTTCTAATGACTGATTATGCTACAACAGTATTTCTAAATATCATATTGGCGAATAACCCCCAACATGCATTTCTCAAACATCAGCAGCAATGAAAACCCTACACCCCCCCTCCCATATTAAATGGGTCAATTTGGGAGGAGACACAACTGGATGGTGTTTAAATGTAGGTCAGAGTGCACTGTGTTTGGCTAGGTAGAGATCAACTGACTGTAACCTGTGACTGTAACTGTACTGTAATCAGCTGTGTTTTCTTTCCATCTCACTCTCCACAACCGACAAACAACATAGATAAACAGTGCAGAGAATGTAATCATTAAATTCAGTTCACCACTTTACAATTACCATTTACCACCTATTTTGTTGATATGTGTGCATCCACAGCAGTTTGCACTGTACCAATTAGAGGGCCAGTTTCCTTGTTGCCTTACTCAGTGCAGAATAGCGCCAACCCACCTGGTTTCCCATAAGTTCCTGTCACTGGTTGTCCTGGTTGTCCTTATTATTGAAACTCTAACCCAGAAACCCTATCCAATCCCAACACTGTCCTTTAGGAAAGTCCACACTTAACCACTCCACTGCCCCTACTGTAGATGATCAAATTAAATCTCGCATTTTATGCATTACACTACCACCCATCAGTGCATGGCCCTCCACATGTAGATGATTCCTGTATCATTTTTTGTGGTAGTGAAACAATATAACATCCCATATCCTACATCCAGATTAACATTTGACAGTCTGCCAAATAAAATATAAGATCTGGGCAAAGGAGGCAGAAAGCAACCTGCCACAATGATAAGACTGTGCCGTCTCTCTCTTCCTCACACAATCACACACACAATCACATGGGTCCCCAGGGTGCAGTGGTTATGAGTAGCTATGACTCACTGTGTTTATGTGCATGTGGAGAGGAAGAACACCACCCCTTTCTCAAACAATACAAAGAACTGGGAAAGATAGATTTACACACATGCACATGCTTGAACACAGACACACACACACACGGGCTCTCACACACACACTCACACACACTTCCTCTACTGCAACTGGCCATTTTGAAAGCAGCGCCTATAAAGAGCATGCAATAAGCAATGCCTCTGTATTTTAAGACAGCACTGCAGTTAAACCAGTAGAATGTGTGTAACCCATGTTAGTAAGTGTGTGTTTCACACTCAGACACTCAATGTTCCAAAGGGTCCAAAGTGGTTTAGCTGCAATACTGCAAGTGTCTAACCTTGTGTGTTGTTGCCACTGGTGTAAGAGGATGCGCTGGTGTTTTTGATAAGGCCTTGGGGCTGTGTAGGTATTCTGGAGGGGGTTACTGGGGGGAGGGGTCTTTTTGGACTGTGCTTCACCCCACCGACCGCATCCAAGGGCCCTGATCCAAGACCAGCCGATACGTTGCTTAGAACATTTCTAGAATGGCCTGTGAAGACAGAAATCAATATAGCATCCTTATTACCAGTCATTCATTGATTCATTGATTAAATTGTGCATTTCCAGTATCTAGAATCTTCATAGTAGTAGTATGGAATTATATGATGTACCCTTTCCCAAAATGCTATAAAAGCCATTCAAATGCAATATTCATGAATACATTTTTTTTCAGGCAACATTGAGACAGTTGTAATTGGGTTAATGTTATTTGATTTGTCCTTACCCAATTCAAACAACAAAACTTATTTTACTGATATTAATTGAGAAGCATAATAAAAACACATAATTTTTGAATATTTTTGAAAATGGAGAAATCATGTTTTGGAAAAGAGCTCTTCATATTGTAATCTTAGAGATTATTAGTAAATTAATTATCATTCAGAGGGTAAATCTACGTTCCTGAGCACAACCTTAACCCTCTGTGAGCACGTGCTGTAAGCATCCTCCATGTTCTACAAGGCCGCTGAGACCTTCTTGACCCTCCTTTTCCTCAATCTGTTATTTCAATCCCATCTTTTGAAGCCATCCCAGAGGAGCTCCTACCCTATAACACCTGCTTCCTCTAGGACACTCCCCACAGCCCCAGTCTATAAATGGCCAATGATGACATAGCCACAGGCTGCATGTACAATCATGTACAGGTTCACAAGAACTACAGTACAATCAGATCTTATCTTGTCTGGTAACCTAATATATGGTATATTCTCTACATTTCCCTCTCATGGTAAAAAGGTTGTACTGCACATACCATTTCAAAATGTATCCCATGAAAATGCAATTTATATGTTTACATGCAAAAAACCTCATAAAACTGCTTTGAGTTTCTCATTTGTTAACGTTATTATTCCTTTGTGAAAGTATTCAAATATATTCAAATACAAAATCTGATACGACTTTGATGTGTCCGAAGAGTTAGGTGACCAGATTTTCTACCATTTTGTTTCAGACCTCTGAAGAAACTCCCGTACACTGTCCATTTCACATGCAATTAGTTTATCAAACGCAGTATTTTGGTCCCATGTCTGAGATAGCCTGACAAAGGTCTGGGGATTGAAACTAAACTAATCGCACACAAAGTGGACAGTGTGCAGGATTTTCTTTTAAGTTTCATGTTATAGAGCTTTGGTCATCTCCAACACACCTGTTCCCAATTATTATTCTGCCTATTTATCATTACTACTCTTATCTGAATATAATTTGCTCTTTAACTGTACATACTGCATATACTGTAAATACTGCACTTGCTGCTCTTTGCACTTCTGATTAGATGCCAAACCACATTTTGTTACCTGTATTTATACATGAGTAATGACAAAGTTGAATCTAATCTAATCTAATCAATAGGTGAGCAATCTACTTTCTTGGATTCAAATATCTCATCTGGCACTGAAAATCTAATTCACTCTATTAATTAATTTACTCTATGGGTGATATTTTGAGTTTACATTTAACAAGCCTTCAAGTTTTACATTGAGGCATTTACTTAAACCATCCACCATGTCAAAAACACATTGTACACAAGTAGATGATTGAGTAAACATCTTCATCAACTGAACCAAAAATCACGAGCAAGCAATAATGACTGTGAGTGAACCTGCTTTTTCTGGGACTTACCTGGAGGCTGGCCGTCTTTGCTGGGACTGAAGCCCCGGTTGCTGCCCAGTCTTAGTCTGGCCATGTTGGGTGGCTGCCGTGAGCCGTTCACCCCTGTGGCGGGGGAGGCTGGGGCACCTCGTTCACGGCTGGGCGGTGGCTGAACTCCAAACCTGCCCTTCCTCTCCTCAGAGATTGCTCCTGCTCCTGTCCTCGACCCCGACCCAGCTACTGCTGCTCTGCTAGCTGACACCGCTGGCTTGCCACCCACCGCCTGCAAGAAGAGCTGACCATCACTTACACAGTCCTGTTTGAGAAACCCAAACTCTCTGGTCCCCAGCTGCACCATAGTGTTAGCCGACACCCCACTCTAAGGAGCCGTGTTGCAGGAGTGTGGGGTCAGGCTAATGCTAAAACCAGCCTGCTATTGTATCTTTCCACTGGGATTCCGGCAGACGTGGCCAAGTTTCTTTTTTTTTTATTCCCCCAGCCTTTCTTCTTTCCTGCCATCTATAAACATGTGGCGAACATGGAGTGCATTTGTCAGGGAGACATGTACATGCACAAGGTTACCAAGAGCCCTTGCAGGAATTTTGTTCTTCTTAGAAATACTAGATGACCAATTTTTCTAAAATAATTTAAAAAACAAACAAAAAATAATATTTTTACTTGTTTTTTTAATTAATCATTGTGTGTTACTGTGCACACTAATGGACTACTTTTTTAATTAGTTTTTTTAATTATTCATTGTGTGTTACTGTGCACACTAATGGACTACTTCTGTGAACATGTGAAGCTATGCAACTTCATGCATTGTAAAACATTTTGAATACTGTAAATATCACAGAACATAGAACAAGAGTGATTAGCTAACTACACAATAATAAATATAACTGGAAACAGTCAACCTACAGAAAATGGCAGTATCTGTATGCCAGTGTAGAGCACAACTGCACAGTACAGAGAGAACTCATTTAGCTAATTCATATCAACTTACTTTTGGGCTTATCTTTGGTCGGTCCGACCGAGATTCTTCAGCTTTCTTGCCCAGTGCATCCTCTTGAGAAGATGTAGAGCCTTTCTGAGGTCCTTGTTTGGACTGCTGTTTCTGAAGAGCAGACTTGGACTGAGTGACCGCTTTGTAGACTTTGGATATAAAACTGGGAGGGACTGTTTTCCCCCTCTGATGCTGTGTATCAGCCTTTGATTTGGGAACAGAGGAGCTCTCTGACCACAGACGTGGCCGAGCCGAAGGGAGCAGAAGCTTTTTGTGACTTGATGGGGGCTTTTCTTGTTTGCCTGAAGGGGGCGCCTCTCGCTTACTTAAAGCAACCTTGGTAGGTGTAGCAGAGGAACTGGACCCAGAGGCCAATGTAGTGGAGGGTTTATTCGGTGCTGATTGAGCTTGTCTCTGAACCTGGTCCTCTTTCCACTTAGTAGAACAAAATGGAGAAGCTTGCACAACAGGCAGATTTGATGATTTCTGTGTGCTTGCCTGCCTCGAGATGATCTTTGACTTCACGGAACTAAAATCAGGCTTGGAGAACTTTTTGAACTTGGGTGCAACTGTAGCAGTCTTTGCCGCTGCTGTTGGTTTTGAGGTGGCAGATGCAGGCTGGTGTTTTGTGCCGTCGGCCGCAGAGCTCCCCTGGTCTCCTGGTTCTTTTGTGAAGGGCGACTCGTCGAGAGCTGGTAGGCAGAATGTCTTGTTGCTTAGAGACTGTACTGGAGTGGATGTCTGGACATTGCTGTTGTCGCTGTCCTCAGAGGGAGGAACCACAAAAGTCTTGTCCCCAGGAGTCATGAACGGACCAGATCGCCGATTACAACTGTGCAGCAACTTCACAACGGAGGGACCAATCCTACAGGTCTCTGGGGTGACATCAACATTTGAGGGGGACAAAGCTAAAGGCGTTCCTTTAGCTTTTACTGGAACACTGAGACCTGATTGGGATTGCCCTGCACATTCATCCAGGAAAAAGGTTTGATTATTCTCACTCAAGGCAACATCTCCAAGGTGGAGGGGCTTCACTTGCTCTTTTGGGGTGCCACTGTGTTCCCGAAGAGAGGGGATGCCCAATTCAGAGGGTGTGGCTGGGGAGCCTGCTGACTCTGCCAAGTAGGAGATGCTCAGGGCCTGCTCAGAGTCCTGCAAACAGAAGCTGTTGCTGCGCAGGACTCTGTCCATGGAGCCGTCACTGAAGCTCTGGCAGGACGGCAAAGAGGAACTCTCCGAGATGCTGTGACCAGCAGAGGACAGTAGAGGACTCGAGGTCCTGCTACTACCGTCAACACTGCCACCCCCATCACCACCGCCACACCTGGTGTTATCAATGCGTTGTGTGTAGGAGCAGTTGTGGAGGTCCGTAATGACTAACCCAGCGGGGCTTGAGGAGCTCTTTAAGAATGGGCACATGGGATCACCCTCCACTGAGTTGGAGTCACTGAGACACTCAAACATCTCGACGTCGGGCGGACTTTCCACACTCCTGTTGCTGAGGCTGCTGGTGCTCCTGGCAGAGTCTGGACTTGGCAAATCATTGCCATTCTGTGCATCTGTCAGTGAGAAACACTTGCTCTTATACTGAACATGCACCATTTTGGTGTTTGCACACATTTCCACCACAGAGTCCATTTTGCAACTTTAGTTACTTTGGGTCTATAATAGTCCAGAGTCCCGAAATAAATATTTCTGTAATAAGTATTTTCTGCAGAATATGAGCAGCTTGATCCAGTCAGTTAGCAATTATCACCTCTTTCAAATAAGCCTTTCACACACCTTTAACAAAGAAAAACACAAATAGAAAACAAGTTAGTAGCAATCACAAATGTTAAAAGAAAAAACATTTTTCTTCAATTTCGATTTAAGCTATAATTAGTGTTGTAGTTGAGAAAACTTAAAGCAGACATGGATGAATGCAGTATTGTACCTTTTTCTAGGATGTTAAAATAGTTCAACCTTAGTTCAACAAAAATAAGATGAAGTGCAATTTTACAAGCCTAATTAAAACCTTATATTCAGGCTGTGTATTGAAATGGTCCTTTTGGATAAATGGCGCCCTCTTTGGCAACCTCAATTGAACTGAAATGGCTTTGTGCTATTTGACATCACTTGTAGGCTTTCTTCTAATTCACCCATGTTTTAGTTCTATATTTCCATATGAAGGAGGGCACAATCGTGCTTCATGTTAATGATAGCTCCTTGGCCATGCATAACCTCTTCTAATTCATCAAAGCAAATGCAATTTTTTTTTCCATTTTATGTCTCTTTTAATGGGATAAGATCAAAACTATGTGGGGCTGTTTACTGATGCCTTTTTACACTTTTTAGGGAATGGCACCTAAAAATGACACTTAATAAACATCAACATAGCATGTAGGTTGAAATTATTCCTTCCCATCCAATTACTAGTCTTATTTGCACAGGTGATGTCACAGGTTTACCATGATCAATAGTTAATGCCCTCAGGTGCGGCTTCATAAAAAATGAAGGAGTTGAAGGCAGCAGCATAACACAGCATATAAACACCAATGGAAAAGGAGCAGTGCAAGACAAATACTGTCCGGTTGTCCGACTGTATAAAACTGCATTCCATGCTCCCAATATTGGTTAAACACAGTTTGGCAAGAGAAGATGACAAAAATGTAATCATTCAGGAGAAAAACAAAACAAAACCTTGGATGTACTGGCTGCATGAGTGCATTCCTAATGCTGCTACTGTCCAAGTCCGTTGAAAAAGAGGGAGGCAAAGGGTGAAATGTATAGTGTGGTCTGGACACATGACCAGCCAGGGTCATAACCAGAGGCCAAGTTGGGAAAGCCAATGAACTAGCTCTAATACTTTGAACAAAGCTCCCACATGCTTAGCCAAACAACACATTGTATTTTACTCTGTTGGCTTAGTTATTTGGCAAGTACAGGTCTGCCAATGTCAACTAGGCCTCTGTGTAACTGTTATTAGAACAATGTCTGAAAAGATGTGTGTAGCTAACCTCAAAAAAAAAAAACCTTGATTAGTTCAGGGAATTCCAGTGAACTGGCATAAAAATGTACGGCATCAAAATATAGGCCTCACAATTGTGTGATATACGATACATAGCAAGACAGTCATCTCTGATAAATCACAAAGCGAAATAGGAAAATTGAGGGGAAAAGGGGAAAGTACGATTTTCTTTTTCATTGTGGTCTAATTTTCAAAGATGGTGGTCTACAACAAAAACTCTAATACGCCAATTATGATGTTATGTTGTGGGTATAGGAACCAATACAACATAAGCACTAAATTGGGGGGGGGGGAGGGGGGTGATCATAGTGGTCAGTACAAACAGGGTGAAAAGGCACCAGACATGACAGCGATACAAAATCAATGACAGAAGCAAAGGGCAATGACAGATAAAGCCTAGGAAACACAATGAAAATGATGGTATCTGATGTAAAATAGGTTTGATAATAGGTTTGACAAAATGTCTTGGATGGAGCCAAAAATACTGCCTGTCAGGTCAATGGTCTGCAGTGCCACAGTACTACCAAGCTTTAGTAATCATTGGGCATCAAAGTCCAACAAAACCTAGTCTTCTACTCCATACTCTGGGCTGTGATACGGCCACATCTATGATTCAATAGCGGCATGAGCCGAGAAGTCTACATCCCACAGCAGCGGCCTGGCAGACTGATAGGGATAGAAATACAAACATACTGCCTGAACAAAGACAAATTGCAACCCTGAGATGTTTGTCCTCAAAGTACAATCTTGCAGATGTGACTCATCATAATGACCAGTGGCAACCAGTGGACGTGCATACGCTTGTTCAGAAGCAGAACATGTCCTCTTGGGTGTGTCAGACTAGCAGTTGACAAATAAATCACGTTGTGTGAATGTGCCCAGATCCATATCTGGACTGGCAGGGCTACATACAGTATGTGCACAAGCAAATTTCAGTGCAACATGATGTTCATGAGAGGTCTTGAAGGGACGGTGGCAACATAATCAACTTGATTCAGCTGTTGAGTTTGGAGGTACAGTCCCAAATTCTAAAGACAGGGTGGTGATATCACACACTAGATAGACTAGAGAACTCTGAGAAGAACAAGCCACTAAGGCCTCATTCACACAGTAATCAGAGCGTTTGTGGTCCGTAGCCATTGTAGTGCATTTTTGTGGTGTGTCTGTGTGCCTATGCAGTCACACCAGAAATGGTCTCCTGCATGAACCGGCTGCTCAAGCTCTCAGTTAAACACTATGGAGACAGCATTATATTGTGTGCGCCACATGTGTTAAAAAATAAATAAATAATAATAATAATAATTAATAATAATAAATAAATAAATAATACATTTTAAAAATCTCTTCAGTTTCTAGACAGTAAGGGTGCTGTGGGACACAAGCTGTGCAGAACAGGCAGGTGGTGTGCATGGTCTAATCTGTAAGCATGCAGTCTAAACGAACATGGACCAAACATGTGTCTGCACCACGTACACACCTCAGACGCACTGACTGTGGTGTGAATGAGGCATAATTCTATAAAAAGCATCATAGACTATACATATTACTTCTTTAAAGTTGTCTTGTTCGCTTGAAATGCAAATACTTACCAGCCATCTTCAAAGTCTACCTGAATTTGTCTAGTGACTCGTGCCAATTTGGAGCATTGAAGGGTTTTAAACCCATACGAGTGCCCCTTTGCATCAGGCTGTGCTCACAGAAATAAATAAAATGGCAGAAATACAATTTTATCAGCCATTTACCAGCCATTACATGACGGGTCACTATCACTATGAAATAATTTCCAAAACACAGTTTAATGGCTGCTAAGGAGGTCAGACAGCGGTGAGTTTATTAGAGAAATGCTCCCATACACCATACTTTCCTACTAGCTGGCTCACTTTGACTATTTAATTATTTTTAGCAACCAAATACAAATCATAAATTACATTTATAATACCATATCCTACTGAGTTACTACACACAGGTATTTTAAACAGTTTATAAGCAGGCATATTTTCCAAATTAAGAAGCAACATTCCTTATTACTGCATGTAGTCTACATGCTCACAGTGTGTACACTACACATACTGATGTAGATGCACAATATGTGATTTGTTTTCCTACACTCAGCCAGTCATTTACAATAGTTTACAAAACAGGAAAATACCTCTGGAGCATGCCTTTGAGTGGAAGGTTGTTTACACATTACTCAATCATTCTTTACATGCAGTATATTTGTGATGGGTTACAGAAACCTAAAAGGAAGCTAGTAAGACAGCTTGCATACAAGTAGTTAGATATTTCTGTCCTGTTTTTTCATACTAAACCAAGTGTACTAACAACTAAATCTATGGAAAAAACACAGGCCCTGTATAAGAATGTGGCCTTATACAGCATAGATGCCATTTAAACATTTCAGGAGCAATGAGTTAGCAACTATATAGTTATTTTCCAAATTAATAATAATTATAATACTATAATTAATATATTAGAGATATAATCACATTCCAACAAAAAAACAAACATGAATTTGATGTGCTATAATGTAATTTCTTCCCATTTTAAAGATCAAATAAAAATGCAAGCCTGTACAAAATGATTTTGTTTTTAAACCGCTATTTCAAAGGTTCAGATTCCATGCTCTGGACAAAAAAAAAATCTTTATCCTGATGTTCTTTTTTTCTGGTCACTTAGCCCATCTTTCTGTCGCAAGTCTGGATGATTCATAAAAGTCTCACAGAGATGTACATTTGTCTAAGGCATGTTTTGCGGACTTATCTAGAAAAGGCTCAGTAACAATCCATTCCGCAAAGTCCTGACAGAATGAAAGGTTTCCTTGGGAACAGGCAGTGCTTAGTCACGTCAGTCAGACTGCTCAGCCCAGTGATAGGCAATAAAGAAACAAGAACTCGACTGTTCAACAGTGTCAGAAAGGCTACAAGAAATACTTTTGCATTTGTGAATTTAGAGACTAAATTAATATTTCTGCATTGAATTCTCAATAACCTGCTTTATGGTGAACTAAAAGCACCAATTCAGTGGCCACAGAGAACTGGAAAATCAGTTTACATGAAAACATCAATAGTGCTGGCCAAAACTGGCTGGCTGTTGTCAGAATAATAGACTGGGGATATTTTTTAAAAGATATAAGATGATAAAACAGTCAGACGATCATCTTGTGTGTTCCATTAACCAACTTCACAATAACATTAAAAGCCAACTAGCTAGATCCTTTCTGCAAATACAACACTCACACCACACAGAGGGCAATATACACGCAAGCAGTGACACCAGTTCAACTATGACACACAAAACTCAAAGACAGGCATTGTAAATCAACTCGCCTTACTTGTCTCATCCATGACAACAACAACTTGTTTAGGCACTCATACATACCAGTCCCAGGGCATATTCCAGTACTGCCATGGATCACTTTGCTCTCACTTTCATCCATCAGGATTTGCTCTCACGGCTCCAATCCCTTTAGCCTATGTAAAGCTTTACAGCAGACTCAACATGGTCCCGTGCATGTCTGTCTGTGTAGGCAGGGTATTCCTCTGGCTAAGCATGCTCTCCCTCCTCCTCCCCCCGCCCACCCCTGTGCTCCCTCTTGCCGCTCACTCAAACCCAGTCGAGCATTAGTAATGTTCAGCTACACAGTGGAACCTTTCCAGGCTTCAGTGGCTGTCCAGCCCGTCTCTTCCTATCAGACAGGCAGCTCAGCCCAGGGATCTACCTCCAGGCTAGCCAGCCGTATTCACACTGATGTGCCTGCATTGCATGGGCTCATAACTGTTTAAGGATTTCAGTCAGCTCTGTGACATAAGAGCTAAGTTTACTAGGAGAGTAACTGGTCACCTTATCCATGCCTGCAAGTCCATTCAGTGAGGGACAGGGGGGAGTGGTAGTGTACTGAGGGAGGTGGGAGGAGGGAGGGGCCAGCCATTTGGGCTGCCAAAAGCAGAATGCATAGTTGCTAAGCAGCTAAGTGCACAAGTCACACAGGCATGGACCCTGTGTCTGTGTGTCTGAGGGTTTTAATAGTCTCAACTTGAAACTGAGACCACAGAAAACAATTTGATCCCCATGCATAAATGCACAAACACTACTGAGAAACCATAAAAAATGTAGGGAGCTGCCTAGGCTGTGGCCTACGATACTAGAGACAGACGGCACTTGAACATAAAGTACTTTAAAGGCCTTTCAAGAGAAACTCTGTAAAAAAAACAGCTTAGCAAAGTTTTCCCTACTCTTTCCATTAAAAAAAAAACTAATTATGCAATGCCATCAGTAACCCTTACCCCTCACACTCAGCAAGAAGAAACACCAAAGACAAACACTGCAAGCGCTGAGACTTCTCTGTTGATTCTGCAATGCATTAAGATGATTAAACCCATTAGATTAATTGCATCACACTAGAGTGTTTCCCCCAACATTGGCAAACTACTCTCCAGCAACTTCAGTTATATAATAGGGATGAGAGGGCGTGAACTTGTAAACCAGTGACCCAAGAACTAACCCTGTGGCAGTAAGAACATTTCTATTTCTGCCTAATCCGAATAAGGTCTTTAGACCTTACTGAAGGAGTCCCATCTGAGTCCACACTGGGCAAATGCTGGCAGAAAACAATTGTTTCCTGCATTCTACAATCCATGGCAATAATTTGACACTTCCAAGAGAGCCATTCCATGCAAACCTGGTGAATCTAATCATCACTTCGTTTTTATCTATTCTGTGTGAGCAATACAGTCAAACTCACAAAATTGTTTTTGTAGGATCCCAGTCCTGCCCCATGAACCACTGTGGACAATTAGTTTCAAAGTTATTGCAAAGAGGAAATGTGATACTTCAGATTAGACATGAATAATGCAAGCCATTGTCCATATTCTCAGCAGGACAACAAGCTAATTCTGGATTCATTCTGGAACATTTTCACAGACACTACAAACTAATATTCAGCATGAATGTTTGTGAGATTGCTATTTGATGTAATCAGCAACTTCGGAGTACTAAAATCCAGTGCCCTAAAGCTATCCTTAAAACATGTAAGTAGACCCTTGACACAGATAACAGATAGAATTGTGTTACTGTTCACACTGATGACTCACGACTGCTGTGCCAATAGCAAGGGCACCAGCAGTATATGCTAAAGTATTTACACTATTGAGATTACATGAGTAAGAATTCTCTCTCTGATAAAACTGTGCTAATTTCTATAATGGTGCATTAAAACAAAGCATGGGCACAAGCACGCACCGAGTGATAATCCCACAGAGGTTTAGACAAGACAGGTCAGCAGACAAAGTCACACCAAACCAGTTCAAACCCCCAAAGCAACAAAGCAACACCTGCTCTGGTATTCAAGGATTTTGGAAGATCCAAAAGGTCCTTGACAAAGTTTCCCAATGTCCACACAGAGTAATGGCTTGCTCATGGGACAGCCTTAACCTGTGTTCACCTTAAACACAGTATAACGACAGTAGAGGGATGCAAAAACATTTCCATGTTATGGCTTGCTAGAACTTCCAATCAAAAATAAACAGAACCATAGGTGCATTTAAAAATCTGACCAAGTTCCAGATGCATCACAATCATTAAAAGCAAATATGTTTGTACATATGTATACATTATATGATATGGGGTTATCATGTTTGAGTCTGTATGTTTAGATATTAAAACAACTCAACATTTCACCTATACTAAGTATGTTGCCACAAAGTTTAAGCCAGACCACCCCCCCCCCTTTCTTACATAACTACACCAACCTTATTGGATTAATTTAAGACTGTGTCTAAAGAGGACCCCAGCACAGGGACCTGAAATCTGTTGTCAGTGTGAAGCTTTTTAGGAAAGAACCAAATCCCCACCAAGCAGCTTATGGTATAGCCTACTGTGGTGTGGACCAGCACAGGGGCATGAGGAAGCCAATGCTATGGGGGCTGTTTATTTCCAGCAAGTCATTCCTCTTGGTCAGGCTCCGGTTTCTCATGAGCTCATGCTTCCTTACCCTGCGGCTAAGCCTACTTTCTATGAAGTACCGCCCAAAGCTGTCTTCTGCACCTGACCACCACACATCAAACAGCTGTTTATGATCGCCTGCCCTGCCGCCATTTCTAAACATAGGTAATGTCAGGAGAGTAAACAAATAGTGGGCCTAAACCTAAACCAGGATCATCTGCTGTTCAACGACTGCTTTACGTGTTATGCCTTACCTTCCAACAGCTATGAAGCTCGTTTAAAAATATAAACACTGACTTACAGCGCCAAAATACACAGCGTAGCCTAATTAAGAAAGTGTCGATTGCATGACATTCCTTTTAAACATCACGCTCAAATAGTTTTATGCTGATAAATCCAAGTCAATGTCATTGCAAAATGACACACGGAGTTCATCGGTGGGCCTACATCACATATTTGGTAACATAACGTTAAAACCTTGTCCATGTTAAAACCTTGTCCATGTGAACTGGGCTGGGCTGGAGAAACATTTCACTAGCTGCAGTAGTAGTCTATAGAATTCAAGGGGACAAACTTTAAACTAATCTACAACACACAGGTAATTTACAAACAGTAAAGCAAAGTAGCGTTGACAAAAAATACTCTTTAAAAGCGCAGTTAAAACTGCCACAATATAAAATTATAGCCGTGACTTCTGCATTTTTACCTGTTTTAACTGAATGTAGGCATCAGTTTTCGGACCACAATGCAATTGTTTACGCCTCTTAAACCAGTGTAATTAATTGAAGAAGCACCTTTTTGACGCATGGTTGACCTCAGTTGTTCGGCGTGTACTCACATGGTTTTTGTTGCTACAGGACAAATTCAATCTCATGCACCCCTGTTGGCTACTTTTTAAAGCCTTCCTCACTTCACCTGAAGAATCGTTGTCGTCACAGCAATGACAAAAGGAAATCACGTTGTATCCGGAATAGACCAATTAAATATTTTACACAGCTCTAATCCAATTCTCCGTTGGACCTTGGAAAGGGCGATGTATATCTGATAAGACATTAGTAGCCTACGCCCAGACCTTAAGTAGACAGGAAGTCTACACTGTGTTCATAAGGCGGACAAGATACATTTAGGCCCACATCTGCAATCTACAATGGGGATGTCAAAAGTAACATTTTTGCACAACAGATTCAAAAACTCACACCTTAGTAAAAAGGCAAGCGAAGCCAAAAGTACTTAAATCATTATACCTTTATTACTGAGATAATAAAGCACTTAATTTTTGTTGGATTGATTATATAATATGGTAATCAGTGAATATAGATGCAGTTTTTCATTACAGAATGGAGATCTTCCACGATGAGGTTGTGTAAAAATCTGGCACTACACTTCTTTCGGCTCAAAGTATGCTGGTCTGATCTTCATGACCACAGACTTCAAGGAATACCACCATCCATGCCATGTGTACCAGACTACCCCATTGTCAGTCACATAGCTGTATGGACCTTGATAGTACACTCCATTCAGGTTGGCAGAGTGACATCTGGTGGCAAAAGGTGAAACAGCCATTGTTTTGCATTTTAGTGAATTTGACAGGTTCTAAACCAAAAATGATTCAGCGCTAACATTTGTAAACAGTGCAGGGATCAAACTGTGCCATTGAAAGCGGAATATACCTGTTAAACCACCAACCAGACTTGTCCTCCTTGGCACAGTTGCGTTCATAGCGATCATTGTCATTGTCAAAGGTGCTGAAGTTCATACCCTGATGGCTGGCCCACCACTGGACTTCAGGATGGTAGCCTCCGGCCAGCGAGTTTCCAGCGTTGCCTTTGTACTCTCCAAAGTTTAGCTTATATTTGTCCTTTAAAGAGACGCAACATGTCAACTGTACAGTCTATCATATAATTGATTAAATGTGATGTAAATTTGCGTGTAGGTTTTTGATCACTTTAGCAAGACGAAATAACTGCATATCATTCACTAAATTACCAGGCTTATATTTAGGTCTGGTTAGAAATAATTACTCCTGTCAGTCCTAAGTTATTACTTAGTCTTAATTAATTGTTTAGGCTTACAGGCCTTTTAAATTTTAGAATTTAAATTTTTAGCCAATTCTTTGTTAATATATTAACAATATGTTCCAACACCAGGTGTGCAAACTCAGCTCATTGGAAATGAGCCTACCACTATGCAACTGGCTACTGGACACAGTAAGAGTTGGTACAAACTCCTCAGGCGCCAATACTGGAGTTCCACAGGGCTGCATGCTGAGTCCCTTACTGTTCACACTGATGACTCACGACTGCTGTGCCAAGAGCAACTCAAACCACATTATAAAGTTTGCTGATGACACAACAGTGGTGGGCCTCATCCGCAACAACGATGACAACCTACAGAGAGGAGGTAAACCAACTCATTCACTGGTGTGAGAAGATCAACCTGCTACTGAATGTCAACAAAACAAAAGTGATTACTGTAGAATAAAGAAAGAAACACATGGCCCACACCTGACTCTACACCCAGGGCAGAGCTGTGGAATCTGTGAAAAGCATCAAGTTCCTGAGGGTGCATATCACATCCAACATCACTTCCCCTGTCAAAAGGGCACAGCAAGGCTTCCACTTCCGGCTGAGAGGAGCTGGCCTTTCCTCCCCTGTCCCCACCACTTTTTTCAGGACAGCTATCGAGAGCATCCTAAATGGAATCCTGGTTTGGTAGCTGTAATGCTGCTGACCAGAAGGCCTTGCAGAGGGTGGTGATGACAGCAGAGAAGATCACCAGATCATTCCAACCGCAGCATGCTACCGCAGCATGCGGTGCAGGACTACCAGACTCAATAGCTTCTTCCCCCACACCATTAGACTACTCAACTCACTCAGGAAATCTCATGAAAAGAGATTCCCCACCCTCCCCATATGCTGCTACCTCATAATCATCACTAACCACTTTATTTAACTACATACTGTTTATGAAATAGGGCACTTTTTACTTACATTGTCTTGTTATCATCATGTTATGTTTTATTGTGTTTTTTGGTATTGCTATTTAAACAGCAACGAAAACAGCAACGAAATTTCATTCTGCTGTGCAATATTTGTTGTATGGTCTGACTGACAAAATAGCACTTTGACCTTGAACTTCTGAATTAATATTTGAATTTGATATACATGTTTTGGATATAATATTAGAGTTCTGTAATATATATATATAAATAAGCTAGTCAACAAAATACCTCCTCGCTTGAAACTTTGAATTTCTCATAGATTGCATAGCGATGGGCTCCATCAAAATCCTCCATGTTGATCCTTATGCTGTAATCAGCTGCAAAGGGCAAACTTGAATCAGTTTGTTACATTTAGACTGTGACAATTGTCTGTGACAAATTATGTGACAAATTGTGACATTGATATCTGTTTACCTTGTGAAGTCAGATAATGTAGATTGTCATTTCCTAACCAGAATTCCCCATCTGCTGATTTCATGTCTCCAAAGCCCTGCTTGTAGTCATCCCATCCCCTGTGAAAACATTTTATCTTGTCACATGATCAAACAATTTGACCATTTGTTTTATTTTACTTTTTATTTTATTGTTATACAATTACAGCCCTCTTACCTCTCAAAAGACTCTTTGCCATTTGTACGTCTTTGTAGGACAGTCCATCCACCGCCCTCAGACATGTCACAGTAAACCTTAATCTGAGATGGACTCCTCAAGGGCTTAATCATGTAAAATCCACTTGCCTTTTTGCCACTGTTAAAGATCTGTGCACAGTCTAACAAATAAAAGAACCAATGGCAATTGAAATGAACTGTGGACTTCACATAAATAACACAAATGAGGCCCTCGCTACCTACAGATACAGAAAAAGTATCATTCACCAGTGAATTCAGTTTGCCCAGGTAGCTCAATGAACTCATCTGTTCTTGTAGATGTCTTCTCTATCTGGGAGCGCAAGTGCTGGATTTGCTGTTGCTGCTTCTGAAATTGAATTTCCAGGTTCTTGAGCTGAGTGCGGAGCCTCGTTGTCTCCTGCTGGCACTCATCCGGAGCCTGTGTGTACGCACAGGCAAACATACAGTACAGTATTGATTATTGTTTATTGATTACTTTGCAGACACTTTTATTTAAAGTGGTGTACAGTACAATCAATACACTGACAAAGAACTGGATAAAAATTCAAAAATCTAATAGGCCTATTAGCCTAAACATTTAAGTGAGAATAAAAGTACAGATGGCAATATTACAATGATATTATGATACTGACACTGGATAACAGTATCAATGTTTTTTTTTTTTATTTCCATGAAGGCTAACAATATTCAGAAAATAAATAAGCTAATACTATACAAATGATTAACATCATTCAATTACAACATACAATTCATACATTAATCAAAAAATGAATAAATAAAGACTAATAATGATGCTTTGGTGACTGCCATAACCATAGCCCCAGACACAGGACATGGGTTCTACATCACCACTTAATTTCCATACAACAAACTTTTGATATTACAAAGAAATTCTTGCATAGCTGGCATTCAGTTTGGTAACAGAGGTTATTGAACAATTAGGTTTAGGATTCTTAGATTGCTCACTCTTAGATCGATCATGTTTTTTTGCAGCAGATGTGTGTAATTTTTGAGAAGCATACTTCTCCAGTAGTTGAGACGAATTATTAGTGAACAGGCAAAACTAGATCTCATTTCAATGACATATACTTACAGAATAGGAGCCATTCAAAATGAAAGAAATCCAAATGACAAAGTTCAATAATCGTTTCATGTTAACCATGTTTAAATCCACAGGACAGTTATTCTGAGATGGTCCTTTGTGAAATGGTTGAGAGTACAAAATCCTGCGCAGAGAGATCTTGTCCTTGTGTTAAAAAAGAAGAAATCTGTCTAAACATCCAGTTGGATCCCAGCAGTCCTGAGGGATGAGTCACTGAAGAGAAATCACAGTGAACAGACCACAGTAAACCAAACACAATCTCGAAACCCTGCCCTGAATTATTTTTTTTTTACGAACAAAAATACATTAAGATACATTAAGATATGACTTGTGTGATTTTAGTTTTGTAAATTTTACATAGATGTATACGCAAAAACCCGAAAGGGGAAACCTCTCAACAAACTGGTGTGAATCGTGGCAGAGATGGGATACCTGATTAGTTACAGGTATAAAAGAGGAATGAGAAAAATGAACTGAAGCCAATGAAAACAATATGTATCAGAGGGAATGTGTTTGGATTATCTGTGAGATTCTATTATCTTAACTACTTTAAGACAAAATTTCCATACACACACATGAATACTCTGACCTTTTATAAAGTTAATAATTTGTAAGACTCTACAACGGAGGACCCTAATTTCACATGAAGTATTCATCACATGTTCCAAACACACCAATCAATCAGTCACTGCTGGACATTTGTTCTGATCAAATGAAAAAAAAATGTTCTGGCTAAAAAAATGTGGCATTTTGCACACAGTGAGGAAACTACAATAAATCTGTCAGTAAGCCAGTCTCATTTTTTCCACTGGATAAAGCTGGGTACAATAAGTAGGGCTTCCATTTTGTAAATAAATCTCAGTGAATACCTGTAAGTGATGTGCTCCAAGAACTCAGACAAACAAAAATGCATTAAGATATGACTTAGGGTTAGGATTTTAGTTTACATAGATGTGTACACAAAAAGCCAAAAGGGCAAATCTCTCAGCAATCTGGTGTTATTTTTGTAGCAGAGATGGGATACCTGATTAAGAACAGGTATAAAAGAGGAATGAGAAAAATGTAACGGAAGCCAATGAAAACAATAAATATGAACATGGCTTCAGCACAGCTAAGGATAACACTGTTGTAAGGTTACATAAAAAAGAACAAACTCATTCACATATAAATTATTTTATTTTACTCCAAGCTATTAGATATATCAAAGTATGTTTATTTACAAATTTGGCAAATGCATCTGTTTTAAGGAAAAAACAGATAATAGTTTCATAGATTAGTCAAAGGCCAAGGGTACAATGTGAAATGTAGAGGTAGTAGATGATGTATGAAACTGTGGGTTACTCCCGAACACTGGATTGCATTGGCCATCACTTCAGGAATGACCAGTCATGAGATGGCTGGGGACCTGGGGGTTAAGTCATTTGTGGTGAGGAGGCTGAACTTTACATGAGCTTCAGAAGTGCAATGTGAACCGACAAACAGGTGAGACGGGATTATCTGTGCCGTCCTGATCACCATGGACTGCAGGGGTCTGGGCAGTCTCTGAGGTAGGACTCCAGGTTGCCTGAGGACACTTCCATCAGAGTTGTGTAGGCCGTCAGCTGAGAAGAGAAATGGATAAAAAAGGACAAAGATAAAGGCAAAGACAAAGGATAAAGGACACAGGATACAGAGAGAAACAAGATACTTGAAACAAATGTTTAAATGTCTGGTTTACCTTGTTAAGGACTGGTTTGGTTGACAGAACATCATACAATGTTTTAGAGGAAATATTCTGAGGGAAATAAGCAATAATTTATTATCAGAATTGCATTAAATATTTGAAAGCAGTCAAAACTACACTGAATTATGCCTAAACACTCTTCAACTGCTCCGTGCTAATTGGAGGCTGGTGACTCACAGTCTGCTGAGTCTTATTCATGCACTTTATGGCTGGTGTCCTGCGATCGTCCAAGAAGAAAGGTTTTTCCCAGTGATCATAGTTTGTCTCCAACACATACCACCTTCCCAGCTTCAGCTTAATCCTACAAGAGAAACAATGTCCCCTCAGCAAATGACATCACAAACGAAGCAAAAATTACACAACTCCTCTCTGAGATGCACTCACTCCCAGACATCCAGGGCATTAATTCTGGTTCTAGTGATCACGCAGCCTTGTCCTGTCTGATTTCCCCCAAGAATGAAGTAAGCCGGGGCCAGGAGCTTGGTGAGGGTAAGCTGTTTTTTGGCATCCTCGTAACTATACAGAGGAAGCAGGACAGGACAGGAAGTTAGTATCAGGTCTGCTTTGCTGGGCCCTGGTTGAAATGAAATTACAAGAGTACAGAGAAGTGATTAAAAACGACACTGTACCTGGTGGCATTCTCTAGAACAGAGCGTGTGAGGAAACCCATCCACATACCATCTCGCTTCCCAAAAATCCACTCCAAGATGCCTATTGAAATAAGGAAGTTACAGACAAGAACAAACCAGAACATTTGCATAATGCATAGGACACTGGAAGTAAATGGACTAGGGTATTTCAAACATGCAGGCAAAAAAGTTAACATTGGTTTCTTGTGCATAAAAACAATAACCTCTGGTTAATTATACTGAAACATACTGAAAAATACCAATGTTGCAGTTAAGTCTTAACATGGCAAAAATATTAACTGTCTTTACGAGAGCACTAACCTACATATCCCCCATCAAAGTTAAAACGCTCATTCATGGTCAGGGTGAACAGTTTCTGCAGATGAAAACAAACATATTGACATTTGATATTGCCGTAAGAGAGAGGCCAAACTTGAACCCAAACAAGACCCCTGTCTTATCAGTGCTGTTAACTTACAGGTTTAATGCCGGTCAGCATGCCTACATATCCAGCAAAGTTGGTGGATTTGAAAACCGTGTTGTTGTTTCGTTTGAAGTCAACATTCACAGTGAGAGGTTTCAACTTTTCTGTTAATATCCAGGAATGGTTCTTGTGATTCCATCTGACAAATTAGTATGAACATGTTTCTGACAAGTGAACCAACAGCATTTCAGGTTATCAGGTAACTCTACTGAGGATGAAATAAAAAAAACTCACCCCATTAACAGACCAAAGTCCAAATTTCGTGCATGATATATATTTCCTAGGAACGAAAATGCATGACGGAGTCAATGCAAAACGCCATCCACGTTTGTCATGCAAATACAGATGAAATTTAATGCTGACAAGCTACATTTTAATTTTACTGCAGGTTTACCATTCGTGTCCTCTGCTACCACTGACGTACACACAGTGAAAACTTCATAGAAGATGTTGAAGAGTAGAACTTCTCCTACAGGAATCCCTGAAGCTGTTGCTATTCCTTGTATCTCCTCATTAAAAGGGTAGGGTAACGAGTCCAACATCAGCGGCTGCCAAAAATATTTAGTTTGTCTCTCATTTCTGCAATCATTTCAATCTTTGGAAATTTGACAATTCAGAATTCTGAAACAAGAGTAGGCTGCATTCTTACCAAGCCGTTATCCACCAAGTCAATAAGTTGACCACTTGGAACAAGAGCATTGGCTAGCACCTTTATTGCCTGTATCATGGCTACAAGCTGAAAAGGGACACGCGTTACTGCAGCAATTACAGTCATAGTATGATACAATGTATTCTTTAGTAGAACTACTGTTTAGTGCATCGTCACTGCAGGAAATTAAGAGAACAACAATTGCTATATCGGCTAGTCCCATTCAAGATTCGCAACCTACTTCGTTTTTCTTGTCTTTTATAACTCCATTCCATCTTGAAACAGGGGGGTTGTCAAGATTTACAGTATACCATGGGACACTTCCTTTGAACCTAGATAAATGGTTATAAAGCTGCATGAAGAAGTCGCCCACAGAATCCCATACTTCCAACACGTTTAACCATGACAAATCTAGTCACTTACGTTGGCCCTTTTGGTGGGTACATGGAAGTCTGACATTCTTCAGTTTGCTACAACAAATGACACAAAAACTCGTTTCAAGTAGCTTTCGAATAAGCTAGTCAAAGGAACATAGGAAATAAACGATGGAGGACAAAGCAGATGCTTGTAGCAATGGATATTAAACATTCAGTAATGTATGTTAAAAAGTCACTGACCCCATGAAGACAATGTGTTAAAGAAACGGCAAAAAGCGTCAAAAAAGCGAAGTAAAGTCCAGATGAATTCATACTGCCTACGTTTGGCGCTAACAGAGCAGGCTAGGTTTATGGCTTTGGAATGCACCACTCACTCTGGGGTGCAATCGGACAGAAAAATCTTGTTCGAGGGAGTAAAAAACAAAAACTATACATTAGGATATAGATTAACCCTATATTGGAAATATTATTCGATGAATCAGCAATTAACGTAGACAATAATTTAATTACCCTTATAACGAAGACAACGCTTTCACGTAACACCGGTGGCGGAACACAGCACATGAGACAGTCTATTTTGATAAACAAGGAAGAGTGTCTGGTTCGATCATGTGACGTGATGGATGTGGTGTACCACAATTTATTTGAGGAAAAAAAGTCAACGCTTCTTTGCTTTATAAACAAATACGAGAAATAACATAATTGCCATTTCAAACATAATTAAAACGCCGCAGAGGTAAGTTGCATGCACGAAAACAATAAGCAGATTCGTTAAACTCAACTTCAGGGGTTTCTAACATACCCAAGACACCATCAAGAACGAAAAAAGTCGATTTGTGTAAAGAGCTCTTAGAAACCGGAAAAGTCGCAACCACAAGACTAATAAACCTTTCAGTGACAAGAGTGATGGTGACACTTGAACCAGCGTTGGTCCTCCTCGAAAATCTTATTCCCCATGATCAATAATATTTTCCATTATTTCACATTTCAAATCCAAATCAGAATATCTACAAAAAATAAACAAAATGTTGATCTATTGAAGGGTGGAAAAATTACTATTGTTCCAACTTCTTATTGGAAGAAGAATTAAACAACGACACACTGAAGAGAACAGTATGCACATCATCTGTCTTTTATTTCTACAAAAATGCCAATGTAAATAAACAACTGAGAAAACAAAAAATTAACAGTTTGAATGTCCAAAATCACATGATCCCTTGCTGCTGGTTCTTAGATAATATCTTCTTTGAGCACTCGAGCAGGGCATTATGGATGTCCTTGGCACAGGATATCTGTGACTTAATCATACTGAGGTACTGTGAATATGACAGAGATTCAGTCTGCACTGTGTCTGGCTTGGTGGCTGTGGGAACCAGGTTGGGCGAGTGTTTGGCACTGTCAATACTCTGAGAAAGACACTCATGGGCTAAACGCTAGAGAGAGAGAGAGATGTTTTCACATTCAAAACATACCAATAGCATAATGTATGACCTGACCACAGTTTTTAATACTTTGTAGTGTCATATTCTTAAGCATTACATTGTACACAAATTAAATACAAAAAAATCAAAGGAGGTAAAAAAAAAAAAAATATTCATGTGACAAAAATGTACTAACTTGGAATGGAACATGTAGAATACATTCACTGAAAGATTGCACCAATGAAACCATGAAGTAAACACTAAGTATTTGCAAATGCTGACAAACATCAGCACTACACTATTAATCCAATACAGGTCTATCAAGTATCATTAAAGGCATCCCATTAAAGCTTTCTACCTTAATAGAAGGTCATTTTAGGATCATTATGTCAAACAAATTTCTAATGGGGAGAATGGTGCACTGCTCACACCTGTATCCAACTGCCTTATAAGTACGCTGAGAGAACATACGTACAATTTGATGTTTCACGGGAAGTGAGAAATGTATGCATGCTTACCAAGCAGAGTTCAACCTGGTCACACAAAGCATAGAACTCCTCAAGGCTTTTATCAAAACGCTGTACTGCAGCATCATTGCTTTTGCTGCAGAGAAAACAATATGAAAAGTAAATGCACAAACATGAAAGAATCACCTGCAGAATCACCGAATTTGCTGTAGGGGGAGCAATCTTAAAGTACGCGTACACAACACACAACAATTCAAAGAAACATTCAAATAGTGATACTAGCACGTTGTATTTTCATGTTAGCAGTAACCACACAACTGAAAATACTCACATTCCATTGTCAATTGCTGTGTTGTGTTGGAAGTTCAAAGAGGCAATTGTCATGACATTCTGGTAAGAATGAACGAGAACGCATGTTAATATTATAGCGGTACACCTAGTTCATAAATAAAGATGATCCAGCAGTAGTTATAAAATGGGATCACAGTAACGAAAACAAATCTCATGCCTTGATGAAAATGCATGTTCAGCGGACACCAGACTAAAAGGTTTTCTAAGAATGAACTCGCTTTATGTTATTAAAGTTAGCCTAACGTAAAGTACAGGTCACGATAAGAAAGACAGCTTGGCTAGATAATCTCCAGATGCCTGTAGTAGTAATAGTAGCCTACAACTGACTGCCCAAATCTTCATCTTAACATTTTAATCACAGTAACGAAAAAAAGAAGTAGAAATCTTTAGCTAGTTGCTTAACGTTAGTTGCTTAGCTAATTAGCTAACGTTATCGTTATTCGACTTCATGTGTAAATTAATATGCACGTAGAATACATGATATTTAACTTACTTCGTTAACCTCGATTTCAACATGGCTATGTTTCAATAACGTTTAGCTCTACAACATGCATTAACGGTGCAACATAATTTCAACTACCGTGTGCACTCTCTTAAGTTAGTCATCGTTAGCTATGGCTAGACTGAATTAAGCTACATGCTTGCATTCAAACAGTGATTTACCTGAAGGCTCTCCTTTAGCTGTGGTATTAACATCTTAAAACGATGAACAGGATCAAAGTCCTGTTGTTGACTGAGCTGTTGCTGAGGTTGTTGCAGACCGGCTGGCTGATGTGGACCACCCTGAGGGGGAACACCACCAGGCTGCTGCTGAGACGCCATAGTATTTATGTTTCTTTCTCTGCTTCTGCCTCCTGAAATTATTTTATAAAGGCACATTACTGCCACCTACCGGGTGGCACGGGTCACGACCTCTTCTTCTTCTTCTTCTGCTTTGGATTTATTGGCGCTTTACGCTTCATCGGCCCCTACCACCATCTACTGGTACAAAGGAGAGTCTGCGATTTAACTCTTTTACTGTATGATTTAACTCTTAGCTCGTAGCTCATTTGTCCTCCTGTAAATTATTTGGCGATTTCAGATGTAGGCTTAGTTGTTGGTGGTGTGGGAGACATAAACAGTGATTGTTGGCCTATTTAATTCATGTTTAGGCTTATAGGCCTATTCATTTTTTTTTTGTTGCCAGTTTTGTTAAGGTATTATTTGTATTGTATGTCACTTTGTATAAAAGCTTCTGGGTACCAATAAACAAATAAACAAAAACATAAGAGTTGTTAATATATCTTGTTGGCTCTTAACAGTGACATCCCTATAGTTATTAAATTAAATAACATGTACATATGTTTGATAAATATAATAATTATCCTCAGATAGAGTGCACACTGCACAGGTGAAATTGGAATTTTTGGGAAAAAGTTCCATATTTCCAAGATTACCCGAGTGTAGATTGCCATGTTTAATAATTTGATGTAGTAGAACTATCTGAGGCCAACAATGCCACAGGGTCTTTGAATGTGTTTAAATTCAATATTTCTACATTCTGATACATAAAGTATCTCTACATTCTGGTCTGTATAAAGACGTACATTCAGATTTCATTTGAATATTTTGAATAATTGCAGGTGCTGCAGGAATCCAACATACTGAAATCAAATAGTTTCTTTACAAAAATTCTAAGAATCATGTATTATGACCTACTTTGTGGCAGCGCCATGGAAACAAGTTCTACTTGGTACAGTCAACACTTGAAGTGTCATTTTTCACTTTGTTTGGTAGAGTGTGGTTACTGTTTGAAGTTACTCATTATTTTGGTTAATTTTACTACTCTAAATGGCATTAAAACGCCTCACTATCATTGTGTGGTTTTGTGCCCTGTGCTACCTTGAACCAGGGCTCACTAAGCAGCAGGGCAGTACTCCCAGCATCTCACTGGACCTTTTCAGTGCTCTGAATCAATTCGTCCAGCAGCTGATGGTCAAACAGCATGTGGAAAACGAAGGACATAAGAGAGTCAAGGTAGCCCAAGTTAGACCCACAGTGGTTCAGTCCTACTCCAAGGAGCTCAAACTATTTACGGGAGGACAAGGCAAGGAGACAGAGCACCTGCTGTTAGAGAAAGGACACAGAGAAAACATCCGGGGCTTCACAGGCAAAAGGGATGGTGTGTTAATGAGAATCAGAGTCAGCCAGACCACTAATAGCCAGGGTCATCAGGTGGAGAGAGCAGAGGAAGCGCCTCTCCAAAGGACTGCAGAGATCAATGCTGTCGTCAGACTAGAGAAAGAGACAAAGAGATATGACGTCATTGTATGGGTGATTTCCTTTCACCGTGTCTGTCTGCTGGTCACCATGGGCCTCTTGGCCAGGATCACTGTACAGATACTTCTGCAGGTAAAAACAGAAGACAGAGGAAAAGTAGGCATAGCAAATAGCAAAACAAGAGTGATTAGATTTAAGATGGCATCCCGTGTTTTATGTTTGTAATGTGGAACATATTTGTGTTGATGCATGGCTTCTTGACATGTGCCACCTCTGCTCTAACAGAAAACAGAGTTGTGTGGGGGTCAGAAAGAGTGGGATTTGCCTGAGAGCTGCGTCAGTACTCTGATCCAGAACAGACCAGGTCCTTATGCAGCCTCCACCAGGAGGAGGAGGAAAGGGAAGTGGAGCTGCAAAGGCTGCTGAGCTTAAACATCTGCTCAAAAGTTTTTGAGAGTGCATTTTATGTTGGTTTTCAATGTGATCATTTGAAGATATTGCATACCATTTGAAATGTTATTAGACAAATGATTTTTCTGTAAAATGTCTCAAGTGTGCTTTCTTCAGGAAAATGATAGTGTAGCAACAAACAATAATTACCTTTTGGGTTCAAAAAAGCCAGCCGGTCTGCCTGTTGTTACACTAACATGGATCTAAAACATGTTATTGTTTGTTGTTACACTATCATGGGTCCAAAAGATGTTATTGTTTGTTACGCTATCATTTCAAAGGATGCATGTACTATGCATTCTTTTCATATTTAGCATAATTATTTGGAATAATCATCATATCACATATCAAGTTTCACTCTGGAATTGTATTTCATTTAAGAAACTCAAAATGATGTCAAAATTGTTTGTTTTTTTTATTTATTTTTATTTTATTTTATTTTCCAGTTTATACAGTAATTTAAGCACCTATACCTGTGTGTTGATTTACATCATTATTGACACAGATATCATACACATATTGTAGCATATTAAATGTGTGTATCCACATGCTCTTTAAAGCTTGATGCTTCACTGAATTAATGTAAATACATAGGACAGGTAAACTCAGACCACACCGACACTGAGGGCAGGTTTGGAGATGAATAATTGGCATCCCCTTTTCAGAGGCTAAAACCAACCTGAAATTTAAAAAATAAACTGTAGCATTATGCTTTTATCAAAATTCCTTAGATGTGCAGCACTGCCGTGAAAATGCTGTTTTTCATTTGATCTGAAGGAAAATACATCTCCAAAGCTTTATCTATCGACAGTAATCCAGACACCTCCATTGCCAGATACATGGCCATGGTTGCTCCCTGCATTTTTAGTGGTTTGTAGTTCAGAGATGGATTACAATGGGCTCATCTGCAAATCTGCTGTGCATCTGAGCTATCCAAGCAAATGGAATGATCTTCTGTTAATCTCAAAAGATAACAATTAGTGAGGCAATTCAATAAAATATGAATTTAAGATATATAACAATTTTGTAAAGCTAGATCTGTAATGCTGCTGGGACATGGGTTTACTCCTTTTGTACATTACAATGGATGGTGCGAGGAATCGATGATCTCCATTGATATTTCACTGCTAGGTGGGCCTTGGCTCGAGTTGGAGTTTGTTGACAGGGTTTCATTCACACTTTTTTCTAATCTGAGAAAAACAGGAGACACATGCACAGTGAGAATTTGTCTTTTGAAAATTCACTGTTGCAGTATAACTATTGCTTTAGAGTTTACTTACATGGTAAAGGTACCCATTTTCCACTGTTTCCCTACGTAGAAACAAGTTTAAGATTAATAACCAAAATACACATAAAAAAAGTCATTCTATAGACCAAGAGCATTTTGGGCAGGGCAGTAGTAAAATGCATAGAATGCAGCTGGGGTGCAGCTGTCAGGTGAAGGGCATGTGTGTGTGTATGTGTGTGTGTGTGTTTGTTTGTGTGTGTGTGTGCGCGTGTGCATGTGCGTGTTTGTATGGGTGTGCATGCGTGTACGTGTATGTGTGCGTGTGTGTGAAAAAGTGCACATGTGCAGTTGGGGTAAGGCTGGTGGTTTGAGTGGGGGTGAAAAATGTAAAGATGATGAAGTAGTATGAAGGAGATGGGCAAGAGCTAGGCTTAGCTGGGGGGTGGGGCAGTATTTAGAGGCTACTTCACATTCCAACTGCCTTCAAATGCAGCAATGATAAAATGATGATCATGATGATGGTAGAGAAAATGGTACTCACTTTTGACAACCACTATAGTCAGGCCTATAGCAGAAGCTATAATAAAAACTCCCAAAGCAGGGACAGTCCACCATAAAACACGGTCTCTTCCTTCCACCTATTTAAAAAGCGAAAACTCTGTGTCTCTTTACAGTTGTTAAAAGCTTCCAGTTACCCATAGAGCTACACCAGGTGAGTTACTGAAGCATTAAATTCACATCATGTCAATTGAGAAGACTGGTCCATTTCTTCAGAATGTACATAGTGCTGTTGCCTCTGATGTAGCCCATTCCATTGCTTATCGTGAATGCTGCATATGCAACATGAACTCAACGCCTCAGTTAGTTACTCAGTGTAGCCCTTGCCTTAGAGTTGTACTATCTTATCTGGTGTGAATCAATCAGCAGTCCTGTTGTTTGACATTGCTGAGAGCAGTGTGATAGGTATGGGAACATGAGAATTTGGAGCAACGTTGACTGAATTTGCAAAACAGCAGCTAACATTAACTGATCTGGGCATAGGAAAAAAAAATTGAAACACCAGATCACCAACACAAACACCAACTGAAGCATCAAATTCTCTTGGTTTCATACCTACCGACAGCACATTCAATCTATAGGACAATTGATTGATTCACACAGGATTTGCAAGGAGACCTTCCACTTACTTGACTGATATTTGGGGCACCTTCTATTGACACCATGGTGTTTTCATGTGCTATAAGGTAAATAAGAAAAGCCGACACATTATTCAGCTATGCGTGGGCACGAAGCAAGTGAGAAGCATAATTCATTAAAAACATTAATTTCACATAAAAGAACTACAAGTGCAGCAATGTTCCATCATGACACAGCAGTTTAGTATTGTAATATAATGTGTGTATAATGTGTTTGGAAAAAAAAGAGCTGGCATGTGAAGAAGTACTTGTCAGAGATATGGCGTCTCTCCATGATGTTTCCTCTGTCGTTTGCACTGCCTGCTCTGCTTTACACAAACAGAAAAACATCTAGCTATTTCAAGGTCTGTAATGACATGAGCATGGTTCAAAACTATGTCTGCATGATTTTCTTGACAAACATGGTTAATAAATATGTACTTAAGGCAAGAAAGTTACATAACAAACATGTTATAATCTCATAAATCTCACAGATCTGAGTTGATTTGCTGTCTTTATAGAAGAGCAGATTCTGAGGTACCTGTAGGTGTGCTTGAGGGTTCTGAGGTAAATACCTCTGTTGACTGAGTTACTGAACGTTCAGCACGTGAAGACTGTCCAACTTATAAGCAAAGAACATATTTTTATTTATGTGACTGTTATGTTTGTATGCATAATTTGTAATTACATAAGGCCACACCAACTTAATTAGTTGGTTCTCCGAATCGCTGCTTCAAGAAATCGCAAAAAAAAAAAATCCTATGAATGCAGAATCGCAGAAACGTCTCCATTTAAATCTACCTTTTAAAAATTACCTTTTTCAGCCTTTCATTTCTAAAACCACACAGAATCTGGCCAAATGACTGCGCTCTAGCCATCACGTTCAGCATGTGAGTTTGTTTATACATGGTGTAAACATACACAATATCTCTAAAAGAATAGCTGTGAGTGTGGGAGAGCACGTGGATTGGTCCCTCTGACCCCCATAACATCTGACATGATTAGGCCTCAAGACAAAGAAGTTTAGACAGGTCAAAAAGCCCAAAATCCGGAAACGTCAAAAAAAAAAAAATCGAAAAAAAAAACACAATTTGGGGAAAAATAAAACGGTATTTGAGAAAAAAATAAAATTAATTAAAATTAAATTTCATCGGCCCCTAAAAATGAAGACTGTTTCATTGTTTAACCAGGATGGTAGCCTACATATGGTACATAACTGAGATGAATAAAAAAAATTGTCCTTCATACATAGGAGGAAATAAGCCTTGTGAACATCGTTTCACTTTGTGCAAAGTGTCTGGAACCTCTCAATAGGCATACGTTAGGTTCCTGGTAGGCAGATAGTTTCTGTAAACTTTAAAACTATTGGGAATGCCTTCACTCATTCACAGCCATTTGGCTGTGACATTGCTTTCAACCCTCTCACTAAAGACATAGCCCTGTCTCTATTTGCTGATTGGTCCATTGAATCCTCCGATAGAGGAAAATTAAGCCTTTGGATACATTTACATTTACATTTAGGCATTTAGCAGACGCTTTTATCCAAAGCGACTAACAAAAAGAGGATAATATTCAAGCTACGACACAATGAAAGAAGCAAACAAGGGGTGCATATTGCTAACATAGAAACTGCACCATTTTAAGTTGAAAGTGCAATAGTGCAGAGAAACAAAATTGTTAAGTGCATTCTCAAAGTTTACGCCAGGAGATATTCTTGGAAGAGCTGGGTCTTCACGAGTTTCTTGAAGGTGGAGAGGGTATCAGTTGATCTGGTAGCATTTGGGAGTTCATTCCACCAGCGCGGAACCAGATATGAGAAGAGTCTGGATTGACCTGCACGAGGTGTTGGCCGTGCTAGAAAACGTTCCTTAGAGGAGCGAAGCGGTCGTCGGGTTACATAGGGCTTCAGGAGAGAATTCAGGTAGATGGGAGCAGAGCCATCATTCACCCTGAAGGCTATCATAAGTGCCTTGAATTTAATGCGAGCAGCCAAGGGTAACCAGTGAAGTTCAATGAACAGAGGTGTGACGTGTGCTCTTTTTGGCTGGTTAAAGACCAGACGTGCAGCTGCATTCTGGATCATCTGTAGTGGTCTTACTGCACAGGCTGGTAGGCCTGATAGGAGGACATTGCAGTAGTCAAGCCGAGAGATAACCAGGGTCTGTACCAGGAGCTGGGTTGCATGTTGGGTTAGGTACGGCCTGATCTTCCTTATGTTGAATAGGGAAAAGCGGCACGACCGAGCCACAGAGGCAACGTGATCTGCAAAGGTCAGCTGGTCATCAATTATGACACCTAGGTTTCTTGCCACTTTGGTGGGAGAAACAGACAGGGAGTCGGTCTTGATGCTGATATCGTGATGTATGGCTTGTTTGGCTGGGAGGACCAGCAGTTCAGTTTTTGAGAGATTTAGTTGGAGGTGGTGTCCTTTCATCCATGCAGATATATCAGAGAGACAGTCTGAGATCCGTGTTGACACCGTGGAGTCATCAGGCGGAAAGGACAGATAGAGCTGGGTATCATCAGCATAGCAGTGGTACGAGAAGCCATGGGAATGGATAACTGAGCCCAGCGAGGTGATGTACAGGGCGAAGAGAAGGGGGCCCAGTACAGATCCTTGGGGTACTCCTGTGGTGAGTTGGTGAAGTGCCGATGTCTGTCCTAGCCATGACACACTGAACGACCGTCCAGTAAGATAGCACTTGAACCAGGAGTGCGCTGTGCCATCAATACCCATGTTGGTCAGCTTGTCCAGTAGGACGCGGTGGTTGACCGTGTCAAATGCTGCTGATAGGTCCAGCAGGATGAGCACTGAGGATCGACCTGCCACTCTGGCCTCTTTCAGTGCTTCCGTCACAGACAGAAGCGCTGTTTCAGTGGAGTGGCCACTTCTGAAACCGGATTGGTTAGAGTCGAGGAGGCAGTTCTGGGTAAGAAATCCTGTGACCTGTTTAACCCTTTGATGACTGAGCCGAAGATTCCATTTTTTCACACTTGATGACCTCATGGCACAAAAAAGCTTGCAAAAAAATAACAGTCAATAAACATAATGGACCAAAAAAGTCAACCATCAACTAAAAAATTGCTTCTTATTTAGGATGAACAATCATGTAATAAACAATCACATTTACAGATCTAAAAAACATGTTTTCTTTATGATCAGCAATAAATTAATTGATTAGTAAATAATTTATTAGTAAGTGCATTTCTAATAAACAATCAGCAGTGAATGAACACTCAATGTCAAATCATTCACAATGGGAAAGTGCCCCGTTTCCATGTACAATACACAATCTCTTGAATCACTATACACAGTATCAAAACATGATTCTTATTTACATTTAGCAAACAATACAAAAATCTATCAACAGCAGTCAATCAACTAAGATTGCTCATAATAAATAAGAAGCACTATCATGTAATGTGCATTCATGAACAATTATGACGAGAAAAAAGCAACAAAAATCAAGGAACAAAACTGTATGGTTGGTAAAGGGCTTTACATGTCACCTTGAAAGTCTCTAAAAGGCTAGTGATTTTCTGCAGTTTATCACGCTCATCTTCTGCACCAGGATCCACAACATGGAGCATTGCCATCAATGGTTTGAACCGGTCTCTTGACATAATGCTGCATGCCCACAGCCCATGGTACAGGGTTTTGGTGCTCCAGTATCGGTGAAAAGAAGTAACTGGGACAAGGCCACAAAATATTATAAGGTCCATCAGTCGTGCCAATTCATCTGGACTGGTTTCTTTCCATGTACCATCCGTGCCACCATAATAGCATTTGTGTAAGTGCAGACTTGTAGCAGGAGGGCATCTGTGAAAAAAACTTTTAAAAAATCTATGGCTTTGGTCATAAGCGCTACCAGCTAACTATGCTACAATGTTGGCAGCATTGTACTTCATGCAGCATAAAGTTGAGAATGAGACGAATGTACGAAGTAGGCGGGACTTTTTTACTCAGCGCTTCACGACATGTGTAATGATCTAAAATTCAGCCAATAGCCTATGAAAACGAACTAAACTACTTGACAGTGATTGGCTAACTGTTGACAACATATCTAAATGTTTTTTTCATCGGTGAGGTTTAATGCGCAATTTAAACAGGGCTAAGACGCTATGGTTCGAAATCGAACCATATTTCGCCAAGGATAGCTCGTTCAATGGCTTTGGAAAGGAAGGAAAGAAGAGAAACAGGCCGGTAGTTCTCCACTTGAGTGGGAGCAAGGGATGTTTTTTTGAGCAGTGGTGTTACCTGGGCTTGTTTGAAGGCAGTGGGAAATGTACCCCTAGTTAGTGAAGCATTGACCACATGTGTGGTTGCTGTCACAATGGTGGGGGTTATGGCCTGAAGAAGGGTTGTTGGGATAGGGTCTAGAAGACAAGCGGTGGGCCGGCTGTCTGTGAGAAGCTTAGACACCTCTGTTTCAGAGAGGGGCGGCGAAAGAAGAAAAGGAGGCAGTTGGTTTAGAGAGGCTAGGAGAAGGAACCTCAGTGGGTTGGTTTGACTACTAATAGCTGCAACTTTGCAGAATGCAGCAAAAGTGTCAGCTGTCAGCAGGTTAGTTGGAGGAGGTGGTGGGGGTGGGTTTAGTAAAGATTTAAAGGTGGAAAAGAGTTTCTTGGTGTTCGTGGCATTGTGAATTTTGTCGTGATAGAAAGCCATTTTCGCAGCAGTGACACTGGATGAGAAGGAGGATAGTAGTATTTGTAATTGTGTTAGATCAGCCGAATTCTTGGTTTTGTGCCATTTCCTCTCGGCAGCCCTGAGGTTAGTGCGCATTGACCGAAGTGAGCCAGGCGTGAGACTGAGTGGGTCGTGCGTGTGTTTTGTTTCTCTGTTATGAAACCCCCTTATTTCCATATTTCCACCCCTGGCTTTACCATCAGAGCCGTTTTTTCTGCCCCATCGCGTCATATTTTTCCCGAAAAAATCTGAAAACCAGCTATTTAAATTGCTGTGGCCTAATCATTAAAAAAATACATCAGTATTTTTCTGTGTTTGTATTGACTTACCAGTTGGCCTTGTTGTAGATACTGGTGTTGTGGAAACCTGTGTACGGTGTGGAAGTTGAGTGGCAATTTCGTGAACTGAAACAAAATCCAAACAAAAGTAATGATTTCTTGCCCACGGTGTTTTTTTACTTTGTCTATGAAGAAGTGCAAAAATCAGGATGTGAAACCAAGGCAACTTGAAAATGGTTTCATCATTTGTGGTCCAGGCAATGCTAAACATATGTTCCTTAACTTTCTGTTACATATATAAAAGCAAAGATTCTAGAGCGGATTTGGATAAAAGCAATGAACCAGAGCCTGATTTCATTCACCTTTGGCTCCATAATAGTGATGTTATTACTATTATAGTTATTATTATGATTATTTTAAGTATTGTTATTATTGTGATTATTTGTTTATGGTGGTCTGATTGTGTATAAATAGAGGGGTATAAACCAATGGCTATATTTTGGTCATAGGAAATATACTTTTTCAGATATTAAATATTAAACATACAAGGTAATATCCATGTTTCTGTTGCTGCGATTTCTGTAGTTAATGCTGTAGTGGCTGAAAATAGAACATAAGTGAACACAAATTAATTAAACTATATTAACTTGATTAAATTAATTACTGTAACTCAACCACATACCACCTCATTTTAGTTAAAACATTTGTCATTATGCCTTACATTGTGCCACAGTGGTTTTCAAAGTAGTGGTTTCTAAACTTGTAGTTGGGGCATCTGTTGTTGTCGTTGTTGTTGTTGTTGTTGTTGTTGTTGTTGTTGGAGCTGGAGATAAGCACATGATGAATATTTTAACACAATTTCAGGTTCAGTTGTTTCTTTTTTGCACAGGCACAATGACACTTCAGAGATACTGACCAGCTTTTATGCGCAGGTTCACATGAGTTTTTTGGTCATTGAACCATCCTGGTATATCCACCCTGCAGCCATAGGTACCACTATCTTGCTCTATTGCCCTTGTGATAGTTAAAGACACATCCCCCACATTGCTGTATCTGTTGATGAGCTGATAACGTGAAGATAATCTTTCAGTCACTATTAAGCCCACTGTTTGAATGACTTGATCACCACAGCCCCTTGATGGCAATGAACCTTTGCCCCAGCAGAGGGACAAAGAGCCATAGTATTTGGCATCATATTTGCATGGAAGTGTAACACTCTGCCCTGCATATCCATAGACAGTCACTGCAGATCCATCAGCTGAAAGACATAGAGACCACACTAACGTGTTAATTTCTAATGCGTGTAAATTTCTAACACTGCAAAAGTTAAATACAGGTTTGTAATTTAAAAACCCACCAGAGCCATCATAGCTAACAAAAACAAACAAAAAAACAAACTGGAAACTCGCATGAATTTGCCCTAAAAAAAAGTACATGCCATTCCTAAGCAAACGTCTTTTACTCATGTTATATTGCATCTGGGTCGCAATTTAAAAAGCTCATGATCGATAACTTACCAATTAGTTGACTGAGAAGCAGCAAGGTGAAAGAGATACAGAGCTGTTGCTTTAACATGGTGTAATCCTCTCTGAATGTCTAGTATGTGGGGTGTCTCTGTAAGCTCCTCTTTATCAAGTCACCCTTTGAATCAGCTAACATCATCAATAATGTTAGGTCAATCAGGTCAGCAAGTGAAAATGGTTTCTATTCTGCATCAGTGACACATGTCCTTCAAAAGGGGAAATGCTAGTGGTTTTGAAATCATTATCATCATTAGTCATTAGCAAATAATAATAATGACAATTGACATTACAATTCATTTGATGCTGTGATAAATACGACTGTGTTCCCTAGATGTATAAGATCACTAAGTATACCTTTTAAATCAGAATGTGGCAGACTCCCAAAAGATCAAAATAATCAAAATAATAATTCAGCAGAGTTTCAGATTTCAGAGTTTTTAAAATGACCATAAGTTCCTGTCTTGTCAAAAAGAGAGTCTGCATACAGACATAGTAAATTACACAGTCTAACAAGGTGTTTACAGGGGAATGTGCAAGTAAGCAGAAGTTCTATTGTCCAGATGGAACAGAACAATGTGATCTGGAAGTGGAAGTTGGAAGTGGAAGAAATAAGATCTTGAAACTTACAAGCTGGTGATTTCACAGAAAAGTGATGGGAACTGGCCCAAAACCTGACTTGTAAGCAGATTGAAATGGAACTGGCATATAGGCAAAACAACAAGCTTTTGCACCACTTAACCAGTTTGAAGGTTTTCCCGTGAGAAATCTAAAAAAAATAGTCTTTGTAAACAATGCACAAACTCAGAATTATTTAAAAAATAATTTAAAAAGTCTTTTAGTTACATTTATGTATCAAACTATTGAGTCAACATACCCATGACTCATGTGGTGTGAATACTATACCAACACTTCTTTTACTGTTCTGTTCAAGTCTGGAAAGACTTATAGCGAAATCCTTTATAAATAAAGTAAAGTTTAAATAAAGTTTAAACAGCTCTATTGCGTTTACTTAGAACTTGCATCAAGAGGGTATAAACATGCTTAATAACACACGTTTGTTGCATCAAGAGGGTATAAATATGCTTAATAACACAGGTAATGTGTTGGTGATGTGACTACCTGCTTTAGTTCTTTGGACATTCAGTAGGTTTGAGTACATTTGAGATGTGTGTACAGTTGAGACACCTTAAATATCTTGCTTGCACACCAAGCCTGATTATACCCGGGAATTCCATTGGATTGCATGCTGTTTAGCAGTGTATACTATGATAGCATTTATATATATACAACACAAATGTCAATAAAATTGAACTTTTTTGATATTCAAACTATATATTTAACTATATTTACTATTAAGGTATAAATGGATATAGATTCTAACAGGAATGCTTTAAGTATAACATAAATATTTATGAAATGGGCAGTGATAAAACAAAGAAAAAAGATTTTCAGCTTTAAACATTTTGTCCATGTTTTATTTCTTTATCCAATGTCAATTTAGATTAAAAAAAAGATTTAAATGGAATTTAAATAGGATTTAAATAAAAAGAAACTCTGAAATACATATTTTAAAAGTTTGCTACCTTAGCAGTGAATGGCTAGTCAGCCTTACAGCTGAATGTGTGTCTCATCTGAACCAAGTTAGTGTCTCATCTGTACCCTATATGAGTGCTAAATGGGTACATGAGAGCAACCTAAACATAAAACCTATACCTAAACCTTATATTAATTGCACATCAACCACAAAGGGATTAGTCTATCGTTTAGTAGTGTAAGACTTGGGTAAGAGATAAGGACATCAGACCTGCCGCGGCAAAAAGTGTAGGGTCTGAGACGGGTCATTCAGTGGGTTGAGTGGCCATCCAACCCCATGTTGTTCCAGTCTGTTCTCCTTGTCCACAAAACAACACACGTCCACAATAGACTCCACCCCCCCGCCACGATCAGGCTCTGTGCCTGTCTGCTGCCAGCATGAAAACAATCAAATTCAAGGCACTAATGGTGGCCTACAGGATGATTAATGGTTCTGCTCCCATCTACCTGAATACTCTCTTTAAGCCTTATGTCACCCGCCAGCCACTTCGCTCCTCCAAGGAACATTATCTAGCATGGCCAACACCTTGTGCAGGTCAATCCAGCCTCTTCTCATTTGTTGTTCCATGCTGGTGGAATGACCTTCCAAACGCTACCAGATCAACAGATACCCTCTCCACCTTTAAGAAACTGTTGTAGACCCAGCTCTTCCGAGAATATCTCCTGGCATGAATTATGAATGCCAGGAATGCACTTAACTTAACCTCTCTTTTATACCGCACTTTTATTACACTATTGCACTTTCAACTTAAAATACTGCAAATCTCGTGTTAGCAATATGCACTCTTTGTTAGCAGTTTTTGTTAGCTTGAATGTTATTCTCTTTTGTAAGTTTGGTTAAAGCGTCTGCTAAATGCATAAATGTAAATGTGGGATACTCTGCACTATCAACACCTTCAAGGCAGCATGTCCAGACAACATCCCTGGTCGTGTGCTGAAGGACTGTGCAGAGGAGCTTAAAGATGTCCTTACAGAGGATCTTTAACACTTCTCTGAGACAAGCTGTTGTTCCATCATGCTTCAAGGCCACCACCATCATACCTGTGCCAAAGAAACCTACTCCATGCTGCTTCAATGACCATTGCCCTGTGGCACTGACCCCATCATGACCCCTATCATCATGAAGTGTTTTGAACAGCTAATCATGCAACACATCAAATCCACACACACACACCCCTCCACACTAGACCCCTTCCAGTTTGCATACCAAGCCAAAAGGTCCACAAAGGATACAAAAGGCTCATATGTGAGAATGCTGTTCATAGACTTCAGTTCAGCATTCAACACCATAATCCCTCATCTGCAAACTAGACCATCTGAACTGCCACCTCACAATGGAACTGATTGCTGGACTTGCTCAGTGAGAGACCACCAGTAGTACAAGTCAGCAACACCTCAAGCAGCATCACATTGAGCACAAGTGCCCCAAGGCTGTGTGTTCAGTCCCTTGCTCTCAAGCAAGCAAGAGCCTCCTCATCCATCATGGGCACTTTATACAGGGGCATCATTGAGAGCACCCTCACCAGCTGCATCACTGTGTGGGAGCTACAACAGGAAAACCCTGAAGCACACAGCTTGAAGATCATTGATGCCCCACTCTCCTCCCTGCAAGACATGTACAACACCCACCTCATCCAAAAAGCAACCATGATTGTGAGCGACACCAGCCAGCCTACACACAATGTCTAGAGCCTCCCGCCCTATGGGAAGAGCTCCACCAGGCTAGCAAACAGCTTTATCTACCAGGCTGTCAGGATACTGAACTTTCTCTCCTCTATTCCCTCCCTCCCACCCTTTCTTCTCTGCCCTCCAAAAAACATTGGACTCTGAAGCTGCTGCTGTATATAGCATTTTTATACTATTACAACACATATTTTTGCAGAATTACATTTTTACACATCATTCTGATATTGTTGCTTGTTAGGAAATGTCTTTTGTCTGCAGTTGCTTGTTAGGAAAATGTTATTATCTGTGTGTGCCACTCTTCCACTGTGTGATAGCAAGAAATGTACTTTCAATTCCTCTGTATGTCTAGTATATGTGGAGAAACTGACAATAAAGCTGCCTTGACCTGACTTGGCTGAATATACATGCAAGGGAATTAAAACTGAATTATCGATTAAAGTGCATTTGGCTTCCCGACGGTAGGTGGTGATATACTCCTACCATCTTTTTTGCCTTTTTACTGGTCAGCCTTGAATTACCAATGAAGAATAAAAAATAAACATAAGGAGATAAATCATACTTAAACTAGATGGGTTTGAAGCAGCATAATGATCTTTGTTGGAAATATGAACGGTCTTTATACAACCATGGAGGCATTACTGGGAACACAACAGTAGGGGATATCCTAAATGTGGCCAGCCCCATCTCACTCACTCTGTGGTGTATTGTCCAACCAAAGCTTTTGAGCCCTTCGTTCTCTCTTTCTTGACACTGTATCACACATGATTTTCTTTCTGCTTTCTTCTTAAAGACCAATAAATGAGTGAAAGACAAAACTCTGCGTTAAGTCAGTCGTCCAGTAGCATCAAACTCCGGAATACCTTCTGGTCAGCCCAGACAGCACGTGTATGTGTAGTCAAGTGTAGTAGCTAGCCGCCACCGGCGAGGTGAGTCGAGTCGTAGTTGAAGTTTTAATGTTATGTTTTAAAATTCCCAACCCATACCGGTCTATACCGCTCATTCATACGATTTGTTTTTGCACAACCACCAAACGTTGACTGTTAAGACTCTTAACATTGTAAAAAAAAAAAAAGACCTGACCATTATTTTTGGTTTAGGTTAGCCGGACATTTCACCAAGTTTCGTCGCTACTAACGTTAGCTAACTTTTCTCTGAACTAGATCTTCTAAGAAATTTCATCTCTCATTAAAATTTCTTGGGAGTAAAGCGCTAACTACGCTCACACTAACCACATAGAAAGGACTTTAGCGGTGAAATAGCTATCATAAAAGTTAATAATTAAAGAAAGAAGAAAGTTACTGCTTTGCATGCAGACTCTTTATGGCAACTTTACCAACTTTATGGCAAATGACTATCTTATTTTCCAGCTCTTGAAGAATTGTATTTGTCTCCATGGATTTAATGAAAATGTATTTAACTTGTATGTAACTTTTTCTGTCACCTTTCGGCTGCTTGTAGCATGTTTGCCTCATACGTAGCCCATGATGACAGCGAGGAGGATGGAGAGAGTGACGATGTGGAGTCTGAATTGTACAGCCAGCTCCATCACTGTAGCATGAGAGAAGTAAATGCGCCAGCAGTGGAGGAAAGGGACAACAATGCCTCAGAACATGAAGCTAGAGGAAAAAATATTACTACCTCTAGAGAGTGCATGGTGTCCACATCCTTGGACAGCTCGCTCTGCAACCTCAGGAATTATTCTGTCAGCTGTGGCTTCCAGTCAGACACTGGCCAGAGTCTGGAGAGCAGCTCTGATTTGGAGAACAGTGAAATTGACTTGGAGGACTGGATGCTGCTCGGGGGACCAGAAATGGAGGGTGATCATAACATTCAGCTAAACCTGGAGTTTAAATTGACAGACAGTGGGTCAGAGGAGGAACGGCAGAAGAAAGAAGCAGATGCTAAGGATCTGTGGGCAATTTCTGATAAAGATAAACATATGGGGGTGCGTGTGTGTTTCTCATGGGGAGAAAAATGGAAGAATGTGGATACATGTAAAGTGCATGAAAGAACATCCAATATACGTTTTCCTCTTTCAGGCTCTAACGTCTCCTGTGCGTTACTTTACGCCTGGTATCTTCCTCCCAAACTTCCTCCCTAGAGCACAGCCCATCTGCTCTGACTGTCGGAAGACTGGCCACTTGGCCAGAAACTGCCCTGCTTCCAAGGCAAGCACACCCTTTGAGATACATATATATATATTGTACCTCAACTGGTACATCTACTTACTTAGAATGTCTCCTTGATTCTGACATGAAGCATAAGTGTATAAACACATACGGAATCTGACAAAGTATTGATTGATATTTGCAGAGACGTGTTTGCTGCATACTATGCGGCCAGGAAGGTCATCGCCAGCCACTCTGTCCCCGGCGTCACTGCCCTGTCTGCGGGCTTCCTGTGGACACACACCTGACAGGAGCCCAGAAAGCCTCTCACACAGACCTGGGCCGACCCCACAGAACCAGCCAACCTCTGCCCCCATGCCCTCTGCTGTCTCGTTGTAGTCAACCGTGCCAGCGCTGTGGTCTCAGTGGCCACCTACATGAGGTAATAGATACATTCAAGGGTCAAAAATAGCACCAGCCACCTGCTAAATGATAGCCTGACCATGCCTTCCAAGCACTTCCGCTTGATTATCATCTTCCTATAGTGGGATTTGATCCCATTGAGGCATTTTAACCTTTCCAATCAGCTAACAGAGGGAGGCGTTGTGAATGCAGAGCTAGAATGCTAGCAGTCAAGGCAAGCTATCAGTCCAATCTTTTTCTTAAACACGTCAAGCAAGCAATTGAGTCTTACTACCGAATGTCTGGACCCTCTGTACGAATTCAAAGTGTAGAACGAGGGTGTGGTTTTATTACCAGGCTAGCCAAATGATAGATTTCAGACCAAAAATACAAATTTACTATTGAATGGCTGATGACCAATTTATCTGTCGGTGCTTGTAGATATTCACATTTTGGAAAGTTAATTTTGACCCCTAGATACATGTGTACATTTGAATGTGTACAAGAGGTCGGTGCAGTTTGTGTATTTTACTGGGTTAGCTTGATGTATTGAGTGATCAGTCTGTTTGTCATCTAGGCATGCCCAGACCTGTGGAAGCAGTACCATGTAACGGTGAGATGAATAGCACACCAGAACAAGAGTGGAATACATCCAATGAATTGTGATTAGATGATTTATAATTCAATAATGTAACATTAGTATTGTTGTCCATTTTCTCCATCTGACCGCCATCTTTACCTCTGTAACCAGACTCAACCAGGGCCTCCTAAAAGGCCAGACAGAGGTGCTAGAAAACCCAAGCCAGCAGCTTGCTACAACTGTGGTAGAAGAGGACACTATGGTCATGTAAGTGTCTCTTACATGCAAATTTCTTTCTGTCTAATGTAAATATATAACATATGTAAATAAATACATAATGACATAAATGATGCGGGTGTGGTGGAGCAGGGTTTTTTCGCTCAAAGACATTCGGGCGACCCGGGTTTGATTCCTGAATTCCGCATTGCGAGTCTGTGTCACTCTTTATAAAAACGTCTGCTAAATACCTGTTTTACAACTTTAATTAATATTAGCATTCCTGACCTCTCTTTCCTCTCCTGCTCAGGAGTGTTTTCAGAAGAGGATGCCGGATGCCTCTGTCTCCTGTCTTCCACATGTTTGTCATTATGACACAGAAGAAGAAAGTCACGCACGGCAGACCGCATCTTATAGCTCAATCAGACGTGAGTGCGCCAGACCGCATACGGCTACCCATAATATTCAGGATCAAACATTCGTTAAGTTCCATGTTCTATTTCACAAAGGGGGGGGCAGAGTCAAGCTCTCATACGCTGATACAGAAGATCATTGAAAAGTTTATATTGTGATGTTATATAACACTCCAGAACTATTCACGTTTGCTTGTATCGTATTATGTTGCTCTATCTTGGTCAGTATTCAGTGATCTTTGGTTCTTCCTTACAGGCTTACTGCAGATAAAGACTCAGAAGCGAACGTGGCCGGAAAGGCGGCGTGAGCGACGGGAGAGCAAGCGACTGAAGAGAGCGCAAGCGAAGGAACGCTCCTCAGGGGGAGGAGCAAGACTAAGGGGGGGCCCGGATGGCTGCGGTGCATCGCCCCTCGGGTCTTCCAAAGGTGATGGGGATACCCTTCTCCCTCATCCCACCGCTGAGAGGAGGGGTGGCCCCCAATGGATGGGTCGCCTCTCGGACAGACGGCGGAAGTCAGGGGGGCACTGTGGTCGCAACCTGTACCCACTGGACTCCTCTTTTTACAAAGGCAAAGCTAAGCGCCGGCGCAGATAGGACTAATGGACTGACTGACTCCAGACGACTTCTCAAATCTCAGTTGAAATTCAGAATTTGGAATGAGTAAATAAAACCCTTTTTTTCTTTTCTTTTTTTTTTTTTTAGAAGCATAACAAACATGTTTCTTGGTAATGAACAATACATACACAAGGGATAATGTATTGTATAGTCCTTCCACCATGCTTCAGGGTCCTGTTAGTCCTCTCAGGACTTTTCCTGTAATGAACGGAATTCTCCTATAGTGACTGGCTGACAGTACATTATTCCACTTATTATACGTGTACTTGCCAAAACAATGAGAGAACTTCATACAAACATCTTTTAATGTTACCATGTCTTGGCTTCCACAGATAAACATATATACCCATTGACAGGGGTCATTATATTTTTATCATATCATTCTACAGAAATAACTGATCTACAAATGTTGTGACGGCCCATTCAAAGTGAATGGAACCCCCTGCAGCATTCTGGAGAGTCGTGTAATAAACTCTCACAGAGCAGCCATTGGTTATACCGACCAGTGATGCAACTTTTTTAATTACAAGGGTGACTATAAATAAAGGGCCACTAGAGGGTGCCATTGCTCTCTTTAGAAAGAGCTTTGAGATGTGTCTCCTTTGTTTTGAAGCATTATGACTCCACGGTGTGTGTGTCTGTTAGAGAGAGAGAGACAAAGAAAGAGTGTGTGAGTGTGTTAGTTATTTGTATATGTAGAATCAGTGTGTGTCTGTGTGGGTGTGTGTGTGTTTAAAGAGGACAGCGTGACTTGACAGAGTGCAGGCCCCCTGCGCGGCAGACGGTACTGTTAGCACATCTGCTGATGCTGGGAGGGGGAGGCGGAGTGTCACTCGGCCCCCGGGCTGCCTCCTCTTGTGCTCTCAATTAGCCTATTGAGCAGAGCTATCTGCCGCACCGCACGTCGCTAATACTCACCCATGCTGGGTTGTCAGTGCTCATGTGGCGCTAATGTGGGTATCTCATGGGTGTGTGAGTCATGTGTGTGTGTGTGTGTGTGTGTGTGTTTGACTGAGGGGTATGCATGGGGTGAAGGATGTGTGGGGATCTGCCTGGTCATGAGTCATGGCTCTGTACAGAGGGCATCTGATCTAATTAAAACCCAAACTTTACCAGCATTTTGCAAGTGTGTGTGTGTGTGTGTGTGTGTGTGTGTGTGTGTGTGTGTGTGTGTGTGTGTGTGTGTTATGGGGGCTTAGTGTGAGTATGTAAGAAAGGGACCACAAGGGCCAGCTAAACCTATACGATGCAACTGCCAACTCAACACCAAAGCACACATACACACAGGCAAACACACACACACACACACACACACACACACCAAAGAGATCTTTCCCTATAAACTGATTTAACTTTGATAGCTTTCCATCATGCTGAACTCACATATTAATTAACCTCAGTTAGAACTTCTTGTTCTCAATTTCAGCTCATGATTTGTGCTGGTTTCAGGTATAGTTGAATCCTAATGGAAATCCTCTACTCAAAGTTTTTTGTTTTTTGTTTTACATGAAGACAAAACAGGGCCTGTAGCACATAAATACACAGATGGTTTGTGAGAAGAGTTGGCAGTGACCTCTTTTAAACTGTGCTGGATTAGAACGGGGGTATCTACTTGCATTTGGGGGACTTAATTCGGTTTGGTTTTCCTCTTATTTTTAGAGAATATCTGTGTGTGTGTGTGTGTGTGTGTGTGTGTGTGTGTTTGTGTATTATAGGAGTTTGGGCACATTTTATCTACCTTTGTCCATATACATCAGGTGCAGGAGTCCCCTTTCAGCAGCACTTTTTCTCTTTCTCTCTTGTTTTGCATTCAGAAACTCCTTTGTTTTTGGCGCCATGATGTTGTCAGACAACTGTAGTGAATGCAATCCTGTTTGTCACTGATGACACCAGTACTAACCTCACACACAGAACACACACACACATACTGTATATACGCATACCTGCTCCTTTGTAATCTAATAGGCATTTGGTTAACAATCAAAATCCTTTTTATTGCTTGTTTATCTGTGTGTGTGTGCGTGTGTGTGTGTTCTGTGTGTGAAGTTAGTACTGGTATCGTCAGTGATACGTTGGTGCATACACGCTTAAGATTCACATTTGAATATATTGCACATACATTAAAAAAAAAGAATGGAAAAATATTTCACTCCTGTGTTTCACAAATTCTTTTGGAAAGAATAGCGAATGGTTTTCTTTCAGAAAGGACAATTTCAATTGTACATTCAGTGTATTCAAGTCAACCTTGGTTAACCTCATTTAATGTAGATGATTCATAGAAGCTTGTTTATCCTGGAAATGAGATTGGATGAGTATTCATGACCCATGCAAATGCTGATGTACCTACAGAGATCAGCACATATACACTGCAGAGCAGGTGCAGGGGAAAAAGGCCGAAAGCATGAAGCGTAATGTCACATGCCACACCTGATCTCCATCTGTGTGTGTGTGTGTGTGTGTGTGTGTGTGTGTGCATGTTCATGTGCGTGTGCGTGTGCATGTGCATACACATGCATGTGTGTGTTTAACCGAAGGCACACACAGAGTTCAGGCCTGTGAAATTCAGATTGACAATCCTCAGAGCAGTGAACTTGAACACAGACACACACACAGACACACACACACACAATGTAGGCATGTTACAAATGTTGATCAAACTATTCATCATACATCATACATCATACATCAGTCATCAAGATCAGCAAGACTTGTTTGGGGCATTTGGGTGGTCCACTCCAGTGATGGATGCCCTGTAATGTTTTACTATGTAGGTTTTGGAAGGCTGAATTAACACAGGTGCCTCTAATTCCAGTAAGCATTAAAAAGCATATAAATAGAATACAAATTACATGAGTAGCACAGGGGATTTTATTATATTGTTTTGGCATTATAGTGTTTTTCCCCCATATAGTGTGTTTGTGTTTGTGTGTATGTGTGTGTGTGTGTGTATGTGTGTGTTTGTGTGTGTGTTTGTGTGTGTTTGTGTGGTGTGTTTGTGTGTGTGTGTGGTGTGGTTTTATGTAGGCACTCATGTCTATATTGCACATTTCTCAGGATCACAGTACCCTAAGGCACGTAACTACATGAAGTAGAACACAGCACATTGCAGTACCCCTAGGGATGACTTTGGGTTGGTACAGCTGGTAAGCTATGGGTGTGACATAAAAATATCAAGCCATGCCACATGCCCAAGATCCAAAAGTTTCACTGTACAAGTGGAAAATAAAGACTCATTTTGGCCTCTCATTTACATGTAAGCAGAGTTTTAGCCTCAAACAGATATTTTTTTTTTAAACGGCCTCCAAAGTGGAGATTTTTCAAAACACAAAACATTGTATTTTCTAGATTCCACTGGATACGTGTAAACACTATTAAAAACAGATAAAAAAAACATCTGTTTATAAGAATATCTAGATATGTGTAAACAGGGCCTAAGATGCCATGCTAAATATTCAGGTAGTGGTAACTTATATCTGTTGCAGGATACCAGAATGCAATTTACGAGACCAAAATGCAGCATGGCTGTGCTTATAAAACACAATGAAAAAAATAGACTATTACTGACAACTGAAAACTGAAACATGATGCACAACACAACATCTACCACTGCATGAGAAAATATGTGGTATTCTCATTAAAAAAATACTACTATATGTAGCCCTCGACCTGCCATCTCCACTCATACAGAAGTGTTAGCAATCAACAGCCCATGATAAGTCTATTTAATGGATTTACTCTACAGAGCCCCCCCAGAGAACACCTTCAGTTCAGATCAATAGGCCTAACTGTGCAATTTGCTTGCATGCAATTCTAATGTTTCATAATCCCTGCTGAAACACACACACACACACACACACAAAGCAAACAAACATGAAATATGTAATCAGTTTTAAATATGTAATTTATTATGTAAATCAGGAACAGGTTAAAATGAGTTAGAGATAAACATACTGGCAGTCTCAAGCAGTGTTATAACACAAAGCAGTCCTAAATTAATACTGTATGTGAGGTATGTTACTGTGGAAAACTGTGAAACTGGAATTTCCTGGAATGAAAGGAAATGAATAAATTATGTCATGAGAAAGCAGAATATATCATCATATCTCCACTCCTCAATCCCCCTCTCTCTGAAAGTGCCTCTGTCCTCAAAGGACACCTTCTTTCTCTCTCTCTCTCTCTGTCTCTCTCCCTCCCTCTCTCTGCTAAGCTACACACACTCTGCTTGTGAGTGCGTATCATGTACAGTATGCTGTGTTTGTCTGTAAGGTCATATTGATCCTCAGTTCCACCAGGCCTTTTGATCTCTCAACTGGGACAACATGAAAGAGACATGGCCACATTACCATCTTAACTCCACTCAAGTCATCAGCTACACAGAATGCACCTTCTTTCTTCTCTGTGAAACTGTGTGTGTGTGTGGTAAAATGCATAATGTGTTTCTATATGAAGGATAGTTGAGTTATTTTGGAGAAAATTAATATATATGAATATAAATACATAAAATATATACTAATAAATTAACTAGTCACTTGGCCTTGGCCTGTCTGTACTGCCTTAACATGTACTGTACAGACCAGCTTATTCGGGGTTTGGGTCACAACAACAAATTAAAATAAAAATTATATTCTTAGCATAAAAATACTTATATAGGACCTTTCATTTCACTTAATGTTCAGAAAAAATTTAGATCCATGTAAAAGTGTTTACCATGCTGCTCTGATGCTCTGCTCTGATGTTTACCATGGTGCTCTGTTGGTTGAAAGCATGGAAGTAACACCTTTGCATGGATCTAAGTGTGCAGAGATTTTTTCAATTTCTGTGAGTTTCTCTGGCACTTTAGTGGCTGAGAGTGTGATGTACAACCTCAAAAAACTAGTGCGTCATTACAAGCACCATGATAAAACACCATGAAGAAATAACAGTAAGTGTGATGATAATTCTACCGTCTTATGCATTATATTTATCTGTCTAATTACACTGTGTATTGACAAACTTGACTTTGACCTTTGACCTTTTCACACAGGGAATTTCATATGGCACAGGGATAGAAGGGAATGCACACAGTGATCAAGAGATCAACGCACCCCACCAGCACAAAAGAGGAGAGAGAGGAAGGAAAGAATGGGGAGTGAGGGGAGTATCACATAAATACTAATATTTATCATCAACGGAAACATTAGTCATGGATGAATAGAAGAGGAGCGAAGAGTGTGCCTCCACACTTATACACACACGCATACAAACAACGACACACACACACACACACACACACACACACACACAAATGGTTGACCTGTTAGACTGCTGTGCTGATATCAGTGACTCCTGGGAGCTCTCTCTGTGAGCCATGCAATGGGATGTACTGCATTTATATTTGATGGAAACTTTGTTTCCTGTCTTAGGAGTGTTTTAAGGTGGAGTGGGAGCTAGCACTAGAATTAAGCTTAAGAATTAAGAGGAATTGCTCACATCGATCCAGTAGGCAGCTAGTCTAAGTACAGAGGGTAAAAGCAGAGTGAGAGGCGTTTGAGAACGTTTGTTAAGTTCCACGTTCTATTTTCACAAGGAGGAGGGGGGGAATCCCCCTTTATGTAGACCAGAGCCCTCATATGCTGACACAGAAGATCATTGAAATTATATTTTATTATATTTTATTATTAGATATTTTCTCCCATTGTAACATATTATGTTGCTCTGTCTTGTTCAGCATTCAATGATCTTTGGTCTAAGCTAAGACACTTTTGGAAGAACAGCTGCAGAGCACACTAAATACGACAAAAATATGCTGCACAGAGAGTTTGATTTACATATATTTTCCCTATAGTCCTTCACAAAAATGCTGTCCAGCTCTGGGAACCCTATAGAATGAATGAGTTGGACACTTTGAAAAGAGGTAAAAATAGCCAGCCACCAATAGCGCTTTCCAAGGTCCTGAAATCCTGTTATCATAACCAAAATGACAGAAGACATCTTCCCTATATTAGAATTGCCTCTGGCTCTTACCCAGAGCCATAAGTAATGATTGTATTGCCATTGTAATAACACTTTAACAACATTGTGCCAATATTAGGCTTTCAGTGCTCGATATAAGATATTAGAATAGAATAATGTATAATAATATTCAGTCTGGTGATAGCTTTTGAAAGGAGCTATGTGGAATCTATTGATAGGATCTTTTTCTCATCTGGGCCCTGAGAATTAAGAAGATAAATGCTTAATATTTGCATTCAAATATTTAAAAAGATGTGAAGAAAGGAGGATGACAGCATAATACCCACTAACCCATGTTATCTTGTGTGGGCATATATCTAACAACATTCAGACAAGACAAAAATGCAAACCGGTAGATGGGTTGCTTGGTAGATTGCCATATTGACTGCAATGTGTTTGCGTGTCTGGGATAGAGTTTACTCTGTCTAGCTGTCCGTCCTCTTATATGTCCCTGTCCAAAGCAGGTGCAGGCCTTGATCTGATGCCCTTTGTTGTGTGCAGATTTGCAGTCCACTTACATGCAACCTCTTGTTCAAAGACTTAATATACTACATGTGGAGCAGCATGACCTGGAAAATGCATTTATCAGTACACCTGGCCCCTCTGTCACACACACACACACACAACAGGTGCACTTTTTCACTTTTCTCCCTGTCTGACACACGCACACAAGCACACACACACACACACACACACTCAAAATCAAATACAGTATCTAACGTGAAAAAGGAGAAGGATGCTAATTTGATTCGCTAATCTAATTTTGAGGATAGTGCTTATTTGTCCACACAGAGCCATGTTATACAGGGTTAAGTTGCAAGTTTCTGAGGGTGTTATCTTTTCGTGCCATTAGCTTTTATGTACTTGTGAGTGCAAATAGGAGGTACCAATCTAATTTAAAGTCATTTGTGACCCTTCTCTATCGACCACCCTCACCACCACCAACAGAACTGATTAGGCTCCACAAAACATAGCATTAACACACATAAACTCGCTCTCTATCTGTGCGTGTGTGTGTGTGTATATGTGAGAGTGAGACAAAGAGAACTGACAGCCTATACTCAGGAATTCTGAAGAAAATTTGTCTGCAGGCATTTAATGTGTGATAATTTGTTTCTACTACAATATATCTGTGATATCAGAATTGCTCTTTGACTGTTTGTGCTTGGTTTTAAGCAGTGTGAAAACGTGAGTTGGCTTTAATAGGTGTACTACACATATATCCATGGCAGAAGCTAAGCTTATTAAATCAACAGGGAAAAGAACTTTGTGTGGTTGCACAGGGAGGTTACCATTCATTCAGTCCTCATCATTAAAAAAACCTTTATTCTAAAAAGTTATTGGATTAACGGAGGGTGCATGGTTCTTTAAGATATGCTTAGATCTTTGTAAAGAAGTGACTTGACTAGAGTTGACCTGGCAGTGCACGCGCATGTGTGCCGACTGATACATGCGCCCTCTTGCATTGTCTTATGACGAACTCACGGAGGGAACCTACTTTTTTATTCATCTGATAAAAATGGCGACCATTTGTGCCATACTCGTGGGGGAAGATTTTACACTTAAAGACATTTTAGCGCGGGAATATGGCAGTAGCTTCAGTCACTTAAGTTAACAAGAGGGATTTGTGATTGTTATCCGCCATGTGCGCTAGAGGTGACAGTAAGAGGTTTTTAAGTGTCTTTGATCCGGCCGTGTGAAATTGCGTTCTTCCCGTTTCCCGATTCCTTTCTTTGCATTCATGTCGAAATGAACTGATTCTTGTTTATTCCGCACAGATGTCAGCGTACTTTACTCCTTACGCTGGCTAGAGACCTTGACCGAATGTGCGTGCGCGGAATGACAGAATGGCAAATTGAAGGGATTGCAGGCATTTACTTTGTCCCTGTCTGTCTTCTGTGAATGACGCGGAATGAAACGAATACCTATTTTGAATATTTGGGTGTCAGTGGCACACCTGCCAAAATCAGACAAAGTGAATTTATCGGGGACAATCTAACTTGCGAAGGAGACAGCTCCCCGTTTACCGGGACGCTAGCCTAACTGACGCACTGGGCAGCAGCCCACAGAAGTGAGCCCACACGCCTGGATTCCACTTTGCCTCGTGCTGTGCACCTACATAGCGGAAATGTTCCCTTCAACATTTCCCTAACGGGACATGCATGTGTTTATTTATTTTGTTTAATTTTTTTGGACTGACGAAAGCGAGGGGCAAGCCAAACAGTCCATTTCCAAGTTTGGTGTGCAGGCGACCCGTGATCCGCAACAATGGCTGTCCCGGTGACTTCGGTATCATTACTCGCTCTCCTCGCACTCATTTCAAGTAAGTAATAGTCTATTGAGATGTTATTTACTTGTAAATTCGAAATCGATATCATGGTATAGGACTAATAGGATGTTTTGCTTGTGGTGTCACACCCTCGTTTTTCTATTGCGCTTGGTTGTCTTTTTTATTGTAAGGATGCCGAAACCATTAGAGACTCACGGAATATGGAGAACTTGTATAAAATAAAACGAGCCACATGCTGCAGTTTTCGAAAGGGGAAAATGCAATAACTGCACAATGACTTTTAACTATTAACGCAGCCTATCTGGACAAGGTATGACACGTTGATTTGCCTGGCACGTGATGCTTGGAATGCCTCGGTAAACTTCAAGCTTCTGCTTCTATCATGGGGCAGTTCGCCACGTAGCATAACTGAAATTTAAGCATGTATCTAGTATGTAGAAAATATACAGTGGTTCACACGTCATACAAAACTAATTTCTACACATTTCATATTGATCAACAACACAAAATAGCAAATTAGATCACTCAACTAGATATGACAGTTCTTTTAAAAATACACCATGAGCTTTCTTAGTATCCAGTATACTTTTATAGTATACTATAAAAGCTTAACGTAAGCCTGAGATGGCTAATTAGAAATAAGTCTACCAGATTTATGGGGATCTGAGTTCAAGCAGTGAATTTTATGAGGTTTTCAATACCACAATCAGATTTTTTTTCACCAGTTATGTCATCAACCGGGTCGGGTGGGGGGTTACCTTCCTCTTAAAGGTTCATTATTAAATCTGTAATCTGCTGTGTGTGTGTGTGTGTGTGTGTGTGTGTGTGTGTGTGTGTGGTGGGGGGTGGGTGGGTGATATGTTGATTCATGGATCTCCTCTCTGTCTTGTTTTTATCCAGGTATATTACCAAACACCCCCCATAGGGCAATGGGACATATGGGTGTAGCATCTGCAGCAGTTTTATGAGATCATAGACAGAATGGAGGGGGAGGACATCACACAGAGTTATTTCCACTGGGGTCAGAGGTCATTGGTTAGATAGCTGCACTCTGAATTAGTACTCAGGAAGATGGAAGAGGTTAAGTTTTTTTTGAGATCTTTTGCAAATGATACCATTCTGTGAATTTCATTCATGTGCAGTTTAATTTTATCAGGCATCTCTAAGTTAACATGATTGCTGAAGAGTTCAGAAGTGTTTACATCCTTTTAGCATTATAGACATGTGTGATAATTAGGCTAACCTTTGTGCAGTGTTATACCCAGTGATGTGATTTCTGTCTTATATAAATAATTCAGTGTTAGATAATCTTCAAAAAACAAGTCACGTAATTGTGACAATGTGTGCATGTCGTAGTGCAACATGATTTGAGGTCAGGTGCTGAAGTCATGAAGCAGAAATGACACATGGCTGATGTGTACATGTCTGTCTGGCATGTTCCAGTTTGTGTTTAACTGTGCTATGGAGGTCCCAGCTCCAGACAAAGCAAACATGCTATGAACTCATAACACTTTCATGTGACTTTGTGCTTCGCTGCATGTGTGCTCTCATGTTCAGAAGTGTGTGTGGGTGACAGTGGCAAACTATAGCAATTGAGAAGGTCTCAAGGGTGTGTGTGCATGTGTGTGTGTGTGTCTGTGTGTGGACTGGAGGGCGTGCTAACTCTGAGTATTATTCGATCTTTTGCTCAGTGAGTTAGAGTTGGAAGCTGCAGGAGGCCACAGACGCTCACACTTGTCAGCCTTAGAATGTCAGTGAAAGGCACACATCCCTACACTTTGGCACTCACACACACACACACACACACACACACACACACACACACACACACACACACACATACACACAGTCAGGGACCCCTCAAACCTATAGCACAAATGTAGCAAGCATATGTCCAACTCATTCACCAAAGAAATCTGACCAGTCACGATTCAGAATACTTAGCAGCTGAAGTGTGTCTGTGTGTTTGTGTGTAGGCGTTGTAAGTTGCATCGCTTGTGATAGATGTCTTGTTATTGTGGTGACTGCAGTGTGATGCTTGCTGGACAGCTCCACAGAGGGTGCACTTGGGTGGGCTGCCACTCTCTCTCACTCTCTTTAGGACAGCTGACGACACTTTTCAGGCTAAAATTTGACAGATAAAATCTACAATAATTAGACGGATATCAGTGTGCTGACGTTTGGGTCACTGAGAAGTTGCACCAGACAAGAGGTCGCTTAATCAAGATCGGATGTTTTCACGCCTAAGTGTGAAGTGTATAGTTACCGCAAGAGAGAACAAGGCAGGTCTGTGGTGACAGTAATGTGTACAGTGTGTGATGTGGACAACCATTCTGCCTAATAACATCTGTCTCATTGTATAGAAACAGCACGAGTGCCTATTTGCAAACTCAATCATAGTGTAATTGGCATACCAAATCGCCACACGTGTGGGCCACCATGTCAGAACACAGCCGCTGCAGTGTGGCGGCGGTCTGAGATGACCAGATCACACACAGCACACACAGCAACAGCAACACCACTGGGGTAACAACAGCTAGGCTATGAAATGCTCATCTCAGCAATGTTGTGTTGTCCATAAAGCGCAAAGCCTTGCTGCTCACTCTGTCCATTGGGGCTAAGGCAGAGTGCCGTGGCAGTATGTCTGTCCATGTGTGTGTGCATGTATGTGTGTGTGTGTATGTATGTCTGTATGTGCATGTATGTGTGCGCGTGTGTGTATGTATGTGTGTGAGTGTGTGTGTGTATGTATGTGTGTGTGTGTGTGTGTGTGTATGTATGTGTATGTGTGTGTTAGTCTGGGGAGTAAGGAATAGCTCCAGATGGTGAATCTCAATAATTTAGAACCTGAAGAACCTGTCTCTGACACAGGGCAGTCTGTCCTCCCATGCTGTGGAGAGGAGACAGACAAAGAGCTCTGTTCTCAGAGTGTCCTTGAGTGGCTGGGCTTTTGTCCCTCACCTGAGGGACAGGACAGTGACAAGGACAGATATGAGCTTTTAGAATGAAGGCAGCACTGGATTGTCTGTAGAAAGACAGGAAATGAAAGGAGAGGTGTAATATTGGGTCTCATCTTACTGCGTTTGTGTCTTTTTATCTTTTTTCTTCTGTTTTGCGTGTGTTGACGTATGTGTGGGCGAATGATGTGTGTAAGAGTTGATGTCTGCTTGTGTTTCCTGCTTGCTTCGTGTGAGGCGTCAGAGGATGTGTGTTGGGCAGAGACAGATAGTCCGGGTGTCTGTGTTTTTTTTTTTTGTTTTTTTTCATGCGCTGTGTGAGATGAGGCCATTTTTATTTTAGAGCAGCTGAATAATTCACAGACTTAAAGTGTACCAGAGTGGAACAGCACCACGTGTGTGTGTGTGTGTGTGTGTGTGTGTGTGTGTGTGTGTGTGCATTGGTTGTGTGGTGTTTGTTTGTTGAGGACCAATGCAAAGTAGTTGTTTATCTTTGCCTTTCAAGGTGGACTGGTTTAGATTTAGGGCTTCTCTGTGGCCATCAGCTTATTTACACAGGGCAGACAAAAGAACGGGTCTGGATTATGTTTCAAGTTTCCTGGGATGTGGGAAAAAAAATGATCATCTGCTGGAATTCTGAAAAATCAGAAATCCTTTGTTGTTTTTTCTGTCAAATCCAGAGATGTTTCATGAGTGCTTCTTCTTACTGCATGTGAGTTTGTTTGTTCTGTTTTGTGACAAAAAGCCAAACTGACAGTAATGGATGCAAGTTTTGAAATCCCCATGTTGCATCAGTTTACCATTCCCTGCAGTAGTTTATTCAGCACAGAGTAGCTTCCATGTCCATTGTTGTATTCATTGTTGTATTGTTGTATGTTGTATTTCCTCTGTATTCATAGGAAATATACATTATTTTAACATTAGTGTTGCTAATTAGGTCATGTTATAGAAAATAAGTCATGGTCTTTCATAGGCTTACAGACACATATGTACAACGTAATCATGAATGTAACTATCACCAGATTCCTTGTCTGAATTCATGGCGAGGCTGTATGACCTGTTTTGACTGCTTATCATGATCTGTGATTTCTTAAGTTTTACGTCTCCCACTACAGCCATGATCCAAAGCATGTATTGTCCTCTTATCCTCAGGAGGCCCAACGAGCATTAGAGAGGTTTTGTTGAAACCTAACTAGCTAATAGCCATCAGGCCTATGTAAGCTAGCTGATTGCGTACAGAATTTTATAGTAGGCCTATATCTGACAACATTGTGCTATAAAACTGGTCTTATGTTTTTGGGAGAAAGGCTGGTACCTAATGTAAGCTACAGGTTAAAAAAAACAATCTAGATATAAAATCTAAATCTTTATTTCACTTCTGACCAACACATCTATACTATTGGCCTGATTTTCATAACCTTTTCCTGGGATGCTGCATTGTGTTGCACCAAGGCAGAGGAGTCAGTGACTAAACATTTATCTCTGGTGTTCGTGTTTATGCATTGTCAGCACACTGCAGTCCAGCTCATGATGGCCTTTGCACGAGAGATCATACTCACTTCACTAAGCACAGTGTGTGTGTATGTGTGTGTGCATGTGCGTTTGTGTGTGTGTGTTTGTGTGTGTGTGCACGCGCGTGCGTCTCTGTTTTTATGTGTTTGTGTTTGTGTGTGTGTGTGTGTGTGTGTGTGTGTGTGTGTGTGCTTGATACAGATGGGAAGAAAGAAAGTATAATATAGTACTCATCAGCAGTACTTACGTAGCCTAAATTAGCAATTCATTCTGACTGAAGCAAAAGCTGCTAAATTACTTTGAGAGTGTTTAATTAAAATACATATAATTAAACACTATTTAATCACATGCATTGACAGCAAAGGTGCAACAGTTGAGCAGAAGTACACAGACGATATACATAAAGTTCTGCAATCTGCATCATTGGCTATCTTGAAAGGTACCACTTTCAATATCTGTCCCAGCTAGAACCAATTACTTCCACATTCACCACAACCCTGGAGAGCCGCGTCTCTGAATCTCTTTCCGAAGCAAGATAGTTCATCAGTAATAAAAGTGTAGCTGCACAGTAAGCATCTGTCTGGTTATTATTAGCCCATACATCCACTTTGTTTGATCAGCTGAACCTAAGGCTATGCTCCTAGCCAGTTGTGCAGTTTGGTATAGATTGCCCCCAAACTTTGGCCTTTTGTTCTCGGCCTAACAATTGTGCAGTGCATGTTTGCAAACATTCTGAGCCCTGAACCCCTTAAAGCAAGCCCTGGAATGGAGTGATTAGATGAGACGAGTGCATTATTGAGGGGGCAAGAGGATCATGTGAGCTGGTCAGCTAGCGCTGGAGGCTACAGCGCCAAGGGGGAGCCATTCAAACGGCATGTTTACGCTAATCATGTTAATCATGTCAGATGGAGTAAATGGCTGTAGATTTTTTTTGTTTGTTTGTTTTGTTTTGTTTTGCTTGTGTGTGCCTGGTTCCATTGATGTTTGAAGTAAACATGCTCTGCTAGAATAATCAGTTTGTGTTTAGGATCTAAGAGTTGTGTTTGAATAAAATGTAAAATAAAATGTAAAAGCTCCAAAATGAAAAAAAGTCCTGCAACATATTTGTTTTTGACCCCTAATTAAACCACCTCATTCTAATTATCAAAACTCTTTAGCCTGGTAGATTAGCTAATCAGGGAAGTCGCCTGTGTTAGAATCAATACAATACAGGACTTCTATTTCCTCAAGCCGGACTTTTCACTTTTTTTTTAACAATATTGTGTGACACTGAAAAGGTGTACTGATGTGTGTATGGGTGAGCAGGCTTGTGTACCGTATATTTATATGTGGACGTAATGTTATTTGTTCATGAAAATTGTGTGGGTGTGTGCTTGTGTGTGTGTACAGTGGTGCTGAGTGCTGAGGTGGAGGAGAGGCTGGTGAGTCACCTACTATCACCTGAGAGGTACAACAAGCTGATCAGGCCAGCCATCAACAACAGTCAACTTGTCACCATCAGCATACAGGTGTCCCTGGCCCAACTCATCAGTGTAGTGAGTGGATACACACACACACACACACACACACTTCTCTGTACAACACAGAAATATTTAGTTTGTAACTCAAGAAAACAATGCTGTGTAAAAGGGAAGGTTTTTGTTGTTTTCAATTTCAAACTAATTTGTGTGTTTATGCTGCTTTTATAGTCATATTATTTAGGTTTATCATGTTGATCACATTTTTGGCCTCCTTTAGGACCAGATTTCTAAGTAGTACAAAGTTTGAATTAATTTAATGACATTTATATTTATAGTGTACTTCTAAGTAAAAATGTACTTTTAATGTATAAACACCAGATGAACACATGTAATTGTTTTAATTTTATTTCAGAATGAAAGAGAACAGATTATGACCACAAATTGCTGGCTAACACAGGTAGAGTATATATATTCACCTAAATGGCTTTTCTGTGTTAAGCTGTTGCATCCCTTGGAGGTTGCTTGTTTGAATTGTTCTAGTCATATGCCAGAAATCATATGCTACTTTTGGTAACACTTTCTATGAGCCCAGTACTCATAAAGCATTATAAATGCATTCATAAAGGGTTATAATGCATTCATGTGATTTATAGCTAATTACATTAGTATTTATAACTGTGTATACATAATCTTTAACATACTCATAAAGCATTATAATGTTATCATGTAAGCCTTCATAACTTGAACTGTCACAAAGCTTTGTAAGCTTCTTTGGCCTTTTAATATTAGGGAAACAACAACTTTACTTATTGTCTGTAATGGTGCTTTATTGATCTTCATGAGCAAATATGTGTTTGTCTCACTTTACTTAAAGTATGCACTGACCGCTTGTAACTCTTATTTACTCTTATTATGAGGTATTGGGCATATAAAAGGACAAATTGAAGCTTTATAATGCTTTGTAACAGTTCAAGTTGTTGGTTATACAATAACATTATAATGCCTTATAAGTACAGTCATGAGAATGTATAAACAGTTATGAACACTTATGACATTAGTTATAAGACTTCATGAATTAATTATAACCCTTTATCAATATGTTTATAATGCTTTATGAATACTGGGTTCATAGAAAGTGTTACCCCACTTTCTTTTTAGATGATCTCGGAGAAAACATTTAAAAGTGTAATATAAGTACAGCTATAGGGTTTGACGTGTGTGTGTGTGTGTGTGTGTGTGTGTGTGCATGCGCGGGTATTTGTGTGTGTGTGTGTTTATGCATGCATGTCTTTATGTGTCTGTGTATGTGTGTGTGAAAGCAGAGCTCTGATGAGTCTGATGATGGCAATAGTGTCCAGTTTGAGCATCAGTGTGAAATAGGCTTGACAGAATTAGGATGCCCTTTAACTAGGTCTGGATTTAAACTGTGTGTGTTTGCATGTGCATTGTGAGTTGTTCCTGTTACACATCCAGACTGAGGGTGTTTGGCTGAAATGTCTGTATGTGATTTAAGTCCTTTTATTTGTGTTTTTTTTTAATAGTTTTTCTTTTTATCTGTCCTGTCTTGTATGGTTATGGACATGAGTGTGTGTGTGTGGGGGGGGAATATTTGTATATCTGTGTGCACGCGTGCGTGTGAGAATACAGTGCTACATTCACTCGTATGCATGCCCTCTCAGAGCACTCAGCATAAACAAAGCAACTTAACTCAGCAAATCACAGGTGCATCAGCCTCACACACATCTGTGTATGGGTGTGTGAATCTGTGTGAATCTGTGTGTGTGTGTGTGTGTGTGTGTGTGTGTGTGTGTGTGTGTGTGAAGTCTCACACAGAAATGTAGAGCAGTTGTTTATTTTGATGTCGTCATCTCTCCTCTTTCCCATTGTGTGTGTGTGTATGTGTGTTTGGATGTTTGTGTGTGTGATTCCCACAGATATGGAATGATTACAGGTTGATATGGGACCCTGATGAGTATGAAGGCATCCGAAAAGTTCGGCTCCCATCTCAACACATTTGGCTGCCAGATATCGTCCTGTACAACAAGTGAGAAGAGCTTTTAATGTTCATGTACCATCTAGACTACATCACAACACAGGAGAAACCAGGACAGTAATTTATACTGGCATTTTATCCCACTTGTTTCTGCTCAGGGCTTTCTAGAGAGAAGGAGGGGAGAGGGTCAATAGTCCTGTTGGGTTAGCTGCTGTTCTGCAAATTCGGTCGTGGTGCACCAATTTTTCTTGTCCTCATACCTACCGACAGCACTCAGCAACATCAAACAACAGGACTATTGATTGATGCAGGACTATTTCTCCTTTAAGATTCTTGGTCTAACTTTTTCTGTAGTAAGAAAGTTTTAATCCAGTTGTTAGACATTCATGACATTTCATTACAAATAAAACCACACTATCTGTGCTGTTAACTTCCGTTGACCACCTGAAAATGGCATGAATATATATTGTGCAGAAGTCTGTGTGAATTAAAATAGCTGAAACATTTCACTACACCAGTACAGTGTTAATCTAAAATGTTAATCTGATGTGTCAAACACTATGGGGGGGCTAACCTTGCTCAAGGAGAGTGTTTTTAAGAGCAGTCCTGGCTGGGGAGATGGGGATTAGGATTAACAGATGCAGGGTAATCTGGGTCAGGACTAATCCATACCTGAACATCAGTATTGTGACCCTCACACCAGAAACTAATTGAGACTGGGCTGGGGTGAAAGACATTAGTTTGTGTGCAGACCACAGTGTTAAATGGTTTGTGCGTGTGTGTGTGTGTGTGGCTGTGGCTGTATCTCTATGGGTGAGTTGTAGTATTCTTGTACCTATGACAGTATCTTATTTGTCAACATGGCAAGAACCTTACTTATTCAGAGTTTCAGATAGTTCCTCTAGTGTTAGTCTAATCAAGCGCTATGCTTCCACCTTTTACTCTGATGAATGCCTTCACAATATTGAACACAGTATAAACGCGGAGGACAGTTTAGTGCAGAAACCGATGAATTCATTTATTACAATCCTTTATTTCACTGGGGCCGACATATTTATTGGATCCAAATTATTTTCCTGGTATGTACATACTGTGTGTATATCCATGTAATTTCTGTTTGTATAAATGTTTTTTAATCTCTGGGTTTATATTGCTGACGTGTGTGTTCCTCTATTAGTGCTGATGGGACGTATGAGGTGTCCTTCTATTCTAATGCGGTGGTGACTTACAATGGTGAGGTGGCCTGGCTGCCACCAGCCATTTACAAAAGCGCCTGCAAGATCGAGGTCCGCGACTTCCCCTTTGATCAGCAGAACTGCACACTCAAGTTCCGCTCTTGGACCTACGACCACACAGAGATTGACCTGGTGCTCATGTCCGACTTCGCCAGCCGCGACGACTTCAAGCCGAGTGGCGAATGGGACATTGTGTCGCTGCCCGGCCGCAAGAACAAGGACCCGGACGACGAGACCTACTTGGACATCACCTACGACTTCATCATCAAGCGCAAGCCGCTCTTCTACACCATCAACCTCATCATCCCCTGCGTGCTCATCACCTCCCTGGCCATCCTGGTTTTCTACCTGCCATCTGACTGCGGCGAGAAGATCACTCTCTGCATCTCCGTCCTCCTGGCGCTCACTGTGTTCCTGCTGCTGATCTCCAAGATCGTGCCGCCCACCTCGCTGGCCGTGCCGCTCATCGGCAAGTACCTGATGTTCACCATGGTGCTGGTGACCTTCTCCATCGTGACCAGTGTGTGTGTGCTCAACGTGCACCATCGGTCACCCAGCACACATACAATGCCGGTATGGGTCAAGCGCGTCTTCCTTGTGCGCCTGCCCACCTTCCTTTTCATGCGGAGACCAAGTGGCAGCGCCAACGTGCGCGAACGCTTTCGACACAGACACCGCAAGTGCTCCTTCTCCGATGCCAAGACGGCAGAGGCTGCGGGCCAGGGAGGGGGAGCAGGAGGAGCAGGAGGAGGAGGAGGGTCAAGTGACACCCCCTCCACATTCTTCGTGAACGAGGAGTCGGCCAAACGTTACGGCTGGCACTCGGGCGACCTGCCGGAGAGTGGTGCCAGTGGGACAGAGTTCCGTCGACGCATGACGCTGCGCTGCAATGTGGACGTGCAGGAGGCCGTGGAAGGTGTGCGCTACATCGCTGAGAAGATGAAGACTGAGGATGATGATGAAGGGGTATGTGTGCTCTCTCAGTAGCCTAGCAAACATGGGTTCACCATAAATCCTTTACAAATTAAGTTCAGCTTCATAAAGTAAGTCGTGCCATATATTGGGCTTGCCTGTGCACAGGTGATCTCCATGAATAATGAGAATCAGCTGGTTTATGTGAACAACTGGAACAGATTTGTAGTGGGACTTTACTCTCTGATTCTGGACTTTCCACCTCTGTGTTTTCTGTTGTTATGAATTGATTGTGTTGCCTCTACTAAGGCTCCTTGAGAGAATGTCTTGTTGTGCATTACTGCTACCTGCTGGTCTGACTGTAAAAGCCAGTCATGGTAACTATGTATATTTAATGGGCCCCTGCACTATGTCTGCAGTAAAATACAGACAATACAAAGACATCTTTTGTAGTAATACCACAGAGCTCTCTTTTATGGCTTTGTAATATCCTGCAATATATTTTCAATTGTAATAAATAGTCAGTTCTTGGATGCATAAGAAATAGTCAAGTCATGTCATGAAATGAAATGTCAGTCTTACTCATCAGTTTCTCAAACATCTTTTTCTGTCTCTTAGATCATCGAGGACTGGAAGTATGTGGCCATGGTGATTGATAGGCTATTCCTGTGGGTGTTTGTGCTGGTGTGTGTGACCGGCACCATAGGACTGTTCATGCAGCCACTCTTCCAGAGCCTGAACACACCCACGGTGGATGACGGCGAGTGAGTAATTGAGTGAGTGATAAGGACAACGAGCCCTCACTTCACAACAAACCCCTCATAAAGGACAAGGAGCTGAAGAGGTCTCAGACCTCCTGACCAACCTTTCCCCACCTTCACCCGACAACCTACTACCACATGTTTACTATCCGGCTGCTGTTAGGACCCGGAGAAGAGAGAAGGAAGAAGGAAAAAAGGAGAGAGAGAGAGAGGGAATACCCCCAAACCCTGCACTAATCCTCCTTATCTAGTACCTCTGGCCACTAATCACACACAAACACACACACACACACACACACATATCTGCACACACTTCCTCATGTAAAGTGCATACAGATACACACACACACACACACACACACACACACACACACACACACACACACAGCTACTCCAACATCTTGCACTGTGACTCTCCTTGCACTATGACTTGCTGAACTATTTGTCAACTGGCCTAACTTAACCAAACACAGCCCAGCACTGTCCCTGCCAAATACACATAGACACATCCACAGAGTTGACCTCTGAGAATTTGACCAAGAAATCAAAACTCAGGACTACATTGCAGCTTTGATTCTTCAACTTTCTTGCCATCTGTTTATTTAATCCCTCTGTCTGACCTCACGGTTGCTTTTAATCTTCTCCTCAGTAACACTGTACTCCAAGTGGCTGTTTGAGGGCACACATAAGCCCTTCATGCAAGCTTGAAATGCTCTGTGATGAGGTTGTAAGCATGGATAATCATGTATACCAGCTTTGTAAGCACCAGCTTGAAGTGTTATGCCATGCCTTTCTGTTTCCATTCCTTATTACATGCTTATAACTCGGTTATAGATATCTATTTAGGCATATGGCAGTCAGCAGGACCCTCGATGTTGCCATATATAAGGCATTAATGAAGGACTCCCAGCATATAACTTAAGTGAAGCGCGGCCCTGTCATGGCTGTGATGTCTGATTATTAACTCAGATGGAAAAAGATTTTGTGTCCAAAACAAGACTTTCAACAGGCTGTTTGGTTTATATCATAAAAAAGAGAAGTCATTTATGCACTTTTTTGATGTTTTGGGATAATTTAAGTGTTCAACATGCTTTGCTCAAAGAAGCACATTAGCTGAGAGACAAAAAAAATTACATTTACATAGCAAACACACTAGGATTCTGGGCAGAAATGTATTCATAAAAGGAGCTGGGTTAGGAGAGGGTTGAGAGAAAGTTCCTGAACTAATTCAGGAACATTCAGGGAAGGCTTGAGAGAGGAAGAAGTGAGAAATGGAATGGAAATTAGGCGATACTGCAAAGCAAACATACATTATTAGCGTTTTAGCCATAATATGTCCATGAAGAAATGAGATAGCACAAATGTTTACTTTTTAGATTGTATGTGTACTTTTATATTTTGATTGGTTGAGACAGTAAAGGTGAAAGCCTACACACTTGGCTTTCAGTTCTTTCTTGGACACAACCTATCTCAGACATCATCTGTCGCTGAATAATTTTTTGAAAAGTACAGGTGGGTTGAACTGCAACAATAATGCAATAATGAGTTTTGAGAACTTGACTGCGGTGGTTGAATGTGACTGTGGTGCATAAATTAGCATAAATCATTAAGCCATTAAGCAAGTGCATGGAAATGGGTAACAGTCTTCACAGGATTAGCCAAGTGTCCTACACAAATTTGCTCTGCTACTAGCATTTTAGCATTCCACATTGGGAAGTTCCAGTCTGTAAATACCTAAAAAAAATTGTGTGTGTATATATATATATATATATATATATATATATATATATATGATGTAAACAGAAAAGTTTGTTTTAATTGTTTTACTTAGGCTATCAATAGGCTAATATTTGATTTAGTGGGTCTGTCAGTTGGTTAGTTAGCTGTGTAGGACAGGCTGCTTGTGTCTTTGCTTAGGTTTGCACTAAAAACCTCAGATAAAACATTACCTTGGCTGACTCTATCCACCACAGCTGAAGCTGTATATCCTTTTTGTCTTCAAAAGAGCTCCGCGCCACAGTACACTGATTGGCCAGGTGGAAAATCTGCTGGGCTAATCGATTCTCCATTGGAAGCCGCTGGACTGAGGCAGAGCAATGACTGAACAGATATTATCTGTAAAATTCTAGCTCCTTAAAAATCCCAGCATCCCATTTTCCTGATGGTCCATCCGCTGCAGAGCGGAGCTGCCTCTGGTGAATGAGCGGAGTGGGACAGTGAGGTCGACGAGGTCACTGCAGCTGGCGCCAGATAACGCTGTTGGTTAAGTAGACCAGCACTCAACACCACTGCAGACCTGAGGTCAGCACAGCAGTCACACAGAGAAGGGTCCTCAGTGGGTCTTATCTCAAATATCCCACAAACACTCACACACACTATTGGTATGTTTCTATCCTAAACACCAGATAATATTCTCCTGCATGCAATTGCAGATTGCAATATACAGTTTACACACAGCTACATAGACAAATGACAGTAGGTACATGTTCATTCAGTCATTCATACCATGTACCCATTCCACTGTTTATAAGCTAACTATTAGCAGACTTCATAACATAGGCTTATCTGTTCTGTTCAGACATAGTGTGTAATGAAACCAACCGCATTTAGATTCTGATATAATCCTGTTTCATTTACACAACACTTATGTCAACACTTATTCTAACAGACCTTAGAAGAATTGTGTATGATGTTATGTTGTTCACATTTGGATCTGGGGTCATGTATAAGGGAAATATTTTCCCAGTGTGCAAAGATTTGGGGGTGGCTAAACCTCCATGAGTGATATGTAAGCACTGAAGACCATGGCCTGTATTCAGGCAAGTTCACTGACTGCGGTGTCCATTTGGTCAGATACAGTGAAGTCTTGACAGTCTTGCAGTGCCCACTGTCCAGCATCCTTTGGTAACTGACTGAAATGCAGTGGAGAGAACTGCACTGACTGTGCACTTCATTCAAAAAACACATGGAGAACACCAGGCTATGTGCACTATGATTTGAGCATAATGTGGGCTGATGGATAGTCAAAATAATCCTGCAGGAATGAGAGCATTGTTCCCTCTGTCTCACTCTTTGTGTGTGTGCGTGTGTGTCTGTGTGTGCATGTGTGTGTGCGCATGTGTATGTGTGTGTATGTGTATGTGTGTGTGTGTGTGTGAGAGAGAGAGAGAGAGTGAGAGACAAGAGAGAGGGAGGGAGGCAGAGGTTTGTGCTGAAAGCTCACTACTCCTTTGACTCAGTGAAAGCCGTGATTGGCTATGGAGTGTTGCTGTGTGGTTTCTGAGCCTCCTGAACCCAAAGGTCACACTTTGCTGAGGTGCCCCGCAAGAGCTCCTGGGTTGAGCAGATTGGAGCTGAGCAGGGGCTCCGAGCTGAAGGCTCATGACATGGACTCTGTCTGAGTCTGCACTGAAGTGCCCAGGCACTCCACGGAGGCCCGCTTACACAACATGCCCCAAAGCACACCAGGCTCGGCTCTTCTACATCATTTAGCCGTAGTCTCTCTCTCTCTCTCTCTCTCTGTCCATGCGCTTGGGTGTGAGAGCTAGTGTGTGTCTTATGACAGTGTGTGCTGCTTCATACTAACACTGTATCCAAATATCAGTGGCTTTATTAGAAAGCACAAGGCCCTGAGAGGCTATCATCTTCCCACTTCCCTTCAAAAACAAATGCTCAAACAAATGGATTATTTACCCTGATGCAATTACACACACACACACACACACAAAGAGAAAGAGAAAGAGAGAGAGTCCCACTGCTGTCAGAGACTCAAATGCTCTTTATCTTTTAGGATTCAACACTCATCCTCACTTGAGGAGGGTAATTCGCTGCACAGTGTTCATATGCTGGCATATACATATTATAAGATGGTTATAAAGGTTTTGTGTTATTTAACATAATAGGTATATTATATAGGCATACTATACAATCTGAAATACATTTTGAGAGTCATTTATGGTCTTGAAGACAGGGGTTCACAAACTTTGTCGGGGACCCCTCATGGAGCAGAAAAAATTTTAAGGACCCCCGCATAATCCCAACACAAATTTAACAATACAGGCTTATATCTATTTGTTCTGTTAAATGCTAGATGCTACTTTGTAGCAAACTTTTTCACAGACCCTCTGACAAGGTGCTGCAGACCCCTGGGGGTCCCCGGACCCCAGTTTGAGAACTAATGCTTTAAGTAAACAGACAGTATTACAGACAAGGTTAAAAGTAGTTCTAGTGCTTGTGCCTGTAATGTGCAGTTAGTTTACACTAAAATTACACCAATGAAACTTCCTCCATGA